>OY821519.1:71438524-72638524 GCA_963682025.1 Cordilura impudica | reverse complement strand
GTAAGGATCAATGAAATTTGGGAAAAAACCCATGAAGCCTTAACTTAAAAAAAAAAGAATTGTAAATATTATTTCTATTGACAAAATAACAGAGGGGGATTTATGCTAATATATGCAAAAGATCGCAAAAAACGAAACAACAAAAACAGTATGTAATTTTAGAAAAGGATTGTAAATTTTTTTGTAATAGGTTTAATAAAATTCTTTTCTGAAGAAAGTTACACAAGTGTAATTTTTATGATGCTAAATTTAGTTTTTGTTTTAAGTCGTTTGTTACGAATTTAAAACACAAACAGGGAAAAAAGCAATTGTCTAGTACATCATAGAAAATGGTCAATATAATTTCACAAATAATTCACAAATATTCTATTGACTAATTGGTTGCGAAAATAGGGGGGTGGGTAATGTAAAAAAACCCAACAACCAACAAGTGGAATTTTTATGATGCTAAATAGTGTTTATGTCTTAATTCTCTTATTAAAATGAAAACTAGTCAATAAAAACAATTGTAAACAATTTCAACGTAAATCATAAAAAAGGGTCAATAAAATTTGAATAATGAACATTGTGATAATTGTTATGTTTTAATTGAATAGATTGTTTCTATATGAAAATTTTTCTACTTAGGGCGGCCGTGACGTTTGAACCATGAACCTTCACATACACTCGTACTTGCACTTTTTGGTCAGCGCTTTAATACACTCACCTAAAGTCAGGCCTACGAGCAGTGTGGTTAGATTCAGTTTTCGTACCATACAGCTTTACTTTGTATTAATTTCAGAAGATACAACTCTGTCCAAACAAACAATCATTATTTTTGAATTTTTGAATATTTTTTGCCTTTATAATTCTAATTTCCACTATTCTCAGTTTTCGTAAGAGTTGTCATATGTGATGTACGGTTTTGTACATACCTACATATGCACTTTACATATATTTGAGATGACGCTTTGAAGCGAAGAAATTTTTTGTTTGTTAGATTTATATTAATTTTTCAGACATATTGCAATTACTACTGTAATTAATTGCAAATTTTAATTTTGTTTTTAAATGGTGCGTGGTAAAAAAATTTTCATATGGAAACAATCTCTTCAATTAAAAACATAACATTTATCACAATGTTCAATAAATCGCTGATGAAGGCTGAAATGCCAGAAGCCGGTCCGATTAAGAATACAGTGCAGTTATGAATTTTTGAAATATATGCTTTCTTCTTCTTTACCACGTACCATTTAAAAACAAAATTAAAATTTGCAGATTAATTACAGTAGTAATTGCAATATGTCTGAAAAATGATTATAAATCTAACAAACAAAAAATTTGAATAAATTTGGTTGAAACAATTGTCGTCGTTTTTATCGGGGTGTATCAGATCGTGAATTGATGTTTAAATTTTTCGCAGTACACGAGCCAGAACACGTACTTCAAACATAACTGTTTAAGTTCAGAACATGAACTTAAAATATAACTGAACTCGAAGCTGTTTATTGTTCATGTTCTGTTTCTTCGCAGTACACGTATCAGAAAACGAACTTAAAATCTAACTGAACTCAAACCCGTTTTTGTTCATGTTCTGTATTTTCGCAGTACACGTACTTAAAATAAAGCTACACTCGAATCTGTGTGGTTTATGTGTGTTCGAAACAAAAAATACATGATAAAAATATGTTCATGTAGATAACGATACATTAAAACGAAATACAGTCAATATTGTGTATGGCACCGTACAAAATTTAGAAACACACATAATTGGTATGAAAATAAAAATATGTGTTGGTTAGTCTGAGCTATGTTTGTTTACAGACATGTACTCTGATTTCTATAGACCCAAATCTGTGATATTAATCATGGATTTCTATTGAAAAAAAATAATTGGAGTCGTAGAAGTTAGTTGTGAATTATTCTGGCAACTAGGGAGTATAGAATTTAATCATTGATTTCTATGTAAACAAAATCTTTGAAATCTTAGAATTTAGTCAAGGATTTCTATGGAAACAAGATCTTTGAAATCTTTAAAGTTAGTGATGGATTTACCAGTATCACCAGTTCCTAACAGTGAATTTTTATAGAAACAAAATCTTTGAAATTGTAAAATAAAATCATAAATTTTTATAGAAACAAAATCCTTGGAATATAAGAAGTTAATCCTGTCTTTCTATAAAACCCAGATCTTTGAAATCTTAAAACATAATCGTGAATTTCTATATAAACCAAATCTTTGAAATTAAGGGTGGATTTCTATTGGAACAAAATGCTCGAAATACTAGAAGGTTGTCATGGAGTTCTCTAGAAACAAAATCTTTGAAATCTTCGAATTTCAGCATGGATTGCTATAGAGACAAATGTTAGAGAATTTTAGAAGTTAATCGTGGATGTACCAGTCTTACCGTTCATAGAATCTACAACATGAATAGTGGATTTCAAAAGTAACAAAATCTTTTGTATTTTAAAAGTTAATCGTAGATTTCTCTAGAAATACAAGCTTTGGAATCTTACAAGTAAATCGAGGATTTCTATGGAAATAAAATCCATGGAATGTAAGAAGCTAATCGTGGACTTACCAATCCTACCAGACATACAATTTACAAAATTAAATTAGAAGTTAATAGTAGATTTCTATAGATACAAAATGATTGAAATCATAGAAATTAATCATGGGGTTCTATTTTAACAAATTTTTAAAATCTTAGTGTTTAATAGCGAATTTCTGTAGAAAGGAAATCCTTGGAAGCTAAGGAACTAATCGTGGATTTACCAGTCTTACCAGTTACAGAATTTACAGAGTTAATAATGGACTTCAATATTAATAAAATCCTTTGATCTATTAAAGTTAATCATGATTCTATAGAAAAAAAATCTTTCGATTCTTAAAAGGAAATCGTGGATTTCTATATAAACAAAATCGTTTGAGTCTTGGAAGATAATGTTGATTTTAATAGAAACAAATTCCTTAGAGTCTTCAAAGTTAATCGTAGCTTTCTATAAAAGCAAAATCTTTGAAAT
This sequence comes from Cordilura impudica, assembly GCA_963682025.1. NCBI lineage: Eukaryota > Metazoa > Arthropoda > Insecta > Diptera > Scathophagidae > Cordilura > Cordilura impudica. The sequence continues at coordinate 72,635,521 of OY821519.1, read as the reverse complement.
GGTAGAAGATAATCGTGGATTCCTATAGAAACAAAATCTTTTTAATTAATGGTGGGTTTCTATCGAAACCAAATGCTTGGAATCATAGAAGTTAATCGTGGATTTCCCTAGAAAGAAAATTTTGGAATTAATTGTAGATTTCTATTGGACGCAAATGCTTGGAGTCAAAGAAGTTAACATGGATTTCTCTAGAAATAAAATATTTTAAGACTTAGAATTTAATCGAGGATTTCTATAGAAAGTAAATCCTTGGAATCTTAGAAGTTAGTCATAGATTTACCAGTCTAACCAGTCACAGACTTTACAAAGTTAATACTGAACTTCTATAGTAACAAAATCTTGATATTTTTAAGTTATTCATGGATTTCTATATAAACTAAGCGCTTGGAATCTTAGAAGTTAATTGCGGATATTTATAGAAACAAAATCTTTAGAATCTTAAAAGAAAATCGTGGATTTCTAAGGATTTTTATAGAAACAAAGTCAATGGAAAGTTAAACGTTGGCTTCTATAAAAATCATATCATTAAAATCGTAGAATACAATCATGGATTTCTATAAAAATCGTGGATTTCTATCGAAATAAAATATTTGGAATCGTAGTAATAAGTCGTAGTAATAAGTCGTAGAATTTTCAAAGTTAATAGTGGATTTCCATAGTAACAAAATTCTTCGAATGTTAGAAGTTAATCGAGCATTTCGTTAGAAACAAAATCCTTGGAATCGTACAGAAATAAAATCCATGGAATCTTAAGTTTACTTCTCAGTAAAAAAATCTTTGAAATCTGAGAATATAATCTTGAGTTAAAAACTAAATTCTTGATATATATAATCATGGATTCTTATAGATCTTGGCAAAATTAAAAGTTTGTGGTGGGTTTCTGTAGATAAAAAAAAATCATGTGAGTCCGATCACAGGGAAGATGAGTAAACATCTAGTAATTAAAGATTTTTTATGTCATTTTTTAAAATCAAACAGAAAGCGTCATCTATGTATCACTTATAGCAAAAACTGTTTCAGCTAATTCAACAACCCTTTGCTGTAAAACGTTAAATATATCCCAATATAAACGTATATAAGTGACTAGCTGACCCGGCGAACTTCGTACCGCCTCAGAATTAAATAATGTGAGATAGTTCAATAATAAAAAATTACCAGAAAACAAAACCTAAATACGCAAAAACTTTCTTCACCAAAAAATAATATACATAAATAGCGGACCCTTAGCTGCTACGCCAGCTGTTATTTTTTTCATCATTTATTAACAATTTATTTTTTGAAATTTTGTTTTCACTTATTCTATTACAATGCTTTTGGGTAAACTACATTTTTTGTTTTGCCTTGAGTTGATGTATATATGAATAATACTGATGGCTTTCCTACTCTGGAGCATGCAACATATAATTGACCAAGTCCAAAACATGGATATTGTAAATCGATTCCACACAGTTGAAATGATTGACCTTGTGCCTTATTTATCGTAATTGCAAACGCAAGACGTATTTGAAACTGCAGTCTTTTAAAATCAAATGGCAAATCTGGGGGGAATCATTGGTATCCGTGGAATTAAAACATCTTCGCCCTTGTATTTTCCTTTTAAAATTGTTGCTTGAAGCAGATTATTCATAAGCTTTTTGACTGCTAACCGTGTTCCATTGCATAATCTAGGTTGGTTTATGTTGCGAAGCATAATAATAACAGCACCAATTTTTAATTGTAACCGATGAGGTGTGAATCCAGGCAAATCGAGGGAATTTAAAAACTCAATCGGATAATTCACAACATCGTCTGGGTTCGTAATACTGTCGATTGATTTGTATGTTAAGATTTGACCCTGAATATCATTTAAAACTTTTTTATTAATTTCACCAACATCTTTATATTTCGCTGCCAATATTGCTCTTTCACTTAACCAATCATGATTTTTATAATTTTGCGCAATGTTTGGAAATACATTTCTAATGAATTCTTCTCTTGATTCAGTTAGTTCGCAAAAGTTATTTGGAAGTGTAATCATGCCAGAATTAACATCCATAGGTAATTTACCATTTCCGATGTCTAATAAATGCCTTGAAAATTCTGCTGCTGATGAATCATTTTGTAATTGAATACGCACATTAGTGGTCAACGCTAATTTTTGAACGTGTCTCCACAAATTAGACGATTTCAAACATGCTTTCAATTCATCTGCTGCCGTTGATTTTGGAATTACAGGCAATGTTTGTCGAAAATCACCGGCCAATAGAATCAAAGCACCACCAAATATTGCTTGATTTCCCCGAAAATCCTTCAGAGTTCTATTTAAGGCTTCCAGTGATTTTTTATGCGCCATGGTGCATTCATCCCAAACAATAATCTTGGACTGTTGCAAAACTTTTCCCATTCCAGAATTCTTAGATATGTTACACGTTGGTTGTTCGTTAAATTGCATATTTAGTGGAAATTTCAAGGCCGAATGAGCTGTACGACCACCATCCAACAATGTAGCAGCAATTCCAGAAGATGCAGGAGCTAATGTGATATTGTTTTGTGATCTTATGGTAGCCAATATCAATGAAATCAAAAATGTTTTTCCTGTTCCGCCTGGAGCATCTAAGAAAAATATGCCAGATGATGTTACAAAGGTGTTTAATTCATACCGATCAAATTGTTGTTCGCGTCGCAAATCTTGATTATAGGCATCATGCATTGATCGATTTGGTGCAATCATACCCAATTCAGCTAAATTTTTGTTTACTGTAATCAAACACAAATCTTCCAGTTTAATAAGTGCTTCATTATACATTTCTTCGGTGTAATTCAAATTTTGATCTCGGTGAATTAGACGCATTTGATTTAAGATATCTTCAGTCATATAGTCACGGTAACTTCGCCATAAATCTAATGGATTTGATGGGAAACATGTTGTAATGATTATCGAAAATAATGATCTTATCTGATGAGGTGAATTTGAAACGCATGCATCCAGAAGAGTTGAATCCCAATGGTTATCATTTTCAAGTAAATTCAATTCTTCGCATGCTTGACGATAAGTATGAAATAGACGTCCATTGACTCTTTTCAAACTTAAAAACGATCTTGGTCCAGGAACATTAACCAACAATAAACGCAAATAAAAGCACTCGGCTTGGCTGGGATGTACTGCGTAAAGTCGACCAATCGCATCAGTTAAAAATACACCGGGGTATCCGTCTACAGGTGTACCTCTCTTTCTTCTCAGCCATTTTTTTTGGCGATGCATTCCAAGTATAATATTTTGGCACATCCGAATACAATAATGTCCTTGCGAATGCATCACTTTCACATAATTCAAAAAATTCGGTTAGTGTTGTTGCTGGTGGTCGTTCTGCAATTTACTGTGCATTATCAACATTGAAATAAACTCTTTGTCCATTTCCAAATGAACTGACAAATGAATAACCGCTGGACTACGATCGTGAATGGGGAATGATAATATTCTCCAAACGGCTTCATTGCTGCTTATATATCTCCCCATTTGATATATAGAAATTTCATTTATATGAGCGTTAAATGTTTTTGAAAGCAGTGGAGAATTGGTACAATCCATTCATTACTAATTCGCTCATCTCGACCACAAACTTTTACAATAGCAGTTTTTCCATTATCTTCAGGTGATCTTCGACGATATAACGGATATCCATCGTTGCCAGTAATTGTTTCGGCAACTAATTGTCTTGGATATCTTTTAGAACATTTATTATCAACCATGCATGGCGAGACCATATTATATTTTGCACCACATGGACCATGAACCATATTTTTTGTAACAATGTGATATAGTTCTCGATCAACATTTTCATCTGGGATCTCAGCACAAATGATATCATCAATTTGATTTTTGGTAATTTTTTCTTTTAACCAAATCAAAATGTGTACATATATTGCGTAAATGTATGTACTGTTCACAGCGCAATTTCATTTGATTGTGTCGAATAAAATTTAATCGTTCTGTCTCTATTTTCGCATACATATCGACAATATATTGATGAAATAGTGTTCGGCACTTGAGAATATGATTTTCTTGATTTTGTCTAATCATAATTCGATACGAATAGTAATTCATTGCGCTTACAGTTTTATTTAATGCTTGCCCATCCGTTTGATTCCTCTGTTTTATATCAATTGAATATCCATCTTCACCACGACAAAATAAAATAGGATATTGTAATGCATCATATTTGCAATGAGTTTCAGATACACGATGGAGCGAATTATCTCTTCTTTGCAACACAATATCACGTGGTTGAAAGTCTTCTCCTGATATGACAATAGCAACTTCGTCTGGTGAAGTTGGCTGATTAAATCTTCCAGCATGTTGTCCAACTGGTGTTTTATTTGCTTGAATTTTGATTTTAGGGTTATCAGATGGCAGTCTGTCAACGGCCGTCTTGAAACTTCGAATCAAAACATTCTGTTGATGTAATAAATCTTGTAGTTCTCTCATTATAATTGGTTTAATGTTTTGTACGAATGCACAACGTCTATCGCATTCTTCATTGTTATTGTTGATGAAATAAATTTGTAGGAATTTATAATCATCATTTGGTAATGGTAACAGTGAAACAATTAAGTAATATGCTTGCCTTTGAATCTGAAATAAGGTAAAAATAACTGAATTCGTATCTGAAGTGATGACATCGCAATGATAAGTGTATTTTTCAGCAATCTGTGTCGATAATCCAGATGAAGTAATTAGCTTGAACGTTAGCATATAATTATCCGATATTATTCTTGTTGCACCAAAAGAAGTCGTTTGAAAGCTGAATTATAGACAGATATTTTCTCCAAAAAATGTTTCGAATCAGGCGATGTTCCAGAAAGCAATGATGCTAATGGTTCAGGTGGATATTCTAATTCTGGCAATTAGAGTTTTCCTGCTGCGCAACACATTCCGACAATATCCGCAGACTTTATCCATATCGCCAATGACTACATATTTGTGTGATCCATAATGTAGTTTGTTGTTGTATTGAAATGCAATTCTGTTCAAATTGATTGAATTTATAGTGGTTGCTCGAATCTCTGAACGTGATCTCTCCCGTTGATGTCTATCTCTACTTATTCTATCGCCATGTTCTTGTTCTGTTTCATTTGCTCTTTGATTTTGAACTCTTAATGCATTACGTGTACTACGTTCCAGATTACTTCTGGCTCTTGTCGGCATTTTCTAAAATTATAAATGAAAACGAAAATTTTTTTTTATGTATTTAAGAAAATATACTTCTTTACTCATCAATAACATTCTCTTTACATTGAAGAAGTCTTAAAGAAAAACTAAATAATTCAAATGAATGAATTGAATTAAATTTAAAATTCACTGTACACCAATTTCATAGAATTTTGTTTTTATTTTATTTGAATGAGCATATATTTTTAAAATTTTCCTTAATCAATATTGATGAAAAATATATTTAAAGTGATTCGTTGGAATCTCATTGCTATGTAACACACTTAATCAATAGACCAATTAATGGCGCCACCTGTTGTAAATAATCATAAGTAACATGTGTTTGTTAATTAAGAATAAAGAAAAAAATTGCCAAACACAAATTTGGATTCATCTAAGTAACGGATGTATTTTTTTTATTTATTTTTTCAAAATATTATCGATTAAATACAATTTTTTAAGCATTCCATTATATTTAGACTAAAAACATCACAAAAATGCTATATTTTTTTCGGCAAACATTGTTACGTGTTTTATTTTGATTGCAAAGAGAACAAAAATGGATTATTTTTGCCGACAAACATTGACAATTTTTCCAGCCTTGCTGATACCCAAAAATTTTCCATATTTATAACACGCACTTTAATTTTGTACACTTTTATTTTCACTTGTTGTTAAATGTGCTCACCTTAATTTAAGAGAAAATCCAAAAAATTCAAAAAAAATTCAACAGAAAATCCAAAAAATTCTCAAAAAATCGCAAAAAATATCGAAAAATATGCGTGATGAAAATTCAACCAATGGTTGCAGCGAAAAGAAAGAGCTTGGCTATAACAAAAGTCAGTTTAGTTGCGCTCTTCGATGTTCGCCACTAATAAATTCAAAGCATAGCGAACGTGTGTGGCCAGGGCGCTTAGCACACACACCGCTCTATGTGCAAATGAACCGAAAAAGAAGAAACAACACAGTACTCATAGCTCCGTGTCTCTTATATGTGATGTTGTAAAAACTCGCCTCTTTTTTGATTGTGTTATTGAGAGACAACTCCCACACATGAGTTTGACGAATATAAAAGTCATTTAGATATTTGGTCAAACTTTGCGGCAGAGGTAGAATTACCAACATATACATACATAAAGTTTGATCAGTTAATTTTTGTGAACGCTTTGTATAAGCAATTCCATATGATGTGTGTGTACGCTTAACTCACGCATGCGTGTTCCGATTTTAAGCAAACTGCACAAAAACCTTTTTCGTAACACTGTCTACAATGTGTGAAAATTTGGTTGAAATCGGTTCACATAGATGACGCTTTTAAAAAAGTGGCATAAAAAACAATGTTATATCATAATTTTTTCACCAATACAATCATAAGTCACACAGCGTTATGTGTCAGCTCTCACCTATTACGTTTACACTGCTTTTGTGATTGCATTGTGAAATAGAAATTTACCCGCCTGCGCGTATAGATGTTTACACATCAAAAATGATTGGAATCGTAGAAGTTAATTGCGAATTTCTCTAGAAAGCAAATCTTTGAAAACTTAGAATTTAATTGGAAATTTTTATAGAAACCAAATCCATAGACTTTTAAAAGAAAATCGTGAATTATCTTTGAAACCTTGGAAGATAATCTTGGATTTCCTTACGAATAAAGTCCTTAAAATCTTATAAGTTAATCGAGTATTTCTATAGTAACACCATACTTCGAATCTTAGAAGTTTATCGTCGATTTTTATAGAAAGAAAATCCTTGGAATCTAAGAGGTAAGTCGTGGATTTCTAATCAAACAAAATCCTGTAGATGTTAAGTTAATCGTGATTTTCTATAGTAATTCTATAGTAACAAAATTCTCTGAATCTTAGAAGTTATTTGTGGATTCCGATAGAAACAAAATATTAAAAGTAAATCGTGGATTTCTATTGAAACAAAATCCTGTGAATCTTAGAAGTTAATCGTGGATTTCTCTATAAAAAAAAAAAACAATGGTGCCTATTTTGAGTAACTTTCGATTTTCGATTGTGGTCGAATTAACTGATCGAACGAATTTTCATTTGGTATTATGGCGCACATTCGATAAAATAGCACTATTGTGAATTTCACTTAATTGGATTATTCACAATAGTACATATTTATCAGCTGGCACTATGAATAAACATTGTTTGTTTACAAATTTATTAAAGAAAAAAATAATTAAATATTTATTAACATGGAATTATGGTTCTATGGTCGTCTGATGAAGAAGAATGCTTTATCATGAGAGATGCTTCCAACATTTTGCAAGGAAGCGTTATGGAATTGCTGTCGGCTACAGATGAACAGCTACGGCAATGCACACAAGGCGGATCAATCTCATGAATTTAAAATAATTTACAATGTATTTTTTCAATAAGTTTTACAAACTGCCATCCAGCATCGAAAGCTAAATTGTGTTCGAATGAAAGTTCGTTGTACAACGAAATTTTCGACCGTGCTGCCAGCTCATAATACGAACTTGACATTCGATAGTCGATGTTCGATAGTCAGTGAAGATCGAAGATCGAATGCAACTCATAATAAGGGCCGATATCATTTAAATCTTAAAAGATAATCGTGGATTTCTCTTTAAAAAAAACAATATCTTTGAAATGTTAGAAGATAGTCAAGGATATTTCTAAAAATTAGTCCTCAATGTTTTAAGCTCATCGCAGATTTTTGCAAAAACTAGTCTTCGAAGTGCTAATTTAATCTTAGATTTCTATAGAAGCCAATTTTTATATTAACAATTTTAATCGTAGATTTCCATAAAAAAAGAATTTTAGAACATTCAATTATCCACAGAAATTGGAAAGGTAATCGTGGAATTTCATTTGAAACCAGGCACAGAATTTTTCTGCGAAGTCATTGATTTATTTAAGCTTATGTTCCGATTGTTTTTTTCTAAAAACTTCAACCACTGTCCAGAGCTGTTGGTACATTTCGCCAACAAATATATTAATGTGGAGAAAAAATATTGAAATTCACACGCTTTAAAGCTTTCGATGATTTATTAGCTAAATGTCTTAAAGAAATGAAATGCGAACAAAAAACAAATTCAGCTGTTAAGAATAATCTACTTTGTACTCTGAACGATTTCAAAAGATGTGTATCATTGTAACAACTCTTTCTACTCTAAAAAGGATGCTGTTGTGCACTTTTAAAAAGCCAGCCAAAGACAATACAAAAGAAATCACAATTTTTGGTCGGTTTCCAAAAAGCTACAAAAAAAAAGAAAATGAAGCAAAGCAAGATTTCAAATCATCGTTTTACTAAATGCTCGATTTTTAATGTAACTACTTAATGTGGCGCTTGTCCTTGTACAGCACTCGCACGCACACACATTCACTGGCTTTTGTTTTTATCCACAACAACAACAAACATAAGACCGATTTCTTTAAAACAGAAACGAAATAAAAACCGAATAAAAGATTTGTCTGTTGTTGGTGTTTTTTAAGATGGTGAACATGACTTTTGGCGTCGCGACACGTTGGTTTTTGGCTACATTCTTTTCTTGTTATGCTTTAAAGGAACAGTACCAGAAATAACAAAAATATAAAAACTCCTAGATTATTTATGATGGGTAAAATCACACTTAATTTGGTCGCTAATAGTTTTTCGAATTTATAAATTACTTTAAAGGTTCCATAGATTTTGAAAATTAAAAAAAATATTTTTTTCCCGAACTTTACCGAACCATCGTTATGTCCCAATTGTGTCGCTTATAATCAACCAACAAATATCAATTTATTTCAATTTGCATTAATGCTTCATTTCTATGTTCATTACGGACCTCATCCAAGTATGGTTAGCTTCTGAACATTAAGGAACCTAAAACAACCAAAACTCCAACGGTAGGGTATCATACGGTCGACCTACAAAAAATTATAACTTTCATATTTGCTTGAATTGGAATTGTTTCTTCATCTTATAATACAGCTACTGTATTTAAAAGGATTCTTAGCTTTGTTTTTGTTGTTTGAATTAGTTTTTATGGCCATTTCATTTATATCTTTGTTAAACCAATTGTTTATTTCTGTATGTTTGGTATGAATGTACACGAGTATTCCATTCGTTTTTCTTTATCAGCAACTACGCCGCCAACATTTGCCCGGAGCAAATGAAATATGTATTACCGTTTTGTGTCGCTGATGTTATATTGCAATTTCTTATTCCTTCCTTTTCCTTAAAATGTACATCTCAGTTTTGTAAGAATGTGTTGGTGTGAATATTGCACGTACTTGCAGGCAGGCATACACTAACTCATACTTAGTTGAAATCTTTGAAGCATAAGTGTTAAGCAGTTTTACGCTTTTTTGCTTTCTTTCCATTTATTTATATTTTTTTTTTGCTGTTTTCTTGGCTTTTATGAATTTATAGAAAATTATATTTTAATTGAATTGACTTTTTTTCTGTTTGTAAGTATTTCCAGAGTATTGGGAGTTTTTCCTAAGTTTTCAAATGATGTTATTATTTAAATGGATTTTTTTCTTTGTTGGTAGAAGAAAGTCGTAGTATAGGAAACGAATTTGGTATTACTAAAGTATAATTTAAGGTTAAACATAAAAAGTTTTTAAACACTTCAGGAATGAATTATTTAATATTTACTAATGGTTGAGATAGTACGAGTATAAACGGCAATTCACACACAAGAAAAAAAAATTTAAGAAATTTTAATTCGTTATAGACCGACAGTACGATATATGAATATATATATATTAGGGTGGGTCAATTATTTTTACTCCATGGGCTCATCGCGATTCTGGTACTATGGGCCATAACAAGTATATTTGCCCAAGCAACCATGCCTCTAAAATCATTTTCGTACCCTCCAAAACTTCAATGAAAAAATCGATTTATGTCGTATATGGCTACCCCACATAATTTTGGAAGGTTCGAAAATGATTTTAGAGGTATGGTACCTTGGGCAAATATACTAGTTATGGCCCACTGAACCATGGAGATTGTTTCGGCCCCGGGATAATCCACATCGTTTACCTTCAAAAGGGAAAACCCATAAACGGCGAATATTATGCCAACATATTTGACCGATTTAACGATGATTTAAAAGAAAAACGACCCCATATGGCCAATAAAAAGTTCTTTTTCATCAAGATAATGTACGAGTGCACATCTATGAATTGGTACCTCATCCGCCATACTCTCCGGATATAGCACCCAATGACTATTTCCTATTTCCAAACCTAAAGATATGGCTCGGTGGAAAGATATTTGGCTCCAACGATAAAATTATTGATCAAACAAATGCCTATTTTATGGACCTCGAAAAATCATATTTTTTGGAAGGGATACAAAAATTGGAGAAACGTTGGACTAAGCGTTTTGAACTAAAAGGAGATTAAGTTGAAAAATAAATTTTTTTTTGCAAAAAACAGTGTTTCATTCTAAAAGCCACGGACTTATTAGTCCGCCCTCGTGCATACAGAAGGTGTGCCAAAATTCACCATGGGGTTTAAAACTTTGATAACTTTTTGTTTACATATTTATTTATTTATTTTTTTTTCTCAGGTCATAAAATATACAAAATGGAGATTTTTACACTAATGCCGTTTTCTTTTCTGACAAAAAATGTCGCATTTTATTTGCACTTTTTTCGAAGGGTGCATTTTTTTTATGCATATATGTGACAGCGCATAGAAAAATGGACTTAAGGGTAAAAAAATCAATTTTCGCTTTTTTTTTATGTGGACAACATCTGAGCATCGAATGAGACCAAGCCCATGCCCCAAAAGTGTTCCCTCCCAGAGATATGCGCGTTTTATCAAAGTGAAGTCGACGATTCTAAGTGCAAATAGAAAGGGACCTAACGGTAAAATTTATTTATTTTCATATATATATATTTTTTTTTTTTTTCCTTATGAACAATTTAAAAAGTAGAAAAATCGTTTTAATCGACGGTTCTTGCGAATTGGTTCCTTTGAACTTGACGGTACCGGTTCTTTATTTTTTTCGATTTCTTCTTAAAGTCTGCTGCCTCCACTTGTTGAGGATTGTCCACTTCCACCGAATCTTCCTCTTCTTCGTTTCCATTTCCAGAGAGCAAAGGAAGAGGAGCAACCGAATTTTGTTTTGAATCGTCAAAACATAAACCCCGGATCTCTTTATACAAGTACCATTGACGCTTCATCGATAACCCTGGTGAAGGAATTATAATTGGTTTGTCATCGAAACTGGTATTGTTACTCAGATGTATGTTTTCATTTATGCTGGCTGAATTCGCAAACAGTTTACATTGCACTGGTGACTGAGCAATAAATACAAAGTGATGATACTTCGATATTCCAATTAAAGTTTTAGATTTAGTGGAGAAGTATGTGTCCCATTTTCTCCACTCAACAACAGGCTCACTTGAGTTTGGAAGTCGAATAGGTACAGGAACATTAAATCCATTACGAGGTGATTTTCTAACACAATCAACTACATCCATGAAGCAGTCGACATTAGTTTGGGCATATTTTGATTTTAAAACTCCGAATAAACGATCAGGTGAAAACTTTGTATGTCCGGTTAACAAAAAGTTCAATTCAACTGACTTACATATGGAAGTATCGACAAGGTGTTGTAAATATCGTATCATCGCATTGTTATACCCTATACCACTATGTGGTTTGGGTATAATGACTTTGTGCTGCTGTTTGTAACAACCAAAAATATTTGACCTAGACCCATCTTTAATTATACCCATCGAATTAGAATCACTTTCTGAGTTGATTTAACAATGTCCGTCCGTCCGTCCGTCCGTCCGTCCGTCTGTGTGTCCATGTAAAGCTTGTAATCAAACTGCAGGTCGCAAATACGAATATATTTTGATCAAATTTGGTATATAAGCCTCTGTCGGCCATAGGATGAACGCTATTGAAATTGGTGAGAATCGGTCCATGTTCAGACCTAGCCCCCATACAAATTACCCATATGAAATCGACATAAATTGCCATAAGATCCAAATTGTCATAGAGTAGTAGTTAATGAGTAGTCCAAAAATGATCCCTTTGACCCCATATAGAGCTGCTTCCCGATCTTCACTTAAATCTATTAAAAAACAAAAATATTGCACTGATTCTTCTCAAATTTTGTTTGTATATATTTTTGCAAAATACAAGAGACTTTACCAAACATGATCAGGATCGGTCCATTTTTGGACCTAGTCCCTATATAGATATAGCATCCGATATGAACTTTTTCATATCTGCAGCCAAAAAAATTAATAAAAATCCCACTCAAATTTGGTTTTTGCTTATTTTCTATGTCCAGTTAGTTGGGCCTAAGAGATAGGCTTTCTAAACGCATGGTATAGGGTATCGTATAGTCGGTCTAGACCGACTATAAATTTTTTACTTGTTTTTATTTTGCGAAACACAGTTATCAGCGAATATCACTAATTTTTTAGTTGAATGCACTTCTCGTAGGTAGTAATCAAGCATTGATATTACTGAATTCGGACCTTTTCCAACGGAATCGCTTTCGTCAATACAGAAGATGTGTTGAGCATTTTGACGTTCGTTTGTAATTCCGAAAATTGCTGTTTTGCGACCTGATTTAAAGTATGCAGTTCCTATTTGCGCTGTGGACCCGACGGAAAGCTAACATTTTGAGCATAATCCATAGATATTACTAGATAATCCTCCTCTGGAATACCTGGATACATGGTATTTGGATCAGGCTTGCCTAATGTTCTCAAGTCGTTATAGTACTCTCGCTGAGTGCTGGCAGATTGCAAATGATCAGAATGCTGCTTCTTTTTCAGCTTCAGTAACGTTTACTGTATTAACAGCATCTTTTGCAAGATTTCGACACAATTCGCACAAATCGTATGCCGGCTTCATAGTGACGATGTAGGGACAATATTTCTTCCACAGCGTTTGGAAAGTGCGAAGTTTTACGATTTTACCACCAGGTTCGACGCTGTTGGTGTATATAGTGTAAACAGAAGTCTTACTTTCAGTAGTTTTAAGTTTCAATAAACGATAATCACGATGGTTTGGTTGACGTCCAGGTAAAGTGATAGTAACAGCTTCAGCAAAACGGCAGATAAATGAAACAATTTTTTTTTTTCCAAAGTAGTTAAAGCATCTGTATGATTAATTTTATTCGTCATGCCATATTCGCGTGGATAAACACCATTTTTGTCGTAATGTTCGATTAGATTTTTGTAGCGTTTAATTCCCATTGTATACAGGAAGAAGTACATATCACGGCATATCGGCAAACCTAAAAAATAATATATCTGATTGTACCGTTTCTTCATAGCTCGCGATCGATCACCAACTTTTGACCTGAGCATTGCATCGTCACGGTGAGCAGCCATTTGTGCGAGAATAATTAAATCTTGGGATTCCTTATCTCAATTCATGAAAGACTTACGAAAATCCACAGCCATCTTCTTAGGGATCACTTCATTGCATTGATTTGAACAACACGGAGGTATTTTTGAACCATACATTCGAGCAACTACCTTTTCTTCGCGTAAATCAAGATCAGATTTATCAAGGTACATATTATCGGTATCATCTTCAGAGTCACTATCCGATAATTCTGAGAAGTGATCGTCATCATCCTCGAATTCGTCCACCCTTTCATCCTAAAACAGTCAGTAAGAATGTTATTAGTTTTAAATTATTTTTGCGAATAACATAATAAGGTTATGTGAAAAAATTTTCGTACTAACAGAGTGATATTCACGATTTAAAATAATTATAAATGAGTATTTATTGTAATTCACAATTAATAATTTCAGAAAATAAACCTGGATTCAAAAAAACGCAAGCAAAATTGATATCAAACTCATGGAAACAGCGCGCTAGGTAGAAAACAGTAAAAACCAAATACACAAAACAAGTTTTCAAGGTTGACCAACACGTTCCTGACGTCATGAGATGTGTCGCTTTCAAATGAGACCAATACCAACACGCTCAGTGATGGTACACCAAAGATACGCGTATTTAAATCTTTAAAATGGCTCTCCTGAACAAAACCGGTTTTTACCCTTAGGTCCCTTTCTATTTTGCGCGTCACATATTCTGAAGAAAGAGCAAACTTATCAAATAAATCAATCGAAATTACCTTTTTAAACGGAATACCTTCTCCTAAAAATTACTTTTAAAAGAGTAACTTTTCCTTAAAAGGTAATTTTTTTTAAATAAATACATTTTCTTTAAAAAAAATGGTAGCTTTTGCTAAAATAAAGTATCTTTTTTTAAAAATCACCCTTTATTACAAAAGTACCATTTATTAAAAAAGTACATTTTGTTAAAATCGTACCTTTTATTAAAAAAATACCATTTCTTAACAAAATAAATTTCCTTAAAAAAGTACCTTTTCTTAAAAATTACCTATTCTTAAAAAAAGTATCTTTAAAATAAGTATTCTTTCTTAAAAAAGTACCTTTTTAAAAAAGCACCCTTCATTAAAAAAGTACCTTTTATTCAATAAGTACCTTTTCTTAAAAAATTACTTTTTCTTAAAACAGTAACTTTTCTTAAAAAAAAATACCTTTTCTTTCAAAGTGCCTTTTCTTAAAAAGTACTTTTTGGTACAAATGTACCTTATCATGGAAGAAGGGAAATTTCTAAAAAAAAAAAAAAAAAAATAAATAAGTACATTTAGCAATTTACGAAGGGTCAAAGGGCATTATCGCATGATCTACATTTTGGAATGAAATATCTTCAAAAGGGTATTTTTAAAATTATACAAAAAGAATTAAGAATATTACAATCCATCTAGGCCGAATATGCGATAACCGCACTGCATGGGCTCTAGCTTCAAAAATGATCCGATCCAGACCATTTGAGTGAGGTCACTTGTGTATTCCAAAAACATGTAGAAAAACAAAATGTAGTAAAATATGTCATAGTTTTAAATCTTTTCTTAGATATATGTAAGTAATATCGGGAGGGTGTTGTATATGGGGACTATGACTAAAATGGGTTCTACACTCTTTATTTTGACTTATGGGTATAATAAATACACTCAAACCGAATTTAATTACCATATATATAACAATATGAATCTTAGGGCAATTAAAGTCGATACCATATGGGATATGTGTATAGAGGCTAGGCCTTGAACATTTCCATCAATTTCCACAAATTTCTTATTTGTGTTTATCGTCATATATTAACATTATTATTTCATTGTCTTCCTTATACATAACATAAACAACTTACATATTATTAGATGTCACGAATATTATAGTTTCTCTGAAAATATTTTTTTTATACTCTATACCACTATATGGTCAGAGTATAATGACTTTGTGCTGATGTTTGTAACTACCAAAAATATTTGGCCTAAGCCCATCTTCTATTAAACCGATCGACTCAAAATCACTTACAACTATGATTCTGGCTACGCCCCCGATTCTGGTCCACAAAACTTTATTCTTGCGCTTATTTTATAATAATTCATTGAACATTGAAAAATACAATTGCATTTAAAGAACAGTTGAAAGAAAACGTCACAAACTATAAATATTTCAATAATGGTTAAGATTTTGAACATTTTCTTTCATACCATCTTCTATTGTATTTTTTGTAACAAATTTATCTTTCGTGTATATATATATATATATATAGGTATATGGATATATAGATTTATACTTGTCATTTGTGTTCAAATATGTAGACATTGTACCCTTCAAACCTACAAACATATTATTATTCATATTCATATACATACTAATCATTAGAAAACTAACTGTAAACCTCAAAGAAAAATACAACTAATTTGCAGCAAATCCTCTACAATCTCCAAATAATTTCCCATAAAATTTTAAACACCCAAAATTAACAAAATCTAGCAACCAACCGCCGCAACCACAGCAATAAGATCTAACACACAAATTTCAAATACAAATTTCAAATACTACATCATACGAGGACTGTGCAATTTTACGCACATTAAATATTTTGTTGCTGCAAATTAAACTCAGTGAGTGGGTAAGTGAACGGCGGCATGATCGGCAAATCGACAAAAACTTGAAAAAGAAGATACGCATGTTAAATACTTAATTAAATATGAACAACAACAAAATAAAAACATTTAACGCACGCTTGTAAATAAGCCATGCTACTTACTCGTAATAACACTAACCATAGACAACCAAAGCAGTGAAACAACAACAAAAATTTACATATTTCATACACTCACCCATTATCGCTTGGAAATACTTAAAAGCGTTAAATGCTACCATTTTTGGTAATCAACTCATGCGGTGAATTTTACACATTGTACAGTAAAGATTTTTACACTTGATTAAGTATTACGACTAAGTATGACTTCAACAATGGAGCTGAATTGAATTGGATAAGAACTGAACGGGAACTAAGCTTTGAGCTGTGTACACAAACGGTGCGTGTGCGTAATTTTACTAATACTTTTCCTATGAAGGCTAGACAATACATAGGAAATTTTAAATTTGTGGGGTTTCGACAAAAAAAAACCTTGTAATATGATGGCGGTGTGTGAATATTTTACATCTGAAATGTTTCCATCATTTAACATCGATGCTATTACACTGTAGTACTAGAAAATGCCCTATTCACGGTGTTCAGTACTCTTTAATTTCCCAGAATTAAGTCATTATACGAGTATTAACCGTTTTTACAAATGAAAGTATTGCATACATACTTGATAGAAGCAGTAACGAATTTTGATTCTATAGAAAATCATTCTAATTTTTTAATGCAAAAATATCAATTCCTCATTGTTTAATCATTTTTGGCTATTACAGCTATAAGTATTTTTGTTTTTAATTTCGTTTTTATAATTTTTTCTTCAAACAAATTTTTTTTAATTAACGTTTTCGTATTGAAATTGATTACATACAAAATACTAGGTTAGGTTAGGTTGATAAGAGGAGCTATGTATACACATAGCTTATATCCGATGTGTCCGGATATATACCTAAGCCAGAAAGTCGGCTTGTTGTGCGCTCTACATCTCCACGTTCATCCGGTTATCTACCCCTCTACTAACTTAGAAATTCGGTTTCATCAGCAAATTTCCTTAGTGTTTTCCAGCTTATCCGCCTAAGACCCGTCAGGCCTCGTAAGATGTCGTTGGATAGATATCTGACCCTTGTTCTCGCAAATCCACGACAGTAACAGAGGTAGTGTTCTAGGATTTCGTCATCGTCTCCGCAAGCTCTACATGTGGCCGATTCCGCCCGTCCTATACGGTATAGGTAAACCCTCAGCTCAAAGAGTCCAATGAGAATGCCAATTACCCTACTAAGTTTTCCTCTACTCAGATTAAGGATTTCCCTAGTCTTCGTAGTGTTTGGAGTACCCCATAATATTTTTATAATTTTACCCACGTCAGTCTCCTCCCAAATTGATACATACGAACTGGTCGTCCAGTCTGCCAGTTTCAAATTGAGGGACCTGAAGGGTATTGGATTTTCCAAATTGACTCTTTCCAGGAAAGATCCCTTACTGACCAGTTCGTCAGCAATCTCGTTTCCCATTATACCACTGTGTGCTGGGATCCAAACGATTTCAAGTCTGCCCCCTCTGGAGAAGTTTGCAATCTCTTTACACTCGAGGGCAGTCCTTGATCTAGTTTTGTCCGAGAATATCGCTCTGATAGCTGCTAGACTCTCCGTAAATATTTGCACGTCTCCGGGAAGACGGAGGTATATCCCAGTAGAAAGGTCCTCATCATAGAAACCTAAGCCAGCACCATGCAGACTTGATGTGTCCATATAGTAGTGTGACCCTGGAAGGTTTCGTAGAATATTCCCGTTCATCCAACTTTCCCTGTCTGGTATCCGTATACTGCAGGGTATATCTGTTGATACTTCCGCGATACTATCACAGCTAATATCCACTGTGTTGAGTACCAGAATTTGGTCCAAAATTGACTGGTGTCTCGTCATGTGGTCGGTGATATATTCCGCCGTTACCATTAATTATAGCATGGTCAGAGCTGCCTCATATTTAATTCTAATCTCGATTGGGTGTATAGTTAGAATATTCTCTAAAGCCCTCGTAGGTGTAGTCCGTATTGCACCACTGATTCCTATGCAGCAGAGGTGCTGTATCTTTTAGAATGGTTTAATGTAGCATTTCCTGTTCATTGATGTCCATATGACTATGGATGCGTAGGTTAGAATAGATTTAAAGACGCGTGTGTATAGCCAATGTGCCATCCTCGGGTTTAAACTCCTTTTTGAGCCTATAGCTCTTCTGCAAACGGCCCATAGACGATGAGCTTTCGTAACCCTGTTCTCGATATGGTTTTTGCAATTGAGCTTTTTATTTACAAAGAAAAATGGTTGTTATGGCAAGCTATATGAAGTTGTGGATTGAATAGTTCTGCCTTTGTAACATCATCAACAATGACGGCAGAATTATATACAAAGGAATGTCTCCAAAAACAGCACACGAGCCTAATTTGTCATCATGCCATTGTTTAAATTTAGTAATGAAGTGGTATAAAGTCAAACGGGTAGATGTAATACCCGAATATATTAATCCTCGTAATTGCCCACAATTTCGAGCAATCGAAAGATATTGGGCAAATATAAACAAGTAAGAAAATTATTGTCGGTCTAGACCGACTATATGATACCCTATACCATGCGTTTAGAGGCCCTATCTCATAGGCCCAACTAAGTGGACATAGAAAATAAGCATAAACCAAATTTAAGTGGCATTGTTATTAATTTTTTTGACTGCAGATATGAAAAAGTTCATACCGGATGCTATATTTATATGGGGACTAGGTCAAAATTAGACCGATCCTGACCATATTTGGTAAAGTCACTTATAATTTGAAAAAATATATACAAACCAAATTTGAGAAAAACCTGTGCGGCTTTATATGGGGCCTATGACTAAGAATTGTCCTATAGGTATTATTTTTATACCCTATACCACTATGTAGTTTGGGTATAATGACTTTGTGCTGCTGTTTGTAACAACCAAAAATATTTGACCTAGACCCATCTTTTATTATACCGATCCAATCAGAATCACTTTCTGATTCGATTTAAGGATGTCCGTCCGTCCGTCCGTCTGTGTGTCCACGTAAAGCTTGTAATCAAACTGCTGGTCGCAACTATGAATATATTTTGATAAAATTTGGTATATAAGCTTTTATCGGCCATGGGATGAACGCTATTGAAATTGGTGAGAATCAGTTCATGTTCAGACCTAGCCCCCATACAAATGACCCCTATGAAATCGACTTAAATTGCCATAAGATCCAAATTATCATATAAATCTTATTCAAATTGGGTTTGTTTGTGTTTATTACATCCATTAATCAGTAGTCGAAAAATGATCCCTATGGGACAACTCTTAGTCATAGGCCCCATATAGAGCTGCTTCCCGATCTTCACTTAAATCTATTAAAAAACAAAAATATTGCACGGATTCTTTTCAAATTTTGTTTTTATATATTTTTACAGAATACAAGAGACTTTACCAAACATGGTCAGGATCGGTCCATTTTTGGACCTAGTCCCCATATAGATATAACATCCGATATGAACTTTTTCATATCTGCAGCAAAAAAATTAACAAAAATCCCACTCAAATTTGGTTTATGCTTATTTTCTATGTCCAGTTAGTTGGGTCTATGAGATACGGTCTCTAAACGCATGGTATAGGGTATCGTATAGTCGGTCTAGACCGACTGTAATTTTCTTACTTGTTAGACTAGTGATTAATGGATATAATAAAGACATACAACCCCAATTTGACTGAGATCTATATGATAATTTGGATCTTATGGCAAGTTACGTCAATTTCATAGAGGTCATTTGTATGGGGACTAGGTCTGAACATGGACCGAATTTCACCAATTTCAATAGCATTCATCCTATGGCCGCTAGAAGCTAATGTGCCAAATTTCATCAAAATGTATTTATATTTGCGACCTGTAGTTTGATTACAAAGTTTACATGGACATACAGACGGACGGACGGACAGACATCGCTTAATCTACTCAGAAAGTGATTCTGAAAGTGATTCTGAGTCGATCGGTATAATAAAAGATGGGTCTAGGTCAAATATTTTTGGTAGTTACAAACAGCTGCACAAAGTCATTATACCCAAAACTACATGGTGGTATAGGGTATATATAGAAAATTTTCTCCAAGCCATTTAAAGTTGTTATTATATAAGACTAGCTGGCCCGGCAATCGTTGTTTTACCATATAACCTATTTCTATGCATCTCTGTATGGGAGGAGCCACGCCCACTGGTTTGATCCCGCCCATTTTTCACATAACTTCTCACACTCATCATTCGTGAACTCACACATAGCTTCAAGACTGTCGGGTATATAGTACTCCAGATAATTTTTTTTGTATGGGAGGTGCCATGCCCACTAACCAAATCCTGCCCTTTTTTGCAACGACTACCCACATTAACATCCGATTGACGTGCAGAAAGTTTCAAGATACTGACCACCATAGTACTGTATGTATTTACCATGTATTGGAGGTGCCACGCCCACTGGTTTGATACCGCCCATTTTTCATATAACTTTTCATACTCATCATTCGTGAACTCATACCTGCTTTCAAGACTGTCGGTTTTATAGTACTCCAGATAGTATTTTTGTATGGGAGGTGCCACGACCACTAACCCCACCCATTTTTAGGAGTGCCACGCCCACTTCATGTATTAAAAAAATTATAGACTATTTTATTTTCCCACTACAAACTTACACACTGCGAAAATTGTAAGAAGATCGGTCCTATGGTTTAACCACCTATTAATGTCAAACAAACAAATTTTCAATTTGATATACATATACAGTCAGTCAATTAAGTTTGTATGCACACGTGTAGCTTATCCTTATAACATCAAGAAATATATATTCACTGTACAACGATGAAAGGAAATCTAATTTGTTACAAGAAAATATTGGAAATTTTATTTCAAAATAAAAAACAACAAAGAGAAACTTAACGCGTTCAAATAACAACAACTTAAGCGAAAATATCCTCAAAAATATGTCAAAAAAGTATGTATGCAAATCTAAGTCAAAAAAAGGTAATTAATTTTTTTAAAGATTAAACAGTTAATTATCCAATTTTTCGATCGAAATTATTTTTTTATTTTCCAAAATAAAGTACAATTATTTTTAGTACTTTATCACAGTTAATAAACCGAAATATGGAATTTCGATCGATTTTACTCGATATCGAATGCGGTGATTTGGATCCAGGTTCGTGGTAACGCTTGGTGGTATTTTCTCCCACTCTTCTAAAAGGGCCTTTTTCAAGTCTTCTTTGCCTCTTATGTCGTGTTTTCTGATTTGACGCTCCAGGTGGACCCACAAATGCTCAATACGATTAATATCGGGCGACTGGGGTGGGGTTTTAAGTTGTTTTTTACTTTATAGAGCAACCACTCTTTGACAATAAGCGAGGTGTGCTTGGATCGTTGTCTTGCTGGAACACAAGTGACGCGGCAATCCCAAGTTTAGCACCACTTATATGCAAGTTATTTTCGAAAATATTTTAATAGACAAACCGATCCATTACACCATCTATAAAAACAAGTTTACTCACTCCAGAGGCAGCCATACACCCCCAAACGAGTACTGATCCACCACCGTGTTTGACTGTGCCCGTCATGTTATGTGGCTCAAGCTCAGAATTGGGTATTCCGACATACCTTGGCTCGTCCATCTGATCGGAATTTGCTTTCGTCCGAAAGCTTTGGGCGGCTGTATCATATTGTTTTGCGAATACAGTCTCTTTTTTTGGTTTATTGGGCTTACAAATAGCTTTTTGCAAATTTGACGGTTATGGTATCCTGCCGAATGGTATACTTTGCGAATTGTTGCTGCAATACAAACTTTTCCCACCTCATTTTCAATTTCCATCTGTAAGTTTGGTGTAGAAATTTTCGGATTTTTTTGCATATTGCGCACGATAATTCGTTTCTCACTGGGTGCGAATGTGGTTGGCGGACCAGATCTTGGCTTGTTATTGTTATTTCCTTGCCTTCTGTACCTTTCTATTGTTTTTTAGATGGTTGTATGACTTTTTCCAACCAATTCGGCTATTTGTCTTTGAGTTTTGGCTCCAGGTAGAGTTTTATTATCACTTCTCTGATATCCGAAGACAATTATTTGCCACGTGGTGCCATTAGTGCTATTTGATGTATGTTTTTAATGTATTTTTTCCAAATATACAATCAAAACTTTTAAAAACACTGTAAATCCTTAACTGTGCGTTTTGCATATAAACTTTATTGACTATACATTACATCAATCAGAAAAACAATTGCTTGCAAGTCTAACAGTGCTTTAAAAACTGAAAAATAAAGACAGCAAGGTAATACAGGGTGTGCGAAAAATTTTGAATTGAGTTTTGATTTACAGTTTGCATACAAACTTTATTGACTGACTGTATAGATAAAGCGAGGATTAAGGGGGTTAGTTCTTATGAAGGTCATACGCCCAATAAGCGAAATCACTGTTTTATTCTAACAAACAAAAATTTTCGCTTCAAAGCATCATCTCAAATATATAAAAGTGCAATATGTAGTGCAACTCTTATGAAACTGAGAATAGTGGAAATTAGAAGTATAAATGCAAAAATATTAAAAAAAATTCAAAAATAACGATTGTTTGTTTGGACAGAGTTGTATCTTCTGCAATTAATACGAAGTAAAAGCTGCATGGTATGAAAACTGATTCTAACCACACTGCTCGAAGGCCTGACTTTAGGTGAGTGTGTTAAAGCGCTGACCAAAAAATGCAAGTATGAGTGTATGTGAAGGTTCACGGTTCAAACCTCACGGCCGCCCTAAGTAGAAAAATTTTCATATAGAAACAATCTATTCAATTATAACATAACAATTATCACAATGTTCAATAAATCGCTGATGAAGGCCGAATGCCAGAAACCGGTCCGATTAAGAATACAGTGCGGTTATGAATTTTTGAAATATATGCTTTCTTCTTCTCTACCACGCACCATTGAAACAAAATTAAAATTTTCACATTAATTACAGTATTAATTGCAATATATGTGAAAAATGACAACAAATCTAACAGATAAAAAAACTTGTTTAATAACAACGCTCAAATGTTCATAACGGAATTCGTTCAGTGATTTCATTCAAATTTCTTCGAATTTTGTATCAGCGGCAGCACAGATCACTATACAGATACGTCACAGCTGCCAAAAACCATTTGGTTTTGTTTACTGTGAGCGGCATGTTGCAGCCACTTTTATGATGTGTTACAGTATTTTTAAAGATTTTTAGGAATTAATTATTTTTGGGCCTTTTAATAACATATAACACAATTAAAAAGCAGATAAATTTTGCTCTTTTTATACCCTATACCACCATGTGGTTTGGGTATAATGACTTTGTGCTGCTGTTTGTAACAACCAAAAATATTTGACCTAGACCCATCTTTAATTATACTGATCGAATCAGAATCACTTTCTGAGTTGATTTAAAAATGTCCGTCCGTCCGTCCGTCTGTTTGTCCATGTAAACCTTGTAATCAAACTGCAGGTCGCAAATATGAATATATTTTGATTAAATTTAGTATATAAGCTTTCATTGGCCATGCGATGAACGCTGTTGAAATTGGTGAAAATCGGTCCATGTTCAGACCCAGCCCCCATACAAATTACCCATATGAAATCGAAATAAATTGCTATAAGATCCAAATTGTCATATAGATCTTACTCAAATTGGGTTTTATGCGTTCATTACATCCATTAATGAGTAGTCCAAAAATGATCCCTTTGATTGCACTGATTCTTCTCTCTTTGCAAAATACAAGAGACTTTACCAAACATGATCAGGATCGGTCTATTTTTGGACCTAGTCCCTATATAGATATAGCATCCGATATGAACTTTTTCATATCTGCAGCCAAAAAAATTAATAAAAATCCCACTCAAATTTGGTTTTTGCTTATATTCTATGTCCAGTTAGTTGGGCCTAAGATATAGGGTTTCTAAACGCATGGTATAGGGTATAGTATAGTCGGTCTAGACCCACTATAATTTTCTTACTTGTTTTTAGTTGTTAAAGGAAAGAAACTACGATTACTGATTTTTACTATCCATACTTTTTGAGTGTATTTGTGCGGTAGTGTAATTTGTTATTTTTTATTTCTGTTACTCCGCGTTCATTAATACTTCAAATAATTGTTAAATATCGATAAGGCGTTACGAGGCCGCAAACAAAAATGCTAAACCAACAATTTTTTTAGATTTTTATATTGTTCTAAGCTAGAGTTAGCGCTCTTTTATAAGATTTTCCAAAAATTACCTGCTGCCCGATGTTCATGCATTAAATACAATTTTATTAGAGAATTTTTTTTTTTGTTGGCTTCTTTCAAAATGTGTGAATAGAACATGCGGATTTGTTTGTTATCTTTAACAAAATATCGAAAATTTCATTCTAATGCGTTTCTATCTGAGATGTTTTAAAGAACAAGACTCTGCTCTGCGTCGAACGTTATTTGTTTGCTATTGCTAACATTTTTTTATTTGGGGTTTTTGGATGGATGGTGTTGCAATTTGTGTTTGTTTGTAATGTTGAATGCTAAATGTTTTATGCCGTTGTTGTGTGTTGTATGCTTTTTTTCCAAATGCTCTAGCTCCGGCTCTTACATCATTATCGTCTATGTCAGTATCTTTAACATCGGCATCAGTATCGAAAGAAATGTAAGTGTGTGTGTATAGTGCATCATAGGCACGTTATGTGTTGCATATAAATTAATGAAGTGCCGAAATGTTCAATATCCCACTGTGAGATTAACTGGTAGTAGATTTTCCTTTTGCCAACTATTTACAACTTCTTGCAGTAGTTTTAAAACGCCTCTTTGTATCAGCCTCTTTCTTTAAGTTTAGCGCATTTCTTCATATCGCAGTAGAAGAATCTTTGATCTAAATTGTTTATCTTTGTAAATCAATATTAGATTTGATTACTCTCACTGATTGACTGACGGGCAGAATGCATTCGACTAAGTATGTATGTGCGTTGTACAGGTCAAAATAGGTGGTTTCAGCTGACAGCGAAGAAAGAATTATAGACTTTATTGTTGGTTTAGTTTGTTGAAAATTGCAGTTTAAATGAGTTTTAAATCAATTTTAGTTGTTAGTCCTTCAGTAGTAACACCCACTTTTTAACGTTCGGGTTTTTACACCCTAGAACAAACTGTGCTTTTAATATAGTAAAGTATGATGTTTATCACTTCCACTAATACCTGATCTAAACCCTCAGACAGATAGAACTTTTTTTCGAAATCAGATTTTCGCAACATCGTAAGCTCAAATGTAAAAGTCAGCTTTGTAATAAAATGTTATGTTCTATATTCTTAACTACTTTATAATATTCTTTGTTTAAAATGTAATTTGAGCCAGTTTTATAGAATATAAATCACTTTGGAACAAGTAAGAAAATTATAGTCAGTCTAGACCGACTATACGATACCCTATACAATGGTTAAGAAACCCTATCTCTTCGGTCCAACTAATTGCATATAGAAAATAAGCATAAACTAAATTTGAGTGGCATTGTTATTAATTTTCTTGGCTGCAGATATGAAAAAGTTCATATCGGGTGCTATATTTATATAGGGTTTAGGTCGAAAAAAGGACTGATCCTGACCATATTTGGTAAAGTCACTTATATTTTGAAAAAATATATACAAACCAAATTTGAGAAAAATCTGTGCAAAATTTTTGTTTTTTGATAGATTTAAGTGAAGATCGGAAAGCAGCTCTATATGGGGCCTATGACTAAGAATTGTCCTATAGGGATTATTTTTGGACTTATGATTAATGGATATAATAAATGCATACAAACGCAATTTGACTGAGATCTATATGATAATTTGGATCTTATGGCAATTTATGTCGATTTCATAGGGGTCATTTGTATGGGGACTAAGTCTGAACATGGACCGATTTTCACCAATTTCAATAGCATTCATTCTATGGCAGATAAAAGCTTATATACCAAATGTCATCAAAATATATTCATATTTGCGATCTGTAGTTTGATTACAAAGTTTACATGGGCACACAGACGGACGGACGGACGGACATCGTTAAAACGACTCAGTGATTCTGAGTGGATCGGTATAATAAAAGATGGGTCGAGGTCAAATATTTTTGGTAGTTACAAACAGTAGCACAAAGTCATTATACCCAAACCACATGGATTCACGACCAACTCGTCAACGAATTATTGATACTCTGGTTGCTGAAGGAATATCGTATCCTGAATCTGCAACAATGAGCCAATTGAGGGCTTTATATGATTCAACAAACCAGAATGAAAATTGTATGGAATTGACCACTAATTTGAATAAACGTGCTTCAACCAAAGAAGTCGTTGGTATTTCTTCCGTAATTTTAACTTCTCCTGTTACTTCCGCTGTTTCTGCTGCAAATACTGTTACTTCCGTTGTATTCTCCGCAAATTCTGGTACAACTGCCGTATCTTCTGTAAATACTATTACTTCCTTCGGTACTGGCGAATTTCCTATGAATGCTGTTGGTTCTTCTGATACAATCCCAAACACATTTGTTTCTTCCGATCCAGTATCAAGATGTGTTACTGTTCCGTCAAGTTCTTCACCAATAAATTCTTCAGTTTTGCTACCATAACAAGAGTCTCAAAAATTGGAAAATCAAATAAAGTTTCTGAAAATGCGCTGTGAGATGTTAAATCTGCAGAACCAGTTAAGAAATTTAGAATGAAACGCTATTAATAGAAGTTGTCGAATAAATTATGATGAATTGGATATAATGGTTCCAAAATTTAATGGTAATGACAGCCGAGATATTTTGGAGAACTCTACTTGGATATATAATGATTTGAAAGCTTCATTACTTAAGACATTTTAAAGAACAGTTACACGTTAAGAAATATATCATAAGTTACGTTTACGTACTCTATTACCAACTGAAATATGTTCAATTTCAATTATATATTCTTCCTTTATTTACATATTTTAACAAATTTGATATTTACATATGAGATCTTATCTTCACATAGATATTGCAACAAATAATATATAGGATCTAAAGACGTTAAATAGTTTTTATTTTATTTTTTAATGATTTTTAAAGAAAAATGGGAGGAAAAAAACCTTTATATGATTTAATAAATTCAAATACTATCTGAAAATATTTATATGCTTATAGAAGGTTTATTAGAAATAATAGATCTCTATAAGCATATAATTTTCAATTTGGTGATTTCTTTTTAATTTTGCGTTACTTCTCTACATTCTCTTATCAGTGGGTAAGAGGAATTTTCAATTTTGGCAAAATAATTGTTGTTAATCCTTGTTATGAAATCGATAATTTTTTCATAACCTGTTTCTTCATCAAGAAGATTTGTAGGATACCTCCACGGCTTTCTATTTATCATTTTAAGACATTTGTTTTGTATAATTTGTAAGCGTTTTAGGTGGCAGTTGGCAGCGTCACTCCAAATAGGACACGCGTATGTTAATATTGGCCTTATAAAAGTTTTGAATAGGAGATTTTTATACCCTATACCACTATGTGGTTTGGGTATAATGACTTTGTGCTGCTGTTTGTAACAACCAAAAATATTTGACCTAGACCCATCTTTAATTATACCGATCGAATCAGAATCACTTTCTGAGTTGATTTAACAATGTCCGTCCGTCCGTCCGTCCGTCCGTCCGTCCGTCCGTCCGTCCGTCCGTCTGTGTGTCCATGTAAAGCTTGTAATAAAACTGCAGGTCGCAAATATGAATATATTTTGACGAAATTTGGTATATAAGCTTTTATCGGCCATGGGATGAACGCTATTGAAATTGGTGAGAATCGGTCCATGTTCAGACCTAGCCCCCATACAAATTACCCATATGAAATCGACATAAATTGCCATAAGATCCAAATTTTCATATAGATCTTACTCAAATTGGGTTTGTATACGTTCATTACATCCACTAATGAGTAGTCCAAAAATGATCCCTTTGACCCCATATAGAGCTGCTTCCCGATCTTCACTTAAATCTATTAAAAAACAAAAATATTGCACTGATTCTTCTCAAATTTTGTTTGTACATATTTTTGCAAAATACAAGAGACTTTACCAAACATGATCAGGATCGGTCCATTTTTGGACCTAGTCCCTTTATAGATATAGCATCCGATATGAACTTTTTCATATCTGCAGCCAAAAAAATTAATAAAAATCCCACTCAAATTTGGTTTTTGCTCATTTTCAATGTCCAGTTAGTTGGGCCTAAGAGATAGGGTTTCTAAACGCATGGTATAGGGTATCGTATAGTCGGTCTAGACCGACTATAATTTTCTTACTTGTTTTATTTATTTTTATACCCTATACCACTATGTGGTTTGGGTATAATGACTTTGTGCTGCTGTTTGTAACAACCAAAAATATTTGACCTAGACCCATCTTTAATTATACCGATCGAATCAGAAACACTTTCTGAGTTGATTTAACAATGTCCGTCCGTCCTTCCGTCCGTCCGTCTGTGTGTCCATGTAAACCTTGTAATCAAACTGCAGATCGCAAATATGAATATGTTTTGACGAAATTTGGTATATAAGCTTTTATCGGCCATGGGATGAACGCTATTGAAATTGGTGAGAATCGGTCCATGTTCAGACATAGCCCCCATACAAATTACCCATATGAAATCGACATAAATTGCCATAAGATCCAAATTGTCATATAGATCTTACTCAAATTGGGTTTGTATGCGTTCATTACATCCATTAATGAGTAGTCCAAAAATGATCCCCTTGACCCCATATAGAGCTTCTTCCCGATCTTCACTTAAATCTATTAAAAAACAAAAATATTCCACTGATTCTTCTCAAATTTTGTTTGTATATATTTTTGCAAAATACAAGAGACTTTACCAAACATGATCAGGATCGGTCCATTTTTGGACCTAGTCCCTATATAGATATAGCATCCGATATAAACTTTTTCGTATCTGCAGCCAAAAAAATTAATAAAAATCCTACTCAAATTTGATTTTTGCTTATTTTCTATGTCCAGTTAGTTGGACCTAAGAGATAGGGTTTCTAAACGCATGGTATAGGGTATCGTATAGTCGGTCTAGACCGACTATAATTTTCTTACTTGTTGTTTTTGGGGTTTAGAAATGACCTTCTATTTAGTAGTGGCCATAATGCTTTAAATGATTTTACAGCTTTTTGGCACGTGGCCATAATATGTTGTTTAAATGTAAGCTTTTTGTCCAAGACAACTCCGAGATATTTGACATGAATTTATGGTATTATTTCCAATATGAAGATGACGTCTTGGCAATCTTTTGGGAGATTTGTTGAACGGGAAAATAATTGCTTGGGTCTTGTTTGGTGTCTAAAACCAATATTTTAGCCACTATAAATTTAAGCACTACATACTTAAAATAATTTTTGAATTAAAAGAAACGTTTAATATCGATAACTTTCAATGTAATCAATACCCTTTTTACAAGTGAATTAATACTTTTTTTTTCCTACCATGTAAGTTTTCGAATAAAGAGCTGTACGCAGCTTGTTAAAGGTGCTATTACATGATGTGTTTTTTACATATGTACTGTCAAATTTTCCCACAACAAAAATTGTACACATCGTGTGATACATATGAAACATTGTTTATGTACAATATATGAGGGAAGTCACATGTATATTTTTCAATTAGAACAGGTTCTATTTTTGTATAACAAACATATGAAAATACAACACTGCTTGTGGCGAAAGAAAAACAGAGAAAATTATAAAGATTAATATTGACAGAAAAATAAATTGTTTAATATTAATTAACAACTAAAAAATATATAACTTTTTTTTGACAATAAATTTCGTAAATTCACAAATTAAATCAGCTGTTGTTTACATTTAGAGGTTATGTCATACGGAAATACACATGCACGTGTGATAACAAAAATTATGAATCGTATGTACAAGACAATTTTGACAGACAAGAGGAATTTTATATGGATAAAAAAAGTGACAGTACATATGTAAAAAACACATCGTGTAATAGCACCTTAAGGAATCTTAACAGAAAATTTTCATATATTTCTTAAAGAAAAAAAAGCACAAAAGTACCTTTCAGTGCAACGCTAGAAATCAGCTGTTTTCCGTCAATTATTAAGAATTGTGAAATTGGAAACAAATCAATTCTTCGGTTCTGCTTTATTTGGCCTGCTAAACGCTTTTTAAGCTCAGTATCAAAATTACCCATCCGCTTCTTGTTTTTTTTTTGCCGAATTTTGTTCTTTTTTTTCCCAGGTTTGCAACTGAAAAATAACTTTTATTTTTTTTAGCATATTACATTTTGTTTATGCTTACCTCTCCTGCCAAAATTCCTTTCAGAAGGAACGAAAAATTTGATATTCCTGCTCAAAGCCTGGGTTGCCTAACTTAATTTACATCAAAAAAAGTAGTAAAAACAATACTTTTTTAAAAAGCTGGAGACCAACAACAGAAATTTTTAGACAGAAAAATTCCTTAAGCATTTCTGAATCGTTTTTATACCCTATACCACTATGTGGTTTGGGTATAATGACTTTGTGCTGCTGTTTGTAACAACCAAAAATATTTGACCTAGACCCATCTTTAATTATACCGATCGAATCAGAATCACTTTCTGAGTTGATTTAACAATGTCCGTCCGTCCGTCCGTCCGTCCGTCCGTCCGTCTGTGTGTCCATGTAAAGCTTGTAATCAAACTGCAGGTCGCAAATATGAATATATTTTGATGAAATTTGGTATATAAGCTTTTGTCGGCCATGGGATGAACGGTATTGAAATTGGTGAGAATCGGTCCATGTTCAGACCTAGCCCCCATACAAATTACCCATATGAAATCGACATAAATTGCCATAAGATCCAAATTGTCATATAGATCTTACTCAAATTGGGTTTGTATGCGTTCATTACATCCACTAATGAGTAGTCCAAAAATGATCCCTTTGACCCCATATAGAGCTGCTTCCCGATCTTCACTTAAATCTATTAAAAAACAAAAATATTGCACTGATTCTTCTCAAATTTTGTTTGTACATATTTTTGCAAAATACAAGAGACTTTACCAAACATGATCAGGATCGGTCCATTTTTGGACCTAGTCCCTTTATAGATATAGCATCCGATATGAACTTTTTCATATCTGCAGCCAAAAAAATTAATAAAAATCCCACTCAAATTTGGTTTTTGCTTTTTTTCAATGTCCAGTTAGTTGGGCCTAAGTGATAGGGTTTCTAAACGCATGGTATAGGGTATCGTATAGTCGGTCTAGACCGACTATAATTTTCTTACTTGTTTTATATGAAGTTTTTGATTCCTTAGCAAGCTGCGTACAGGCCTTAAGAAATGAAATTAACGAATGTAACCCGAAGCAAGAAGTTACGGTGGTAGAAATCACGTCACTTGATTTTCAACGAACCAACGGTGAGAATCTCCAGATCTCATTAAATTTAAATAAATTACAATTTAACCCTAACTAATTGTCTTTAATTTTTCATTTTTTCCCTCAACTCAAACCATAAACTTCTTGAGATTTTATGCAATGTGTCAATCCATGACGATTGCAAATAAGTCTATGAAGAAAAGAAAAACGCCCTAAAAGAAATCCCAATTTTTCCCTATAGAGATTTCCAGGAGCGAAGTCCATCTCCAAATTCAAACCCAAAATTAACAACAGCGGTTTTACAAACAATTGTCCCACTCGCACCCAGAGTTTACATTTGGATTAATTTTGATTTTCCATTTTTGAAAATATTTACTGCAATTTACAAGACCATTTTCCATTTTCTTCAGGAGTACACTTGTAAGTTTGTTTGAAGAAATTAACGCAGTATCATCTGCGTAGTAAGCAATTTTCTTATATATCGGGACTTTGAAATCGGATGTATATATCGGGTAAAGCAATGGCTGATCCTTGAGGTAACCCTGTGGTAATGGTTTTTGGAGATGATGTTTCAGTATTAGTCGCAACTTTAAAGCTTCTGCCGTGAATGAAATCTGAAATAAGTTTGCATAAATATTTTGGTATATTTGCACCAAGAAGTTTAAATACTAGGCCATTATGCATACGGTGTCAAAGTCTTATCTGAAACATGTATTAATTATATTATATCAATGAAAAGTATTGCGTCATAAGCTGAAAGTGATGGTCAAGAATTAGTTGACATAATTGTTGATGGTATGCAAGACAATTCATTCAATGTGTCCATCATCAGTAGATGAACTAATTCAGTGTGTACATAGATACGAGAAACGTCGTTTTAAAATTGATTCTGTAAAAAGAATAAAGGATATTAATCATGACAAAGAAGTACGGTGTTTTAACTGCTCTCAATTTGGCAAATAATATTTTGTATTTTAAGTATTGAATTAAGCACTTCAAAATTGCAACGGTTAAAATTGAAATTAACGAAATTTAAACATAGAGAATTTTTAAAAAACTTGTAAGAATCAATTTCAATAGTTAAGGGAAAATGATGTAAATTTGTTGAAGAAATTGGCAATTCACTCTCATATAAATTCTCGTATATAAATTCAAATTGTTGATAAATTTATTAATATTCTTTTAATCGCACCAAAAATATGTATAAAATTAAATGCCAAAAGTATTTAAGTGTAAGTTAAAAACTGCTGCACAAAATTACAATTAAAAGTTAAATTTGTCTCACGAAATTCCAATCATCTTTAAATATTGCAGCATTGTGACATTTTAAAAATGAACGTTTAAATTTAAAGCTCAAATATGGCAATATCTCTTGAATATGTTTTCAAAGCATTCAGCTTCCATATATGACATTGAATAAAATATAGTACTATTTTATATATGTATTATACATACGAAATCAAACAACTAAGTAATGGAAATAAAATAATTATAGAAAGACGTAAAAAAGAAAAAAAAAAGCTGAAAAAATTTGCACTTTTTCACAAAAATTTCGTTGAGATTTTTGATCTGCCGGTAGCGCAGATATAAAAAGTTATTTAAGCTTTTGACACAAAACAATACCTATATAACGGGTTATTAATAATAAAATTGTTTTTTAAAAAAGTGAAATTTCCTCGAGAAAACAACGTGGTTGAAAAATGAAATAGAACAAACGTCGGGAAGAATTATGCAAAAAAGTGTTTTCGTTGACAAGTGTGGCAGATATCAAAAAAAATTCAGCAGAGCTTAACAAAGGAGTCTAGACTGGAAGAAAAGTGGAAAATTAATTAAGAACTTCAAAAGTAATCCATTATATAGAACTTAAATGGAACATTGTTCAAGAAAATAGACAGCTGTTTAAAGAAAATTTTCTTATTCTTTATCGGCCCTCTACTCTCAGCAGCGGAAGAGATATAGATAAAAAATTAAAATAAAGTGAATCGAAGAAGGACATGTCCGCTTGACTTTAGAAAAATACATAAATTATTAATTTTTATAAAGAAACAAGCAAAACACCAACAACAAGAGCAGCAACAGCAACAATTACATCAACTGTCACCACATAACAACAAACAGCAAAAAAAAACAACAAAAAAACAAAATGCTTAATTTGCAAAGTTAATCTTTTTTTAATTATCCAACCAAAACCAATATTTTTATTTCGTTAGTAAATTTTCTCATTTTGTTTCCTTTATGTTGTGAATATTTGCACAAAAACACTAAACATTTTTTGTTTTACTTTTTTTATTTATCCAATTCAACAACCTCGTCTCATTTCAAAATCAACAACCTCATCGTCGTTCTGTTTTCAATTTTGTACTCTTTTTATAAATTTTTCTCCGTGTGTGGGTAGTATTTTTTTGTTGAACTTATTTTGAAAGATTTATTTATTGTATTTAAAGCCTAAAGTACACAAAATATTTAACGATAAAAGATAAATCTCACCCGCCGTTTTAGAGTCCTCCTTTAAGTAAAAAATTAATCAACACCTCAACTAGCGCCAGCTGCAACACATCATTTATTACGAATATTTACAACAGCAACAAAAATCTAAGCCGGATTATATTTTTTGGTGAATTTCCTTCTGTTTATTAACAAACAAAAATAAGGTAAATATATAAAACTAGTTATCTTCTTTCAATTATACGATAAATAAAAACTTATTGTGAAATTCTTTGTTAATTATATGAAAAACCTTAGTTTTAGGATTCTTCACATTATAAAAAATTATGTTTTATTTTTTGTTTTTAAATTATGCATTTACTAGTGAATTTATATATATAACCAATCAAAAAGGAATTATTAAAATGATGCTACTTAGAAAATAAATAATGTAGAAGGAAAACAACAAAATAAATTATAGATAATGCTAGCATTTTTAATTTAGATTCCAACTGCGGAAAACTATTTTGAAACTTGTTAGATTTTAGTCATTTTCAGACATATTGCAATTAATATGCAAATTTTAATTTTGTTCCAATGGTGCGTGGTAGAGAAGAAGAAGAGAGCATATATTTCAAAAATTCATAACTACACTGTATTCTTAGTCGGACCGGTTTCTGCCTTCATCAGCGATTTATTGAATATTGTGATAATTGTTATGTTATAATTGAATACATTGTTTCTATATGAAATTTTTCTACTTAGGCCGGCCGTTAGGTTTGAACCCTTAACCTTCACATACACTCGTACTTGTACTTTTTGGTAGGCGCTTTAACACACCTAAAGTCAGGCCTACGAGCGGTGTGCTTAGAATTAGTTTTCATATCATACAGCTTTTACTTCGTATTAATTTCAGAAGATATATGTAACTCTGTCCAATCAATCAATCGTTATTTTTGAATTTTTTAATATTTCTGCACATATGCATGAAACACATAGACGACAGCGGCTACACGACTACCGCCTGTCAAAAATAAAATACACAGGTTTACAAATCACATGAATGTTAATAAATTATGTTGCAATATGTTTACATCCACTGACAATATGATGAAAAATAAGTAAGTGTGTTAAATTCGGCAGTGCTAAATCTTTGTTGCCCGCCACTCGTGTCCTAAACACAATATTATAACTAATGCATGAAACACAGATGAGAGCGGCTACACGACTACAACCTGTCAAAAATAAAATATACACGTTTATATGAAAACGATTATTTTGACACCAACACAGCTACACGGCTACATGACAACTTTTGTCGCTGTAGTCAACTTATGATAATTTCTATTTTTGTTGGCTACAAAACAAAAACAGTGTTGACAATATAACAAAATATGTAAAAGATATTAGTGCTATGAAATATTTTATTTTGTTGAAAAAATTAATAATAATAATAATAATAATAATAGAAATAAATCCACCCTGCATAGGTCCGCATATGCTAGAGGTTACTCATCCCTGGTACGAACCACGGGATAAGCTCTGTTGCAGCTTAAGCTGTATGAACTATGTTTTTGGAATTATTTATTAATTTTATTTATCAGTATTTTCAATACTTTTAATGTTCACAATAGCGGTATTCACTCTTGGTGTTAAATTTACAACCCTGTTATATTTACAACGATTTTATATTACAAAGCGTGAACGTCTTTTCTGTGTTTATTGTATTGTGTATTGTAAATTAATGAATCAGCTGATTTTTGTTTTGTTTTCCATCAATTTGAAAACTAAAAAATATCAAAAAGCATTTGAAGATTAGAAAAATGCCGAAAATGCTAAATTTACCTATCGGTCCATCTTTATTATTAATTTATTAATTATTTTGATCCATTTTTTTTATTATTTATTTTGATAGTGACCACAAAATGAACAATAAAATTAAACAATTGTTTTGGCAGCTCAACGGTCAGCTGTTTTAGTCTTGTAAATGTTTAGTCTTGTTAATGTACTATACCTTTTACCCTTGTACTTTAACCACAGCGTAGTAAATTTACATTTCATACATTTTGTTGTTGCGGTGTTGTAAATAATAGTACTTTTACTATATCTACAACATTTACAAGGGTTACAAGGGTACTTTACTACCAAGAGTGAAAACCCTTAATGTTTACATATTTAATAAATAGTTTAATTTTCAATTTTAGCTCTATAAAAAGACATTATTTCTTATAAATTTTACACATTCTCTTCTAAAGACACATTCATTTCTCTCATTTTTTTTATTATGTATTTGGAATTAAGTTATATAATTTAAGTCCTTTGTAGAAAAGTGATCGCTGCATTGCCGTTTTGGCAACTCGTTGTATTCTAAAATTTTCGGCATTTCTTAGTCTATACGGCTGTACATCTCCTACATAATTTAGTTGCTCGCTTAAATATTCTGGCGCATTACCATTTCTTATTTTTTGTATAAACATTAAAGTATTTAATTCCAATCTTTGCTTTATACTCATCCACTTGAGTGCATCTAACATTATAGCTATTGTTGTATACCTGTTGCATCTTAGAATTGTCCGCATTGCCTTATTTTGCAATTTTTGCAGTCTGTCCAGTTGTGCTGCTCAACAACATGTATATATAATTGTCGAACCATATTCCAAGTGTGGTTTTATCATGGTATTATATATATTTATTGCTGTCATTGGTGATATTTTATTCCTAATTCTTTTGAAAGAACCAATTTTTTTTTTACCGATTTTCTTACAAATATACTCTATGTGGTCGTTGAATTTTTAGTTCTTTATCAATAATGAAACCAATGTATTTTATTTGTCTCACTTTTTCTATTATTTCACCATTTATTACAAAGTTTGCATTGCTAGTCATATTTATTTCTATTGATTATAGCATTAGAAATGCTATAATAATTCCATTAATAATCAAAAGGGGTTAAATAAATTTATTTATATATTTTTACGTTATAATAATGCATTATAATTAAGTAATTGTATATTTAAGTCAAGTTTATATAGAATAATGCATGTTTTTCTATTTTAATAAAGCAAAAAAAATATAATTGGCACTACTGAAATAAAAAAGCATTTGTATAAAAACAGTTGTTTATATTGTTGTTATATGTTGCTGTCGTTTTCAAAAAAATTAAATAGCTGACTACACGACTACAATACAGCCAGCAGCATTTGTAGTCGTGTGTTCTTGTAGCCGCTGTCGTCTACGTCTCTCATGCATTAGGATAATTTCTATTTCTGTTGGCTATAAAACAAAAATATTGTTAACAATATAACAAATTTTAAAAGATATTAGTGCTATGAAATATTTTAT
The DNA here is from genome assembly GCA_963682025.1 of Cordilura impudica. NCBI lineage: Eukaryota > Metazoa > Arthropoda > Insecta > Diptera > Scathophagidae > Cordilura > Cordilura impudica. The sequence continues at coordinate 72,598,156 of OY821519.1, read as the reverse complement.
TTTGTAAAAAAAAATCGAAAATGTGATGCTATAATAATTCCATTAATAATCAAAAGGGGTTAAGTAAATTTATTTATTTATTTTTATGTAATAATAATGCATTATAAATAAGTAATTGTGTATTTAAGTCAAGTTTATATAAAAATCGTGCATGTTTTTCTACTTTAATAAAGTAGCAAAAATATAATTGGCACTACTGAAATAAAAATGCATTTGTATAAAAACAGCTGTTTATATCATTGTTATATGTTGCTGCCGTTTTCAAAAAAATCAAGTAGCTGACTACACGACTACAATTTTTTTTTTTTATTATATATTCTTCCTTTATTTACATATTTTAACAAATTTGATATTTACATATGAGATCTTTACATATAGATATTGCAACAAATAATATATAGGATCTAATGATATTAAATAGTTATTTTATTTTTTTTTTAATGAATTTAAAAGGAAAATGGGAGGGAAAAAAACCTTCATATGATTTAATAAATTCAAATACTATCTGAAAATATTTATATGCTTATAGGAGGTTTATTAGAAATAATAGACCTATATAAGACATAATTTTCAATTTGGTGATTTCTTTTTAATATTACGTTAATTCTCTACATTCTCTTATCAGTGGGTAAGAGGAATTTTCAATTTTGGCAAACTAATCTACAAAATTAATAGGCCAGGCGATTTCTTGTGACTGATGTTTTGTTCTACCGTTTTATCCCGATTTTGACCAAACGTATATTATTTGAAAGGTATTTGTTTTTAGCCGTTTTGCAGATTTACAGATTTTTAAATTTTGTCTTTTATTTTGAGTAAATTGCATTTAAAGTTGCTACTAACACATACAAAAAATTATACAAGGCTATGTGTGTGTTTATTAAATTTGTTAATGTGTTTGTAATAAAAATGAGATTGGATCTTCCAGCAGTACAACGATCCAAAGCATACGTCTAAAATTGTGAAAGAGTGACTACTGTACCGTTCTCCCAAGAAACTTGATCATCCGCCGCAGTCCCCGGACCTTAACTCGATCGTCGGAACACCTTGACTTGGACATCAGCCGAAGGGCCATTTTAAGCAAGGCAGACTTAAATTAGGCTCTAAGGATAGAATAAAGCAACATCTCCACCGATATAACAAAAAAACTTGCCAAAGAAAAACAAATCAAATATTAAACAAGTAAGAGTGTTATATTCGGCTGTGCCGAATCTTTGATACCCTCCACCCATGTTCTAAACACAATGTCCTAGCCTGATTATCAACACTTAAAGATAAAAAAGGCTAGATTTAAAATTATATCGGCTAGTTTAACAAAAATTTTAGAACAACGCCAAATCGACTTTTCCATTTATAAGGGTCGAGAATGTATGTAGTTTATGGTGTCTGCGGAATTTATTTATTGACAAACTGATATATACCCTTTGCGCAGTGGTTTGGAGGGTATAAAAAGCGCGATGGAAAATGATGAAAATACTTTTTTAAGAAAAGTCACCTTTTTAAGAAAATGCACTTTTTAAGAAAATATATTTTTCAAGGAAAAGCAGTTTTTCAAGAAATGGCCATTTTTCAAGAAAGGACTGTTTTTTTTTTTAAAGAAAAGATACTTTTTGAAGAAAAATACTTTTTTAAAAGAAAGTACTTTTTAAGAAAATGTTTTCTACTTTTGAGGAAAAGGAAGTTTTAAAAGAAAATGAAGTTTTTGGTGTTCGTCTTCGGGATAGTTCATTTAAAAAGGTCAGGATTTATCTGTTATTTAATATGCTATTATGAGTAAAACAAATTTCAACGCATTACAACTTAAGTATGCTTATTTATTTCTTAAATTCCTCTTAGTTTAATTCATACATACACATAAACCAAATAACAAAATGAGATCGATCGTTTTTGGTATAAAAAAACTACTTAAAAAAACTTAAATTTATGTGGTAGTGAAAAAGAACTGGCGGATTGTAGCCTGCTTAGAGTTCGCTTGGTTCCATTTTTGTTAATTTCTTCAAAACGGGTTTCCAAATTGTTAAATTTTTTTATATGGCATAAAATCATTTAAAGCAAAAGCTTCCAAACGTGCAATCTGTGTTAGGGCTTCTTCGAACCATTTAATTTTATCGATTTCTTGCTCTACAACATCCCCTTCTAAATCACTTGATATTATTAGCAGTGTATGCAGTGTTATCGATGTTTAAATATTCTTCAAAACTAGTCTCGTTAGTTTCTGAAATTCTTTGAAAATTCAGTAGTGTTGCTAATGGAATCAAATTTGTTTACAATTTGGTTTTGATCCATGAATCCGGCTTTGCGAAAACAGTTTTTTATTGTAGAAAGTTCAACTTTATTCCATGCGGTTTTCATAAAACATATTGCGTCCAGAACAGTGATACTCTTTGAAAGCTCTGATACTGATTTGTCAATATTCTATAGTTAACTTCAAAACTTTGAATTATACCTTGGTCCAGAGGTTGGCAAACCGATGTTGCATTTGTATATAAGTGACAAGTCCCTAGGATGAGATGCAGCATTGTCTAAAAATAAAAGAATTTTTCTATTGCAAGACCTCATTTTGTTATCCAAATGATGCAACCACTCGTTCATTATGTCTCTCGTCATCCAGGCCTTTTGATTGGATTTCTAATCAACTGGTAATTCGGCAACAGATATGTTTTTAAATGCGCGGGGACGAGCAGCTTTACCAATAATTAACATTATTTCTTTCTGACAAACCATGTTCACACAAAACAAGATTGTTAACCTTTCTTTTGACAATTTACCTCCGTTACGTTTTTCTGATTTAAGAGCTAAAGTTTTTGTAGGAAGTGCTCGAAAAAAAGACCATCTCGTCTACATTGTAAATGTCTTCTGTCTTATAGTTACAAAGTATTGAAGGAAGTTTTGTCTTAAACTGCATCGCATCTCCACCAATGATTCGCCATACAAAATTTTGAGAGCGAACCTACTTGGTTCATTTTGAACCTAGTTGTGAAGCTAGAAAAATTGAGTGTCATCTCCAATTTTGATAAAAAATTATCGCTAGTTTATCTGAACTACCTGTCAAAAATATATAAACAAAGAAAAAACAAAAAATTAATGTATGTAATAAAATAAATAGAAACATTTAACAAATAAAAAGTATATATTTACATACATATTCAAATAAAAATGGAAAAAATTAAATAGTGAAAAGTAAAATGAGGTGTCTATAAATTTTAGGTCATATCTCAGCACATTGACGCCTGATTTACCCCATTTGAAATACCAACCTGCTGCAGATAATGGAAAATAATATTATCGTAACTTTACCCAGGTAAATGGTTTATTTTGTGAATGCGCGTGTTTTCAACAGACAGACAGACAGACGGACATCGCTAGATCGACTTCTCCATTTATAAGGATCGAGAATATATATAGTTTATGGGGTCTGCGGAATTCATTTCGATGAGTTACAAACAGATTGACAAACTGATATATACCCTCAGCACAGTGGTTTGGAGGGTATAAAAAGTTTACTTTTTGTATTGAAGTTCAATTGCCTTTTATACGCTGTTTATTTTTTGACAAGTAAAATTTTGTCTGTTATTTTTGTTTTGCATTTTTTTGTTTAATGTTTATATTGAGTGAAGATATTATTTAATAATTCTAAATTCCTTATATTTATTTTTGATATTGTGTTAATTACATCATTTTAATATGAGTAAGATGTAAGATGTTTACTTTATTTTTATGCTCACAGTACATCAGTTTAACAAACCGCAACTCATCGCCGCAAATCGAGATCATGTATACATTTTCTAATACTAGAAAAGATAATACTTTTATGCAATGTTCTTTTCTTTCTAATGTTGAGTTAAATAGTTGATTAAGCATGAGTTGAAGCAATAGGCAGAAGGATGCTGAAGATGAACAAGTCGCTTTGTTCGAAAGTAGCTACTCCATCTAGCGCTGTCTTCAATTTTTTCCAAATTTCTCTTACATTGCATAAAAGTATTATCTTTTCTAGTATTAGAAAATGTATACATGATCTCGAACCGAACTATAAATAACTAATTATTATTATTACAACACAAGATCGACAATACATAAAAACTAACATTTTCTTTCATACCATCTTCTTTTTTTTATTGATTTAATATGCAGAAGCTTAAAAGTTTGCATTGTTTTGGCATCACTAAAAAATACTTTTTTTTTGTTAATCTATATTTTTTAATTGTATTTTTTGTAACAAATTTGTTATCTTTCGATAGGCAACACACCAAAGAGTGATTTCGAAAAAAAAATTTTAAAAATTTAAAAACTATCGCCTTTTTGTCTCTTAGTGTTGACAACCTTATGCATGAAACACATAGACGACAGCTACTTAATTTTTTTGAAAACGACGGCAACATTTAACAACATTATAAACAGCTGTTTTTATACAAATGCATTTTTATTTCAGTAGTGCCAATTATATTTTTGTTGCTTTATTAAAATAGAAAAACATGCATGGTTCTATATAAACTTGACTTAAATACACAGTTACTTATTTATAATGCATTATTATAACGTAAACATAAATAAATAAATTTATTTAACCCCTTTTGATTATTAATGGAATTATTATAGCATTTAATTTTGCGATTAATTTTTTTAACAAAATAAAATATTTCATATCACTAATATCTTTGACATATTTTGTTATATTGTCAACACTATTTTTGTTTTGTAGCCAAATAGAAATTATCCTAACTTGACTACAGCGACAAAAGTTGTCATGTAGCCGCGCTGTGTTGGTGTCAAAATAATCGTTTTCATATAAACGTGTGTATTTTATTTTTGACAGGTTGTAGTCGTGTAGCCGCTCACGTCTATGTGTTTCATTGTTATAATATTGCGTTTAGGATACGAGTGGCGGGCAACAAAGAGTCAGCACAGCCGAATTTAACACACTTATTATACCCTCCACACCTCAGTGGAAGAGGGTATATATAGGTTTGTCATTCCGTTTGTAACGCATCGAAATAAATTCCTGAAGCCCCAAAAAAATATATTTTCTTATTCCTTATAATAAGGAATTCCGTATGTCTTTGGAAATCACGATCACGCCGTCAATATCTAAGCTAGACCGTTCTTTTTTGTATAAAATCGTTTATTAACATCCCAAAGGAGTTGCTATTAAAAATCGTCAAAATCGGTCAAAGGGTTCACGAGCTATGAATGAAACTTTGAAAAACTCTTGAAAAAATAAAATTTTTCAGTGTGTTTGTTGTTTTTCTTAAGATATGTTGTATATGTTGTAATTCTACGTATTGTTGAAGTCATTACAGTTGTGTGTATGTATATTAATACTGCACGTGTCACATATGCCTAAGCAAGTTTTACCACATATTTTTTATCATTAAAATTAAATATTAAATATTAAAATGGAAAATGAAAATGGAAAATGGAAAATGGAAATTGAAAATTGAAAATTGAAAAATGGAAAATGAAAATCGAAAACTGAAAAACTAAAGATGAAAAATGGAAAATGGAAAATGAAAAATGAAAATGAAAAATTAAAAATCGGAAATGAAAAATGTAAAATGAAAAGTGGAAAATGAAAATAGAAAATGGAAAATGAAAAATTAAAAATGGAAAATTAAAAATTAACAATTAAAAATGGATAATGAGAAATGGAAAATGGAATATGAAAAATGATAATTGAAAAATGGAAAATGAAAAATGGAAAATAAAATGCAAAATGAATATTAAAAATGAAAAATGGAAAATGAAAACTGGAAAATGGAAAATGAAAAATTAAAAATGAAAAATGGAAAATGAAAAATGAAAAACGGAAAATGAAAAATTAAAAATGGAAAATGGAAAACTAAAAATGAAAAATGAAAATTGAAAAATGGAAAATGTAAAATGATAAATGAAAAATCGAAAGTGGAATATGGAAAATGAAAAATTAAAAATGAAAAATGGAAAATGGAAAATGGAAAATGAAAAATGGAAAATGAAAAATTAAAAATGGAAAATTGAAAATGAAAAATGAAAAATGGAAAATGAAAAATGAAAAATCGAAAATGGAAAATGAAAAGTGGAAAATGAAAAATGGAAAATGAGAAATTAAAAATTAAAAACTAAAAATGAATAACGAAAGATGAAAATTGAAAAGTGAAAAATAGAAAATGATAAATTAAAAATGGAAATTGAAAATGAAAAAGGTGGAGGGTATCAAAGATTCGGCCCAGCCGAATTTAACACACTTTTCATCATATTGTCAGTGGATGTAAACATATTGCAACATAATTTATTAACATTAATGTGATTTGTAATTTTTAATAAACGTCCCAAAAACTATTCTATTCCGTAATCGGACAAGACTATTTCTTTAAAATGCTGCAATGGTTCCTGCCGCCTTGATGATGCCTAATGTCAAATACGTTTTTTGGACTTTCTGCACTGAAACGATCTTTCTAACTCACATATGGAAATTTTTCCCTATTGTCTGACACCTAATATTTTTAAAGCTTGACGAATGTGTAGATATTTGGCTTGTGATAATTGTGTAAAGTTATATACACTCATATTTTCCGCCAAGTTATCATCTCCTTAAGGAGTTCTTTTAGATATTGAAAACAATTCTCTTTTAGTATAAAAATGTCGTTCATCAGTTTCTACTTTTGTTTATTTCGCTTTCAAATTCTGACACAAAATTCAAGGCATCCAGTGTTCATATTTCGCCAAATTATCGCAATGGTGCCCAATTCAAAAAATAATTTCCCGTTTCAAAAACGTCACGCTTGGCAAGAAATCAGCATATCTGGTTGAAAGGCCTTCTTCAATGTATAAAAACGATTAGAAATATATTTATTTTAATAATAAAAAAAAAAATAATATTTATTTGTTTTTACTTACAATTCTCAGCCCAAATAATAAACAAATAATAATGTGACCTTTTACAATTTAATTAATTTGCTTACGGATTTTTTTGTTATCACTTAATACTTAGCAATATTTACAATTAATTAAAATGTAATTTATTTCCATTAAAACAACTGACAAAAATTATTAAAAATCCATTTATTATGTGTTAAAGAGGCACCTTATAATTGTTTGTAGATAAAAAAAAAATATGACTGGCACAAATTTGAGTAATCCTATTTGATTGAAATTTAAGCTAGACAAAATAAACACAATAAAAATAAGTTAGAAAATTACTATTACGATAGCCTATACCCATAAGTTTAGAAAAAGGGCCTTATTACTAATTGGATCTAGAACAAATCGCATTTTAATCTAGTCCACAGGCGATATGAACTTTTTCATATCAGATGCTAGTTTTATATTTGGTAGCCAGTTATTTTTCGCAAAAACACGGTAAAACAAAATGTGAGAAAAAGCTGATAGATTTCAGTGAAGATTGGGAAGCTGCTCTGTATGCGAACTAAGATTAAAAATGATCCTACAGGGTTTATTTTTGGACTAATGACAAATGGGTGTATTAAACACATATACACATAATAATAATCTGGATCTTGGGGCAATTTACGTCGATCTCATAGAGATTATATGTATGGGGATTAAGTCAATACCGTTCATGTTATGGCCGACAATATGACATCAAAATATATTCATATATGTGACCTGTAGTTTGACTACAAGGTTTACATGGACACACAGACTGAGATACAGACAGGCAGACAGAAAGAAGAACGAACGGATGAACGGATTTCGACAAATCGACTCAGAAAATGATTTGGAGTCGATCGGTATAATAATTGGTCAAATATTTCTGGTAGTTTCAAACATCTTAAATCATTTACTTTGACCAGAGAGTGGTATATGGTATAAATTTATTGAAATATTTAAATATAATTATACAACCGATATTATTAAACTAGCTTTCCAACGATATATGATGATATTATCTCAGGTACTATTCATCAGATTTAATAATGTGTACATTACACATTATTTTAAAGAGAAAAGCTCTGGGTTTAATATTCTTTAAATAAAATTTTTTACAAATATGCATATCGTCATATAGAATATTTTATTTATATTTTATATTCTAAAGGTGCGTTCAGACTACGCAAATATTTGACCAAATAAACGTAACCCCTAATTTTATGAAAGTTTTATTCAATCTTACATGATATATAAAAGACAAAATTAAGTTATGTTTTATTACATTAGTAATATTTAATATATTTAACTATATTCTATATCATATATTGTATAACTTAATGAAAATTATACAAGGAAAATTATACATTATTTAGGGGTTACGTTTATTTGATCAAATATTTGCGTAATCTGAACGCACCTTAAGTATGTTTAATTAATTTTCTTACATTATATATATTAATTGATTAAAAATCTAAATGAGTTCTTTTGAATTACCTTTAAAATTATTAATAAATCTTTTAAATGGATGTAATAAACATACACAAACCCAATTTGACCGAGATCTATATATATATATTATGACAATGTAAGTCGTTCTCATAGGGGTCATGAACCGATTTTCACTAATTTCAATAGCGTTCATCCTATGACCCATAGAAGCTTATACACTAAATTTCATCAAAATATATTCATATTACCGACCTGTATTTTGATTACAAGGTTTACATGGACACATACGGTCCGACGGACAGACGGACATCGCTAATCGAAATTGGGTCTAGGTCAATTATTTTTGGTAGTTACAAACATCAGCAAAAAGTCATTATACCCTGACCACATAGTGGTATAGGGTATAATTATAAAAATCACCCGGACGATAACTAGCTAATAATATTAATATTTACTAATAATTTCAATTTCAGCCAGATCTAAAAACTTATATCTCTACCGAAATAAATAAAATTTTCCCTCTTTTTGAAAGCCGTTATTCAAATTAAGCTCCATCCCTCGAAATTCGAGTGCAAATTCTAGGAAATTTTATTTTTTCATTTAATAGAGCCTAAAGGTATGCTAATCAATTTTAGCCAATTCGCAATTCAACACACACAGTATGTGTTTTATGTTTGTGTTAGTAACAACTTTAAATGAGCATTACTCCAAAAAATGTTCCAGACGGTGCAAATCTGTAAATCTAATAGACAACTAAAAATAAATACCTTTGAAATGAGGTATGTTTGGTCAAAATCGGTTATTAACTACAATTTTTATATTGGTCACAAGAAATCGCCTTGCCTATTAATATTATTGATTAATTTTAAGTAAATATTTCGTGTATATTAAGTTACAGTATATTCTAATTTTTCAACTGGCTCTTAGGCGCGTTAAAAGTAACTAAAATAAATATATTTATAAAGAATCTTAAATCTGTATTTTAAACAAAATATGATAACTACAAAAAAAATATATGTGACACGGAAAGTTAAAAGGGACCTATGGTCAGAAAATAAGTTTGGGAGAAAAACGACTTTGAAGTTAACTAGCTGATTTTGATGCGCCTGAACGCTTTTATGAATTGAAACTCATTACCGGGGGGTTTTCTGGGTCGCTGATTACGGATCTGGTATTAGATTTTAGAAATTCAAAATGGCGGACTACTTTGGTAATATTATCGGATTTACTTGAGGTTACTGGTTAGAAGTTTAGTGTCAGAATTGTAAAATGGCGAACGTTACTTATTGGCAAAAGTAGTTTTTTCGAATTATGAAAATAGTATTTTTTAAAGTTGCCAACATTTTTCTCTTTTAGTTCAGTTATTTGATTGATGAAATAACTGACATTATAAAAGGTCCGAATTGCGTCATTAGCTGCCTTCATTATCTCAACACAGTAAATAATATCGAAACTCTGGTGTTATTCAGTGATAATTGCGTAGGATAAAATAAGAATAATTCTGTTCTTGGATACCTGATGTGGCGAGTATTAAAAGACAAAAAAAATGTTATCATACAATTTTCTTCTAACTGGGCATAACAAATTTTCACCAGACAGGTACTTGTGTATTTAAATCGAAGTATGCTGTAAGTAACATCGACACTCATAAAGATTTGATTCAAGGTGTAACTGATTCTTCTCCTTCCGGTTGTAATAATTCTGTTTCTGCAGAAAATGTAGTTTGGTACGACTGGGTTAGCTATTTAAAAAAAATTTACAAACCAATGCTTGGAATTACGAAGTTTCATCATTTCGTAATTTCTTCGGAAGCTATAGAAGCGAAAATGTTTGCAGACAGCGATGAAACAACTAGATTTCAACTCGTATTACAACCTGTAAATGATTTAATGCCAAACATTATAACCCCACAGGGTTTATCTTCGGAAAGACAGTTGTATCTGTTTGGAAATTTTTGACAAAACAAATTTTGGTAAAAAAAAAATTAAAGATGAGAAATTGGTAGATGTAGCAACAAAAAGAAGAAATGCTAATTCAGAAACAAAAGTGAAATCGAAGAAAAGAATATGTAAGGAGCAGAATTAGTTTTAGTTAAGTTTTTTTTAAGTTATTGCGTTTTTTGATTTTTAAAATATATAGTGAAGTTATAAATCTGCTGTTCATTTCATCTTAATTTTTCAAAAGCTACGATAGATTAATCGGAAATCTATTACCAGATTCGTAATCAGCGACCCCGAAAACCCCTGAGTGGCGAGTTTCAAGTACATTAGATCAAAAAGGTTGTCACATTGGATTCTTTTTTATGAAAAACGGAAAATGGAAAATGAAAAATGTAAAATAGAATATGAAAAATGGAGAATGGAAAATGGAAAATGAAAAAAGAAAATTGAAAAATGGAAAATGCAAAATGAAAAATGGAAAATGCAAAATGAAAAATGGAAAATGAAATTGAAAAATGGAAAATGAAAATTGAAAATTGAAAAATGAAAAATGAAAAATGAAAATTGAAAAATGAAAAATGGAAAGTGGAAAATGGAAACGAAAACTGAAATATGAAAAATGAAAATTGAAAAAGGGAAAATGGAAATGAAAAATGGAAAATGAAAATTGAAAAACAAAAAATGGAAAATGAAAATTGAAGAATGAAAAATGACTAATAGAAAATGGAAATTGAAAATTGAAAAATTAAAAATGAAAAATGAAAATGAAAAATGGAAAATGAAAATTGTAAAATGAATATTAAAAAATGAAAAATGGAAAGTGGAAAACGCAAAATGGAAAATGAAAAATGGAAAATGAAAATTGAAAAATGGAAAATGAAAAATGAAAATTGAAAAATGGAAAATGGACAATGAAAATTGAAAAATGAAAAACGGAAAATGAAAAATGGAAAACGAAAACTGAAAAATTAAAAATGGAAAATGAAAATTGAAAAATGGAAAATGAAAATTGACAAATGAAAAATTAAAAATGGAAAATGAAAATTTAAAAATGAAAAATGGAAAATGAAAATTGAAAAATGAAAAATGGCAAATGGAAATTGAAAAATTAAAAATGAAAAATGGAAAATGAAAATTGAAAAATTAAAAATGGAAAGTGGAAAATGAATAACGAAAATTAAAAAATGAAAGATGAAAAATTACAAAATGAAAAATTTAAAACGGAAAATGGAAACTGAAATATGAAAAATGGAATATGGAAAGTGCAAAATGAAAATTGAAAAATGGAACATGAAAAATTAAGATTGAAAAATGAGTAATGAAAGATGAAAAATTAAAAATTAAAAATTAAAAATTAAAAATTAAAAATTAAAAATTAAAAATTAAAAATTAGAAATTAAAAATTAAAAATTAAAGACTCAGGTGGAGCGTATCAAAAAATTCGGCACAGCCGACTTTAACACTCTTACTTGTTTTTTTTTTATCAAAAGTGTCTACTTTGAAGCTAATTTATGATAAAAATAATGCAGTTAGAAGCTGATGCATTAGAAAGATCGTGTTGTCTAAAAATCGATTTTTTCGACCCATAAGTCCCTTTTAACTTTCCCTGTCACATATGTTTTTTATACCCTATACCACTATGTGTTTGGGTATAATGACTTTGTGCTGCTGTTTGTAACTACCAAAAATATTTGACCTAGACCCATCTTTTATTATACCGATCAGCTCAGAATCACTTTCTGAGTCGTTTTAGAGATGTCCGATCGTCCGTCCGTCCGACTGTGTGTCCATTTAAAGCTTGTAATCAAACTACAGGTCGCAAATATGAATATATTTTGATGAAATTTGGTATATAAGCTTTTATTGACCATAGTATGAACGCTTTTGAAATTGGTGAAAATTGGTCCATATTCAGACCTTGTGCCCATACAAATGACCCCTATGTAATCGACATAAATTGCCACAAGATCCAAATTATCGCATATATCTTAGTCAAATTGGGTTTGTTTGTGTTCATTGTATTCATTAATCAGTAGTCCAAAAATAATCCCTATAGGACAATTCTTAGTCATAGGCCCCATATAGAGCTGCTTCCCGATCTTCACTTAAATCTATCAAAAAACAAAAATATTGCACAGATTTTTCTAAAATTTGGTTTGTGTATAGTTTTTTAAAATATAAGTGACTTTACCAAATATAGTCAGGATCAGACCATTTTTGGGCCTAGTCCTAGTCATATCTGCAGCCAAAAAAATTATTAAAAATCCCACTCAAATTTGGTTTATGCTATTTTCTATCTCCAGTTAGTTGGGCCTATGAGATAGGGTCTCTAAACGCATGGTATAGAGTATCATATAGTCGGTCTAGACCGACTATAATTTTCTTACTTGTTTTAATTAACAATACACGCTATATTAAACAATTTAACGCTACAAGTACTAAATATGCCATTTTTGGTATAAATAGAAATTAGTGGTCATATTTATAGTTATTTGTACAATAATTCGATAATTAAATACTTTATTTGCTCTCTTGATAAACCCCATTCTTTTCAATTAGCTTGTTTTGAATGTAGGCTTTTAACTTAAAAAATTGTCTTGACAACAAATAAAAAACAAATTTCACACAAAAAAAAATTATTAAAATATAAAGAATAGCTATGTGCGCGTTTCAGGTGGATGGTATTAAATTTCAAAATTTGTATTAAACCGAATCTAACACTCGTTACTTGTTTTCATCACTTTGAAAATTGAATCTCATTGCATTGTTTTAATGGACTTAAGTAGCAATTTGAAAGGCTTTTATTATCCGCACGCTTACATTAATAGGTTTGACACTTTTACTTTTTGCACGAATAACTTTGTTTATTGCAAATAAATATTTGCAATTCGAGCAGACGTAAAATGAAACAACAAAATACATTTTTAATTAAAACATTATACTCACGTGATATTCAAGAAATTATATACAAAATAATTTAATCGTCTTATAAAAATAGAAATAAATATTTGTTTTTGTTATACCCTATACCACTAAGTGGGTATAATGATTTGGCCTAAACCCATCTTTTATTATATCGATCGAATCAGAATCACTTTCTGAATCGATTTAGAAATTTCCGTCCGTCCGTCTATGTGTCCATCTAAACTTTGTAATCAAACTACAGGTAACATATATTTATGAAATTTTGATGAAATTTGGTATGTAAGCTTCTATCGGTCATAGGATAAACGCTATTTAAATTGATGAAAATCGGTTCATGTTCAGACCTAGTCCCCATACAAATGTCTCCTATGAGATCGACTTAAATTGCCATAATATCCAAACTATCATATAGATCTCGGTCAAATTGGGTTTGTATATGTTTATTACATCCATTTATAAGAAGTCCAGAAATAAACCCTATAGGATAATTCTTAGTCATAAATCTATCAAAAAACAAAAACATTGCACAGATTTTCCTAAAATTTTGTTTGTATATGTCTTTGCGAAAAATATGTGACCTTACCAAATATGGTCAGGATCGGCTCATTTTTCGAACTTGTCCCCATAAAAGTGTAGCATCCGATATGAACTTTTTCATATCTGAAGGCAAAAAAATTAATTCCAATGAATGCCATTTAAATTTGCTTCATGCTTATTTTTTATATCAGATTAGTTGGACCTAAGCGATAGGGTCTCTGAACGCAAGTTATAGGGTATCGTATAGTCGGTCTAGACTGACTATAAATTTCTTACTTGTTTTTTAATGGATTTGTTTTGAGCTGTTTTTTATTTTTATTATGTTTACGCTTCACTTATCAAAGAGTTCAAGCCATCACATATGGCCAGGCAAACGATGGTTGAATAAGAAATTTTATTTAAAAAAAAAATACAATTTTTATATACAATTCTAAATATCAAATGTAAATTTTGTTGAACAGAGTGAGTGCTTGATATAAAAGACACAAATTTGGTCCATAGTTTACCAACATCTATTGGGAATTGTGAAATTTATACTCCGTATCCAATTTTAAGCATTAAGAAAGTTATTGTGACCTTATTCGTAGGCCGACTATACATACATGGTTCTTAATAATTGAGAATTGGTTTGATTATAAACCTTTTGGGTAAGGTTAGTAAAAAGTAGCGTAAACCGTAGGTTGCGTAAGATTGTGATGTGTTTGTTGTTTAAGAGCCAGCCCTTCATCTACATATGCAAATATTTTTACATTTTCCATTAAAACACAGAAGAGCATAGATAAAGTAACAGGGTAATTTCAAATATTTCAAGGGTTGATCCAAGGACTATCAAAAACTGATTGTACCTCATAAAATTTTTCAATTAAAAAAATATTTTTCTTTGAAAATTATATTTAAAATATACTAAATAAGTACTTTTGGCTTGTATAAATATTCGGCTCGCTTTTGACATCTGCCTCATTTGCTATAAAGTACTGCTCAAAATTATAGCTCTACTTTATTTTATAATATTCATTATATACTAGCAGATTCCAGCACTCGAAATTCGAGTGCAAATTCTAGGAAATTTTATTTTTGATGTGTAAACATCTATACGAGCAGGGGGGGTAAATTTCTATTTCACAATACAATCACAAAAACAGTGTAACACAAATCGGTGAGAGCTGTAACACAAATCGGTGTGTGATTTATGATTGTATTGGTGAAAAAATTATGATATAAAATTGTTTTTTTATGCCACTTTTTTAAAAGCGTCATCTATGTATCACTTATATACGTTTATATGGGATATTTTTAACGTTTTACAGCAAAGGGTTGTTGAATTAGCTGAAACAGTTTTTGCTATAAGTGATACATAGATGACGTTCACTGTTTGATTTTAAACAAGTAAGAAAATTATAGTCGGTCTAGACCGACTATACGATACCCTATACCATGCGTTTAGAAACCCTGTCTCTTAGGCCCAACTAACTGGACATAGAAAATAAGCAAAAACCAAATTTGAGTGGGATTTTTATTAATTTTTTTGGCTGCAGATATAAAAAAGTTCATATCGGATGCTATATCTATAAAGGGGCTAGGTCCAAAAATGGACCGATCCTGATCATGTTTGGTAAAGTCTCGTGTATTTTGCAAAAATATGTACAAACAAAATTTGAGAAGAATCAGTGCAATATTTTTGTTTTTTAATAGATTTAACTGAAGATCGGGAAGCAGCTCTATATGGGGTCAAAGGGATCATTTTTGGACTACTCATTAGTGGATGTAATGGACGCATACAAACCCAATTTGAGTAAGATCTATATGACAATTTGGATCTTATGGCAATTTATGTCGATTTCGTATGGGTAATTTGTATGGGGGCTAGGTCTGAACATGGACCGATTCTCACCAATTTCAATAGCGTTCATCCCATGCTTATAAAAGCTTATATACCAAATTTCATCAAAATATATTCATATTTGCGACCTGCAGTTTGATTACAAGCTTTACATGGACACACAGACGGACGGACGGACGGACGGACGGACGGACATTGTTAAATCAACTCAGAAAGTGATTCTGATTCGATCGGTATAATTAAAGATGGGTCTAGGTCAAATATTTTTGGTTGTTACAAACAGCAGCACAAAGTCATTATACCCAAACCACATAGTGGTATAGGGTATAAAAATTACATAAAAATATCTTTAATTACTAGATTGTTTACACATCTCCCCTGTGAGCGGACTCACATGATTTTATTTTTTTTCATTTAATAAAGACCCTAAAGGTATGCTTCACAATTCAACTCATTTTAAATGAAGAAAACAAACTCAACACATTAACACAAACACATTATCAAATTTTATAAACACACACGTAGCATTGTATAATTGTATGTATGTGTTAGTAGCAACTTTAACTCCAAAAAAATATTCCAGACGATGAAAATCTGTAATCTGGATAACAGCTAAACAGAAATACCTTTCAAATGATAAATTTTTTGTCAAAATCGGGTTAAATCTGTGAAACTTGCATCGGTCACAAGAAATCGCCTTGCCTATTAATATTATAGATTTTCAAAAATTAAAAAAATTTATTTGTTTTTTTTTTGTTGTAAATTAACATATTTATTCAAATTTATTAAGTCACTATCACAGTTCAGTTTAAAATAAGAAAGTAAAAATAATTGAGCTTGTTAAATAAAAGAAGTCTCAATTGAATGGTTCATAATTATAGCACACTTAAAAAATTTAATTCATTTAGGCACAGTTTTTGAGATGTCAGTTAAACTTAGTTTAGTTAAACCGAGAATTAATTTTTTCAGACATGTCCAAATTCATAAAGGAATTGATGAATAAATTCTGGGTTTAACAAAACTAGGTTTAACTGATATCTTAAAAACTGGGTCTTAATGAAACGTTTAACAAAATTGGAACTCAATATGATGGACTACTTCCTCCTTTGGCTATCAAAATATATTTGATCTTTGGTTGCCAATCTAATTGTTTCTAAACGATGCCATCGAGAATTTTGCCTTATGACAGGGGGCATAAGCTTGTTGAAAGTGGGCTTGGGTTAATTCAGAGTCAACAATTTTATCAAAATATGCATATTAACGTCCTTCATAAGAGTAATAAGCCGGTACCATGTGTTGTAAAGCATCTCCATACGCTAACAGAACCACCACCACCTTGTATTCTTGGCTGGAAGGAAAATGGTTGATCCTTCTCCTGCATTGTTCGTTGAACAAATGATCTATTTGTACGATTTATCAATTCAAATGGCTAAAAATAACCTTTTTCCAATCCCCTTCAGTCCAATTTGCGTACTCTTTACACCAATTTTATCTTTTTTTAACCTTGTTCCGATAAGGACGTCGTTTCTTGATGGAGCTCTTAACCCATGGTTAACAAGTCGGCGACGGGTTGTGCTCGCACAGAAGCAAGTCGGTGTCAACTAGCTGTGTAATTTCTTTTACACATTTGAACGAAATGCCGATTTTGGGGCGGTGTTATGCGTTTGGGACGTCCTTGACCTGGTTTATTTGTCAGAAACTTTTTTATACATACATACATTATATACACATTTTCGTGAAATACCAATTCTCTTTGATATTTCTGAATGAGAAAACTTTTCAGAAAGAAGTGCCTTTATAGAAATTTTTGCTCCACAGTGACACTTTTTGGACCCATTATGTTAAATCTAAAAAAATCCCGACCACAATGGAATGACGCAATTACAACACGCGGTTTTAACTAAAACTCAAGACTTTTTAAATAAAACTGAAGGAATAGTTAAATTTCATGAGAAAATGTTCGGTTAGCTCATTTATCAATATGTTTCAAGAGAGTGTGCTATAATTTTGACACATCATACATTGACATAATATCATTCCATTACCACTCTTTTATCTAAATTTTATTATCCCCATTTATATGCTGTATAAAGTAAACAAAGAAATAATTATAAAAGTTTTTCTATAAATTAATTTTCTGCATAAACTCATTAAAACGTTTATTTTAAAAGTGCGCTATAATTTTGAACAGTACTTTATACTACGTTAACCGAGATCGCATTGTGGAATTCACTTCTGACATGATTGATGAAAATGAAATTTGGCATCGTACCTAAATATGTATATCATAGGCAGTATGTCTCAAGAGTATATGATAGTATTTCGTGTTAGCGAGTTCACAAATCAATTTTTGTTATCATGTTCATAAACCATTTATTTTATTATAAAAATGACTATTTATTGACCTTTCTTTTTATTTTTTTTTTTAAGTTTTTAATCAGGCTTTTAAGGTTACTAATTGATGTAAATAAAAGATTATTTTATTCCATTTTTCATTAAACGTTTCGGTGGGATTTTTCCAGCATCTTCAGTGATTTAAATTTATTGAATCTGGTAACCATAACAACAAAAAATAGTCAAAACTTGTATTTAATAAAAGCATAGATCAACATTTAAAGAATAATATAACTTACATATAATCTTTTCGTCAATTTTTACATAAATTAATAGTATACATTTCATTTCATACGACACATAAAGCACAACATAAAACACAAAATATAAATAAAAACAAGTAAGAGTGCTAAATTCCGCTGTGCTGAATCTTCAATACCCTCCATCTGCATCTTAATCTCAGTATTACAACCAACATTGGGTACGGCACTTTAAAACTGTTGCCGGTACTGCAATTTTAATTTCCATTACCAATTAAATTTAAAGTTAATTGGTTTTCGTGTTGGCTAGTTTCTATTATAATTTCTCGTTATAAAAAACAATGATAGAAAGAATTAGTTGCTATTTGAAAAATGGCATTATTTTCTTTGACTATTTAAGGCAGCCAAAGTTTTGAAATAATTAATGATAATTCAACAAAAAATTGATTAATTTTGGCTAAAAATTTTCAGAAATTAATATAAACAAGTAAGAGTGTTAAATTCCGCTGCGCCGAATTTTTTGATACCCTCCACCTGAGTCTTAACTCTATATTACACCCAATGTTGAGTACGACTACACTTTAAAATTTTTGCCGATACTGAAATATTAATTCCGAATAACAAAATTCAAATGATTCTTGGCTAAAAATTATTATTAAAAGTAAGCTAATTTTAAAATATTTTTATCTGAATTATTTTTTATTTTTATCTTCATTACATTCAATACAAAAAAAAATACATATAATAACAGGTAAGAAACTCAATATAGAAATTTAAACTTATCATATTTATTTATTTCATTTTCCATTTTTAATTTTCAATTTTTAATTTTCCATTTTCCGTTTTTCATTTTTCAATTTTCATTTTCCATTTTTCAATTTTCATTTTTCATTTTACATTTTTCAATTTTCATTTTCCATTTTTCAATTTTTCAATTTTCATTTTCCATTTTTCATTTTTCAAATTTAATTTTCAATTTTCATTTTCCATCTTCCATTGCTCATTTTTCAATTTTCATTTTCCATTTTTCATTTTGCAATTTTTCATTTTTCAATTTTCCATTTTTAATTTTTCAATTTTCATTTTCCATTCTTCATTTTTCAATTTTCCATTTTTCAATTCTCATTTGCCATTTTTCATTTTTTAAATTTCATTTTACATTGTCCATTGTCCATTTTTCAATTTTCATTTTCCATTTAACATTTTACATTTTTCATTTTCCATTTTCCATTTTCAGTTTTTCAATTTTCAATTTTCATTTCCCCTTTTTCAATTTTCATTTTCCATTTTTCATTTTCCATTTTTCAATTTTCATTTTCCATTTTTCAATTTTCATTTTCCATTTCCCATTTTCCATTTTCCATCTATCCATTTTGCGTTTTCGATTTTCCATTTCTCATTTTTCAATTTTCATTTTCCATTTTTTTCCATTTCTCATTTTTCATTTACAATTTTTATTTTCCATTTTTCATTTTCCATTTTTAATTTTTCAATTTTCATTTCCCATTTTCCATTTTGCGTTTTCCATTTTAAATTTTTCAATTTTCATTTTCCATTTTTCATTTTCCAGTTTTAATTTTTCAATTTTCATTTTCCATTTTTCATTTTTGAATTTTCATTTCCCACTTTCCATTTTCCATTGTTCAATTTTCATTTTTTTTATTTTTTAATTATTAATTAACTGATCTTTGGCTAAAAATTTTCAGATATTAATATAAAAAAAGAGCAAATTTTAAAATATTTTTATCTGAATCAGCTAGTAATTTAATTTTGAATTTTTCAATATTTAATTTTTGATTTTGAATTTTTAATTTTTAAATTTTTAATTTATAATTTTTCATTTTTAATTTTTAATATTTAATTTTTCATTTTAATTTTTAATCTTAAATTTTTCAATTTTCATTTTTAATTTTTTTTTTTTCATTATTCATTTTTCGTTTTTCATTTTCCATTTTTCACTTTTCATTTTTCATGTTTCGTTTTTAATTTTTCATTTTCCATTTTTCATTTTTCATATTTCATTTTCAATTTTTAATTTTTCATTTTTCAATTTTCATTTTGCAGTTTTCATTTTCCATTTTAAATTTTCATTTTTCAATTTTCACTTTTCATTTTCCATTTTTCAATTTTCAGTTTTCATATTCCATTTTTCATATATCATTTTCCATTTTTAATTTTTCAATTTTAATTTTTCAGTTTTCGTTTTTCATTTTTCATTTTCCATTTGAAATTTTCATTTTTCAATTTTCATTTTCCATTTTTAATTTTTCAATTTTGATTTTTCAGTTTTCATTTTCCATTTAAAATTTTCAGTTTTCAATTTTCACTTTTCATTTTCCATTTTTCATTTTTCATATATCATTTTCCATTTTTAATTTTTCAATTTTCATTTTTCAGTTTTCATTTTTCATTTTTCACTTTCCATTTTTCATTCTCCATATTCCATTTTTCATTTTTCAATTTTCATTCTTCAGTTTTCATTTTTCATTTTAAATTTTAAAATTTAATTTTTCAATTTTCATTTTCCATTTTTAATTTTTCGCTTTTCTTTTTTCGTCTTTCGTTTTTAATTTTTCATTTTTCAATTTTCATATTTCAATTTTCATTTTTCATTTTCCATTTTTCATTTTTCAATTTTCATTTTTCAATTTGCATTTTTCATTTTCCATTGTTAATTTCTCAGTTTTTATATTCCATTTTCAATTTTTCATTTTTTATTTTCCAATTTTCTTTTTTCATTTTTCCTTTTTCATTTCTTTCATATTGGCGATTTTTTTTATTATATCGTGATAACGATAAAATATATGTGGCAATACCACTCATATAGCTCATGGTAGTTGTGTTTGTTGGTATGATAGCATCATTTTGAACTGTGAATGTTGTTGTACAACTATTATTACTAAAATATTACAACAAAGACACTGGGTTTAATGTTTTTTTTTTTTTTTTTTAGAGGTATCACATATTTTTGTTCGTATCTAATCACAATGATGCCCGATTTAGCCCATTTTCAATACCAAACTGCTGGGAATTACGGCAAATGATATTATTGTAACCTTACCCAGCAAAATGGTATTTTTTGTGAATGAGCGTGGTTTCAACAGACAGACGGACAGACGGACATCGCTGTATCGACTCGAGCTGAGATAAGGATCAAGAATATATATACTTTATGGGGCGGAAATTAGTTTTTCGATGCGTTACAAACGGAATGACAAACCTATATATATACCCTCTGCCACTGAGATGTGGAGGGTATAATAAATGTAAAAATAAATAAAATATCACAGATTAAAATATTCTTAACGTTAAGTATCACGGAAAATAACTAAATTTGGCTATTGCTAACGTATAATTTACGTTGGTATTGTCTTTGTCTTCTTTTTAGTTTATCGCAAAATTTATTTTCTGTTTTATTTATGTCGACTTCATAAACCATTTTTGCGATGCTAACGTATATAAAAAAATCATCAAATACGATTTTCGACTAAACGACTTTTTGCATGAACAGTGGAAAAGTCTTCAAAAAAGAAAAAATGAATGAAACGTTTACATAAAGTTCAGTTAAGTATACTGTTGTCAACTCTAATATGTAAGATAAGCCAAATGTGACACATAAATTTATGGCATCGTAAAGGTGCTATCACACGAAGTGTTTTTTACATATGTACTGTCACTTTTTTTATCCATATGAAATTCTTCATGTCTGTCAAAATTGTCTTTTACATACGATTCATAATTTTTGCTATCACACGTGCGTATGTATTTCCGTATGACATAACCTCTAAATGTAAACAACAGCTGATTTAATTTGTGAATTTACAAAAATTTGTTGTTAAAAAAAAGGTTATATATTTTTTAATTGTTAATTAATATTAAACAATTTATTTTTCTTTCAATATTAATCTTTAAAATTTACTCTGTTTTTCTTTCGCCACAAGCAGTGTTGTATTTTGTTTGTCATGCAAAAATAGAACCTGTTCTAATTGAAAAATGTACATGTGACTTTCCTCATGTATTGTACATAAACAATGTTTCATATGTATCACACGATGTGTACAACTTTTGTTGTGGGAAAATTTGACAGTACATATGTAAAAAACACATCATGTAATAGCACCTTAAGCAAATTTAGAATTAACACTGTATTAACAGGTTTTATCAACATTTTAGTGTAAAAATTTAAATATCTGCATTTCGTGTTCTTATAAAACAACTTTTTGAAAGGAATAATAATTTTAAAACTCAAGAAAAACTCAAAAACTGGCAATATGGATTTTTCTGTGACCGTAATGTCATAAAACATGCTAAACTTTCGGGTCGTCCAGTTGAGATCACTGCATACGAAATGATCAACAGATTTCAGTATCTGATTATGGATAATCGCCCATTGAAGGTTCGCGAATTTGCTAAACTAGTAAGTATCTCTAAATTCATCAATAAGCAATATTTTACGTTAACATCTACAAATGAAAAATTTTACAGCAAGTTGGGAGCCGAGTTGCACCACGTTTATTCACTGGCCATATCAATGGAAAAATTGATTGAAATGCGGAATGTATTACTACCCCATCGATCATATTCTACTGATTTGGCTCCCTGCGATTATTTCCTATTTCCAAATATGAAGAAATGCTTGGGTGGAAGAAGTTTTAGCTGAAATAGCAGAAGTGGATGTGTAAGGAGACCAGAAAAAGTGTATCAATCTTTGAAAAATGGTGAAAAATAATCAAAAAACATAACGGACACTGCTGTTACCTTTTTACGACGAAGATAAGAAAGAAATAGTTTTGTTTTATCAGATAACAATTAAATCAGAACATATCTTTTACCAGCAAGAAAATACATTTTATAAGGCTTCATTGAAATTATTTATAATGCTACGTTTAATTTATGACCAAGTCGATTACGATAATTATCAAATGGTATTTCAATTTATAATTTGCAGAAAGAAAATTAACATCGGAAAGTTAAATAAATGAAATATGTATAGCAAAGGATTTTTATAAATATTCGTATACGTTTATTACTCAGGGGGTTTAATTGCGGCCGTCGTGGGAGATTGAAATTCTTATCTACCGTTCGATATCATTTAGTGAACTTTTGTAGAGCAGATATTTTGTTGTCCAAAAGTGTCCGGTCAAAATCTTATATTTTTTGTTTATACTAGATCTTGTGAATGTAAAATGGCCACCATTTTCTGCCACTTTTTGCGACTCCCATTTTTATTCCTCTTTGTAGGTACGATGTATGTTGCAAAACGAGACTTTTTTATACCCTCCACCCCAGTGTGCACAGGGTATATATAAGTTTGTCATTCCGTTTGTAATAATTAGAAAACAAATTTTGGACCCCATAATATATATACATATATATGTGATCCTTGTAACAAGCGGAGTTGCTATAGCGATGTCCGTCTGTCCGTCTGTGGAAATCACGATGACGGCCTCATTAACATCCTGAGAGTTTGCTATTTAAAATCGTCCAACTCGGTTGATTAGGTCCCGAGAATTGAATAAAGAAGGAAAAAAAGTCTTGAAAAAATATGATTTGATATGATAATTGGGACGCTCGTTGTTAGTGAGAATGATTGACCAACATCATGAGAAGGTTTCGGTCTGAAAAATCATGAAAATCGGTTTAATAGGTCCCGAGAAATCACTGAAGTAAAAAAAATTAAAAAAATATGTTTCTGTATTGTTCTTGTTGTTATTCTAAATTTTGTATCGTTGTCATAGCTGGAATTGTTGTTTTTGTGGTCGTTGTGCTAATAATATAATAAAAACTAACCCTTTGTACATTTTTTATCACCTCTGGTAGAAAAATTTAAAAGTTTCCATTGTTTTGGCATCGCAAAAATTTTTTTTAGATAATTTTTGTCATCGTCACAAAGTGTCAGATCGATTGGGTCACGGTAAAGGATTTAAAAATCGATCCAAATTATGACTACAAGCAGACAAGCAGACGCTACAAGTTAATATAAAGGGAATAAAAATTCACCAACATCTAAAGCAAATGCTAAACTACCTGTTGTTAATAAAAAAAACAATGTAAATTTACCGAAAAAAAATTTTATGAATTAATTTATTTAAAGAAAACACAACAATAACTTTTGATGTTGTATTTTTTGTGTGTAATATTTACATATACTACATACATACATATGTATATTAAATAATAAAATAATATACATACATATATTCTTTATATGTATAGCCATGATAATGCGGTTATAAATCGGTATATTATTTTATTTATATAAAATTCTGCAATATTTTGTTTTAGAGAAAATTCATTTCTTTTGCATTCACAAACAGGTGTCACTTCATTCTTCTCAGTGTGACTATGCCACAGTAGATGGCGCCACAATTCTTGTTCAATTGGCTTTGCAATAGTTATTTCTATTTTAACATGAATATCAACATTTTCAATTAGATGTCAAACACAACAACCATGTTAAAAGTATACACAGAGCTGAGTAAAGAAGAAGCAATGAGTTTTTTCATTTCAAAACAGTTCTACATAGTTATATAAAACTATTATTCTGCTTTACCTACAAAATATCTGATTGCGGTTACATATCATTTTTAAAAATTGTTTATAATTACTAAAGCATTATTATTCACATAAATACAAAATTGCACCTTTTAAATTTTCTATTCAAATTTAAGAAAATATCAATTCTAAAATTATAAATTAGAAAATATCAATTGAATTTCAGAAAATCATTAAAACGATAAGAAGATATTATTTCTGAACGTGTCACATTGGTCTAAGCAAGTATTACCACATATTTTTTTTATCGTTAAAATTAAAAATTTTATATCAAAAATTAAAAATTAATAAAAATAAAAAAAAAAATAAAAATAAAATAAAAATTAAAAATTAGAAATTAAAAATTGAAAATTAAAAATTAAATATTAAAAATTAAAAATTAAACATTAAAAATTGAAAATTAAAAATTAAAAATTGAAAATTAAAACATAAAAATTAAAAGTTAAAAATTAAAATTTAAAAATTAAAATTAAAAATTAAATATTAAAAATTAAAAATTAAAAATTAAAAATTAAAAATTAAAAATTAAAAATTAAAAATTAAAAATTAAAAACTAAAAATTTAAAATTAAAAATTAAAAACTAAAAATTAAAAATTAAAAATTAAAAATTAAAAATTAAAAATTAAAAATTAAAAATTAAAAATTAAAAATTAAAAATTAAAAATTAAAAATTAAAAATTAAAAATTAAAAATTAAAAATTAAAAATTAAAAATTAAAAATTAAAAATTAAAAATTAAAAATTAAAAATTAAAAATTAAAAATTAAAAATTAAAAATTAAAAATTAAAAATTAAAAATTAAAAATTAAAAATTAAAAATTAAAAATTAAAAATTAAAAATTAAAAATTAAAAATTAAAAATTAAAAATTAAAAATTAAAAATTAAAAATTAAAAATTAAAAATTAAAAATTAAAAATTAAAAATTGAAAATTAAAAATTAAAATTTAAAAGTTACTAGCTAATTCAGATAAAAATATTTTAAAATTTGTTTGTTTTAATATTAATATCTTGAAATTTTAAGCCAAGAATCAGTTGTTTTTTTTTAAATTACCATGAATTATCTCAAAACTTTCTTATAGGGGTCAAACTTTGGGTGTTATAACGCTGGCTGCGTTATATAATGAATTTCATGAGGGGTTTTCTACTCTAGTAAAAGAAAAATAATGCCATTTTTCAAATAGTAACGAATTTTTTCTATAGAAGACATGATCGTTGTTTTTTATAACAAGGAATTATAATAGAAACTGGCCAAGAAGAAAAACAAATAACTTTAAATTTCAGTACCGTTTCAGTTTTAAAGTGGTAGTGGCGTACCCAATATTAGTTGTAATATTGAGTTTAAGATGCAGGTGGAGGGTATCAAAGATTCGGCCCAGCCGAATTTAACACTCTTACTTGTTTAATATGGTACTCGTGTAACGAAGCTGTTCCGTCTAAAAAATTTTTTGCAGTAGTAAACCAGTTATTTAGTAACATAATTGATAAAAATAATTATAACGAAGAAATGGGTAGAAAATTAAGAATTTTTATTGTGAAGTTAGTTGACAAATGGAAAGATTGCAATAGATTTCCATATTTTGAAAAAAGAAACAAGGAATGGTCAGAAGGAGACCTTGAGCTAATTGCTCCAACAACTACAAAAGCAGGACGACCGGTATAAAGGAGTTTTCAACTTGTACTATAAAAAGTCAGGTCCATAAAGTTTATTCATTAATAAATGAATCTTCATGTAGTGAGCTAATTGTGGCAACTCGTTCTAGACTTTACAGGACTGTGGATGTGATGGCAGTAGTAGACATTCCACCTACCGATAAAGATATAGTGATCCTGAAAAGAATATGGTTGATGAGCATATGTATACGGTTTGCATTGTGCCATTGCAAGCGCAATTTGGGTCCAACATAATTTTAAAAAAATTCGAGACCTTTAACTCGCTTCTGCAGACAAATAAAAATTAATTGTCAGAAGGAAACATTCAACGTAGTCAATAGAGAGGTTGAGTGTTGAAACTCAAATATCGAAAATTAAACTTAGAAGTCTGAGCACATTCCAAGTTAATCATAAGTTCTACATGACCATGATAGATGACAGAAATAAAGACAGCCGAATTTCCGCTGGCATCACACACGTTAAACTCCTCGACTGCAGACAATGGAAGACCACTGTATGCACTCCTGTTTTCCTCAGATCCCTTTATATTATCATTGTCTAAATCTACTTCCAGATCTACAAAAAAAAAATATTGTATTAGACAAAGAAGTAAAAAAATCATATTTCTTGTACTGAACTGCAGCCTCCAGGTTCATACATTGATAGTTCAGATTCTGAATAATTTCTTATAAATTCTATAAATACAAAATAAAATATTTTAACGTTTTACAGTAAAAACATGAATAATAAAATTAAAAATTGAATTACATCTATTCAAACATGATTATAAACTATTTTATTAAACATCGAGCGAAAAAAGCGAAAAATTTAAATTCGTATTATAGTAGTCCGATATATAGGGGATATATAAAAAATTATAACGCCAAACAACATTGATGTTATGGATAATACCAAACAATGAGTATGTGTACTAGAAATCTGTGTTGTTAAAATATTAATATGGAACTTATATATTCAAGTTTTTTAAAAAAAACTGTCAAAATCTTCGAACAAAGAATTCAGATATACCGATTTGTAGCAATTTCTCTATTAGAAATCTAATTTTTCTTTAAAATTTTTATTTGAGTTTTTTCATCACTAGAAATGTATTTTTCTTTGCTCATCTATAATATTAATAGGCTAGGCGATTTCTTGTTCTACCGTTTTATCCCGATTTTGACCAAACGTATATTATTTGAAAGGTATTTCTTTTTAGCCATTTTGCAGATTTACAGATTTTTAAAATTTTTCCTCTATTTTGAGTTATTTGCATTTAAAGTTGCTACTAACACATACATAAAATTATACAATGCTATGTGTGTGTTTATTAAATTTGTGTTAATGTGTTTGTAATATAAAACGAGTTTGTTTTTTGTGTTGATATGTGAATTGGCTATAATTGATTAGCATAACTTTAAGGTCTTTATTTAATGAAAAAATAAAATTTCCTAGAGGACTGGAATCTGCTAGTTATTATTATTATCTTCAAATTTATATGAATTATATGAAATAGGGAATATGTTCAGTATTATAACGCTTTTTGGCGAAAAATATCTTTTATACAAAAAGTCACTGAGCTATCAGTTAACAAACCGCCCTCGTATAAGAATTTCACAATACAAGTTCAGTATACTTTTAGGGTTTAAATAAAAATTTTGTAATATAATTTTTTTTTTTTTTCAATATTTTATTCAATATATTTTTCTTTGCAGATGGTTAAAGAGAAGCCCAATTCTACACGCATCTACGATAAGGATGGCTTTCGTAGACGTGCTGCATGCATTTGTGTACGTTCGGATGCTGAAACAGAGGTAGATATTACAATCGTTAAACATAAAAACCAACAACAAATTTTTAACTCAAAATACATGTAATTTTTTCAAGGTACTGTTGGTAACGTCTTCCAGGCGTCCGGAACTTTGGATTGTTCCTGGCGGAGGCGTAGAACCCGAAGAAGAACCTTCTGTTACAGCGGTCAGAGAAGTCTTGGAAGAGGCCGGTGTTATGGGAAAATTGGGTAGATGTCTGGGTGTGTTTGATGTATGTTCAATAGATTTATATATTTGGATATTTATTCATAACAAATTAACAACATGCTTGCTGTGTTATTAATGTCCTTTTAGAATCGTGATCATATGCATCGTACTGAAGTTTTTGTTATGACCGTTACCAAAGAACTGGAAGAGTGGGAAGATTCTCGTAGCATTGGTCGTAAGCGTCAATGGTTCTCCATTGATGAGGCTTTGACACAACTGGCTCTACACAAACCAACACAACGACACTACTTAATGCAATTGCGACATTCAAAAAATAATTCAAATGTTAACTCAACAACAAATTCACCAACTGCAGCACCTCCTACCACAGCATAAAATTAAATGTTCTTTCATTATTGTTTTCAAAAAATCTTCGTTGCCGATTTATCGAAACAAAAAACGTATTTCATTAGACATGATGCTGATGATGTTATAATAATTTGTTTTCTATTTTTTTTTTGTTCATTCTCTAATAACTCATGATTTATTATTTTAATTTTTATTTTTTTTTTGCTTTAGATTTTAAGTTTATAATTATTATCAAAGGTTGAAAACTACATATACATAATTATTTGACTTACATCTAAGTAAAGCTTAAGTTTTTGTGGGATACTTACAGAGGAACATTCTAAATTATGAAAACAAAAACTTAAGGTCTTTGGAAATTAATTATTGTTTGGCCTTTTGAATACTACGGTTATATCTTCATTTATATATTTATAAAATAGACTCAATTATAAAATGGAAAAGATTTACTTAACATATAGATATATATTTTTTCTTTTTCTGTTTTTCGTTAAAAAAGATGTCAAACAATTGTTGTAAGTTGATGAAATTTTCTTTTATTGTTAAAATTTTTGTAATTTTTTTGATATAAGTTAAAAAAGTGTTTCAAGCCCTTGAGCTTATGTTGCTTATTACAACTCAATCACTTATTACCAAACCAGCCCTAATTTCCTCCATTTTTAATTTTTAAATCTCCCTTCCCTCTTTGTAAGTGTATGTTAAATAAAGTTTTTTTATTTTTTTTTTTTTTTTTGCAATTTTCGTTATTTAAAAAAATCTTTTTCGAATTTGATTGCAAAGCAAAAAACAAACAAGAATCCCCATAAAATATTACAATGTCTTAAATTATATTAAAAAAAAATATTTTAAAAAATACAAATAAAAAATCTTTACACATTCAATACCATTTTTCTTTAATGAACACAATTAAAAAAATAAAAAAACAAAAACAAATAAAATAAACAAAAACAAAAAATTTATACAAAGAAACATCTAAAACTATAAGAAACCAACTTTTTGCACTTCTTTTTCTACTGCTAAATTGATTTTTATATAATTTTTAAACAAAACAAAAGTTGTTATAAAATTTTAAGAAGATTAAAAAGAAACAAAATTATACATGTTTTCAAAAATAAGAAGAGACTAAAAAACACAATATTTATTGCTGCTCTGCTTTATATGTAACAGATTCAACCGAAATTCATGTTATTTATTATACAAATCCAAAAAAAAAAAAAAAAAGAAAAAGCAAATATTGAAAATAATCTTAAATTTTTTGTAAGAACCCTTAAGTTGTAAAACACACCATGTAACGCTTAAATGTATAGAGGTCACTTCAATATATGCAATTCAAATCGTATTTAATTTTCTATTCACAATTTTTTTTTTATCACAATTAGTTTTCAATTTAAACTCCCCTTTGTATGGATGGATGAACATTTTAATGGTCTTCATTCATTAAGAATAAAAAATTTAAAGGAATATTTCTCCGACAAACTACTTTAAAACTCAGAAGACCCCGTAGAATTATTAAGAGGCGTGAGTACTAGTAAAAAATTAAAATCTTTGAACATATCGTCTTGCCAGTGCAATACTGTAACAACTCGAAATGGATAGTTTTGAGATATTACGGTTTAAAGTTTTACCATTCAATATACTTTGTTCAGTGTAATACAGGAATATGTATTCTTTGTGTCTCTTCTAGCCCAATAGAGCAGTTTTCGGAAAACAGTAACATATTGAGTTGTTGCAGTATTGCACTGGCCAGACGATATATGAAAAAAAGGAATAAGAAAGTAAAATAAATAATTGAAACATATTTAAGAATTTTGTCCACTACCATCGGTAGGGTTGCCATTTCGTTATTGGATGCTGTTAATAAGGGGCATTTTCTGGTTTCACTTAAGCCACTTTAAACATTGTACGAAAAGCCCGATTTTTATTTTTTTTATTATAAAAATTAATTCAAAATTTACACAAAAATTCTACTTTTACGTTCCATAAAAAATTTACTAAGCTAAAATATAGAAATCCAGCCAGCAAGAGGACATAATTTTTTAATCAGCTACTATCACCCCTATTCTGCCCTTCACATTGACATGAAAAAAAAAAACGATTCAACGCGTTTTCGTATCCTAGTTTTCATTTCCACATCTCATTTACTCGGTTATTTTCGATTAGAAAATTCTTAGTGAAAGTAATAAACTGTCAAATAATTGACTGATAAATAAGTAATAAAAAAATGTTTATTAAAATCAGTATAATTTTGCTGCATATGCATATATTTTTATGCAAAAACAATTGTCAAGGAAGTGTATCAAGGAAGTTTTAATCTAATGGAAACAAAAACACGAACAAATTCACGAGTCATGCCTTTCAACTTCTTTAAACGCAAAATATTTTAATTTAACTGAAAACTAGTGCATTGCGGAACACGAATTATTGAACAAAGTGATTGTAAAAAAATGTGTGGATTGAAAACCAGTCGAAAGTACATAAACTATAGATAGATATCGCTATAAAACTCAAGGTGAATTTAATATCTTATAAAATAAAATGGCCACATTTTCATAAGATCAAAATTGTTTACTTTTTTCTATAACTTCAATACGTAGTGAAAATTCTGTTTTCATATCACTCACTTTTTCAATTTGGAAGCCATTATAAGAAGCAAGAGATTTGATGGTGGTTGCAGAAGTTTTAGTTGATCTCGTGTCTTGAACAGCAGTTGCTACTAAAAAGCGTGGTATATGTTGTTCCGATTGTACTTAACATGGGAGTGGTGTAAAATCTTCATCTCGAAAACGTTTACTTTTGAATTTGGTGTTTTTGTCGATTGAGGGATCCAAGTCCCGGAATCTTTTGTAGTTCGGGGGGTGAACACCGTTCATAGTAAATTGTTTTAAGTTTTCTTAATTAATTTGTAATTTGTTACTTCACAAAAAAAACAAATTAAAGTTGTACAAAAATCAAAAGAGGTTAGTTCACGTGATTTTCTTTTTTTGAGTTATCAATATTTTATTAAAACGACCGCGAGAGTAAAACGACCTTTACTTGGCAATTGGCTGACAGCGACTGCGATAAAATATATCTTTTTCATAAATTCAACATTGTTTGCTCTTTAAAAACTTTGGATCGATTTTTAATCCTTGTCTCCGATGAATTGTAATGGAACCATGTTTCATCCACTGTTATTAAACGGCTCAGAAGCTCAATTGGAAATAACTTTTCAATAATTGGAACTTCTAAGAAAAACTTGATTTTCTTCTTTGTTCCTTCATC
Source organism: Cordilura impudica (assembly GCA_963682025.1). Classification (NCBI taxonomy): domain Eukaryota; kingdom Metazoa; phylum Arthropoda; class Insecta; order Diptera; family Scathophagidae; genus Cordilura; species Cordilura impudica. The sequence goes on along the minus strand of OY821519.1, from coordinate 72,566,198 downwards.
CAATAAATCAACGAAATCTGCACTTTGTATTGGTAAAACATGCAGACAGTTTTCTACCTTTTATAGAAAAGCATTTTAAAATCCCAAGTTGACTTTTATTGTAGCATCAATTTCTAAAATTTCGTTTTTTGATTGCTGAACGATATTAGTTCTGTTCGTTTACTTTCCCAGTAAAAACCGAAATTTCAGAGAGTAAGAAAAATTATTTCTTAAAAACATAAATATCCAAAATAAACGAACAGCAATTTTTAAGGCCTAGTTAGCCACCCGTAACCGTAACCAAACGTGTCAGCTGTTTTTTCTGTTACATGAAAAGCAATTAGAGCAGTTACCGAACTCAACTGCCACGTAACCGGAACGTCCCAATCTGTTGAAAATAGATTTGTGCTACGTTTGTACGTGACATTTGTGAACAACTGATAAAGTTTGATTAATTTTATACAGCAACATGCTGGTTCGTTTTTTCGTTCTATAACTACACTAAATGCCAACGTTACATTTATAGTACTGATACATTTTAACAACGTGTGGCTAACTGGGCCTTTAAGAATTTGCAAGTTTATAGAAACAGCTGATGGTAAAAAAATTAGAAGAATTTATTTTATTTAACATGTAAAAATATTCATTGAAACTAATATCATTACCTATTGCTTTTGAAAATAAACCTTTATTATGAAAGAAATTGCCGGATACACATATTTTTTGGCAGGAACCGGTTTTAAAAGATTAAAATTAATGTGAATATTTCTATCGTTAATTTCCTCAGAAATATTATTTAAAATTTTTGCACAAAAATAGAATTGTAGTATTTTTGCTTTATTTACCACAAAACTCAATCATATGTTTTTTCTTGCTTGCTAATTCTTACTTGCAAAAATATATCTAGTAAAAACTAGCAAGTTTTCAAAAAATGAACTGTCACTTTACGCTCTCATTTCTTCTCTTTTACTGGGTTTTTGAAGTAAACGAACAGGATCCAGTAAATTTTGTGATAATTTGTACAAATTATTATTACAAATTATCACGCAAACGAACAGAGCTATTATTAATGCTTTTAAAGGCATTGCAAGTACACGGTTACAAAATGAGAATCATCTTTTAAGTTTTCGAAGATAGATGTATGGTCTGAAATAAATATTAATCGCTTTGTTAGCGAACATCAAGTTTATTGTGTAACTGCAGAACAGTTTCAATTCCAAAGAATAATCATGTTTGGTCTAAGTTAATCGGTGCATTATTTCACTTTATGGTGAAAGTAAAAACTGTATACATGATTTGGGTTCCCAATTCGATAAAGTGCTTTCAAATCGATTTCTGTAATGTGTTTTAAGAACTGCGTTGGAAAAAATTATCGAATATATTTTATTAATATTTTGAAAATCACACAAATTCGTAAGAATGGCAGAAAAATTTTGCTTTTGGAAGTGCGAAAAGTAATATTTTTTTAAAAAAATTTATCGCAGCATGTTGACAAAAGGTTTAAGTAAAAAAAATCAATCCAAATTTCTTCAATTGGTATGAGAACGAGAAGAGAAAACAATAACCCCTATCCTGAATAAAAAGTGAAATGTTTGTTCCCTTAAAATTTTCATTCCTCTTCACATGAAAATTGGTATCGGGAATTGCCCATGAAATTCTTGTTCCATTTAAGGAACAGCTGTTCAATATAATGTATGCTATCAATGTTTACTGAATGAAAAAATAAATAGAAGCTTGAAAATTAACGCCCGTATTCATAATCAAATTCTAGCAGTTGGCTAACTTTTTTTCATAAGAAAATTTCAAAATTTGTATAAAAAAAAGTTAGCCATAAGAAAATTTCAAAATTTGTATAAAAAAAGTTAGCCAACTGCTAGAATTTGATTATGAATACGGGCGTAAAGAAATAAACGCTTTTCATCATTACTTCCATTTCCACGTTATGTTTTTGTATGGTATAACCAATTTCTGTAATTTTAGAACACAAACTTTGTTGTGACTTTAATTCTTCCGCTTTAAGTGAGCTGTAGTAAGTTTGTCTGCTGGATCCACTCTCTTTCTTTTCAATGAGTCTGTCATTTTCTTACTATAGCAAGTGGATTCTTCATATACGATGGGATCTAATGGCGATGGTGTTAACTGTTTCGGGCAGATGGATTGTTCAGTACACAATTCTTTTGAAATATCAAAGGTCAACTGATTAGATGGCTCATTTTTCTTTTTGTTGCCATGGACAGAATCAGGCGAACCAAATTTATGTGAACTATCTAGTCCCTCCACAGACTCTTTCATACTTACTAAATCGAATATACACTGATCGGATACTGACAACTGTTTGCTTTGGTTTGGGCCACCTCCTGTTCCCCGTTGATTCTTTAAGTTAGCGGCAGCTTATGAGCGCACATAACGTTTTTTGTCTGTCCATACCTAAATTTGCATAAGCGAAAAAATTTAGAACAAAAATTACTCGTTTGAACAAAAATATCGCTTTTTCGACGCTGTAACATTTGTTATAGGAGGTGGACCAGCATTATTTAATTCTTCTGTCAGAGTTTTCCAAAGTTCTACCACCACCTTTTTAGACAGCTCTTCAAATTCACAGGCAATGGATCTGTTGCTTTCAATTCTATTAAGAATTATGTTACTTTGAGCTCTATTTACTAATCTAGCCCTGAAACGTATTATATATTCACTTTAATATTTAATTGATAGAAAAAAATAAGTACTTACATGATGTATGTATTTATCCAGTTCGCCCGCAAAAATTAAATGAACAAAACAAGGGAAAAATGTAAAAAATGGCGCGAAAAAAATCATTCACGTTAAGGGGAATTTTTCCACATTAAATTTGTTCAGGGAAATTGTTCACGATTGAAATATCAGGAAAAGGGAAAATATTTCGAGGGAAAAAATATTCACGATAGGGGTGAATGAAATTTTTACTTTCGATTTGAAGAAAAGTAGAATAAGATTCCGATATCTTACTAATTTACCCTTCAACGAATTAACATCGTTTTCGTTGCGTCAATCTTCCGGGTAAAGGGAAAAACGTTGCAGTTTTTTATTTTGTGACCCTCGTAGTTGGGTGACCCTGAAGTTGGGTAATGTTCCTAAGTTCATGCTTTCTGTAGTAATTTACGTTTCATCGAGTAAATGTCGTTTTCGTCGTTTCTTTTATTTCCGGGTGAAGGATAACACGTTTTTGTGGTTGTTTTTTGATCCGAGCGGTTGCTGATCAGCATGCATTTAGTTTTTTGTTATTTTACATAACCGATCAATTTGGTAGTTTTAAGGATTAAAATCAAATGGCTCTCCCTAACCTCACTTGCGAAGGCAAAGGTTGTGTAGGGATACATACGTCGGAATAACCTGGCATTATGACTAACTGGAGCTAGCGCCAACCTAAAAAAGAATCCGATAATTGTTTGGTTGATCGTTTAATGGTGACCAGACTACTAAAAAGTCTGCAGAGGCCATAAGTAAAACTTTTTGCTTCCGAATTGTAATACGGATTAAACAAGCTAAAGACTAGAACAGCTTTTTGTAAAATATATGCCAAGGTAAAACCGTATAATTAGAAACATATTGTACGGTCAGATGAATCACAATGTAATCGGTTTAAATCATATGGTCTGCTGGTACAGACCAACGCACGTTTTCAGCAGCATCAGTTAGAGCAAACAATAAATCATGAATCATGTTGGCGAAAATCAATGGAATAAAGTACCATCAAATTAACAAAACTGATAATATGAGTCTCAGAAAAATTAATACATACAAAATAGCTTAGGCTTAAGTTAAAATATGATGTATTTTAATAGCCAAAAACAATTACTCCAACTATTCTTATTATCAGACTAAGAGTAACACGACATAATATATTTCATTAGTTTTAATACCATCTGAAGTCAATTTGCTTTCGGACTTCATCAACTAAAATTTCTTTTTCAAGGTTTTTCAATATGTTTTTAATTTTTTTTTTTTATCTTTTTCATTAAAATACAATTCTTATAGTTATTTTTATTTAATAGATAATCCATGTTCTGTAATTCACATTCCCATAAAATTGGAACCAATACGAATTTTTTAAAACCAAAAGGGAAACCGTTCGAATATATTGTTAAGAAATTCGTAATAGTTTCACTTTCATGGGGATGCGAATTACAGAACGTGGGAATTGAGAAAATTTTCTCAAAGTACCGACTTAGATCCTACAATTTACACAATGCCTTTTCACCCTGCGTGAAAACTCGTGCGTTTTGTGTTTAAAAGCGAACGGGAATGAAAATTTTTCTCATTTCTCTATACACTTTTTCGTATTCTTCTCAGGTTATTGTAGTCGTTTCTAGTTTAAGGGTGAAAGGTGATTTTATTTATAGAAATTGAAAAAAAAAAAATATATATATAGACATATACATAAAAAGTGGACGAAATAACTAAATGTAAAATTTCTTCAATAATTTTTTCTTTATTCAATTTTTCCATATTTTTTGTAATACTTTAAATAAAATGGATTTAAAATTTTTGTGTACGAATAAATTTTATATCTTAATTATTGCGAATAAGCAACTAAAGAAGACTTAAAAGAAATCGCAAGAGTATTTGCAACCAAAAAGTCACCGTGTAAATACATATGACTTTACGTATCATCTTCAAGAGATTAAAAATAAAGCTAAAAAGTCATAGTGTACATCGGCACTAAGCCGAATTGGCGATGTTCGTCCATCTTTGCGTCTGTCCCTGTAGACCTTGTTATCAAATATATTTCAGCTCGGGAATGAATTAAATTTTAGATAAAAAAAATATTTTATGAATGAAATTTTACTTTAAGCACTATAAAAATTAACCGCAAAAGGAAATTTCATTTGTTTTGAAAAATATGTATATTTTATTATTTTTTTTATCGGCCCTTAAAATAAAATAATTTTTTAATCGTTTCGAAAACTTCGATTTTATCGTAACTATTTTCGATACGAAATTATTGCTTTGATGAAAAATGACATTTATTGCCTTAATAACTCCTTTGGAAGATATCATCATCAAATATTAAAAATTTATCAATTTCGAATGACCCTATACATTTAAGTGGAACAGTATTTATTTTTTAATTTTACTTCAAAAGAAAATCATTTTATAAAACAAATATTTATATAAAATACTACAAAAACAAAAAATCATGGCTGCCTAATATAAGAAAAAAAAATTTATACACATTTTATTTTAAAAAAATCAAAGAAATCGGATACTTAAATTACACTATCAGATTATGTTTTGTTTTCATTTAAAATTCATATTAAAATAAAAAAATAATTAATTTTTTAAATACTTTTTTTAGAAACGAAAAACTTCCTAAATTAAAAAATTAAATTTTTGTTCCAACTTCGAATAATTTCTTTTTATAATTTTTTGTTAGAGATTAGAATGTCAGTTTATTATTAAAACTCTTCAATGTTTAAATTTGAAGTCGTAATATGTCATTTCAAATGAAGAAAACTAATAAATAATATATAAAATACATACAAATACATAAATACATATAAAAATGAAATAATATTGTTGCAATTATATTATTATAAAAAAAGAGTCATAATAAAAAGCAGAAAAAAAGAATATGATTTTATAATCGCGTTTTAACTTTTATTTTATTTCAAACACATAATTTCTTTCAGAGGCGGAATTCTATAACTTGTTAATGACAGAATTCAAAATTTCAAAGCAAATTGATAATTTCACTACAGGGCCTTGCAGGGGGGTTATATTGTGTGTAATTCAATTCAAAAAGAAGAAGCTTTTGAACCGATTTTTTTAATTCGACCATGTTTTGTGATTTACACACATCCCATAAAAGGTGTTTCAACATATGAATATTGTTATACCCTATACCACTATGTGGTTTGGGACCCTATACCACCATGTGGTTTGGGTATAATGACTTTTATTATACCGATCGAATCAGAATCACTAGCTGATTCGATTTAACGATGTCCGTCCGTCCGTCCGTCTGTGTGTCCATGTAAAGCTTGTAATCAAACTGCAGGTCGCAAATATGAATATATTTCGACGAAATTTGGTATATAAGCTTTTATCGGCTTTGGTATATAAGCTTTTATCGCTATTGAAATTGGTGAGAATCGGTCCAAGTTCAGACCTAGCCCCCATACGAATGACCCCTATGAAATCAACATAAATTGCCATAAGATCCAAATTGTCATATAGATCTTACTCAAATTGGGTTTGTATGCATTTATTACATCCATTAATGAGTAGTCCAAAAATTATCCCTATGGGATATTCACTTAAATCTATCAAAAAACAAAAATATTGCACTGATTCTTCTCAAATTTTGTTTGTATATATTTTTGCAAAATACAAGAGGCTTTACCAAACATGGTCAGGATCGGTCCAATTGTGGGCCTAGTCCCCACATAGGTATAGTGTCCGATATGAACTTTTTCATATCTGCAGCCAAAAAAAATTATAAAAATCCCACTCAAATTTGGTTTATGCTTATTTTCTTTGTCCAGTTAGTTTGGCCTAAGAGATAGGGTCTCTAAACGCATGGTATAGGGTATCGTATAGTGGGTCTAGACCGACTATAATTTTCTTACTTGTTTTTTATTTCTCGTATTTAAATTTTTGCAAACATAAAACGAATCAACCATTTTTATTTTATTAATTTATGGACAACCTCAATTTTTGAACTCGTATAATTTAAAATTTGCATTTTCTTTCCATTAATTTTAATAAATGTCTACAAATTTTAATGTTGTCTTTGTATTTGAGAAAATAGAGAAAGAAAAATTACCAAACTTCACCAATATGTTTTACTTTTATTTGCTCATTAAAGGAAATAACATCGGCCAAGTATAAAATGTTTTGTCATTGGAGTCTTTAGAGGGTACTTTTCAACTGGTAAATTTCCATTTGAAAGTACATTTTCAGCAAAAACAAGTAAGAGAGTTAAATTTAGCTGTGCCGAATCTTTGATACCCTCCACCTCGGAGGGTAATAAATATAAACAAAATATCTGAAAAAGTAAACAATTTGTTAAACTTACTACCAAATTATTTCAGCAAATATACTGATTATATGGATTCAAGTTGTTATAGGGATTAAGAAAGCAAATACTTTATGGGGTCGCAATTCATTGTTCAATGCATTACAACAGAATACCAATAGTCACCATAAGGAATAATACTTTTCAAAGTTTTGAGAGCTAAAAATTATGCAGTATTTCAAAATAAAAGTTTTTAAAAATCTTGGCAATTTTTGGTTTGTCATATTTGTCAGGAAAATCCCTACAAGAAATGAATGACTGAAACTAACACATAAACAATTTTTGTACCAACACACTTGCAGTTTTTTTCTATTTAAAAACATGACTGTCATTGTTGCTGTTGTAGAGTTGTTTTTGTTAAGGTTTAGGAAAGGTAAGTAAATAATTAAATTAAAAGTTCAAGTTAATTTTTGTTGTTTCTTTAGGATTCTTCAAAATATGTCAGTGAATTCGTTAGTGCCATTCTCAATTGTGGTGGCACGTCCATCCATTATACCCTTCCACATTTTATTTTTTGCTCGCTTGTGGCCTATTCCTGTTGGATCGTTAACTATTGCTGTAGAATCTTCACAAACTTTCAATCTAGAACTTTTATACCTCTTAGGAAACGCATTTGTGTAAAGAATTATATTGTGCGACAATATGTTATATCCTGGATTTCGATTGTGAATGCTGTACCAGAAAATAATATGGTTATCTATTTGATATTATTGATGGACTTATTATGATGTTGAAAGATAATACACAAGAAATATAATTGTGTGAAACAACGCTGACACAGTTTATTAAATCGATTCGTAATGATTCCAGTTAAGTGCGCATGGAAGAACTTATTAAGGTAATGCACTGACATTTTATTAAAAATTGTAGCTAGAAACAAAGTAAATCTTCCTTGCAGCATTTTACACTTATCCTTATATCTATCTTTCAGTCTGTTGCCATAACATGGATATGTGAGTTTGTTTTAATATTTGAATGTTTTAATTTATGCCATTCTTGAATATAGTGTCTGGAATATGATGTTGATAATATGAAATGAAATTAGTTTCTTCAAAAGAACAAAGATCTTAGAATATTGAACAAATTGATTTATGGAGGTATTATCACAATATCTCACACACCGTTCTGTACAAACAAAGGTAGCAGTATTTGAATGGATACATCATTTACTCATCAATTTTCCAAATGAATTGTATCAGGCTTGGCCGAAATTTTTAATTCGCAACACTCAAAAGGTAAGCTTTAATATAAATTGTTGATATATATGTAAGTGTTATAATAAATTGTTTTCTTTAAGAAACTACTGATTACACTAAGGCCCATTACCGGAAATTTCTATTGAGTTTAGGGATGTCTCGAGTGAAAAGTCAGCAAAGTTGTTTAAATATCTGTTTTAAGTGAAGCCCATTGTCCTGTTTCAACATTGTCTCAAAGTTATCACCACGTTTCGGAATTAGTGATATTGTTGTGTTTTTAATATTTAATGTTTATTTTTAATTTTGAATTTGATTTTTAATACAATAAATAAAAAATAATAAGTAGTGTTTCATTATAATCAAGCGTGACCGGTCAATGATGATGTATATATCCATCAAATGTGACAGGTCAACGATGATATATATATCTATCATCGTTGACTACTAAACAGCGGTAGAGTGAGCAGTTCAGATATATATTATATGGTTTACATACTTTCATAGGTTAGAGTAAAATGCAAAATCAAATGTACACAAAAGTTTCGGTCAGTTTTGGCATATTTGCCTTAATAAAATGATAGAAACTTTGTTCTACGCGATGACCGACACTTCAGTCACTGTTCTTGTAGGGATGTGTTTTTCTAAAAAGTACTTTAAAAGAATTTATTTTTAAAAAAAAAATTTATTTAAAAAAAGTTTTTCTTGTATAAAAGATCCTTGTTTGAGAAAAGGTAACTTTCTAAGAAAATTTACTTTAAGAAGAAAGTTATCCTTCTAAAAAGGTACTTTAAAAAAATACTTTTTAAGAAAATGTTCTTTTAAAATAAGGGTAGATTTTTAAGAAAATGTACTTGTTTAAGAAAAAATGTTTTTTTAATGGTTATTTGTTAAAAAAAAATTTTTTTTAGAGAATAGTTACTTTCTAAAACGATGTACTTCAAAAAAAATTATAATTTTAAGGAAAGGTACTTAAAAAACCAGGTAACTTTTTTTAAAAAGGTATTTTTAAAAAGGGATATGTTAAGAAAGATACTTTTTGAAGAAAGGTACTTAAAAAAACTTATTTAAAAAGTTTCGATGCGTTCGTTATAAACGGAATGACAAACTGATATATACCCTCTTTTATATACACTTTTAGGGTTTAAAATCGATTTGTATTGAAAATTTTTGATTTAATTTAAAAAAGAATTAGAATTGAATTTTAAATTTTTCTTGGGACGTCTGAAAATTTATAAACAAATCTTTATAAATGAATAATCATCTGGACTATTTGGAGAAATCATCTTGATTATTTTTTAATATTAGCGCTTAATTTTAAAAATTCGGGTTATCCCCGAAAATACGTATTTATGTTAATAATTGGTAAAAAGGTCCATATGGTTAATATAAGTCCATTATACACTTTTTCCAGGGTAGTCTTCAGTACTGTTGCTAGGGGATCGACACAATTTATAGTTCCAACAAAATGGAATTCATGTCACAAATCAAACCGTGCTCACAGCCACTACATACCTTGATATTTTCAATAAGTTGTCTTCATTAGAAATGACAGAGGTTGATTTTGTTTCTAACTTAAATATTGTATTTATAAACATGTTTGCCTTTAGTTTTCTTTTGTTTGGTTTTATTTATTCTGGGTTAAAATCTTATCGAAAATGTAGAGATATCTCACCTGGTAGTTTCTTCATAAGTCAATCACTATATTCTCTTTGACTCTTTTGTGTATGTTTTTTCTGAATAATTACGCTTTCTTCCAATTTAATGATTCAGATAAACTATGTCTTATATATACATATATATAATGTTAGGTGCTTGCAACGATGTACATTAAAGATCTGCTTACACTGCGTTCTTTTGCTTCGATATTTTTTTTTTTGATCCGCTTAACAGATGATTTTCGTTTATTTCAAGAGTTGGTCATGATTTTTGTTTATTTCAAGAGTTGGTCTATAAAGTACTCTCAATTTTTATACCCTATACCACTATGTGGTTTGGTTATAATGACTTTGTGCTGCTGTTTGTAACAACCAAAAATATTTGACCTACACCCATCTTTAATTATACCGATCGAATCAGAATCACTATCTGATTCGATTTAACGATATCCGTCCGTCCGTCCGTCTGTGTGTCCATGTAAAGCTTGTAATCAAACTGCAGGTCGCAAATATGAATATATTTTGATAAAATTTGGTAGTTAAACTTTTATCGGCCATGGGATGAACGCTATTGAAATTGGTGAGAATCGGTCGATGTTCAGACCTAGCCCCCATACAAATGACCCCTATGAAATCAACATATATTGCCATAAGATCCAAATTATCATAGAAATCTTAGTCAAATTGGGTTTATATGTATATATTACATCCATAAATGAGTAGTCCAAAAATTATCCCTATAGGAAATTCTTAGTCATAGGCCCCATATAGATCTGCTTCCCCATCTTCATTTAAATCTATCAAAAAACTAACTAAAACAGATTTTTCTCAAATTTGGTTTGTATATATTTTTTCAAAGTGTAAGTGACTACCAAATATGGTCAGGATCGGTCCTTTTTTGGACCTAGACATATCATCCCATATGAACTTTTTCATATCTGCAGCCAAAAAATTTTAATAAAAATGCCACTCAAATTTGGTTTATGCTTATTTGTTATATCCAATTAGTTGGACCGAAGAGATAGGGTCTCTAAACCATGGTATAGGGTATCGTATAGTCGGGCTAGACCGACTATAATTTTCTTTCTTGTTTTTGTTAAACTATTGCCATATTTGGAAAAATTAAATTTTTTTTACATATTAAAAGGGAGTTTTCACTATTAAACTTTGCGGTAACACAAAATAAGACAATACAATACAAAATCTAACCCAGTGATGCCAACTTTTGATTTTTAATAAAATCATGTTAATAAAATATATTTTCATTTATTGACTCCAAACACTACTACCTGGGAATTATCGAACTTAAGTTTTTTGGGTTTTACTTTGCATACCATGAAATCAAATTTTGAAGTCATCTTGAACACTGGGTCAAATTAGAGATGCCAAACGCAAAAAACCAAATATCCCAAAAATTTTAATTAAACTAATTTGTTAACTTTATTTTCTGAATAACTTCAAATTTTCATCGAAAAAAATTTAGAAAAATAATATATAAATAACATTCTCATCAAATTGTTCGCAATTTTTATGTTCGCAATTTTTAAATATCATATGAGATTTTCTAAACTTCTTTGAATTTAAATTAATGTTTTCTTATCCTGAAATGCTATTAATGTCTCCTGAATGGCAATATTTTTTTTAAATGTAAACATTTTTAAATGTAAATATATTTGGTGTTTTTATACCCTATACCACTATGTGGTTTGGGTATAATGACTTTGTGCTGCTGTTTGTAACAACCAAAAATATTTGACCTAGACCCATCTTTAATTATACCGATCGAATCAGAATCACTTTCTGAGTTGATTTAACAATGTCCGTCCGTCCGTCCGTCCGTCCGTCCGTCCGTCTGTGTGTCCATGTAAAGCTTGTAATCAAAGTGCAGGTCGCAGATATGAATATATTTTGATGAAATTTGGTATGTAAGCTTTTGTCGGCCATGGGATGAACGCTATTGAAATTGGTGAGAATCGGTCCATGTTCAGACCTAGCCCCCATACAAATTACCCATATGAAATCGACATAAATTGCCATAAGATCCAAATTGTCATATAGATCTTACTCAAATTGGGTTTGTATGCGTTCATTACATCCACTAATGAGTAGTCCAAAAATGATCCCTTTGACCCCATATGGAGCTGCTTCCCGATCTTCACTTAAATCTATTTAAAAACAAAAATATTGCACTGATTCTTCTCAAATTTTGTTTCTACATATTTTTGCAAAATACAAGAGACTTTACCAAACATGATCAGGATCGGTCCATTTTTGGACCTAGTCCCTTTATAGATATAGCATCCGATATGAACTTTTTCATATCTGCAGTCAAAAAAATTAATAAAAATCCCACTCAAATTTGGTTTTTGCTTATTTTCAATGTCCAGTTAGTTGGGCCTAAGAGATAGGGTTTCTAAACGCATGGTATAGGGTATCGTGTAGTCGGTCTAGACCGACTATAATTTTCTTACTTGTTTGAATTTCAATTTGTTTAAAGAATAAAATTTATATTTTAAAAATTCAATTGATGTCTTCTAAATTTCAAGTAATTATTTCCGACGTTTTAATTCGATTTTCTGAAATTCAATTGATATTTTATAATTTATAATTGGAAATCTGAATTTCAGTTTTTAGAATTGATATTTTCTTAAATTTGAATGGAAAAGTTAAAAGGTGCAATTTTGTATCTATGTGAATAATAATGCTATAGTAATTATAAACAATTTTTAAAAATTATATGTAATCGCAATCAGATATTTTGTAGGTAAAGCAGAATAATAATTTTATATAACTATGTAGAACTATTTTGAAAGCAAAAAACTCATTGCTTCTTCTTTACTCAGCTCTGTGTATACTTTTAACATGGTTGTTGTGTTTGATATCTAATTGAAAATGTTGACATTCATGTTAAAACAGAAATAACTATTGCAAAGCTAATTGAACAAAAGTTGTGGCGCCATCTACTGTGGCATAGCCACACTGAGCAAAATGAAGTGACACCTGTTTGTGAGTGCAAAAGAAATGTATTTTCCCTAAAACAAAATACATATTGGAGAATTTTATATAAATAAAATAATATACCGATTTATTTCTAACATGCGGTTATTATGAATATATATATATAGAATATATGTACATATATTATTTTATTGTATGCATGTATGCATGTATATGTAAATATTACACACAAAAATAAGTACATCAAAAGTTAATAAGTAAAATTTGTTTTGGTGAATTTACATTGTTTTTTTTTTATTAACAACTATGTAGGTAGTTTAGCATTATTTGCTTTAGATGTTGGTGAATTTTTACTCCCTTTATATTAACTCGTAGTGTCTGCTTGTCGAAAAAATTTTGGGTCGATTTTAACTCCTTTCCCGTAACCCAATCGATCTGAATCTTTGCAGGCAGGCTCTTGGCGATGGCAAAAATTATCTAAAAAATTTTTTTTATGATGCCAAAACAATGGAAACTTTTAAATTTTTCTACCAGAGTTGATAAAAAAAATATACAAAGTGTTAGTTTTTATTATATTGTTACCACAACGTCCACAAAAACAATAAGTCAAGCTATGACAACAATACAACATTTAGAATAACAACAAGAACAATACAGAAACATATATTTTTTATTTTTTTTACTTCTACAGTGATTTCTCGGGACCTAATAAACCGATTGTCATGATTTTTCAAAGAGAAACCTTCTCATGATGTTGTCCAATCCCTCTCACTAAAAACGAGTAACCCAGTCCTATTGAGGGCGTGATCATGACAAGAACAACATAGACAAATCATATTTTTTGAAGACTTACTTCTTCATTCAATTCTCAGGACCTAATTCACCGATTTGGACGATTTTAAATAGCAAACTTCTCAGGATGTTAATGAATCATTATTTATGTCAATGAGCACCCTAGCTGCCCGATTGAAGCCGTCAGGGTGATTTCCACAGACGGACATCGCTGTATCAACTCCGCTTGTTATAAAGATCACAAATATATATATTATATGGGGTCCAAAATTTTTTTCTAATTATTACAAACGGAATGACAAACTTATATATACCCTCTGCACACTGGGGTGGAGGGTATAAAAAAATTTGTAAAAACTTAATATAAAACGACGAAACAGAATTTTAAATTTTGTTAACTTAACTAAGTTTATTTTCACTTTTAATTTTAAAGATCTTATAAAATGCAAAATTTCCAAAATATTTTTCTAGTAACTTGTCATAATTTTTAAACCACCCCCCAGATCAGTATTCAAAGGATATATATAAGTTTGCAATAATTAAAAAAAATGTGGACCCCAACAAACATACATATATCATAGGGCGGGTCGATTTCAAAATCGCCCAAGTGACAAGGAAAATCGTATACTAGGGATCAAAATAAGAAACTTTGCCGATCGGATCGATCGGATGAGGGTAAATGACATTTAGATCACTCCGTGACTGTGCGTGACTATGCGTGACTGTGAGTGACTACCCCAGAATTAATCTGTAGTCACAACAAGACTATGGGCCAAGCTTCAGATCAATTGCATGAGGGCTGAAAGTGTTTAAACGTAGTAAAATGTCTTGAAATGTTAACATAATTTCGAGTACACTTTTGACAACTATATATTTGGGCAAAAATCTTATTGCAGCTGGTAACTGCAACTTTTCCAATTCTCTCCAATCTTATTTAATACTATTATAAGACCATTTATTTAAACTAGCAGATTTCAGCCCTCGAAATTCGAGCGCAAATACTAGGAAATTTTATTTTTCATTAAATAAAGACCCTAAAGTATGCTAATCTATTATCGCCAATTCACAAATCAACACAAAAAATAAACTCATTTTTATTAGAAACACATTAAAAAATTTAATGAACACAAACATAGCATTGTATAATTTTATGTATGTGTTAGTAGCAACTTTAAATGCAATTTACTCAAAATAAAGGAAAAAATTTAAAAATCTGTAAATCTGCAAAACGGCTAAAAAGAAATACCTTTCAAATAATATAAGTTTGGTCAAAATCGGCATAAAACGGTAGAACAAAACATCAGTCACAAGAAATCGCCTAGCCTATTAATATTTTAGATATTAAATCGAAAACATTGAATAAATCTGTAAAAAAATTAAAATGTAATATTAAATATAAAATCTTTTTCTTTGGAAGATAAATAATGTATTCGAATTTTTAAGATCTTGACACTGAGAGTGAAAATTTAAGTTATTTTTGGGAGTTTAGAAAAAATTATTTTTCGAATGTAAGGACTTAACTACAAAACCGAACTAATTTGTGAACCATTAATGATTTGAAGAAAAAAAAAAGCATGTGAGTCCGTTCACAGGGGAGATGAGTAAACATCTAGTAATTAAAGATTTTTTTATGTCACTTTTTTAAAATCAAACAGAAAACGTATCTATGTATCATTTATAACAACCAGCTGCAGGGGCTCTGCTAATATAAAAATATTTATTATTATTTATTATTTCAACTGGTTAATTTTTAATTTTTCGTTCTTAATTTTTTGTTATTAATTTTTCACATTTCGTTTTTCGTTTTTTATTTTTATTTTTCATTTTAATTTTTTATTTTTCATTTTTCATATTTTATTTTTGCATATTTTATTTTTCATATTTTAATTTCATTTTTTATTTTTAATTTTTAATTTTTTGTTGTTCATTTTTCATTTTTAATTTTTTATTGATTTTTAGTTTTTTATTTTTCATTTTTAATTTTTTCTTTTTAATTTTTATTTTTCATTTTTTGGTTTCTAACACATACTTAAATATATTTAAATGATTTCGCTATCCGAACTATCGTAGAGAATCTTTGGGGGAAAAAATAGAAACAAGAATATTATACGATACCATATACCATGCGTTTAGAGAAAGGGTCTTAAGTCCAACTAATTGGATATGGCAGCGGTATTAATTTTTTTTCTGCAGATATGAAATAGTTCATATCGGATGCTATATTTATATGGGGGCTAAGTCGAAAAACGTCCTGATAATAGTTGTTGAACTCACTTATATTTTGTGAAAACATATACAAACCAAATTTGAGAAAAAATCTGTGCAATATTTTTGTTTTTTGATATATTTAAGTGAAGATCTGGAAGCGGATTTATATGGCGGCTATGTCAAAGAATTGTCTTACAGGAGCTATTTTTCGATTACTGATTAATGGGTGTAATAAACAAACGCAAACCAAATTTGGACCTTATGGCAACTGATCTGATAGAGGTCATTTGTATGGGAGCTGACCATGCATCGATTTTCAAAAATTTCAAGACCATTCGTCCTATGGCTTATGAAGCTTACGTAGTTTGATTACAATCATAAATTCATTATACGCTGACCACATATTGGTGTAGGGTATGATTAAAATATTATCGATATATTCCAGAGATCAGCAATGAATAGATTTTTCGTTGCTCGTAGTCACCCATGAAATTTTAAGAATAAATGAGAGATCATTGAAATTCAACTACTCTTATGTACACATACTCACAATAACGTTGATTTGTAGGTTTAAGTAGTATTAAATATGAATCCAACGTGGACATCATACTCATACCACCGCAATTTTGTTTGATTCGTAAATCAAATCAGTTTCATTTATAATTTTAGGGAAATACTTACAATTGATTCAACTCATTCAACTCGTCCATGTACATATATTACATTATATATATTTACCATAGTAACGCAACGGAACAAACGCCCAATCTTACAATGAGTATTTTTATGTTCGTAATCGAATCATACTTATTTTGCTTCGTCTAAACATATTGTGAAATAATAAATCAATAACATCATAAATATTGTTAAGTGTGAGTATCATGAGTACCTCAAACTTTAGAGTCGATATGAGGTTCGACAACATTTCAATAAGTATGAATGCGTATAAGCAAAGTTCAGAAAATACACACATGAAACACACAATATTCTGTTCAAAAGCAGCCAACACATATCTTTATTTTCATATCAATTATGTGCGTTTCTAAATTTTCTACGGTGCCCAACACAACCATGACTGTGTTCGTTTTAATATTTCGTTATTTACACGAACATTTTTGTATCACATACTTTTTGTTTTAATCACACATAAAGCACACATTTCTGAGTGTTGCTTTATTTGAAGTTCATGTTCTGGTACGTGTACTGAAAAAAAAAACAGAACATGTACAATAAACAGGTTCGAGTTCAGTTATATTTTAAGTCGTGTTGTGGCTCGTGTAGTAATAAAAAACAGAACATGTACAATAAACAGGTTCGAGTTCAGTTATATTTTAAGTCGTGTTTAAACATGAACATGAACTTCAAATAAAGCAACACTCAAAAATGTGTGCTTTATGTGTGATTGAAACAAAAAGTACGTGATAGAAAAATGTTCGTGTAAATAACGAAATATTAAAACGAACACAGTCATGGTTGTGTTGGGCACCGAAGAAAATTTAAAAACAAACATGGTCTAAGTTATGTTTGTTTACATATATGTACGAGTTTTTTATTCAGTGTGTGTTTTTTCTGAACTCTGCGTATAAGTAAAAGAAATTGTGAATCATGATTCAATTCTACTCACATTTTCAGAACTCATTGCAGATCTCTGCTATATACTAAGATTTATTATATTATTCGATTATATGGGTATTAGAGTAACTAAAAACCAAGTGAGAAGAATTATTTGTATAGAGGCTAGGTTTGATCCTATTTAATATCATTAAATCGATTTAAAAAGCCATATTGAATCAATCAGAATAAAAAAGTTCTAGGTCAAGCATATTTGAGGTGCTGAATTCGGTTACCATATTCGGTACATTTTACATGTAAGACCTTTTTGTTTTAATTCGGTAATGGATTATTTATAATTCAAATTTAATCTATTCTGTAAATTTAATAAAATTAAATGAACCAACTCTTTAACGATTAATTTGATTAAAGTTTATTATTGTTTCGTTATATTTATATTAAGTTAGAAGTTTAAAAAATGTTTGAGCGTTAAATTAAGACTTTCTGTTTCACTACACACTACACTTAATTAAGGAGGGTTTGATTCATTAAAGTATTTCTGATAAAGTAGTTTTTATGCTGAACGGGACTTTAAGACCCTCTTGAGGAATTCATATTATTGCTAGAATGATATTTTTCATATATTTATATAATTTTCTTGGCCTTTTTCCATTCTATTTCTTCATTATTACCAAATTAGTCGCCATTTTTATTTGTGGCTTTATGTAAACGCTTCATTTCATTATATAAACGTAATGCCAACTCTGTATTGGGAGCATACTGCCTTCCCAGAATATGATTTTTGCTTTGTTTAGATGGATCTATACAGGTTTTAACTAATTTCATTAGATTTTTGGGCGTTTTAGCCGAGGCCAATAGTCCAGGATAAAGACCGCCGCCTTTTAAAATTGTATCGCAAAATATTTGTAAATTATTATTTTGTTGTACACTCAAACATAATGATTTCTCTTTATCACATTTGCCCATACAAAAGTGTAGATTACAGTCGGAATCATCTTCGCAAGGCGAACCATTCGATAAGCGTTTATCGATTTGGGTTTCCACGAAAACATGTTCAGCATTTTCATATTTTATTCTAAAACAGAGAATAGTTAAATTAAATTCTCCATAGTGTAAACACGCCTTAGTGAATTTATGAAATTTGTACCTTTTGTCGCCTGTTACTCCAAAATTACTTATTTTCATTTTACACATTCTCAACGGCTCCGGTTTCATTTCATCCATTTTAAATACAAATTCCATAAGACTTAAAGCAAATTTGAGACGTTTCTGCCAGTCAAATGATCTATATACCGATTTTCAATTGTTAGTTTTAAAAAAAGAAAATTATCCTCATATTACTTACATGTATTGCAGTAAAGTTTGTTCAGTATTTAAAATATTCAAATTTTCTGTGGCATAATATGGGCCACATGAGCCCAATACTGTGGGAAATAGATTGTCTTCGTCATATAATTTACTCATCATATAATTGTTGTCCTTGAAGAGCCTCCAAAAGTTGACCATTTGTTGTGGATTATTTTTATCGATTTCTTGATTTACCAGAGCACGAACCTGTAGATTACATAATTACATATATAAATTAAGTTTGTAATTTTAGGTTATCGATTGCTTCAACACAAAATTCTGTATAAATTTTTTTTCAAACCAACCGGGAGCAGACGTACCATCTGATCACAATCTCCTGGTATCAAATGTCCGCATCAAATTCGCTATTTTCCGAAAACGAAAAGGACAACCGAGAATTGACATTGGAAAACTTAGCGATACATCAGAAAAGAATAAGTTAAGGGACGCGGAGATGGAAAATTTGTGGAATAATGTAAAAAATATAAACACGACTATGACGGACATACTAGGAAGCTGCATAAAAACGGGAAAAGAAGAATGTATAGCAAATTAAATTCGATAACAGCAAACTCAAACATCTAAATTACTAAATTACTGAACAAACAGATCCGAACTGCAACTAAGAATGAACCACTTATACGTCAATGACAGGAGATCGAAATACTGCAAAACATACACGATGATTGCAATCTACACAAAACAAATTAAGGACGACTGTATTCGATGACGGAAAAAAAACGCATTTGGAGAGATTATATTGCAAAATAATTTAGTGATGACGAAAGGTCGAGTTATGACTGGAACACCAATCACTACATGTGATGTGGAATATACAATAAACTCGCTAAAGGACAAAAAGAGAGCAGGTCCAGATGAAATCGCCTCCAAAGATTTGAAGTTCATAGATGGTGATAATACTCTTCTACTTGTGACATTTTTCACTACATTTTCGGAAGAAGCCTATGCCCACACGAGTGTTTAAATCAACATTTTTTTATCATATCGAAGAAGAATAATCCAAAGAAGTGCAATGAATATAGACTGCTAAGCCTAATGAGCCATGCGCTAAAAATAATTTTCAAAATAATACACAAAAGAATGCGAAGTAGCTATGGGAGAATCACAATTTGGCTTCAAGGAAGGAATGTGTACTCGAGAAGCACTACTTGGTAATCAGGTACTTATTTAATTCGAAACTGTTGGAATGTCAAAATAGATATCTTCCTCTGTTTTATTGACTATGAGAAAGCCTTCGGTACTGTTCCACATGACAAGCCTGGGGAAACGTATTCACTGAAGAAATTGGCATTTCAAAAGGATTAAGGCAGGCGTGTATACTACCACCCTTGCTTTTCAACGCATATTCAGAGAGAATATTCCGAGAATTAATTGAAGAAGAAAGAATAGGAGTAAAAGTAAACGGACTATTAATCAATAACATACGATATGCTGACGAGGGCTATGACTAGGAATTGTCCTGTAGGGTTTATTTTTGGACTACTGATTAATAGATACAAGTATACTAAACATTCACCAACCCAATTGGACCGAGATCTATATTATGGGGGCTAGGTCTGAACATGCACCGATTTTCACCAATTTCAATAGCGTTCATTCTAGTAAATTTCATCAAAATGTATATTGGCGGAATCGAATCAGACAGTGATTCTGATTTGATCGATATAATAAAAGATGGGTCTAGGTCAAATATATTTGGTAGTTACAAACATCAGCACAAAGTCATTACACCCTGACTACATAGTGGTATAGGATATAAAAAGACAAAATACATGGTTATAAACAAGAAGAATTTATACGTCAGCACGACACTGAAAATAAGAAACACGGACAGCGGACGACTGAAGAACTTTAAATATCTTGGAGCCTCGATGAATGATCAATGGGAGGCATCAAAAAAATAAGATGTCGCATAGAGATGGCGAGAGATGCATTTTTAAATACAGCAAGATATTGAAGTATGGATAATTAATAATCAACGGATGAGAAATGATTAAAAGCTTTTAAAATGTTATACAGACGTATGTATATTGAAAAAACCTTGGACGGAACGCTTTCCAAATTGTGAAGTACTGAAGAGAATGAATCTGGTCCGAGAACAAATTAACACTGTCAAAAATAGAAAAATCTCGTATATAAGACATATAATGAGAAACGATAAATATGTATTTCTTCAAAAAATTCTGAAAGATTAAATTGAAAAGTAAATTTTCTTAAAAAGTACATTTTCTTAAGAAAGCTCCTCTTAAAAAATACACTGAAATACAAAAACAACTATTTATGGACATCGTCACTTTTTGTATCAAGGAACGAGATATTTTCGATATGGATTTAAGTTATTTGAAGAAAAGAAAGGAATGACTATGGGATCACCAGCTTCCCCAGTCATAGCTGACATTTAAGAGATAAAATTACAAAACAGATACAGACAAATGTGCACAAATTTACCGACATACAGTAGAAAAATACCGACGATCAGTTGAGAGAAAATAGCCGACAAAAACAGACTTTTTCAACTCCAAATTATACCCGTGATATATAAAATAAAGTGTATGTATTTATTTTTTAAAATTATAATTATCAGTTATTATATAAATAATATTGTTCCGAAATTGTTTTTTTTTCAAATTCCGGAAGATGATTAGCGAGGCTAATCGAAATAGCGGAAAGTAAAAAGAGAATTATTGAAAAAAAAAAAACAAATCAGAGATTTAATTTTATTGAGTTTTTGTTTATTTTCAAACTTTTTCTTTTAACTCAATCTCTCTGTCTGTCGTGGGGCAACCCCATTACTCCTTATCCAATTGATCTGAAACTTGGCTTATAGTCTTGTTGTGACTACAGATTAATTTTGGGGTAGACACGCACTGTCACGCGTGGTCAGGCACAGTCACGGAGTGATCTAAATGTCATTTCCCCCGATCCGATCGATCTGAAACTTGGTACGTACACTTGCTGTGAAAAAAGATTAACTATGACTTAGTCACGCTCAGTAACGCATTGTCACACACAGTCACGGAGTGATCTAAATGTCATTTCCCCTCATCTGATCGATCTGAAACTTGGTCGATATACTTGCTGTAAAGAAAGATCAATTTTGACATAGTCACGCACATTCACGCATAGTCACGTACAGCCACGGAGAGATTAAAACCCCACTTCCCCTAATCCGATAGATCTGAAACTTTGTCCATAGTACTTTGTTTAAAAGAGTACTTTTTTAAAAAATATTTTTTCTTGAAAAGTGCCTTTTCCTAAAAAAGTACATTACTTGAAAATTTTGAGCAAGCTGAAACCAAGGAATGGCTTTGTAAGTTCTATGGCATCTCTGCATCAACAACTTCAATGGTTAATAAGTGCTTTACTGAATTTCGTTGGGGTCGTGCCAGCACAGGTAAGGCCAAAAGAGCTCGTCACGCCAGAGATCGTCTATAAAATCCAAGGAATGATATTGGACGATCGGAGAAAGAGGTGCATTGAAGGGATGCAAAAGAAGAGGACGAGTCTTTTGCTTTTTTTCAAATTTCAAATATACCCATGATGAAAGAAAGATAAAAACTTTAGTTTCTTTACGGATTTTTCAAAAATTAGAAGGAATTTTAGCCTGGCTCTTTTTCAATTCTCTTTTGAAAATGCTGCGTAAAGCCCCGTCCATTTATATTGCGCCTTTTAAGTTGCAACTACTCTTGAATTTTTTTTGACGTTTATTTTTTAAAACTTTTTCATTTGTTCATTCTTGGAGATTTCTTTTGTCTCCATTTTATTCTTTTTTTTTACATTTAAGTGACGCTTAATAAAATCAACTTAAACGTATTTTTTTCAATGGCGGTTTATAAAATCACTTGTCACTTTGTTGAGACTAGAATAAAACAACTTGTCAAGAAAACGAAAGAGTATAGAAATGTGAAAAAAAATCATCAAAAACAGAAAATGGACCTTTTTTCTACCCCGCTTGATTCTCTACCTCGTTCGCCAACAAACACGAAACGCACCATCTAAATCCCCTCTTGCTGCACTAAAATTTGATGTAATAAAGTGAAAGTGCCCTGTTCAACAACGATATACTTTTTTTTATGTGTAAACATCTATACGCGCAGGGGGGTAAATTTCTATTTCACAATACAATCACAAAAACAGCGTAACATGTAAGCGTAGGAAAAAATCAGCGTAACATGCGAGCGTAAGAAAAAATCGGTGTGACTTATGATTGTATTGGTGAAAAAATACCTGTTTGAAAATGCAAAATGAAAAATAAAAAATGAAAAATAAGAAATAAAAATTAAAAATGAAAAAGGAAAAATAAGAAATGAAAAATGAAAAATAAAAAATTAAAAAAATGAAAAATGAAAAATAAAAAATTAAAAATGAAAAACACAAAATAAAAAATGAAAAATACAAAATGAAAAATGAAAAATAAAAAATGAAAAAAATGAAGAATAAAAAATAAAAAATAAAAAATGAAAAATAAAAAATGAAAAAAAAAAATAATGAAAAATAAAAAACAAGAAATTAAAAATAAAATATAAAAAATAAAAAATTAAAAATAAGAAATTAAAAATAAACAAGTAAGAAAATTATAGTCGGTCTAGACCGACTATATGATACCCCATACCATGCGTTTAGAGACCCTATCTCATAGGCCCAACTAACTGGACATAAACATAAGCATAAACCAAATTTGTGTGGGATTTTTATAAATTTTTTTGGCTGCAGATATGAAAAAGTTCATATCGGATGCTATATCTATATGGGGACCAGGCCCAAAAATGGACCGACCCTGACCATGTTTGGTAGAGTCTCTTGTATTTTGCAAAAATATATACAAACAAAATTTGAAAGGAATCCGTGCAATATTTTTGTTTTTTGATAGATTTAAGTGAAGATCGGGAAGCAGCTCTTTATGGGGCCTATGACTAAGAGTTGTCCCATAGGGATCATTTTTGGACTACTGATTAATGGATGTAATATATACATACAAACCCAATTTGACTAAGATTTATATGATAATTTGGATCTTATGGCAATATATGTTGATTTCATAGGGGTCATTTGTATGGGGGCTAGGTCTGAACAAGGACAGATTCTCACCAATTTCAATAGCGTTCATCCCATGGTCGATAAAAGCTTAAATACCAAATTTATTAGTATTTGCGACCTGCAGTTTGATTACAAGCTTTATATGGACACACAGACGGACGGACGGACGGACGGACGGACATCGTTAAATCGAATCAGAAAGTGATTCTGATTCGATCGGTATAATAAAAGATGGGTATAGATCAAATATTTTTGGCAGGTACAAACAGCAGCACAAAGTCATTATACCCAAACCACATAGTGGTATAGGGTATAAAAATAAAAAATGAAAAATAAAAAAATGAAAAATAAAAAATGAGAAATAAAAATAAAAATTAAAAAATGAAAAATGAAAAATAAAATTAAATAATATAAAAAACGAAAAATTAAAAATTAACCGGTTGAAACAATAAATGATAATTAATTTTATATTAGCAGAGCCCTTGCAGTTGACTGCTATAAGTGATACATAGATGACGCTTTCTGTTTGATTTAAAAAAAGTGCCATAAAAAAACTTTAATTACTAGATGTTTACACATCTCCCCTTTGATCGGACTAACATGATTTTTTTTTTTCAACATCGTATATAAGGAACACCGTTATTTGACAGAATAATTGCAACGTACTTTAGCAATTATGGTTTGCAATGCTGCTTTTTTACTTTGAATTTCCTACGTTTGTCTTATTGTGGGCTGCGCATCACAGTCTTACTTACCATATTATCATCCAATGTTACATTGTATGTTAACGTTATATGCATTTTAACGATATGATGGAAGTTTTCTATTTTGGGAAAAACTTGGTCACCATGGCTATTAATCCAGCTCAAATCATCCCTGATGTGTCGTGCCAACTAGAAATGTTATCAAACAATGAAAAGACTGATTTAAAAGTACGAAAGTTTTCTCAAATATCACCTTAATAGCATAAACATCACCATTTTTCTCAGCTGTAAACATAATTGTGCTCATATCGGTTTGTGGACACTTGAATGACTTGAAGGCCTGTTCATTAACACACAGCTCCTCGCACAGAGCACCACTATATTCATTGTTTTTATATTTTTTACACTAAAAGGCAATTAGAACAAATTTAATGGCTCACAGAAGAAGAAACCCATTCGAAAAACTTACCATATAAGTTAAGCTATTTTGTGACATAATTTTATAGCAAAACTCCAAATTCATGTAGGAAATGACCAACATAAAAATGGCTGCCAATATGGCCAACAGTAATAAACGTTGTAATAATGTACGAAATTTTCTTTTAAAAGCGTTTAACATTTTGATAATAGTTTTCCAATTTGATTTACTTTAAAGTAATTAATTTTATTTGAATGTTTGATGTATTTTTTTGTTACAATTTGTTTATTAGACATATTCTCTATGTTATGTTGTTGTTTTTTTTTATTATTCGACTCATCCTGGCTTTGAGGGTTCTTTTTGTTGTTTATGTTTTGGTATTATATTTGCCTCGTGCTTTTCGTTAGTGAAATGCATTGTTTTTTTTTGCAATTTCGCTGCATACTATATTGTGTTTACATTCGGAAAGTACAGTCTATACTCGATTAACTCTCAAAATATTTTTCTGTTTAATGTTATTTTTAAAATTGACTATGTTTTTGTTGGTCCTGCCCTTCACAGACTTTCACGACTCCACTGTACTAGAATGAAAAAATAGAAGAAAGTCCATTTTGTAAGGATTCGGCGCAGTTCTATTTTTCATACAGTTGTGGCAATATTTTATGCACAAAATGATTAAGAATATAAACAATATAAACCAAAGGAATAGAAGCAATAAATAAGGGAACTTGGTTTCAAAAATTAATAAAATTGTGGATATAAATATTATATGGGTAGGAAACTCCCTGGCCTAACAAGAAAAACTATTTTTTTTAAACTTAAATATAATTTTTAGTTATTTATGTAAAATAATCTCTAAGACGTGTTATGAGTGTTTTTCAACGACTTTAATGTTACCCAAAAGACTTCCTTATTCGTGAAAAATCTCTTTCTATCAATCCATAATATCTATCAATCCATTCTTTGGCTTGGGTGGAACTTTTCTCATCAAAAACAATGTTTAATCAAAATACGAAACGATTTGCAATCCATATTTTCTCAAATTTCAAAAGAGCATACTTTTTAGACCGACAATTTATCATTAATTTCGAGGCATAAGCAAAACTTGAGTGGCATTGTTTGAAATTTGTGGTCTGCAGATATGAAAAAGTTGATATCGGATGTGATATATAAGAGGACTAAGTCAAAAAATGGACCGATCATAACGCTATTTAGTAAAGTAATTTATTATTCTCAAAAACATATACAAACCAAATTTGAGAAAAATCTAAGCCATATTTTTGTTTTCTGAACTAATTGACAAAAAATACTGCAAAATACGTTTTATGAACAGAAATCATATTTATGTTTATATTTAATAAATAAAATATCATACATTAATGATTACTAGCAGATTCCAGCTCTCTAAATTCGGGTGCAAATTCTAGGAAATTTTATTTTTTCATTAAATAAAGACCCTAAAGGTATGCTAATCAATTATAGCCAATTCACAAATCAACACAAAAACAAACTCATTTTGATTACAAACACATTAACAAATTTAATAAACACACACATAGCATTGTATAATTTTATGTATGTGTTAGTTGTAACTTTAAATTCAATTTACTCAAAATAAAGAAAAAATTTAAAAATCTGTAAATCTGCAAAACGGCTAAAAAGAAATACCTTTCAAATAATATATGATTGGTCAGAATCGGGATAAAACGGTAGAACAAGACATCGGTCACAAGAAATCGCCTAGCCTATTAATATAATAGATTAACGAATATTTAAATTTTTTTCGAGAATACCTCCTATTAAACTGTTAGTAGTGCCTTCTGTGATTTTTTTACTTGAAGATATCCACTTTCTTGAAAAAAATTAAGTCTTTTCAGCAACCTGTTTTGTGCCCTTAGTGATCCTTTTTACCAGAGCCCAATATCTTAGAATGGGTCTTAGCTCCGCGCAGTTAGGTAGATTTGCATATCTTGGTACGATTACAATATTATTATTTTCAAACCATTCATTTGCTAATGGCAGGGCAAAAAAAATTAGAGTCCTCGTGCTGTCTTATAAATGATAAAAGTCGTTGTTGCAAGCACTCCTTTATAGATAAGTCGGTGTTAATTGTCCCATTTGTAACAGATGAACTGCTTCGTCTGCTGCAGCTACAGATTGCTTACCATACCAAAAATTTCTAAGGGAATTTTGACTTCTTTTGTGTCTTCTACTCTTCTTGGACATTTCCCCTACGATCTGCAACAAAAAAGTCGTCACATGGAGGCTGCGAAAAGTCACCAGGAACTTAAGTCTCATCATGCATTACGCAGCAATAAAATTTCTTAAAGAAATCTTTGTAAAGTATTTTGGCTCTGTTTTTCACGAACTTTCTGAAATTTGTATAATTTTAGTACTACCATCCTTTTAACTTTTCTGACGAAAGCCTCAGAGCATAGTACTTTTTCGGCTAATTTTCTACCAGATATCTGTGTGGGATTTTTCGTAAAATAGGCGATTACATTTTTGACACCATTTGGATTATTAAATTTTTTTTTTTTACCACCGCCGTATTTCCTATAAATTAACTATTGTTTTTAATGATACACGAAACGGAATTTCTTGAAACTTTGGATTTACTAGCAATGTTTTGAAAGTCCAATTTAGATTTTCTTTAATTATTTTAAAACCAAAAAAGGCAACGCGATTTAAAAAAATTTAATTTTGAATTTTGTAAATTTTACAAGCAAATATGTAGACACTAATTTCATCGTACGCTAGCCTTAAGTGCAGACCGAGAAGTAGCGTTATGTGGCGACTATAACTAAAAATGGTCGCACAGGGTTTATTTTTTGGACTACTGGTTAATAAACACATATAAATTATATATGAGCGATTTCTATACGATAATCTGAATTAAAACGCAATATAATAGGTCTGAACATGCATTGATTTTCACCAAACAGTGCTTAAACAGTGTTCGTCTGATAAAAGCGTATATACAAAATTTCAGCACACAGATAGGCAGACGAACGGACGGACGGTGCTAAATCGATTCAGAAAATGATTAAAGTGGAGTGTATAATTAAAGGTGGGTCTAGATTAAATATTTTTAATAGTTACAAACATGATAACAAACTCATGATACCTTCACTACATAGCGGTATCTATCTATAATATTAATAGGCTAGGCGATTTCTTGTGATCGATGTTTTGTTTTACCGTTTTATCCCAAATTTACATGGACACACAGATAGGCAGACGAACGGACGGACGGTGCTAAATCGATTCAGAAAATGATTAAAGTGGAGTGTATAGTTAAAGGTGGGTCTAGATTAAATATTTTTAATAGTTACAAACATGATAACAAACTCATGATACCTTCACTACATAGCGGTATCTATCTATAATATTAATAGGCTAGGCGATTTCTTGTGATCGATGTTTTGTTTTACCGTTTTATCCCGATTTTGACCAAACGTTTATTATTTGAAAGGTTTTGCTTTTTAGCCGTTTTGCAGATTTATAGATTTTTAAATTTTTTCCTTTATTTTGAGTAAATTGCATTTAAAGTTGCTACTAACACATACATAAAATTATACAATGTGTGTGTTTATTAAATTTGTTAATGTGTTTGTAATAAAAATGAGTTTTTTTTTTTTGTTGATTTGTGAATTGGCTATAATTGATTAACATACCCTTAGGGTCCTCATTTAATGAAAAAAAAAAAAATTCCAAGAATTTGCACTCCAATTTAGTGCTATTGTCTGCGGCCTACATATATGAAAAGTTGATATCTGATGTTATTTTTAAACAGGGAGCGAAATTTTAACATACGAAATATGTGTTTTTATAACATTTTTTTTTTGCCAGCCATCAGTACTCTGTAGAATATAGTGTATGAAAATGCTTTCTAGTAGATGCTTGGAGTTTTTATACCCCCACACCACTACTGTGCAGAGGGTATGTATCAGTTTGTCAATCTGTTTGTAACGACATAAATTCCAAAGACCACATAAAATATATATATTCTTGATTCTTATAGAAGGAGAAGTCGAACTAACAATGTCGCTTGTCTATCTGTTCAAAACAATTTCCTGTCCGCAATAGATCGAATAGGTCGCACTACATAGGCTTAAAATCTTCGCCATAATCTACAGGTATTGAATTTGGAGCCTCTAGATCAAATAGATGAGGAATGACGTACGAAAATGTAAAATGTTCCAATAAAGTTTCATATTAAAAAATAAAAATAGTGAAAAATGTTTATACGTAACAGAACATGTGCTTTTTTTTGTACGTGTGAACAAAAATGTGTATGCATCGCTAATAAAAAATTAAACAAAAATGAATCACACTGAATCGATTTAGATATCTTTGTAACAAGTTGTAAACCTAAAGAAATTTGCAAAATATTTTGTAAAGTATTTTATTGTTACTCAAATTGGTGATTATCGACTCATGTTACGACCTAAGCGCCATACAAATCTGCCCTCAGAAAGGGATTTAAATATTTTAATTATCAGTTGTAAAATTAACAATGTACAATTTTGCGAATCTCGGGATCCCAAAGTCACGGAATTTTTAAAAATTATATTAATAGGCAAGGCAATATCTTGTGACCTATATAAAAATTTAGTTAATAACTAATTTTATCCAAACATACCCCATTTGAAAGGTATTTCTTTTTAGCTGTCCACCAGATTTACAGATTTGCATCGTCTGAAACATTTTTTTAAGAGTAATTCTCGTTTAAAGTTGCTACTAATACACACATTAAACACTGTGTGTGTGCTTATTACAAATATCAAAAGCCATGTCTTGAATTGTGAATTGGCTAAAATTGATTAGCATACCTTTAGGCTCCTTTAAAACTATTTATTAACAGACCCGTTTGTATAACTTCTTGTGTTCATCAAATATTTTTAATGAAATTTAATGAATCTTATATAAAAAGTGTTGAATTGTGAATTGGCTAGAATTGATTAGCATACCTTAAGGCTTTTATAAAATTATTTATTACATGAAAATATTTCGAGGGGCTGGGCTCTAGTATATATAATTTGTTTAGTATTATAACTAATAAATACGTATTTTGTATTGAAAATTATAAAATTATAAACAAAAAAACTAATCCGAAAATATTAAAAAATTCCGGAATCTTCATTTCAAAATCCCGAATCTCTGAATTTTCAATTTTCAGTCCCGTCTTACATCTTCTCTTTCAAGTCGGCTTAAGATTTCGCCATTGCAAAACTGATATTAAAAAGTTTCACAATTTCATTTATTTTCTGGAGACCCAAAAACGTCCCGCAATAGGTCTAATAAATATGATATATAACCCATTCCATGAAAGATCGTCACAAAATGACCATGTTTCAACCTCTTGTGAAAATCTAAAAAAAAGTGCGCAGTTTTTCAATGCAACTCATTTCAGAATGATCTCGAATAACACTACTTTATCTATAATATTAATAGGCTAGGCGATTTCTTGTTACCGATGTTTTGTTCTAACGTTTTATCCCTATTTTGACCAAACGTATGTTATTTGAAAGGCATTACTTTTTAGCTGTTCACCTGATTTACAGATTTTTAATTTTTTTTTCTTTATTTTGAGTAAATTGTATATAAAGTTGCTACTAACACATACATACATAAAATTATACATAAGCTATTATGTGTTTATTAAATTTCTTAATGTGTTTGTTGGTTTGTGAATTGGCTAAGTTGAAAAATAAAGTTGCCTAGAAATTGCACTCGAATTTCAAGCGCTGAAATCTGCTAGTATTCATAATTGTGTAGTTGAATAAGCTTTTTTTTATTTTTATAACCGATAATAATTATGATACCAAGAACGGGAAAGACATAAATTAAAATTTGCGGTCAGTTTTCTTAATAGGGCCATTGAGTTTGGCTGTAAATTCCTTAAAAGAATGAAATTTTAATATTTTTTTTAGATATTATCGGACAAAAACATTCTTTTAACATTTTGTTTTCCTTTCTGTGAAAATGCCCATATACATTTTAGAGACGAACAAACGTTACCTGCTATAATAGCAATTTGAGTAACATTTAGTTCTATGTTTTGAAAATTTGAATAAATCTCCAGTGAACATTTTGCCAACGAAAAGACTCTTTTACGTCCCTTCTTTACCTTCTGAAATCATATCACATAGGGAAGATTGCTTTTATGACTCACAAAAGACTCTAAATATTTAACTTTTCTAAACATGAGCGTAGCAGGTGAATGCGGGCGGTAAATAAAAAATGTGCAGAATACAAGAAATAGTGGGAATAATGCAATTTCAGTCATAATTTTTTTAAACTGTATTTTTTTTAAAAAAGTGATTTTTCCTAAGACAATATTTTTATAAAAAAAGTAAATTTTCTTAAAAAGTAAATTTTTCTTAAAAAGTAAATTTTCATAAGGAATTACCTTTGCAGAAAAGGCTTCTTAAAAATTACATTTTCTTAAAAAAGTAAGTTTTATTTAAAAAAATATCTTTTCTTCTTAAATGGTACCTTTTCTTAATAAAGTAAATTTTTTCAAAAACCATACATTTTCTTAAAAACTACTTTCTCTTAAAAAAGTCCTTTTCTTAAAAATATAACTTTTTTTTTAAAAAATATCCTTTTAAAAAAATATATTTTCTTAAAAAATTACCTCTTCTTAAAAAAGTACTTATTTCTTAAAAAATACATTTTGTTAAAAAATACATTTTCTTAAAAATTATCTTTTATTAAAAAGTACCTTGTGTTAAAAAAGTGCTTTTTATTAAAAAGAAACTTTTACGAAGAAGTACCTTGTATTACTTTATTAAAAAGTACTTTTTATGAAAAAAGTCCGTTTCATTAAAAAAGTACATTTTATTAAAAAACTACCTTTTATGAAAAAAGTACCTTTTATTCAAAAAGTACTTTTTTTTAAAGAATTAAATTTTCTAAAAAATTTACTATTTCTTAAAACAGTTTTTTGTTAAGGTTCCTTTTCTTAAAAAGTACTCTTTCTTTAAAAAGTTAGTTTTCTTAAAAAGTAGCTTCTCTTAAAAATGTTCTTTTTAAAATAAAAATACCTTTTCTTCATAAAGTACTTCTTCTTAAAAAATAAATTTTCTTTAAAAATACCTTTTACTAAAAAATACCTTTTACTAAAAAATACCTTATATTAAAAAATACCTTACATTAAAAAGTACCTTTTATTAAAAATGTACCTTTTTTTAAAAAAGTACCTTTTATAAAAAAAGGACCTTTTATTAAGAAAGTACCTTTTATGAAAAAAGTATCTTTTAATAAAAAAGTACATTTTACTAAAAAAGTACTTTATATTAAAAAGTTGCTTGTATGAAAAAAGTCCCTTTTATTAAAAATGTACCTTTTATTAAAAAAGTTAATGTTATTAAAACAGTACCTTTGCGCAAAAAGTAAATTTTTTTGTAGAATTAAATTTTCTCTAAAATTAACTATTTGTTAAAAAAGTACTTCTTCTTTACCTTTTGTAAAAATCTTCCTTTTTTTAAATACCTTTTCTTAAGAAAGTACCTTTCATTAAAAAAGTACCTATTCTTGAAAAAGTATATATCCTTTAAAAGTACATAAGCTTAGAAAACTACCTTTTCTTAATAAAGTACCTTTCCTTTAAAGGTACATATTCTTAAAATAATAGCTTTTCTTAAAAATATGTTTCTTTTAAATTAAAACTTAAAAACTTAAATTTTGGAAAAATACATATTCTTGAGAATTTACCGCTTCTTAGAAAAGTACCATTTCTTAAAAAAGTAACATTTCATAATATATTGTATTTAAAAAAAAACTACCTTTTCTTTAAAAAGCACTATTTCTTAAAAAAGGTATCATATCTTAGAAAGTAAATTTTGTTAAAATTATCTTTTTTAAAATAGAACATTTTCTTCAAAAAGTGCTGTTTCTTCAATAAACATTGTTTTCAAGTAAATAACTACAATTCTTAAAATACAAATTTCTAACAACGTGAATTTCCCTAAAAAAGCACAAAGTACATTTTCTTAAAAAAGTAGATTTTTGTATGAAAGAACCATATGTATATTAAGAAAATAACTCTTCTCAAAAATTTACTTTTTTTTTTTTAAAGAACCTTTTCTTAACAATACTTTTTCTCCAAAAAGTTCCTTTTCTAAAACAAAAGCACAGTTTCTTAACAAAGTACGATTTTTTAAGAAATTAACTTTTCTCATAAATACTTTTTCTCAAAAAGTACCTTTTCTTAAAAAAGTACCTACATATCCTTAAAACGCATTTTTTCTTAAGAAAAAGTCAATTTTGTTGATTCTTGAATTCTTGTTATTATGTAAAATCACATTTTGGATTTCAAATGTTGACTAGAGCATACATCTGAATATATATTTGTACGGGCGATAGGTTTCAATGATCGAAATAGAACTGGTATTACAGAAAATGTCAAAAAATTTTTGAAGAATTCTTTCACAGATATAATATAGAATTATGCAAAGAAAATCAGAAAAAAAAGTGTGTTCTCAATTTTGCATTTAAGGCCCTTTTTCGCCATGTCCATAAAAAGTTATTTAAGAACATAAATTTTGATGTTGCGTTAATATCTCATCTCACCTTCTAACGCACTTTTCCCATCATCTCAATAGCTGTAGTAACTGTATTAATAATCCTTTAATATTATGACACTTGTTATATATATACACCTATGATTATTGATATTTAGAAAAAAAAAAAATTTTTTTTTTCTGCCTCGCATTTACACCTATAATTAAAATATATTACATACTTTTTTTCAATTACTGCAAAAATATATTTATAATTGTTGGCCAAATCGTAATACAACGTATAAATAGCGTTGTAGCTGTTAGAAAATTGTATAGTCTTTATCGGTATTAGAAATGAATCAAGTTAAGAGATCAACTAATAATTTAACTGTTCGTGATTTTGTTCGGTTACCATTCAAATTCTACTCGGTTGTAGGAATCAAACTTTTCAAATGGGACGAAAATGACTTTATGACAAACAAAGAAGTAATCCTACTGGCTTTTCACGTAATCAATATGACCTTTAACTTCTTGTGCAAATGCTGTTATGTTCTTTTTGATGAATTTGAGAATACGATTCATCTGACTCAGTGGTGTTTGTATTTAACATTTGCCACTAACGGTCTGTTTAAAATGTTCTCTGTGGTATTTGGTCGTAATATACTGTTTAAAGTTTTAAAGGAATTGGAAGAAATCTTTCCACGTACAGCAAAGGAACGTCGTGAATTTCGTATAGCCGAGGGTTATAGTTATTTAATACGACATTGTAGAATTATGAGCATAAGCATTTGCTCGACAGTATTTATATTTCAAATATTTCCCATGGTACAGTCAAGTGTTGAGTATTTTCAAAGTGGTAATGAATATTTCGTTTTCATACAACGTACCCCGTTCATATTGACATATCCATTTGATGTCTCCTCGGTAGTAGGATATATTTTCACCTATAGCTCTCAGTGTGTGGGTGGATCTTTCGTGTCATGTATATTGGTTGGCTCCGATATGTTGCTGATGTGTACAATTTTTATGATCAGCATGGAATTTAAATATTTGTGTTATCGCATCAGAAATTTCCAATCTGTTGATTTTGAAAGGGACTTAGAGGAATTAAAATATATTTTGGAAAAACATCATACTTTGAACGAGTAAGTTAATTCGTTTTCTCTTGAGAACTTACAATAGATTTAATTTATTTTCAGATTAGCTCAAAGGGTTAATAGAGTTTTCAGTTTGTCCATACTTTTGAATTATTTGATTTCAATAATTATCATTAGTTTTATTGGTGTCCAAATTGCAATCGGTTCGTATGGCTTGGATTTTTTAAAATTTGTTATGTTCTTCATATCGGCCACAATACAAGTTTATTATGTCTGTATGTTTGGCAATCAACTGCTAGAATATGTAAGATATGATTGCACATCTCGTTTTAATACGAATATCATTAATTAACTCAATTTTATTTCTCGTATAGAGTGCTGAAGTGGGTGAAGCATTGATTGGCCAGGAATGGTATATGGCGGACGTTCGCTATCAACGCATGTTAACTTTGGCCATAGCACGTTCTCATAGACCAGCCCATTTAACCGCCTTTAAGTTCTTTGTGATTTCAATGGAAAGTTTTACGAATGTAAGTTCCACCTCTCAAAGTATACAAATAATTTGAAATGCACATATTTTGTACTAATTAAGAAAAATAATATAAAATTAAAATTTTTTAAAATTTTTATGTCAGCTAATGACCACAGCTTATCAGTTTTTTACATTGGTGAAAACGCAGATGGATGAACAACAATATTAAGAATGCTCTACTCTTATCAATTCTGGCTTTTACATAACTTATTCATTATGAAGTATTATTGGAATTTTAAGTTGCACTTCAATAAATATTGCAATATGTATGAAATATTTCTGATGTGTAAACATCTATGCGCTCAGGGGGGTAAAAATCTATTTCACAATACAATCACAAAAACAGCGTAGGGGAAAATCGATGTGAGGTATATGGAAGTGTATTGGTGCAAAGATTATGATTTAAATTTATTTAGCTGATTCAACAACCAACAGAAAGCGCCATGAATGTATATCAAACAACTGCAACCATCAAGTATAACAACCATAGCAGTTGCTTGCTATACATAGATGGCGCTTACTGCTTGATTTGAATTGCTGTGTAAATAGATGTTTACACATCTCTCCTGTGATCGGACTCACACAGTTTTTTTTATTGGAACCATTACTTTTTGAGGTTATCGAAAACAAATAAATCCAGTAAGAAAACAAGTAAGAAAATTATAGTCAGTCTAGACCGACTATACCATACGTTTAGAGACGCTATCTCTCAGACCCAACTAACTGGATATAGAAAATAGGCAAAAACCAAATTTGAGTGGTATTTTTCTTAATTTTTTTGACTGCAGAAATGAAAAATTTCATATCGGATGTTATATCTATATGGGGACTAGGCCCAAAAATGGACCGATCCTGACCATGTTTGGTAAGGTCTCTTTTATTTTGCAAAAATATATACAAACAAAATTTGAGAAGAATCAGTGCAATATTTTTGTTTTTTTGATAGATTTAAGTGAAGATCGGGAAGCAGCTCTATATGGGGCCTATGACTCAGAGTTGTCCCATAGAGACCATTTTTGGACTACTGATTAATGGATGTAATAAATACATACAAACCCAATTTGAATAAGATTTATATGATAATTTGTATCTTATGGCAATTTAAGTCGATTTCATAAGGGTCATTTGTATGGGGGCTAGGTCTGAACATGTACCGATTCCCACCAATTTCAATAGCGTTCATCCCATGACCGATAAAAGCTTATATACCAAATTTCGTCAAAATATATTCATATTTGCGACCTGCAGTTTGATTACAAGCTTTACATGGACACACAGACGGACGGACGGACATCGTTAAATCGAATCAGATAGTGATTCTGATTCGATCGGTATAATAAAAGATGGGTCTAGGTCAAATATTTTTGGTAGTTACAAACAGCAGCACAAAGTCATTATACCCAAACCACATAGTGGTATAGGGTATAATTATAGTCGGTCTAGTCCAACTATACGATACCTTATACCATGCATTTAGAGGGCCTTTCTCTTAGGTCCAACTAATTGAATACGGAAAATAAGCATAAACCAAATTTGAGTGGCATTTTGATTACTGTACTTTGATTACAAGGTTGACATGGACCCACAGACGGACGGACGGACGAACGGATAGACGGAAATCTCTAAATCTACTCTTGAATTTATTCTGAGTCAATGGATATCAAATATTTTTAGTAGTTACAAACATCAGCACAAACTCATTATACCCTGAACACATAGTGGTATAGAGTATAAAAAGTGAGAAGATGATAGTCGATCTAGACTCTATACCATGTGTTTCGAGAGAGAAGGTCCCGGATACAGCTTTACTTAGGTAATAACTGGATACAGAAAAATTAAATTTTAGTGCTATATGATAAAAACAAGAAGGAAAATTTTAGTCGGTCTAGACCGACTATAAGATACCCTATACCATGCGTTCAAAGACCCTATCTTTTAGGTCCAACTAATTGGATATAGAAAATAAGCATAAACAAAATTTGAGTGGCATTTTTATTAATTTTTTTGGCTGCAGATGAGAAAAAGTTCATATCGGATGCTATGTCTATATGGGGACTAGGTCCAAAAATGGACCGATCCTGACCATGGTTGCGAAATATATACAAACAAAATTTGAGATGAATCAGTGCAATATTTTTGTTTTTTGATAGATTTAAGTGAAGATCGGGAAGCAGCTCTATATGGGGCCTATGACCAAGAGTTGTCCCATAGGTACCGATTTTGGACTATTCATTGATGGATGTACTAAACATATACAAACCCAATTTGACTAAGATCTATACGACAATTTGCATCTTATGGCAATTTATGTCGATTTTATAGGGGTCATTTGTATGGGGGCTAGGTCTGAACATGCACCGATTCTCACCAATTTCAACAGCATTCATCCTATGGCCAATGAAAGCTTATATACCAAATTTCATCAAAATATATTCATATTTGCGACTTGCAGTTTGATTACAAGATTTACATGGACACACAGACGGACGGATGGATGGACGGACGGACATAGTTAAATCGATTCAAAAAGTGATTCTGATTCGATCGGTATAATAAAAGATGGGTCTAGGTCAAATATTTATACCCTATACCACTATGTGGTTTGGGTATAATGACTTTGTGCTGCTGTTTGTAACTACCAAAACTACCGTCCGTCCGTCCGTCTGTGTGTCCATGTGAAGCTTGTAATCAAACTGCAGGTCGCAAGTATGAATATATTTTGATGAAATTTGGTATATAAGCTTCTGTCGGCTATGGGATGAACGCTATTGAAATTGGAGAGAATCGGTCCATGTTCAGACCTAGCCCCCATACAAATGACCCCTATTAATTCAACATAAATTGTCATAAGATCCAAATTATCACATAAATCTTAGTCAAATTGGGTTTGTGTGTGTATATTACATCCATTAATAAGTAGTCCAAAAATGATCCCTATGGGACAACTCTTAGTCATAGGCCCCATATAGAGCTGCTTCCCGATCTTCACTTAAATCTATCAAAAAACAAAAATATTGCACGGATTCCTTTGAAATTTTGTTTGTATATATTTTTACAAAATACAAGCGACTTTACCAAACATGGTCAGGATCGGTCCATTTTTGGGCCTAGTCCCCATATAGATATAGCATCCGATATGAACTTTTTCATATCTGCAGCCAAAAAAATTAATAAAAATCCCACTCAAATTTGGTTTATGCTTATTTTCTATATCCAGTTAGTTGGGCCTGAGAGATAGGGTCTCTAAACGCATGGTACAGGGTATCGTATAGTCGGTCGGTTTTTTACTTGTTTTGGTTGTTACAAACAGTAGCACAAAGTCATTATACCTAAACCACATAGTGGTATAGGGTATAAAAAGTTTGTATCAGATGTTATATTTAAACAGAGAGCGGAAATTTGAATAGACGCAAATGTGTTTTTATAACATTTTGTTTTTGCTATACTCAATTTAATTTATTCATTTTTTAAATAATGGTTAAATACCAAGAATTAATTTTTATATAAGTATAAAATTATATATATAAAACTAATGGTACCTTAATTAATTTTTATATAAGTATAAAATTATATATATAAAACTAATGGTACCTTTTCTCTTAAAAAAAAAAAAAAAAAAAAATAAGACCGAAATTTAAATAGGCGCAAGCTATTATAAAGGGTGTTTTTTAAGCCTGTTAGAACTTTAAAGTACAAAATAACCCAAAAAATGATTTTAATCAAAAAGATTCTTTTATTCGAAAGATCAATACATGGCATTGACACTTGAAAATTATTTCGGGCATATAGCCACCGTGTCAGCAAATGCTGCTTGTTTATCAGCAAAAACCAGAGACTTCACGTAGCCCCGGAGGAAATAATCGCAAGGTGTCAAATCGCACGATCGTGATGGCCAATTGATAGAGCCATTTCTCGAAATCAACTTATCGCCAAAGTTTGATTTCAATAAGTCGCCGTATGGCACGTAGCGCCATCTTGTTGAAACCACATCT
This sequence comes from Cordilura impudica, assembly GCA_963682025.1. Lineage (NCBI taxonomy): Eukaryota > Metazoa > Arthropoda > Insecta > Diptera > Scathophagidae > Cordilura > Cordilura impudica. The sequence continues at coordinate 72,527,123 of OY821519.1, read as the reverse complement.
TGCCCGGATTAATGTCATCCATATTTTCAGACAAAAAATCATCGATCATGGTTCAATTTGCCATCCATCGACCAAAGGTTGCCTCGCGGCTTCTATTATGTCGCATAAGATAAAACGTTGCTACTCCACGTGCAATTAGGTTAAATGTACTTTTTGCACGCGTTTTTTTTTAGTTTACATATTAAACAGCTCACCCTAACCTCCCTAGCATAGGCAATGACCGTATAGAGGAGCTGTATCAACCACATAAAAATTTATACCCCCACAAAATGACAACATATGCCTAGTGTCTCAAGTCATTTGTTGCATGTGTTAGCAGAAGATGAAGAAGTAGAGTATACTGATCATAAGTGTTAAAAACTAAGCGCAGCTAAGCCTTGTGTAAGTTCTATCTATATATTACAAATGTGTTGTATTTATAACTAATTTAAGAAGTGTTTATCTATAATATTAATAGGCAAGGCGATTTCTTGCTACCAGATGTTTTGTTCTACCATTTTATCCCAAGTTAAACCAAACGTATACTATTTGAAAGGTATTTCTTTTTAGCAGTTCACCAGATTTACAGATTTTTAAATTTTTTCCATTATTTTGATTGATATTGTTATGCTATTATATTGCATTTAAAGTTGCCACTAACACATACATAATATTATACATTTTTTTTTTTTTATAATAATTTTTTTTTTTTAAGTACCGTTTTTTTTTTTTTTTTTTGAAGCCTAGTTCCGCGAAGCCGAGGGCTTGTCTGCAGATTCTAATTTTGGCTATTTTTTTTTTTTTTAATATGGTTGTTAATGAGTTTGTTATCTTCATTCACAATAATAATAAACCAAAAAAGTGTTGGTTTGTGAATTGAGAAATAAAATTGACTTAAAATTGCACTCGAATTTCGAGCGCTGGAATCTGCTAGTTAATACTAATATTGTTGAAAACACAAACTTCAGTATCAGTTATTAATAAAAGTTCTTAGACGCACTGTGGCTGAAATTTTGATTTAATTGGCCAAAAGTCAAATTTTTTTTGTCACCGATTTTTAAAACTTTAACGCCATTTTGTAGCTACTATGTATATCCAAATTGAGGTAACCAAAAATATTATATAATATTAATAGGCTAGGCAATTTCTTGTGACCGATGTTTTGTTCTACCGTTTTATCCTGATTTTGACCAAACCTATATTATTTGAAAGGTATTTCTTTTAGCCGTTTTGCAGATTTACATATTTTTCAATTTTTTCCTTTATTTTGAGTAAATTGCATTTAAAGTTGCTACTATCACATACATAAAATTATACAATGCTATGTGTGTGTTTATTAAATTTGTTAGTGCGTTTGTAATAAAAATGAGTTTGTTTTTTTTTGTGTTGATTTGTGAATTGGCTATAATTAATTAGCATACCTTTAGGATCTTTATTTAATGAAAAAATAAAATTTTCTATAATTTGCACTCGAATTTTGACTTTAACTTTATATTTTTGTCAAATTCAATACTTTAGTAGAATAGAAGTTCTAGGGAACAAAAGGGAACAGGAAACGTATACCACCCGGAGAAAGGTGAAAGTGTCTTCTTTAACCATATACATACTTTTGCATCCGCCACGACCCGGTAGATCACGTTTTTCATTTTAACGAAATTAATCAAAAAATTTCATATTACGGCAACTTAAACAGCCCTATACGTATGCAATGGTGTGTTAAATTTGCGTTTTAGGTATTTTATAGCTTATTATCATTATCATTATTTGTTCTATTACCAGTAGTGATATCTGCTTACAAAATACAGCACCCTTTTTATATATTTGTAAGTAAGAATGTCAATGGAAAGACAAAGTTAATTCATTTTTATAAATGGAGATGTGATAGTTCTTCCGTGCAAACACAATACAAACAAGTAGTATGTGAAAATATTTTGGACCCAGATATGTTCATGGTTTCATTTGTACTATCGCAATTGAAAACAAGTAAGAAAATTATAGTCGGTCTAGACCGACTATACGATACCCTATACCATGCGTTTAGAAACCCTATCTCTTAGGCCCAACTAACTGGACATTGAAAATAAGCAAAAACCAAATTTGAGTGGGATTTTTATTAATTTTTTTGGCTGCAGATATGAAAAAGTTCATATCGGATGCTATATCTATAAAGGGACTAGGTCCAAAAATGGACCGATCCTGATCATGTTTGGTAAAGTCTCTTGTATTTTGCAAAAATATGTACAAACAAAATTTGAGAAGAATCAGTGCAATATTTTTGTTTTTTAATAGATTTAAGTGAAGATCGGGAAGCAGCTCTATATGGGGTCAAAGGGATCATTTTTGGACTACTCATTAGTGGATGTAATGAACGCATATAAACCCAATTTGAGTGAGATCTATATGACAATTTGGATCTTATGGCAATTTATGTCGATTTCATATGGGTAATTTGTATGGGGGCTTGGTCTGAACATGGACCGATTCTCACCAATTTCAATAGCGTTCATCCCATGGCCGATAAAAGCTTATATACCAAATTTCGTCAAAATTCATTCATATTTGCGACCTGCAGTTTGATTACAAGCTTTACATGGACACACAGACGGACGGACGGACGGACGGACGGACGGACGGACGGACGGACGGACGGACGGACGGATATTGTTAAATCAACTCAGAAAGTGATTCTGATTCGATCGGTATAATTAAAGATGGGTCTAGGTCAAATATTTTTGGTTGTTACAAACAGCAGCACAAAGTCATTATACCCAAACCACATAGTGGTATAGGGTATAAAGATTTTGGAAGATTCAGGTACTAAGACTAGTACAACGCAAACAAAGGATATTTGGAAAAATAAGACACCATCTTCAACAAAATACTGCAGGCCAATCAAATTTGAATTCAAAAAAGAAACTCATGATGCCAGGCTTTGACTAACACGAAAGCCAATTACCCAAGACCCGACAAAATCATTAGATATGTGTGCAACAGTTCACAAGATTTATCAGAGGAGGCTCAAGAAAAAAGGAATAAGTGTTACATGTTTTATAGAGAGCACAATACTAGAAAAATTTCACAAAATTCTACAAATGATCTATTTATTATATTATTGGTAACGTCAGATCCGTTCATCTTCAGTATTTGAAATTCAATGTAAATTGGAACATCGGGATTTAGATGAAGTTAAAAAACTACTAAAGAACAGAACAGAATATGGAATATCTACAATCAATATTTGAATCAAAGAATTATTCATTATAATTGCCGTTCATTGTTATTTACGTACGAAAAACATAGTATTATTAAAAAAATAATAAAAAACAGAACCTACCATTGTTACAAATGCTATTAGAAATATATTGCAGTTTTTATTTTTAAAAGGTTTTCCTACCCACATATGCATGAAATGTTTTAATAAATAAGAAAGATTAAAAAAATAAAAACCGATATTTTCATATCAAAATCAGAATCATTGCGCTAATGTTCAGCAGATTTATTTTGCAGAAATTAACAAATTTGACAACAAAAAATGATTAATTTTTCTGTAGTAATAGCAAAATTTCCAGTTGATTTAACTTTTTTTTATTGCACAAATTTTTTTTGAGTGTAAACATTAAAAAAAATTCCATTATTACAAAAAATGCTAATAATTATTAATAAAATCTAAATATGATATTGTTTAATAATAAAAAAAAAAAAAAAAAAACCCATGTTTCACGCTAAAAGTTAAAAAAAAAAAATGAAAAGTTCAACTTTGACCCAGAATTTCTAAAAAGTACTCAATCAATTAATGAATTAAAGTTCAGAAGTTACAGAATATTGGCCAATGAAAAACAATTTTCAGCCACTGTGGGTCGAGGTCCAGTAAAGTATTTTATTACAATCAAAATGGAAATTTTAGAATTTATATGTAATGAAATTATTAATTTATTAATTAATGAATTTGTAAATATACAAAAAAGATAAATACTTCTATATAATTATTGCTTCGACACCTGATATTTCTCAAATAATGTATTTGATAAAATTTTATAAAAAATAACGAACTTTATGACAGGGATTTAAAAGTAATGGAAAAAATTCTTCATTTTAACTCTTCTGTTTGTAAGAAGGTCTCTGGGGACCTTTTTGATTTTCAAACTCTCACAACTCCGTAATGTTGCATGGGTTGAATACCCGAACCGCACATGTATTCCAAGAAAAAAGTATGGTGAATCGATTAAAGCAGATTTTGAAGCGAGGCTTAATGACGTTTAGTACTTTGATAAGTGAGAAAGTGTCTACGGACATTGTACTATATATTATTAGAAGAAATTGGTAATGAATTTTGTTGAATAGTGTTTTTTTGTTACCTGTATTTATTTTTTTAATTGAAGACTTACAACAGCGATTTGCGTGCCAAAACAAGATTTGCTACATTCTTAAATTTATACGAGCATGAGAACCACCAACAACAATTTATACAGTATAAAACAAAAAAGAAACAGTAATAAAAACAGTATAAAAGGTTCATAAGTTTCACAAACCGAACCATGTAGCGTTTATATATTGAACAGTGAACATCGAGCGCGAAATTTTTAAATATTTGTATATCTATAATATTTATAGACTAGCCGATCTCTTGTGACCAATGTTTTGATCTACCGTTTTATCCCTATTTTGGCCAAAAGTATATTATTTGAAAGGTATTTCTTTTTAGCCATTTTGCAGATTTACAGATTTTACAATTTTTTCCTTTATTTTGAGTAAATTGCTTTTCAAGTTGCTACTAACACACACATAAAATTATACATATGCTATGTGTGTTTTATTAAATTTGTTAATGTGTTTGTTAATGAGCTTGTTATCTTCATTCATAATAATAATAAACCATAAAAGTGTTGGTTTGTGAATTGGCTAAGCTGAAAAATAAAGCTGCCTAGAAATTGCACTCGAATTTCGAGCGCAGGAATCTGCTAGTACTTATAAAGATTCAAATTCGAATGCACCGGAAATGGTGATACGTTACAGCACACGCTACTAGCAAATGACTGGGGAGGAGAGACGTTTTTATCGATGATAGATTTGTAGAATTTATGAATAACGAGGAGAGTGACAATAGTGATGGTGATGCTGTATTGACATATTAGCCAACCCTCACGTTGATGAGTCAGATGCCGAAACTGAAACGCATGTGGAAATCAATAGGGAGGTAAATGAAGACGAGAAAGATGAATTAGAAACTGCTTCTGCCACTAACGAAACTTCTGACAGTTATTTAACATCTAAAAATGGCACGAAATGGAGCACAGTTGCACCATCGAATACCCGCACTCGTACTCATAGCGTGGTCGACTATATAAGAAGGAAACCACGGCCAGTGAAATATACATATGATCCATAAACCATATTCCGCACGCTCATCACCGAAGATATGGCGTATGTTATCATGCGGGAAACAAATCGAAAAGCCAGGGAAGTAACAACTGTATTGAATTCGGCAAATCCTACGAAGAAAAAGGAATGGAAACAATCATTCCAAAAGAGTTCAATGCATTTTTGGCTATCGTTTTGTGTGCTGCGATCGAATAATGAGCCCTCCAAGGATATGTGGGGCTCAACCCATGCTCCAATATACAAAGCCGCATTATTATGCAGTCGATTAGTGCACATCAAAAAACCCATTCGCTTTGATAACGCAAATAGGTCACGGGAGTAAAACTGTAGCTATTGACGTTTTGGCAAATGTGGCAGGCAATTTGTCGGCAGCTTATATCTCGCACTATTCGCTGTCCGTCGACGATCAATTATTTCCATATAGAGGCCGCACATGGTTTACACAATACATTCAGTCTAAGCCAGCCAAGTACGGAATAAAGGTATGGTGGCTGTACGACCTGAAATCATTTTATCTCCTCAAACGAACGATTTACTCTGGGTAGTTTCCTTGTCAAGAGAGTTAAATCAAGGCCAGAATGTTGTGTAGCAATTAGTGGATAGATATGTGAATACAGGCGGCACAATTTATGCTGGCAATTTTTTCTCCACGTTGAATGTGGCGCGTACGTAGATGAGGCAGAAAACTGCATTTATTGGGACAGTACGCTCAAATAAAACATTTGCACCACGTGAGTTTCTGAAAAGTCCCGCGCGCCTAGTTTGCAGCGCATTGTTTGACTTCTACGAAGACAAGATCCGATCCGGTAATTTTTGCTGTCTATAATGCACTATACTTGCGATGTAGACACAATTGAAAAAATGAAGCCCATGGTTATTCTGGATTAAAATATTAATAAATCCGTCGTGGATAAAATGGATGGATCAGACGCTTGGCACATATTTTTGCAAATTATCAACAAACCGCTGGCCACTGGCAATGTTCTAAAATATGGTATTAGCTGCATTTACCATATATAATGAAATTTAGCCAGTATAAAAACCGATAAGCGACGTTAATTTTTGCAATTGCTCACGACACAATTAGCACTGCCAAATATTGAAGAACGAGCCACCAATGGACGCATAACGAGCTATCCCAGGATTCGAAGTGCTACGGAAGTATTCAATGTAAAGGTAAAATAAAATAATTTTGAAACACACAAAAGCGGAACAACTGAACATTTTTCTGCTTGTAGGTAGTAACAAGACTGACAGCAGGAGTTGCACCATCGATCAAATCGGCCGTCATGCCAGTTATGTCCTGTAGAGTGCTGACGTTAGAGTAAAACCAGAGCGCATTGCTTTACTTGCAAGAAATTAGTTTGTGCTGAGCATTCAACATTGCTGCATCGCTGCAATACCTGCACAGCCGAACTAAAAAATCAGCAAGAAGCATCACAACAGTGACTTATTTAATTTTGTTACGATTTCTTATCTTAAATAAAACCGAAATTGCAAAAAAAAAAAACATTTATTGTGCCTTTTATTGCTTTATACGAGTATAATCTATTTCTTGAATTAAACGAAGGATAAAAAAAAAATTCTTATCGCCTGCGTATATCGACCGTATATCTTTATTGATACCAAAGACTTGTTTAATAAAATTGAATCTCTGTCCTTATTGTACAATGACGTAATCATTTCTGGTGATTTCAATAGTAACCTGCTAGTTGATAAGTCACTTTCAGAGCCCAAGCAAACGCTCGGTCTTTTGCTGTTAATACGATCGTTCCATCCCATTATCCAAGTGGCTCGAACAGTTTACTTGATGTATTCTTTACTAATCATAAAAGCAAAATACTGCTTTACGATCAATTTTCTGACCCTGTTTTTCCGAAGCATGACTTAATTTTTATGATATATCATACCTATGTTAACAATGAAGATGTACATTACACTTATAGAGATTTTCGTGCCATTGACTATACAGCGTTAAACCAGCGTATTGATTGCGTTCATTGGGATTCAATTTATGGTCTTGAGAATGTTAATGATCAAATTGCTTTCATTCAAAATAACCTTCTCACAATATTTTATGAAATTGTGCCTGAAAAAACAAGAACACTTAAACCTATGCAGCCTCCTTGGTTTACTTCAATTATAAAACGTTTAATTGATAAACGAGATTTGGCATATAAACGTTGGAAGAAATTTAAAACGCCTGAGTTACATTCATTGTTCAAATCCATTAGAAAGGAAGTTGTGAACTGCATATATATTGTAAAATCCAGTTATTATCGACAGAAATTCTCTTCAGCTATTGATAGCAAGAGAAAATGGAAAGAGATCCGTGAAATAGGTATTGGGAAAAGAAATCCTTGCACTGTTCTGATTTGTCGAAATCCAACTGAATAGACTAACTGAAAATGAGTACGAAAAAATTCATACTGTGCCTATTGAGAACTGTTTTGATTTTCGATGTGTGGAGCAATCTGAAGTTCTGAAAAGTATTACATCAATTAAGTCAAATGCTGTGGGCTAAGATGAAATTAATCCAAGATTTTTAAAAATTGTCGTTCCTAAACTTCTACCATTTCTTACGTATTTAATTAATGCAATATTAACAAAATCAATTTTTCCTGATATGTGGAAAAAAGCAAAAATCATTGCTATTCCAAAGAATAACAGCGACTTCCGACCTATTGCGATACTACCATTTCTATCCAAGGTTATGGAAAATCTTATGTACGGGCAAATGAATGATTATTTAAAGAATCAACACCTCCTTACGGATAGCCAATCTGGGTTTAGACAGGACAGAAGCTGCATTACGGTTTTGATCGATGTAGTGGAAGAAATTACATCACAACTGGATAAGAATATGATATCATTTCTTGTGCTTTTAAATCACAGTAAGGCCTTCGATACTGTTGATCACTCGATTCTACTCACTAAACTCGAGAAAATCTTTAATTTCTCAAGTTCGGCTAATAAACTTATTTCCTCTTACCTTATTAATCGTAAACAAGTGGTTTCTTTAAATGGAGTGACTTCTAAAGCAGCGGATGTTGACAGAGGTGTGCCTCAGGGGTCTATTCTTGGTCCATTGCTTTTCTGTATGTATATTAACGATTTGCCTGAAGTTCTGAATTACTGTGGCGTACAAATATATGCTGATGACGTACAGTTGTACTTAAGCAGCAGAATTGAAAATGTTCAACATTGTACTGACTGTATTAATAGTGACTTGGATAATATACATACATAAATGGGCATGTACAAATGGCTTATGTATAAACTCTGACAAATCAAAATGTATTTTCATTTCAAGAAGTAATAAAAAAAGACTGAATGACAATATTTTTCTACATATTAACAGCTCAAGAATCGACTTTGTTCAATCATCATCGAATTTGGGAATCACATTTAATGCTGAACTTTCTTGGTCTAACCATATAAATATATCAGCTGGTAAAGTTCATGGGATGTTGAAACTTGTGGGCTGTGCAATCATCGACGCCGTTTGAAATAAGAATGCTTTTGGCAAAAACCTATTTAATACCAATTCTACTGTACGGGTGTCAAATATTTGCAAATTGCGACACTATTGACTTTAATCGGCTCGAGGTCACATATAATAATATAGCCAGATACGTTTTCAACAGAGGTAGACGACATAGTATATCATCATTTTCATACCAGTTACATAATACAAGTTTTAAAGATTTACTAAAATATAAAAGCCTTTTAATGATGCATAAGATTATTTATCTCAAGAACCCAGAATATCTTTTTAACGTGGAAGAAATTTAATATCACAAAAATACAAATATCTAATGTCTACCAGACAATATTTCAACTACGCCACGTGTCTTTGGAACAATTTACCATCATATATCCAAGTACAAAGCAACGCATTACTTTTCAAAAAGGAACTTAAAAAAATTTTTGTTTGAATGTATGTTAAATGTCAACTTTATTATGTTCATTATTATGTTAATTTTTATGATTAATTTACTTTATTTTTATTAATCTCGAAATTACCTGTAACTCAATGTTAATATTACAAATGTTACTTGCTATCACTGTAATTTATAAGATTTGTTCTTGTTGTGATAGCAATTCAATAAAACAATATAATAGTAATAATAATAATAACAATCAATTAACAATTAACAATCAATTAACAATTTGTTACAGGTCCCTGTGAACCTTTTCACTACTTTAAGGCCAACGGGAGACTCATTAATCGGAGGGTTAAACAGCTTTACAGAAAAGTTACATATCTGAATCCGAAAGAAGTGTCGAAAACCAGTTAAATTTTTTATTTAAAAAATAATGTAATAACTGATTACACTATGTCACAAAATAGAAAAAATTGCATGCACTTTTGAAGAGACCTAGTGTAGGTTGTAGGCCTTGTTGAGTAGATCATTTGTCCATTTTTAGAATTTTGAATACACCCTCAAAATCTGAAGTTATGTCCAAAAAACGTTTTTTGGGACTTTATGGACTTAAATATTTTTAACTTTTTCAGTTGTGGGTCGATTTAAAATTTTTTAACGGTTTTGGAAAGATGACTAACCAAGCTTTCCAAATATATATATATATGTTTACACTTTTAACAAACCCGTGTGGAAAAAAACCCCAAATATTTCAAATTTCCAGTTTTTTCGTGAGCTTTTTCAACTTTGGCGCCTTTTTTTTCCTAGACATTGTTTGGGAACATATGTTTTTATTAATTTTATTTGAAAGCACATTTAGTAGTGACTAAATTGACACCTTGTTTCTTAAAATTGGTTAATAATTGTTAATGTTACAAATTTTTTATTTAAATATACAGATATAATTTTTCCTAGTATATGCTATGTATATAAACTGTTTTATATGCAAACATTTTTACAGTTATTTTTTGCTTAAAAAAACACGTGGTATAGTTAAATATAAAGAAATTTTAAAAATGTGTAAAATATTAAAAATGTGTAAATTATAAAAAAAAAACAAGGTGTCAATTTACTCACTACTAAATGTGCTTTCAAATAAAAATAATAAAAACATATGTTCCCAAACAATGTCTAGGAAAAAAAAAGGCGCCAAAGTTGAAAAAGCTCACGAAAAAACTGGAAATTTGAAATATTTGGGGTATTTTTTCCACATGGGTTTGTTAAAAGTGTAAACATATATATATATATTTGGAAAGCTTAGTTAGTCATCTTTCCAAAACCGTTAAAAGATTTAAAATCGACCCACAACTGAAAAAGTTAAAAATATTTAAGTCCATAAAGTCCTAACAAAACGTTTTTTGGACATAACTTCAGATTTTGAGGGTGTATTGAAAATTCTAAAAATGGACGAATGATCTACTCAACAAGGCCTGCAACCTACACTAGGTCTCTTCAAAAGTGCATATTGACTGTAACACCGTGTTATCTGTCACAGTAACAAATTGTTCTCCTGAAAGGTCGTTTTCTTGTTTAAAAATAGTAAAAACTTACCTTCGTTCACAATTGAAAGACACAATCTTAAATACCCTATTTATATATTTTTTTAATTTTTCATAGAAAATTGAATTTTTGGTCAAAAAGAATTAAGTTATCCCGGACTAAAGCCCTTTTTGCTTTTTTCTCCTTAGTTTTCGAGAAAGATGATTTTTTAACTTTTCATATAAAAAATATAGATTATCTCGAATTGAAGCCCCTTTTGCTGTAGCTTGCTAAGTTTCCGAGAAAAGTGCATTTTTATGCCTAGAGCTAAATAATAAAACACAAACTTTTAATTATTTTTTTTGTAATCTTAACGTTTATTTTTTTCATTTATCTTTTTTTGTCACAATTTTCGTTATAATTGCTATTATTTTATTGAGCAAAATTATTATTATATTTTATTTATGATTTCATGTGTCTTGTATTTGTATAATCAATATTTAAACGATTTTCATTAAATTTCGTGTAACTAAAAAAAATATGAAATGTTTTTTTTTTCTTTAATAATTAAATATTTAGTTTATCTTATTTTCGTTTTATTATTGTGTTACAATTTTGTTTTTTCTTTTTTTTGTTATTGGAGTTTAACTATATAAATATTTTTTATAATGTTTCGTTAATTATGATTTTTCTTTGTGGGGGGAGGGGAGGTTGTTTAAAACAATAAAACAAACAAAGAAAAATAATTTAGAAAATTTTTTTAAAAATTCCTTAAGCTTTATGGAATTAATTACATAAAAACTTTTGGTCGCACTCTGACCAAATGTTGAAATTATTGCTCTTTTATCTCAGCAAAACTCTTTATGAACGTTTGTAGGTCATTTTAGATTTTAATGTAATTCGTTTAATATGCAGATTGTTCTTTCACTAGTTAAGAGGTAATTTCTAAAAGTGGTAATTTTTTTTGTTCTATATACAAACCATATTCAAAAATTAGTTCCATTCTGTGGTTTTCTTTATGTTTTGAAATTTAAGGTTTCTATAATGTGATGATTTTTTTTTTGTGTTTTTCATTTCTGTTTTGTTTTTTGTAACTTAATTAATATTATATTTTATCTATTTTTAAATATTTTAATTTTAATTTTAAATTTATATTTCATTATAACTATTTTAGAATTTTGTTTTCCACTTACTTTACTAATAATCTCTTATCTTTATTATTTTTATTTTGCTTTTTGGTTTAAAATTTTATGTCTTTAATTTGCAGTTGAGTATTTTTCAATTTATTTATGTTTAATTTGTTTATATACAAATTTCTTTATTTTATGTTTCATATTTTTATAAGTACGTTACAATATTAAATTTGTTTTATAGTTTGTAGGTTTTAGGTGGTAATTCCCTAAATAATTGAAAAAAAAGAATACAGATTTTGCTAAAATATTTGCTTGCCTATTTTTAATTGTATAAAAATCGCCCACTGGAGGTAGATCAAGTAGTTCCAAAAATTTAAATTATTTTCCTTTGATTGCAATGGCCTTATTCTTATTTTAACTAACACTCTTAAAAGAATCTTCATTAAAAGTAATATTCGTTAGCTTTCTAAAAGAAAAGACGTAACAAGTTGTTTCCGTGGGGAAATTTCATTATCAATAAGTACAGTTGCTTTAGATATGGTGTGGGGTATACCAGCTAAATGGTCTAGATCAAGTAGTATAGTCGGTGAAGCCAACTTAGCGTTTTGTGTGCTATTCTTAAAACCTTGGAACGAACCAAAAATCGATTTTTTCCATTTAGCGTCTTCCATTTTGAAAAACGATAATTTGGTTTTCCAATTTAAATGCTTCAGGTTTCTTATAAAAAGTGCCATCGAAAGTGCCACTAAATTATATCAATAACATTTAAGTATTAAACTAAAAAAAGTGAATTTTTTCAAGCATGAAACTAGCGCTTTTCTATTCATTGCAATTAAGGGTCTTTTAGCGTTTTTTGGGCAGTGTTTTGCGCTTTTTGCTTGGAAACAGTTAACATTGCTGGGTATAGTGGCCTATTTCATTATGTTGCAGGGGTGACCAACTGATTTAAAGTTGCGATAAACTTTAGCATATTAAAAAAATTATTGGCCACATACCAAACAATAAATAAAATAATTAAAATAAATAAAATAAAATAAAAAATGACCGCATAAAATCTTTTACCAATTTTTAACAAAAAATGTTTATTTCAGATAGTTTTATGGGAAAAAATATTTCCTCCATCATTAGTAGTTTATCAATTGATACCGCTGAAGATACATGATTATTTGAGGGGGAGGGTATGTCTCTATATTATATTTTCGCTTTTTTGTTAACAAATACAAAAATTCGTCGTCACAAATAAAACACATTTGGGTATATGAAAATGCACGCAATCAGTGCGTCGAACGAAATACGTAGTGCGTAACGAACTCTGCAATAGGTTTATTTCTATTTTTTACGCCGACGAACGACGAATATATTGGTGTAGAGTGGCCGTATTTTATTTAAGTTTTTCAAATGTTTTAGTAAATAAAATTATTTTTGTCTTTAAGAATTGTTTTATATTTTATTTACAACTTATAAGTTAAATAAAATCTATTTTTAATTAAATAATTTTTTTTACATAGTTTTTTGTTAATATTTATTCTTTTCCGTTTAGTGCTTATTTTTTTTTGTAAACAAAAATGACATAAAATTAATTTATTAATGAAAATTTATGTAATTTTTTCGGAATTAAAAAATGAAACGTTGCCGTACAAAAATAAAGGCTTTTACCATCGTGAACATGATGTTTACAATTTTAATAACTCGTACAAAGTTAAAGATTCTTTTATTCATATTTTTCCAATATTTATTTATATAAATTACAAACAATTTCAAATGACGTTACAGCTGTTATGTGAATTCATCATAAATGTATTTCATTCGACAGATTTACGCAACGAATTGTTGACCTCGTCCCAGTTGTGTTTCCACCTTAAGAGTGTTAAATTCGACTATGGCGAATATTTGATAACATCCACCTGTGTCTTAAACTCAATATCTATAATATTAATAGGCTAGGCGATTTCTTGTGACCGATGTTTTGTTCTACCATTTTATCCCGATTTTGACCAAACGTATATTATTTTAAAGGTATTTCTTTTTAGCCGTTTTGCAGATTTACAGATTTTAAATTTTTTCCTTTATTTTGAGTAAATTGCATTTAAAGTTCTACAAACACATCCATAAAATTATACATATGCTATGTGTGTTTTATTAAATTTGTTTATGTGTTTGGTGATGAGTTTGTTATCTCCATTCACAATAATAATAAACCAAAAACTGTTGGTTTGTGAATTGGCAAAGTTGAAAAATAAAGCTGCATAGAAATTGCACTCGAATTCTGGAATCTGCTAGTTCGAGCACTGGAATCTGCTAATCAATGTTGGGCATGGTTATCATTTTAATACAGTTACTTAATCTTTATGTTCTAAGCCATTTCAATTTATATTTAATTGGTTTTATTTTCTGACCAGTATTTTTTTAATTTCTTATTTTTTTAAAATAAAAACAATGATGGTTTTTTCATAGAAGCAATTAACTTCTATCAGAAAAATGGCATTATATTCCTGTTAGTAGAGTAGGCTTTCCGGTGCCAAACGAGAAAAGAAATCGACTAAGCCCTATTACATTTAAGAAAACAGATATTTTAAAGCCTTCAGAAAAAACGCATGATTTCCTTTATATTTTCTCTTGTTATCGGTGGCGGCCCAAAGCCGGCTTGGACCTCTTAACACGTGGAGTATAACCAAATATATACCCTAATGAAGCAAATGCTACAAACACAATGACCATAATAACAAGAACAATTACAGTTATCATACACAAGAAACAAAATTTACAATAACAACAATCATATATTTTTCAAGATTTTTTTTTAAGTTTTCAGAAACCTGCTCAGGCTATCAATGAATCATCTTGTCTAAAAAGTAGCAACCAAGCTAACCTATTGAGGTCGCGATCATGATTTTCACAGGCGGACAGACGGACATCGCTATGTCAAATACGCTTGTTATAAGGATCAAAAATATATATATTTTTTGGGGTCCAGATTTGTTTTCTTAATATTACAAACGGAATGACAAACTTATATATTCTCTTCGCACACTGGTTACAGTTATGTTCATATATTCATAATAGTTTCATTTTTTCTATTGAAAAATTGTCGAATTCTGAGAATGTTTTTTTCTGAAACTGCTATCGAAAAAAATGTAAAAAAAATATTAAATTTTCGAACTGTCATTCTATATAGAAATTGTCAGAATCTGAGACTATTTCTTTTGGAAAATAATTATAATCTAGTCGGTTTTTCCAAAAAGAAAAAAAAACGTTTTTTCTATCAAAAAGTTAGAAAAGTTTGTGAATGTTTTTTCTACAGAAACATTGTTATAATATTAGACTGTTTTTAAATAGAAAAATTCGTACAATTCGAAAAATTAATAGAATCTGACACGGTTGACTATTTTTATACCCTCCACATCTCAGTGGCAGAGGGTATATATAGGTTTGTCATTCCGTTTGTAACGCATTGAAATAAATTCCTGAGACCCCAAAAAAATATATTTTCTTGATCCTTATAACAAGGGAAGTTGATTTACCAATGACCGTCTGTCCGTCTGTCTTTGGAAATCATGATCATGCCGTCAATATCTAAGCTAGACCGTTCGTTTTTATATAAAATCGTTTATTAACATCCCAAAGGAGTTGCTGTTTAAAATCGTCAAAATCGGTCAAAGGGTTCACGAGCTATGAATGAAACTTTGAAAAAACTCTTGAAAAAATAAAATTTTTCAGTGTGTTTGTTGTTTTTCTTAGGATATGTTGTATATGTTGTAATTCTTCGTATTGTTGAAGTCATTACAGTTGTGTGATGTTAATACTGCAGGTGGCCTAAGCAAGTTTTACCACATTTAACATTAAAATTAAATATTATAAATTTAAAATTAATAAAAATAAAAAATGGAAAATGAAAAATGAAAAATGAAAAATGAAAAATAAAAAATGGAAAATGAAAAATGAAAAGTGGAAAATGAAAAATGAAACATTAAAAATGGAAAATGAGAAATGGAAAATGGAACATGAAAAATGAAAATTGAAAAATGGAAAATGGAAAATTAAAAATTAAAATTGAAAAGGGAAAATGAAAAATGACAAATGGAAAATGAAAGATGGAAAACGGAAAACGAAAAATTAAAAATGGAAAATGGAAAATTAAAAATGAAAAATTAAAAATGGAAAATGGAAAATGAAAAATGAAACATTAAAAATGTGAAATGAGAAATGGAAAATGGAACATGAAAAATGAAAATTGAAAAATGGAAAATGGAAAATTAAAAATTAAAATTGAAAAGGGAAAATGAAAAATGACAAATGGAAAATGAAAAATGGAAGACGGAAAACGAAAAATTAAAAATGGAAAATGGAAAATTAAAAATGAAAAATGAAAAATTAAAAATGGAAAATGAAAAATGAAACATTAAAAATGGGAAATGAGAAATGGAAAATGGAACATGAAAAATGAAAATTGAAAAATGGAAAATGGAATATTAAAAATTAAAATTGAAAAGGGAAAATGAAAAATGACAAATGGAAAATGAAAAATGGAAAACGGAAAACGAAAAATTAAAAATGGAAAAAGGAAAATTAAAAATGAAAAATGAAAATTGGAAAATCAAAAATTAAAAATGGAAAATGAAAAATGAAAATTGAAAAATGAAAAATGAAAAATCGAAAATGGAAAATGAAAAATGAAAAGTGGAAAATGAAAAATGGAAAATGAAAATATAAAACTAAAAATGAAAAATGAAAGATGAAAATTGAAAAGTGAAAAATGGAAAATGATAAAAAAAAATTTAAATTGAAAATGAAACAGGTGGAGGGTATCAAAGATTCGGCACAGCCGAATTTAACACTCTTACTTGTTATAATCTGAAATTGTTTTTCTATAAAAAAATTGAAGCACAAATTTTAAACACCCGAGACCATTTTTATAGAACATTTTTTAGAATTTTTAACCTTTTTTACTACAGAAAAATCCTTAGAATCTGAGGCTGTTTTTCTATAGAATTATTTGCTGACTCTGAGGCTGTTTCTCTATAGATAAATTATTAAATCTGAAACGTTTTTTATGTATATAAAAAACTTCGTGTATATATGACTGTTCGTCTTTATACATATTCTCAGCGTCTGATAGTGCATTTACATCTAACCGAAATCTAGTATATACGAGATTTCGAGCGAAATCTAGTTAATTTTTACTAGATTTCCCATACAAAGTAAAATCTAGCTCGTTACTAGATTTGTGCAAAATCTCACAAAATCTTATCAAACTTGGGCACTACCGAACGATACTACTATGTTTTTTTTTATATTGTAGTAGAAAATTACAACGCAGTGGCTGAAAAATTGATTTTTAAAAACAAAAGCAAACAAGTTGAATAAAAAGGAAATAAAATATTAATTATAAAAAAAAAAAAAAAAAATGACGAATCTATAATAAAAAAATATTTGGTAATTGAAAAGTTATAACTTTTTATACTGACATGTGCCCATTCCAATCTGCTAAATAATAATTGTGGAAAATGAATTTGTTTTTGCTGTTCAAACAATACACTTAACAAAAGCTGATTTTTTTCGCAAATTTCTATTTCAGTTTATGCTTTTTTCATTTCTGATGCATAATATAATTACAAAATCTATTCCTATTTCGAATTTTCCATATTTCCATTTTCCTATTGTTTTGTTTATTTTTGGTATTTCTAGTTTACATGTTTTATTTTAATCAGCTATTTATTGTTGTGGAAACAAAATCTCACAAAATGTCAAAAAGTGGGATGTAAACGGTATAGATTTTGAAATAGATTTCAACTAACATCTACTAGATTTTCCTCAGATGTAAACGCACTATGAGACTATTTTTCTATAGTCACATACTGAGACAGTTTTTTTTACAAAGAGTTCTTCAAATCTGTTTTGTTTATTTTTGGTATTTCTAGTTTACATGTTTTATTTTAATCAGCTCTTTATTATTGTGGAAACAAAATCTCACAAAATGTCAAAAGAGTTAGATGTAAACGGTATAGATTTTGAAATAGATTTCAACTAAAATCTACTAGATTTTCCTCAGAAGTAAACGCACTATGAGACTATTTTTCTATAGTCAGATTCTGAGACAGTTTTTTTTTTACAAAGAGTTCTTCAAATCTGATACTTTTTTTTCCATAAACGACGATTGAGAATTTTTTATTTTTTGCAAAATAGAAAATGCGAATATAATAGAATGTTCAGAATTTAAAAAAAAAAATTTAAAAATATTTGGTAAAATACTGAGCGTTGTACTTGCATGTATTTTAATTTTATTTTTTTGTTCCTATTAAATTATCAATATTTAAAACATACAATTTAAAAAACTACAAAAATATATTTCCCATATATGTCCCATTTTTATTTTTTCTTATAATTTCCACATTTTCAAACCGATTTTTTTAAGGCGGACTTGAGGCGACAGAAGATAGTTTTCGCTTTCAGACCATACCAAAATAAATGCCACATGTATTCTCAGGACCTAAGACGGTTACCACAAAGTCTGAAAATTGTGTTTATTTTTTAATGATATTTGGATGTCATTAATTCGGACGTTATTGAACCGAAAACAAGATTTTGATATATTTGATATATTTTTTATTAAATTAAAAAAATTCATAATATTAAATCAACACTTAATCTATACTAATATAATAAAGAGGTAATGTGTGTTTGTTTGTTTGTTTGTAGGAGATAATCTCCGTAACTGCTCATCTGATCTTCCTGAAATTTTAACAGGGTCTTACTGCAGATATGGGAAGTGCTATAGGCTATAAATTTTTTTTTGATATTTTTAGTGGGCGTGTCACTTTTCATATAAAGTGAATTTTTAATATCATAGATATTGAGTACAACAACTGAAATAACTTTGCGAATTAGTGTGATGTCACCTATTATTTATGTTAGTAACCATGCCGAAAATGGTCGGGATCCGATAAGTGGGCGTGGCTCCTCCCATACAAAGCAATTACTCATTACGATATATCTCGAGTACTACGACATACACAACTTTTCAAATTTGTCCTAGGTCATTTATTAGTAACGAGAGTAGTCAGATCAAATACGGGCGCGATCGGAGCAGTGGACGTAGTACCGCCTATACAAAGTGGGCGTGGCTCCTCCCATACAAAGCAATTACTCATTATGATATATCTCGAGTACTACGACATACACAACTTTGCAAATTTGTCCTAGGTCATTTATTAGTAACGAGAGTAGTCAGATCAAATACGGGCGCGATCGGAGCAGTGGACGTAGTACCGCCTATACAAAGTGGGCGTGGCTCCTCCCATACAAAGCAATTACTCATTATGATATATCTCGAGTACTACGACATACACAACTTTGCAAATTTGTCCTAGGTCATTTATTAGTAACGAGAGTAGTCAGATCAAATACGGGCGCGATCGGAGCAGTGGACGTAGTACCGCCTATACAAAGTAAAGATTTAATATCATGTATCTGGTGTACTATAAAGGGGAAAGTTTCGACACTCTGCAAGAGTCCATCAGATATTAATGTGAGTAGTTTGCAAAATTGGGCGGTATAGGATTAGTAGGCGTAGCACCTCCTATACAAATATGTGTGTATATTAATTACCAATGTGAGTTGTCGTGGAAAATATGTGCAGAATCGCCAAATTCAAAAATCGCCAAAACCAAAAATAGGGAAAAACAATAATCGCCAAAAACAAAAATTTTGAAAACCAAAAATCGGAAAAATCAAAAATCGAAGAAATCAAAAATCGCCAAAATTAAAATTCGCTAAAATAAAACAATTGCGAAATGATATTCTAAATTCAAGGCCATCGTTAAGTGTTACCGGATTTAATTTTGAAAATCCATATTTTTCTCATGGGTAGCTATATGTGTCTTACTTTAGAGTAGGAACGCCGAAAAACTTGAAAATTTGTACATCGAATGAAAAAACAAAAAATATCAGAAAGCATTAAAATAAAAAAAATATATGCAAAGTAAATTAATTAAAATGTTTTAATTGTACAATACAAACTTCGAACGAAAAATTGATTATGAAAACATACATGCACGACAGGGCACTCTAGTTGAACTATAAATAAAAATACTTAGAAAAAGATTAATTCCAAATATCTCAAAAATATAAAATCAATTATGGTAATCTTCGAAGCAATTACGGTTTTTTGTGAAACAAAAAGGTTTTTACAAAAGGAACGATTTTCCTTTCCATTTTTAGTACAAACTAAAAAAATAGTAATCGATTCTCTGTGATCTATATTTAAAACAAATACAAAACCAAAGCTACAGTTGTTTATGTAAAAAATAAAAACACAAATCACTGACTTGCTTCGAGAGGAGTAAATTAGTTGCTAATTTTGACTGTTGACGACCAATGGCATATATGTATATGTCCCATGGATTTTTTCCTTGAAGAAATTAAAAAAAAAATATTTTTGACAACACTTTTGTTTAGAAATTTTGGGTCGTTAAGCATGAATTAACAAAAAAAAATAAAAATTTTCCAGCAGTTTAGGTTTGGTCGTGAAAGGGTTAAAACACATTTTGTTAAGGCTTTAAAAAAGAATACTAATTTCTCTTTAATTTTCTAATATTTCTATATTAATAACTTGCTGAACTTGAACAAGACTATAAACACATAAAAGTAGAGATCATAAACTGCGTTCTCAGTTTTTCATTTTCTGATCTCTTCTCTTTTTGAAGAACATCAAAGTTTTAAAGTTATAGAAATTTTTAAAAATTTATTTGGATATTTCTACCCATTAGTCTATGTCAATATGGGTACCAAATGAAAAACCACAATCTCTGGAAATTAAAACAAATTTTGTTGTAATTTTTCAAAGCGAAAAATTTTAAAGAATGTTCTTTGAAAATTTAAGAGGTTGATCTCTGAAAATTAAAAATATTTTTATTTTGATTTATCGGGACGAAATGTTTAAAAAAGTACTTTAAAATGTCAATCCTTTCATATTCTTGTGAACTTGTTTATAATGCATTTCAGATTTTTGGTTTTTATGTGAAATTTTATCGGAATATCTATTTTCATTCCTATTTTCTCAAATAGATTTCATGTAATTTCTTTAAATTTTGTATTTTTTTTTTAAAAACTATTCAGGAAATTATCAACTAAAACCATCAACCAGTTAATATCGTTTTTTCTATTGTTTTTGTTACAGGTTATAACCTTTGTTGTTATATTAACTTAATGATTTATATTTTGATTTATTTTTATTTAATTTTTTTTAGTAATTTTTAATCTAAAATATAACAAAAAAATTTATTTTTAGAAAAATTTTATGCTATTTTTTTTTTAACTTATAAGCTAAATTTGACTATTTTTTTTATTTATCATATTGATTTTCGTATGTACAAAATTGTGATTATTTTACTAATTTTTTGTTTTTGTTGTTTTTACATATTTTTGTTGTTGTTGTTGTTGTTGTTGTTGTTGTCAAAAACTAAAAAATAAACCATTTTGGCAGTGCATTGAAATTTTGTTTAACTACGTTAATTGTCATTTTAATAAATAATTTATTACGGTTAATATTATTTGTTTATTACTTTTCTTTTTTCATTTAATACTTCTAACAAAATGCTTTGTTTTTATAAATAAGACATGAAAAATTATTTTTTTAACTAAAAAATTTGTATGTAAATCAAAGAATAATCGAAAAATCGTAAAACATATTTTAAATACTTATTAAATGGAAGACAACAGTTATTTTTTTTTTTTTATTAATAATAAAATAAACTTAATTTAAACAAAATCAAAATAAATTAAAAAGAAAAACCGTATAAAAAATTTATTAGGAACCTTCTGCAATTTTCGTTATTTGTTACAACATTTTATATATCAATTAAAAAAATAAAAAAAATGTAAATACTTAATGAAACAAAAATTTAAGAATTATTTGTCACCCGATGGAAAAAAGAAATATGCATATTAAAATATTTAGAAATCGATTTGGAACAAGATTCTTTTTATTAAAAAGAGCATTTTTGTTGTTTAAACAAATTTCAACTAAACAATATTTATCTTGAAGAAAAGCTTTTAATTTAGAAACTAAATTTTTTTATAAAATGTCGCTTGAATCTAAAAAGTGCGTTTTTGTTCGTACAGAAATCCAATTAAAAAATAATATGCCGTTTTCTTTTCTGACAAAAAATGTCGCACTTTATTTGCACTTTTTTCGAAAACTGAATTTTTTTTATATATTCTAAATTAAAAACAACCTTATCTTATACATCAATCAAAGAGCTGTGTTGATAAAATGCAAAAAATTTTGATTATTATCCTCTTTCCAGTCATAAGGTGAAAATATTAAAGAAAGGGGATCAATGGGGAAATATTCTCATACTGTGACCTGAAAGAAGTTAAAGGCTGCAATTTTTTTGCAATTTACGAGGGCTTGACTTTGAGATCTTTCTATTGATGTATAAGGTAAGGTTGGTGTTATCTCAGAATATATAAAAAAAATGCACTTTTCGAAAAAAGTGCAAATAAAGTGCGACATTTTTTGTCAGAAAAGAAAACGACATTAGTTTTGAAGAAAAACTTTTAAGATAAAAAGTTTATTTTATTTTAAAAAGTACCTTTTAACATGAAAAGTAATTTTTAATATAAAACGTACTTTTAATATATAAAATACCTTTATTGAAACAAGTACCTTTTAGTACAAAAGTATCTCTTATTAAAAAACTACCTTTTATTAAAAAAGTAAATTTTTGTTAAAAAAGTAAATTTTTGTTAAAAAAGTAAGTTTTATCAAAAAAGTACCGTTTATTAAAAAGAACTTTTTTATTAAAAAATACCTTTTATTAAAAAAGTACATTCTATTAAAAAGTAACTTTTATTAACAAAGTAAGGTACTGAGGCATGAAAACACTATCATATTTTAAAAAAAGTACCCTTTTTCATAAAAGATCCTTTTTTAAAAGTACATTTTATGAAAAAATTGCCCCAATTTCAAAAAGTACCTTTTATTAAAAAAGTACGCTTTTGTCATGAAATTTAATCTTATTATATAAGTACCTTTATTAAAAAATACCGTTTATTCAAAAGAACTTTTTTTTATTAAAAAAATGCCTTTTATCGAAAAAAAGCCTTCAATTAAAAAGTACCTTTTATTAACAAAGTATGGTACTGAGGTACGAAAAAATTTGCTTATTTAAAAAACTACCTCATTAAAAAATACCCTTTTTTAAGGTATCTTTTATTAAAATTATTATTAAAAAAGTACCATTTTTTATAAAAGCACCTTTTATTAAAGGTACCTTTTATGAAAAAAATTGCCTTAATTTCAAAAAGTACCTCTTATTAAATAAGTACTTTTTCTTTAGATATTACATTTTATTAAAAAAATACCTTTATCAAAAAAGTAGGGGAAGAGGTTGGGTTGTGGCCTCAGTTAGGTTTTCGGCTTATAACTTCTCACGCAGTGCAACTTATTCGGACAACTGGGTGTCTATGGAAAGCTAGAGACCGTGGCTAACTGCCGGTGAAGGAACTAAATCAATTTCGTCAAATGGAATTTTTTTTTCAAAATTTTGTGAAGTGGCCATTTTTGGGGCAAAATTTTTTTTGGTTGGGTTGTGGCCACCCTAGGAAACCTTGGAAAATATGAAGAAAAACCACTACGAATATAGAAAAACTTAAAGTTTATTTATTTTCAAAGCCCTCATTGGCATTATTATTGAGAAAACTTACAACTAAATAAAAAATAATAATGATAAATAAATGGCACTATTCGTCTTCCGAATCATAATTTTCGCGTTTGAAGCAGCTGGCTCGTGTGCCAGCACACTTCAAATGAACGGGCCGATCGCATCCGAAACAACTGATGAAGCTTATATGTGTTATATTGCTTACTGGGTAGTTATTTTGACATCTACGACGAATTTCACCATTAAAAAAAAAAAAAAAGGTGGCCACAACCCAACCCACTTTGCAGCCATCTTGAGATGTGGTGAAAATTTTTTTTGGTGTCAACATATTGGTTGCAATCGATATTTACTCACAAAGTATAATAAATTTTCTGAATAAAAATGCATTGCACTCACATCTTTGATTCATTCACTTCGATTTCTAACTCTATTGAAAAGGGGTAAATTTATATTATTGGTTTTTTTCAAGCACAGAAAAATAAATTTGTTCCTAGCACAAAGCAGACGCGTCTGCCCGTTTCGGTATTCGGAACAAAAACAACGTGCTGCCATGACACACAAATGACTTTTGCAAGAAAAACACATATGCTTTAGGTCAAAAGATACGCTGAGGTGGCCACAACCGAACCATGGACACAACCCAACCTCTTCCCCTATCATTTATTAAAAAAAAATTTTTCATTAAAATAGTAACTTTTGTGAAAAAAGTACCGTTTATTAAAACGTACCGTTTATTAAAACGTACCTTTTATAAAAAGTACCGTTTATTAAAAAGTACTTATTTATTAAAAAAATACCTTTTATCGAAAAAGAGCCTTCTATTAAAAAGTGTTTAAAAAACTACCTTTTGTTAAAAAATACCCTTTTTTATAATAGCACCTTTTATTAAAAGTAACTTTTATTAAAAAAGTAAAATTTTTTAGAAAAGTATCTTTTATTAAAAGTACCTTTTATTAAAAGCACCTTTTATAAAAAAATTTGCCCTAATTTCAAAAAGTATCTTTTATTAACTAAGTACTTTTTCTTTAGGAATTACATTTTTTATTAAAAAAGTACTTTTTCATTAAAAAAGTAACTTCTGTAAATAAAGTACCGTTTATTAAAAAAGTACCTTTTGTAAAAAGTACCGTTTATTAAAAAAGTAAATTTTATTAAAAAAATATATTTTATAAAAAAGTACCTTATAAAAAGTACCTTTTATGAAAAAATTGCCATATATTAAAAGAGAACATTTTATTAAAAAAGTACATTTTATGAAAAAAGTACCTTTTATCAAAATAACCTTTTAGTAATAGAGTAAAAGTGTACCTTTTATTAAAAAAGTACTTTTTTATTAATAAAGTACTTATTATTATAATGTACATTTCATAAGAAAAATGCCTTTTTATTAAAAAAAGTACCTCTTACAAAAAGTACCTTTAATAAATTGTATCTTTTATAAAAAGTTCCTTTTGTAAAAATAACCTTTTATAGAAATACCTTTATAAAAAGTATCTTTTATTAAAAAGTGCGTTTATTAAAGAAGTACTTTTTATTAAAAAAGTGCCGTTTATTAAAAAAAGTATCTTTTATATTTTATTAAAAAACTAAATTTTATTAAATAAGTACCTTTTGTTAAATAAGTACCTTTTATTCAACAAATAATAATAAAGTACTTTTTTATTAATAAAGTACTTATTATTATAATGTACATTTTATAAGAAAAATACCTTTTTATCACAAAAGTACCTCTTGCAAAAAGTACCTTTAATAAATTGTATCTTTTATAAAAAGTTCCTTTTGTGAAAATAACCTTTTATAGAAATTACCTTTATAAAAAGAACCTGGAATAAAAAGTACCTTTTATTAAAACGTGCGCTTATTTAAGAAGTACTTTTTATTAAAAAAGTGCATTTTATAAAAAAAAGTACTTTTATATTTTATTAAAAAAGTAAATTTTATTAAATAAGTACCTTTTGTTAAACAAGTACCTTTTATTCAACAAATAACTTTTATTAAAAAGTACTTTTTATGAAAAAAGTGTTTTATATGAAAAAAGTACCTTTATTATTAAAAGGTACTTTTTATTAAAAAATAAAATTTCGTTAAAAAAGCACCTTTAAAAATTGTTTTTATTTAAAAGTAACTTTTATAAAAAAATTACCTTTTATTAAAAAGTACGTTTTCTTAGAAAAGTACCTTGCATTAAAAAAAATGCTTTTATTATAAAGGTAGATCAAGCATCTCTTCTTAGAAAAAGAAACTTTCTTCAAAAAAGACTATAAAAAAATTGCTTTTATTTAAAAGTACCGTATGTTCAAAGAGTACCTTTTATTAAAAAGCATCTGTTATTAAAAATTACCTTTTCTAAAAATAAATACCTTTAACAAAAACATAATTTTATTGAAATATTTTTATTATTTAATAACTAAAATAAAATTTATATAAAAAATATAAAAATTAAAAATGCTTCGAGAGATATTTATCCAAAAAATGAGAATCAAGTTCGGCAGATTTGATTTCGGTTTATTTTCGTGAATATAAAAAAAATATGTCTTTATATTTTTACCTAACTTTTTCCGGGAATCTGACATTATTTTTCAGAAATATTTTAATATTTGGATTGCCATTTAAAATCATTAAAATGAGTGATTTCTAAAGAATTTACATTTATATTTAAGGGTGACCATATTTAAACGAAATACGTATTGTTATATGGAGATTTCTTTTTTTTTGGCAGTAATCGTTTGTTTAATATTAAATAAAGATATATGATTTAAATAAGTAATAGCAAAAATATGCAGAAATAAATAGTTCTTAACTGTTTTTAACAAAAAAATAAAAAAAAAATGTTTCATAAAAATAGAAATTAGAGCTCGTTTTTAATAGAATTTTTTTTATAAGTACATACGATACTATAAGTCTTGACTACATTTTAAAATACGGTTAGTTTTTGTTAATATAATTTTTTTACGTTTTTTTTTTTTATTTTATAACAATAATTGTTTAATGCTTAATAATTTATTCTTTTACATATTCATAAAAAATATTCGGGGTTTATTAATAATAAAAATTTTGTTAATTTTTTGTTGATTTACTTTCTATATTAAATTGAATGCTAAGGTGAACGTTATTTTGTTGCAATGTTTTTTTTTTTGTTTTTCTTTTTTTTTCTTTTTTGATTTAACTAATTTTGTTTTTACGATTTTAATTATTTTTAAGGTTTTTCTCTATTTTACGTACAATGTAAAATATTTAGTTAGATTTATTTATGGGATTAATAAGTAAATGTTATAAAGTGCATTTGATTCTAAAGTTTTTTTTCTTTCTATTTTTCAAGGGATTTGATTTATTTGTTTTACGGTTTATTAACAATTAACTATTTAACTAAGTTGAGTGTATTTTGTTTTCCTGTTCAAGCTAAAACTACAATATTTTTTAGGTTTTTTTTTTTTTTTTTTAATTTTAATAATTATTTTGTTCATGTTTTTTAATGATGTCGTTGTTTTAATGATTATTTTTTTTTTTTTTTGTAAATTGTTTGTAATAATTGTGTGTTTATATTAAGAAGCAATCCAAACCAGCTTTTGTTTGCTTTTTTAGGTTTTTTTTTGTTTTCACTGACGAGCCATCTGGCCACCTTTACAGCATTACGAGTTTATTTTTTTTAAGAGTTTTTTATTCTTAAGATTTTGGCAGTGTCTAACTTAAATTTGTTTTTTTTTTTTTAAATAATGTAATCTTATTGCTTGTTTTTTTAAAATCTAAGGTTTATAGTTAAATAAATTGCTTAATTCATCAAAGTTGTCTTAAATGTAGTACATCAAAAGTATCTAAATTAATAGGACAACTGTGTTAGTTTTCACTTTAGGAGAATCAATTATCTACAACAATTCATTAAAAGATTTCTTTGTGAAACATTCGTTTTAGTTTAAGAATTTTCTCTGTCCAAACTTTTTGTTCTATTTTTAATATGTATAACCACATATTTACGTCCAAAATATGGTGAAAATTGTGGTGAATCTATTAATTAAGAGAAAAATAAATTAAAACTTTGTTTATATTTCAAAATATAGCTTATTCTGATTAAATTCTCATTCGCAGTAATAATATATATAGAGAGAGAGCAAGAGCTTTAGAAATGTCTGTTAGAAAGTGCTATTTGTGCTCTGATTTTTTCTGAAATTTTTCGTAAAAGCTAGAAAAGTAAATAAATCTAATGTAGCATTTAAAAACATTTGAAGAAGTTAGTTTGAACAAATTGCTGACTTATATAATTTTAAAAGGGACAGAGAGAGAGAGAGAGAGAGAGAGAGATCGAAACTTTTGGAACAAAAAATCACGAAATTGATTTAGAGAAAAACTGCGAGCATAAGGAAATCCGCTCCCAAAATTTTTTTTTTATCTATCTCGGATTTTAAATAGTATGGAAAGAGTATGGAAATAAAAACTCTTTATTAATATGTTCCCACACTTAAAAAGTTTCTACAGTTGTAAATATTTTCAATTAAGTTCAAATTTACATTTCAACCCAAATAAAATTTAAAAGATTTTTTAAAACAATATTTTTGTATATATATTTAAAATTTTTATATTTTACTGGAAAACCCCGTTTTATAGATGACAAAAAAGTTAGATTATCAATAGTGATCATCAAAAAAGTTTCGGGACATTTAAAAAAAGAAAAACATTATTCCCCTTAAAAAGTTTTATTAGAGAAAAAGGTAAGTTTTACTTGTTCTCTTGTTCCCTTTGCTTTTATAAAATTCATATTTCTCAGCATTGTTATCTTAACTAACCTCTCATTTCATACTGCAATAAGAGAGAGAGAGAGAGCGAGAGACAGAGAGAAAATTTATTATTTTTTGCGTAAAAAGTCAGTGTATTTGCGTGCTCTTTTGCGTACTTTTTTAAAAGCATTTGTTATCTTAAAACTTTCTCTTAAATGATGATGACCGTGAGGCTGATGATGATAGTGAGTGTGATGAGCTCGTTGTATTTCTGGCGGATATTCATAGTGGGGGTATTGTTGTAAATTAACATATGCGGAAGTCGATGGATTTATTGAAGCCGAATACGAAGAAGAAGCCGATGGTGAAGCAGGCGATAATGGTGACATGGGCGTGGGCGAATATTGACAACTACCCCGCTGTGGTGATGCTAATAAATTATGACCTGATGCAGCATCAAACGAGTCAAAAGACATACCTTGTTGTTGAGGCTCCGGCGAATGTAGCGAAGACGAATGTTGACTCGATGATGTTGTGGTCGACGTTCTAATACCATCGCCTCTATTCATCTTGTCTTGGGATATTTCATTGATACCTATGGTTTTGTTAAATTGAGAATTAGCTGCCATATTTGTGTAGTCATAGGAGGGATAGGAGTAGGGTAAATAGCCCGAATGATGAGCTTCGGTTGATACGACCCCCGTGACTGATCTTGAAGTTGTGTTAATAAATTTCACTTCATTGGCATTACGTTCCAGGCCCGAACTAAAAACAATATTAATATTATTTGTGCTTGAGGACAAATTAATATTGGCCGGCGACAAGGGCGTAGAGCTACACGATGATATGGCACAAGCTCCTGCACACGACTCTTGGGCTGGATTTTGATTTAGATTGGTTTCTTTGCTAGAATTACGCCTAAAGCGTGTGTCATAACTTCTCATACTTTCAGTCCCCTCCACCGAGGATAAAGTGTTGGTGGCAGTGTTGTTATTGGCAAAATTATTTTTATACTGAAACTCCAAGGCATTGCTCGGTTGGAAGGGATACGATTTAGTATTATTCAAAATACTACCGGCTTCCTGTTGACCCTTGGACAGATATTGGTGTATGTCTTCGCTAGTTATTTGTAGATCTTGGTGTAAGTAGGTGTTACATTGTATGTAATTACTGCAACAATTGTTAAATTGTTCAGCATCTTGATGAAATTGAACCATTGTCGATTCTTCATATTTACAAGGACTTTCGCAGCATTTACGCGATGTTGAAGGACGATCATCTGAGGATGATCTGGATTTGAATTGATGACGACTTTGAGATCTGTGTGGTTTCACTACCGGCTTTACACGTAGTCCACCTTCTGTTCGTTCTGTTTTATGTGGTCTAGCTTCTGATCTTTGTTCTGGTCTAATCTCCTCTTGGGATTTTGCAACATTGTGCCT
This sequence comes from Cordilura impudica, assembly GCA_963682025.1. Classification (NCBI taxonomy): domain Eukaryota; kingdom Metazoa; phylum Arthropoda; class Insecta; order Diptera; family Scathophagidae; genus Cordilura; species Cordilura impudica. The sequence goes on along the minus strand of OY821519.1, from coordinate 72,497,413 downwards.
GTGTTGTCTTGTATCTTCTAAGGAATGTGTGGGGCCAGCCGTTTTACCACCATCAGCCAGAAAGCTCCATCTTATCGGAGAGGGAGAACAAGCATATTCAGGTAGATCATTACTTAAAGCATCTTTGGATGTGTGTCTTTCTATAGTTACCTTAGACGGTGAGTCGGGCAGCTTGCTGTCACCATTTGCGGCATATTGTTTAGCCCTATCGAATATAGAGGTTAAGGAGCCCGTTTGACTGTTAGGTCGTGAGGCATTAAGGGCTCTCAATGAAATGGAACTATAACTCGTCTGTCTAGGTTGCTGTTTTTTCTTACGCATTGTTACCGAAGCCGATTTTACGGAATTGTTACGGCTTAGCGACGATCGAGAGCCATAGAGACTGGTGGAATCAGTTTGATAACAATAATCGGACGAAGTACAGCATGACGACGGCCGTCTCGATGAGGAACCATAAAGATCTTCGGCAAAGTATTGGGCCAATTCGGTACGTGAATTAGAACAACATGTTACTGATGCTTTGTGTACAAAAATCTCTTGCATCTCGCGTTCCGGACACAGGGGATCCGTGCAGTTGTTTAGAGATGTAGTCGAGACATCAGTTACCGAACGATGTCGTCTAGTACAAGTTGAACCTACAGAATGACCCTGATGCTGATGACCATTTCGATTTCTTTCCATTGTTCCCTCTCCTCCCCCGCCATTCGTGTGTTGATGTGAATGATTGTTAGTGCTACGTTTTCGCCGACGGTGATTGTGTGAATGTTGATGAGAGGCATGATTGTGAGAAGACGAGCTTCTCACGGAAGCACGTGGTGCAACATTACGAATAAAAGTATCTGCATTATCGGTGCCATTTTGGTGTTGATCGTGCATATGATGGTGTGATTGATGTGGTGAAGCGTGTGAATGACCATGACTATGGCTGTGACCATGACCATGTGGTGATGTATGGCGACTATGTGGTGAAGTGTGGCGACTATGTGGTGAAGTGTGGCGACTATGAGGTGATATATGGCGACTGTGCGGTGATGTATGACGACTGTGCGGTGATGTATGACGACTATGTGGTGAGGTATGGCGACTATGGGGTGAAGTATGGCGACTTGGATGTTGGCTATGTGGACTATGGCTATGTTTACGTGGCATATGCTGATGGCGATGTTGTTGTTGTTGTTGCTGTTGTTGTTGATGATGCTGTTGCTGAAGTTGTGTTGGTTCTTGCTGGTTAAACGGCAGTGAATATTCAGCAGTGCAAGTGGTGGCTGCAGTGTTGTTGACGGTGTTTGTGTTATTATGCCAATGCTCGTTGTGTTTTTGTTGTGCCTGAGGCTGTGAATGCTGGTGCTGGTGCATTTGACTATCATCACATACAATATCTTTTTCATAGCTACAATGTAGATGATGATGATGCTGCTGCTGCTGCTGCTGCTGTGGATGTTCATTTGAATGCTGTTTTTTTAGTTTTGGAGTTTGTGGTGGTTGTTCAGCGTTCGTTGAATCTACACTGGCAGTTTCAGGAAGTGAGTCGTTCCTCAGTCAAGGCCCGCTGTTCTGGTAGGCATGTGCTTGCTGACGAAGGTGATGGGGCACAGAGGCAGCGTTCCGGCCCTGGTGTGTATTTCGGCCGTCTCCTAAACAACGCTCGGAAGCAGCTAAAGAATATATGTCAATTTCCAATTAAATTATAACATTGTAACAATTTCAAATACTCAAATATAATCTATTTGGGTTCAACTAAAGCGTGCTTTTTTTTGGGAAGAGGTTCAAAGCTTTTGTGTAATTTTACATGCTTTAAAAATTTATTTTTTACTTGCCAATTTATAGTTTCATGCTTTCCTATGCCATGCTTTGTATATTGTATGTATTAAGATTATTATCAGTTTAATTAAAAAGTTTTAAATAAAAAAATAGGAAATATTTAATTGAAAGAATTTGAGCAAAATTTTAGATTAATTTAATTGTGGCATTTGCGCGGTGTTTTCATTTGGTTGTGATGTCAGTGTATTTGTTTTTACATTTGATGTTTATTTGCGGTGCACAGATAAGCGTCTTTTACATTTAAGGCAAAAATTGTAGGGAATACCTAGCCATGATTGCAAAAATAGCTTAAGTGACATGATATTCGTTTTTAATTGTTTGGTGCAAATTGATCATTTAAATTCATTAACATCCTCTATCAAATTTTCGTAATAATAATACCGTTTCGAATTTACATACTTAAGATAAAATAATTTCACAAAATCCCTTCTCCTGTTTCTATTTTATCACTTAAGCCATTTTCCTAGTCTCGGCTCGATATATTTTAGTTAAACAATGCATTGTGTTGACGATGGTGGGGAAGAGCCTGTTGACATATATTCCGACAATTTTATTGAAAATACCGAATTATTTTCTAATCCGTAGAAGTTTTTGAATAGCACGTTATTAACAAATTTGACAATTGAGGGTTCTGGAATTCTTTATTGATCAGTTAGCTAGATACTAGTACCGGAACATGTTTTATAGAACCAATAAAGAAATAAATTTTTGAAGAAAAAATTTTTATAAACTGGTTTTAAGAAATGCGATTCTGATGGTAATTTAAATCTGATTTTGTTTACTTCTCCAGATTTTCGCTTTGTTCAAAGACAAATATATATGTATTATTAAAGAGTAATGTTATTATGGTGACAGCGGTTTGTATAAAACAAATTTTGTTCGAATTATGAGGTGCGCGGGTCGGATTATTGTGACACTGGATCTAAAACTTTAGTGCGAAAAATTTGAGCCAAATCGGATAATGCTTTCTGGACGCGCATTGAGTTCAAAGTTCAAATATGTAAATATATGTATATGTAAAAATTGTCAAAAAAAAATCATTTATCACAAAAATTTTGATATTAATAATTAAGTTTCAAATAAATTAATTACTGAACCATAATAGAGAGTAAATTATCTTTCCAATAAAATACCAAAATTTATTATCGGTTGAAAAATAGGCCAATTTATATCAAGTTGCCCAGGCAATAAATGCGTCGCAGACCACTTGATTAAGAAAATCGAGCTCATATTTTTAAAGACATTCAAATAATATTTTTGCATTCTCCTGATCCCAAAATGATCTTACGTAAAGTATTTTGCATCTCGTCTATTGCTATGCCGTTCTAAATTAATATCAAAACGGTACGTATTTTTTAACGTTATTTCAAAATCTCCAATTTTACTTTTTCAAAAATTTTGTTCAAGAAATTTACCGAAATCAACGATTCGACTTTAAGTTGTTAATAACAAGATATATGTGATTAAAAATGCCAAATATTATAGGTATCCTGTTCTTAATTTGGCGAGGTCAGCGTTTTATTTTAAGCGGATTTGAAGGAAAATGTGATTTTTCACACTTTTTCAACTTTTAGGCTACATCTTTTTGGTGTTTTCATATTTCAAATATCTTTTGTCAAAATATTATACTACTTGATATAAGTTCCCAATCTTGTAAATTAAGGTTAAATTGAAACACTGTAAACTGTCCCTCTTTAAGGTCAAAGGTAAAATTTAAGGAGATTTTTATTTTTTTAAAACAAAATATTGAAATAATATACATTTGTGGAAGGATTTCGATTTTAATAATGTTTTAATAATTCTAAAAAATAATATTCTTGACATATTTTCTGAAATTAACCCATGGGGCACTCAAAATATGTCCTAGTTTTTTTTTTTCAGAATTATTATATTCATATAAAGTTATATTGAGGGCTTATATTAAAAAAGTTCTATCTACAGCAATATTAATTTTTTGGTTTCAAACTGTTCTCTGATATAACTGTCAAATATAATATTAATTTTGATATCAAACATGATTAATACAACTATTTCTTAATAGATATTGTAGCAAATCGATCGACAAATACTTTCAGATCTTATTAATAAATTGGTTTTACACGCTCTCTTTAAAATAATTATTGATGCAGATAGCACTTTTTGAATATAAGCGCTCGATACACAAAGTTGTTTATACTGTATTTGAGAAATTTTATGAATTCATTAAATTTGTTTTATTAAAAAAAAATCATGTGAGTCCGTAATTAACGATTTTTTTATAGCACTGTCTTTAAATGAAACAGAAAGCGGCTCTGTTAATATAAAAATATTTATTATTATTTATTATTTTAACCGGTTAATTTTTAATTTTTCGTTTTTTATTTTTTATTTTTAATTTTTCGTTTTTCGTTTTTCATTTTTCGTTTATTATTTTTCATTTTTTTTTAAATTTTAATTTTTTATTTGTCATAATGACTTTGTGCTGCTGTTTGTAATTACCAAAAATATTTGACATAGACCCATCTTTTATTATACCGATCGAATCAGAATCAGTTTCTGATTCGATTTAACGATCTCCGTCCGTCCGTCCGTCTGTGTGTCCATGTAAAGCTTTTAATCAAACTGCAGGTCGCAAATATGAATATATTTTGATGAAATTTAGTATATAAGCTTCCATCTGCCATGGGACGAACGCTACTGAAATTGGTGGGAATCGGTCCATATTCAGACCAAGCCCTCATACAAATGACACCTATGAAATCGACATAAATTGCCATAAGAGCCGAATTATCGTATAGATCTTAGTCAAATTGGGTTTGTATGTGTTTATTACATCCATTAATGAGTAGTCCAAAATCTATCAAAAAACAAAAATATTTCACAGATTCATTTCAAATTTTGTTGGATATATTTTTGCAAAATACAAGAGACTTTACCAACCATGGTCAGGATCGGTCCATTTTTGGATCTAGTCCCCATATAAATATAGCATCCGATATGAATTTTTTCATATCTGCAGCCGAAAAAATTAATAAAAATCCCACTCAAATTTGGTTTATGCTTATTTTCTTTATCCAATTAGTTGGGCTTAAGAGATAGGGTCTCTAAACGCATGGTATAGGGTATCGTATAGTCGGTCTAGACCGACTATAATTTTCTTACTTGTTTTTTATTTTTAATTTTTTAATTTTTCATTTTTTATTTTTCATTTTTAATTTTTTTTTTCATTTTTCATTTTCCAATTTTTATTTTTGTTTTTTCATTTATCATTTTCCGTTTTTATTTTCTAATTTTGATTTTTTATTTTTCATTTTTTATTTTTAATTTTTTATATTTAATTTTTTATTTTTAATTTTTTATTTTTAATCTTTTATTTTTCATTTTTTATTTTTCATTATTCATTTTTAATTTTAATTTTAGTTTTTCATTTTTCATTTCCTATTTTTCATGTTTCATGTTTAATTTTTTATTTTTAATTTTTCATTTTTTAGTTTTAATTTTTTATTATTCATTATTTATTTTTTATTTTTCATTTTTCCTTTTTATTTTTTTTTTAAATTTTTTGTTTTTCATTTTTTTTTATTATTTTTCATTTTTTATTTTTAATTTTTAATTTTTTATTTCTTATTTTTCATTTTTATTCTTAATTTTTTATTTGCCATTTTTTTATTTTTCATTTTTTATTTTAATTTTTCATTATTCATTATTAATTTTTAATTTTTCGTTTTTCATTTTTCATTTTTCATTTTTCATTTTTTATTTTTTATTTTTCATGTTTCATTTTTTATTTTTAATTTTTTATTTTTAATTTTTCATTTTTTATTTTTCATTTATAATTTTTTATTTTTCATTTTTCATTTTTAATTTTTTATTTTTCATTTTTAATTTTTCGTTTTTATTTTTCATTTGTAATTTATTTTTAATTTTTAGTTTTTTATTTTTCATATTTTATTTTTCATTTTTAATTTTTTATTTGTAATTTTTTTATTTTTCATTTTTAATTTTTCATTATTCATTTTTAATTTTTCGTTTTTCATTTTTCATTTTTCATTTTTCATTTTTCATTTTTCATTTTTCATTTTTTATTTTTAATTTTTTATTTTTAAATTTTCATTTGTAGTTTTTCATTTTTTATTTTTCGTTTTTCATTTTTTATTTTTCATTTTTAATTTTCAAACAGGTTATCATAATATCATAATTTTTTCACCAATACAATCACATTTTGTCTTACGACTCACATGTTACGCTTACATGTTACGTTTTTTTTGAAATTTACCCCTCTGCGCGTATAGATGTTTACACATCAAAAATCCTGATGAAGAAAATACCCAGGAAAAATTTCGTAATAGCAGCTCATTGATTTTTGCATTACCAATAATGACCTACCACTGCCCACTGCATTACTTCTAAAGTGAATATAAGGCATTACCAATAATGTGTTATACAGCTACTTATATTTCTTGCCAGCGCCTTGCATACTATATTACTTTCAAAGTGAAAATAATGAGTTCCTAGGCAACTAGTTACCTCCAATGACATCCCCGTGTTAAAATAATGAGCTTATCAGGCAAACTTCAACCAGTTACATCTCATTCTAAAACCCATTATTTGGTAATGTTTGTTTTTCCTGGGTATTTATAGATTTTCATAAAGAATCAATTTGACATCAGCAGCACCCCAGAATATTATTTTTTAGAATTATTAAAATATTATCAACAAGTTTTATCGAAATCGTTCTACAAATATACATATATTATTTCGATATTTTGTTTTAAAAAAATGTAAATCTCCTAAATTTGACCTTTGACCTTTGAAAAAGGGACAGTTCATAGTGTTTCAATTTGATCCTAATTTACAAGATTGAGAACTTGTATCAAATAGGATAATATTTTGATAAAAGATGTTTGAAATATGAAAACACCCAAAAGACGTAGCCTAAACGTTAAAAAAGTATGAAAAATCACATTTTCTTCAAATCCGCTTAAAATAAAACGCTTACCTCGCCACATTAAGAACAGGATACCTACAAGATTTGGCATTTAAATCACATATATTTTGTTAATAACAACTTAAAGTCGAATCGTTCATTTCGGTACATTTCTTGAACAAAATTTTTGAAAAAGTAAAATTGGAGATTTTGAAATAACGTTAAAAAATACGTACCGCTTTGATATTAATTTAGAACGGCATAGCAATAGACGAGATGCAATATACTTTACGTAAGATAATTTTGGGATCAGGAGAATGCAAAAATATTATTGTTATAAGTTATTTCGATGTCTTTAAAAATTTGAGCTCGATTTTCTTAACCAAGTGGTCTGCGGCGCATTTATTGCCTGGGGAACTTGATATTACTTGGCTGTTTTTCAACCGATAATAGATGTTGTTGTTTTATTTGAAAGATAATTTATTCTAGATTACGGTTTATTAATTAATTTAGTTGAAAAGCAATTATTAATATCAAAATTTTTTTTTGATTTTTTTTTGATAATTTTTACATATCAATGCATATTTGAACTTTGAACTCAATGCATTGTCCGATTTGGCTCAAGTTTTGCGCACAAAAGTTATAGATCCAGTGTCACCATAATCCAACCCGCACGTCTTGAAATTAAAAAAAATGGGTGTCACCCTAGTGTTTATATTCAAAAAGTGCTATCTTAAATTTTAAAGTAAAATTAATTTCTGGTTCCAAAATCCTCTGTTATTACAGGAAACAGTTATTTTCATAATACCTATTTTAATTTTACACGTCAGTAATAGAATAAACATTTTAGAAACCATAGAGGATATTGAAGAAGAAAGACTAACTACCCATATTCAACAAGCAGCTTGGTTGAATACACCAATAACACTGTGGAACAAATTCAGGTTAGCAAAAGTTAGGTCGATTCTGAGAGTGAAGGGTGAAAATAGAGGCTAAATTAGAATACCCGTATCGCGGCGTTTGTTAGTTCGAATTTTTTTTTTAATCGACCTTCGAACTTTGCAGTCAAATGCCGATTTTCAGCATATTGTTTATATGGTTTTTTTTTTGGCAATAACTCGTCAACTAATTGCTATTTTTTCAATCTGTAAAAGCCAGATTATTGCTAGAGACCTGTGCAATAATTAAAATTTAAAAAAAAAATTGATTTAGAAAATTTTTGTGGTGCTTATGAAGGAAAATGTTGGAAAAATAATTTTTTTTATGCATTTTGAAAATATTTTCCACAAAACTAAGTCTTTTTTGCTTTCTGTTTGATCGATAAAATGCTTTTCAGTTTCTTCAATAAATTTCATTTGAAAAGAAAATGCTCTTAGTCGATAGTTAAAAATCCCAAAACCATTAAATAAATAGCGATTTAGGTAGAAGTAATTAAAAAGGGAAGTTCCAAGAATTAGGAATTAGTAAAACAACTTTTTTGTTTTCTACCACCGCACAGGTAGCGATTTTTTTATTTCGTACAAGCGAACTAATTTCAAAAATGAAGATTCAGTTAAGACTCGAAACTCAGCCGAAGCTGATGTCTTTTAATTTTCGCTCGGTCGTGATAAAATTCGCTACTAATTTTTTTGGAACTTATTTCATTTTGTGAGTGATTTAAGTTAAGTGCATCGGTTTCATAAAAATAACAAAAAAAAAGCATTGTATAATATATATTGTATTAAAAATGTCGGAACCAAAATGTAAAATGGACCATTTTTGTAATGTTTGTGGACGTTTCATAGCAAGCGATGAAAAATGTGGCAATGCGAGTGATTTTGTTTTTGGAAGCCTATAAACAATATTTCTCGCAAGAGTTTATCACTGACGTAAACCATGCCCCTAAAAAAGTTTGCTTTAATTGCTATTCGACTCTTATGCAATGGAAAAGTGAAAAGAAGAAGGCTATGCCTTTTGTTATACCAATGATGTGGTTAGACAACAGCCCGCATCAAGAAGAAAATTGCTATGGATGTATCAACTACCATAAAACTTTGAATAGAAGGAAAGCAAAGAATAAAACTTATGTAGCAGTTCCAAGTGTCTAATTACCATTACCGCACTCAAAATTCGTTCCAGTACCAACATACCAAAGTATTGATCTTCAAACAGATATCAGTACTACAAGCGCGTCTGCTACATTCATGGATTTCTTCTCAGAATACGACCCTGGTGAAGGTACATCCTATGAAACATCAAAGGACCCAATCCTAGTCACACAAAACCAATTGAATGGAATTGTTGCAAATTTGTGTTTGACTCAGAAAAAATCAAAACTACTGGTTTCATTTTTGAAAGGAAATAATTTGCTGGCGAAAGGTACCAAAGTAACAGCATATCGAAAACGCCAAAAAGAGTTAGAAAAGTTCTTCAATGTGAATGATGCAAAAAATTTCGCTTATTGCAACGATATTGAAAAGTTAATGGAGACGATAGGGTTAACATATAAAAAAGGTTACTAATCAGCCTAAAAGTTGTGCTTTTGCACAAGAAAAATAGAATGCCTTCTGTTCCGATTGCATATAGCACTGACACTAGTGAAAATTTCGATAACTTGAAACACATTCTGGAAGTAGTCAAATATAACGTAAACCAGTGGCGCATTTGCTGCGACCTCAAAATAGTTTCATTGAATACAGGCTTAGCAGCATCTGGCCGTCCAAAATATCCTTGTTTTTTGTGCCAGTACAAACAGCATAACTGGAATAGTCGCATTGGACGGAAATGGCCTAAAGACAATTGGCTACATGAAAGTCTTGTTCCTGAAATGAAAATTTTGTTGCCGTTGCTCCACATTAAACTTGGCATTGCTAAAAATTTTTTGAAATGTATCGTACAAAGACCAGCAGTATTCAACCGCTTAAAAGGCATTTTCCCAAGACTAAGTAACGCCAAAATTCAGGAAGGGGTTGTTAATGGTCCCGACATACGGAAACTAATGAGTTGTCAAGATTTTGACCAAGTTCTGACAGACCGAAAATTAAATGCATGGCTCTCATTGAAAGCAGTCATTAAAGGACTTTTGGGTAAAGAACGCAAAGACAACTACAGGCAATCTGCTGCAAACATGTTGGCAGCTTTCGATGAAAATGGGGTTAATATGTCGTACAAAATTCATCTCTTGCATCAGCATCTTGATTAACTCGCTCAACAGTTGCCAACTGAATCTGATGAGCAAGGCGAACGTTATCACCAAACTGCACTTCCATTGGAAATAAGGTAACCATAGAGTGTGCATATTTTGAATTCCTAGATTTTTCTAATATCTTTGTCAGAGTACACAATTTAAACATGTTAACGATTGAAAACTCTTTTTTTGATTCAGGTACAGAGGAAAGAAATCTCCTCTGAGGAAGAAGGGGAAGACAAAGATGAAATTCCAGAATGTCTCTTGGAAGAAATTATCGACCCTTCTGATGATGATGACGATGACCAAGATATTACAGAGAGCAGTGATGTTGATCCACTGCTAAACGGCAACTGCTAAACGGCAACTGGCCAAATCATTAATTTAATTTATTTAATTTTGTTACTTAAAACTTTTCATAACTTTTCAAAAATATATTTTTTTTCCATATTTTTATAATTTCTTTTTCAATGTTTCTTCAAAACCAACACTGAACAAAAAAAAAATGAGAAGTAAATTAATATTAAGCTGGAAAACGCAAGTTTTGTATTATGATTGTTTTTTTTTTCAAATGAAATTTATTGAAGAAACTGAGAAGCATCGTATAGATCAAACAGAAAGCAAAAAAGACTTAGTTTTGTGGAAAATATTTTCAAAAAGCATAAAAAAAATAATTTTTCCAACATTTTCCTTCATAAGCACCACAAAAATTTTCTAAATCAATTTTTTTTAGAAATTTTAATTGTTGCACAGGTCTCTAGCAATAATTTGGCTTTTACAGATTGAAAAAATATCAATTAGTCGACGAGTTATAGCCAAAAAACCATATAAACAATATGCTGAAAATCGGCATTTGACTGCAAAGTTCGAAGTTCGATTAAAAAAAAATTGGAACTAATATAAACAAACGCCGCGATACGGGTTTTCTAATTTAGCCTCTATTTTCACCTCTCACTCTCAGAATCGACCTAACTTTTGCTAACCTGAATTTGTTCCACAGTGTAATTCAACCAAAAACAAGTAAGAATATTATAGTTGGTCGACTGACTGTACGATACCCCCAAATTATTAACAAGTTGCTTGCCTGCTGAAATAAAAAAGTTCATATCAGATGCTATATTTATATAGGACGAAAAATGGACCGATTCTGACCATAATAACAATGCCACGTATTTATGGCAAAAGCATGTAAAAACCAAATTTGAAAAGACTATTTTTGTTTTTTGATAGACTTAAGTGAAGAAGTGGTTTGATTACAAGGTATATATGGACACACAGACGGACGGACTCATTTTAAAAATATTTGTCCTCGACCCACCTTTTATTATACCGATTGACTCAGAATCACTTTCTGAGTTGATTTAGCGATGTACGTCTGTCCGTCCGTCTGTGTGTCCATGTAAAATTTCTAATCAAACTTTAGGTTGCAAATATGAATATATGTATTTTTATAAAATTCGGTACATAAGCTCCAATCGGCCACATATCGAATTCTACTGAAATTAGTGAAAATCGGTGCATGTTCAGACCTAGGCCCCATACAAATGACGCCTATTAGAAAGACTTAAATTGCCATAAGCTCCAAATTATCATATAGATCTCGGTCAAACTGGGTTTATGTGAGTGTCTCACATCCATTAATCAGTAGTCCAAAAATAAACGTTATAGGACAATTCTTGGTTATAGCCCCCATATAAAAAGCTGCTTCCCGATCTTCACTTAAACCTACAAAAACCAAAAATATTGCACAGATTTTCGTCAAATTTGGTTTGTACATTTTTTTTGCAACAGAGAAGTGACTTCACGAAGTATGGTCAGAATCGGTCTATTTTTCGACCTAGCATCCGATATGAGCTTTTTCAGAACTGCGTATAAAAAAAAAATAATAATAATTCCACTCAGATTTGGTTAATGCTCATATGCTATACCCAATTAGTTGGACCTAATACCAGTTCTCTAAACGCATGGAATAGGGTATCGCACACTTGTTCTAGACCGACTATAATTTGCTTACTTCTTTTACTTTTTCATTGATATCTGGAGATCTATTGAACGGATTTTTATGATTTTAAATAGCAACCTGTTTAGGATGTCAATGAATAATTATCATTAAAAATGTGCAACCCAGCTGATCGATGGCGGGCATGATCGTGATTTACACAAACGGACAGATGGACCGGTTGTTATAGTGCTTATATACATATACGCGCTGATCATTTGAGTGGATGGTATAAAAAGGTGTTATTACTAATTTCAACAGCCTGATCCCTTACAGTTATTCTATAGTCCCCGTCTATCAGTTTATACAATCTTCTAATAGGGCACTTAATGGAGTCCTATCATATTAGTACCAGTGGCCAGTCTTACTATTTCGTGTCACTTGTGTGTGATTTATCTAATTGTATAACATCCGTTTCATTGGCTTATTTTTTTTTAAATAAACAAATCATTTGTGCATTTAACAAAAAAAAAAAAATAAGCTTAAATTATGAAAAATACAACAACATTATTTTGTGTTTTGCGGTGTATGAGTTTTCAACAACTATTTTTTTTTTTTGTGGCTGGTTGTTGCTCCATTAACTGTACATTTGAGAAAAAAAAATACAATAATTAGTTGCAATTGCAATTTGGTGATTGCATTATTTGGGAAAATGATAAATTTAGAAGATTAACACGATTAAAACACAGCTACCTGATGACATACATGTTCTTCCGTGAGTTGAATGTCGACGAAAATCATCACGATCATAATTATAATCATAGTAACATTTACGCACAGGATTTGGCGTACTGTACGCATTGGCACCATAATTTGTATAACAAGTTCGATTTCCAGCTAAACTTGTCGTTGGAGCCAATAGATTGGTGCTATCGCTTAACGGATATGGACCCATGCCTTCAACCGTTAATGAAAATGAAGTTGTACCAAATACTTTAGTTGTTTAAGATCAAAGCAAAGGACATAGTTTTGTTTTTGTTTGTGTTTTGTTTTTGAACAAATTTCCAATTCAAACAGAAAATGTTAGCCAATTTATTTCAATTATTTATATATTTTTTTTTGATTTTGTTTTAAGTAAATAAATTTTTATGTGTGTTTTGAGTTGTTTTAATGGGTTGTATGGTAGAGAATTATTTATCCAATTGTTGAGAGTTTAGAGTTGTTTTTTTTTGTTTTTTTTTTTTTTTTTAATTTTTAATGTTTCATTTATTTTACCATAAAATGATAAATGCCAAAATCATTTTAAATGTTGATTATTCAATACAAAATGAAATTAAAAGAATAGTTTTATTAAAAATTATATCTGAATCTGAAAGTAAAGTTTTATTAAAATTCATGTTATAACTAAACACTAACAACAAATAACATACACAAAAACGAGCACAATCACTAAAGGTTAAATAAGTTTTGGGGTTTTTTTTTTATATTAAGGGCCGGTTTATGTAAAACGAATGATCATTCATTAATTTTTTTATATTTTCTATAAAATTTTAAACCCTCTTTCGTTTATTATCGTTCGTAAGACATAAACAGGCAGCTCTTTTGATATGAATAAGCAAAACTATTAAATGTATATAAAACAAAAAAAAAAAAAAACAAAAAAAAAATATATGATTTTTTCAAGGAATAAAATGTTTAAAACTCAATGTTTATTAAAATGTTGCCATATCATCTTTTATGTCGATATAGCAACATTTAATAATTTTGACATTTTTCAACCGATTGATTTAAGAACATATGCTTTTGTAACGTGATTTCAGTACAATTTTTTTTACCATGTGTCCATTTAGACCAAAACATCGCTTCCTAAATTTTGTGCAATAACTATAAGGAGTGGTTCTAGATCATTGAAAGTTGGCACCGACCTTATATTGAGTAAATTAAAAAAAATGGAATTTCATCAAATCGACCACGCCTATCTCCCACCACCCATACAATCCAAGACTATTTGCTCTCATACAATTTTTCCTTCTTCAAATTTATAACATATACTTTCTAGAATAAAAATGCCACGCCCAAAAATATAGATAACATTTTTTTTAAATATTTTATTTATCATTTGAAAAACATCTTCATTAATTTTTCATCTATCATTTGTTCGATTCAATCGTCACATTCCAAATCCTGCTTGGATGGCTGATGCCTTAAGCTGGTTACAAAAGGGTCCGATGAAACCAGTAAGTGACGAAACATGTCAGTGTTTATCGCAACTCTATTGCATGTCCTAGAAAAGATTAACCTATACTTCCTGTTGTCCTTATTTCTTGTTTCTTCCGCTTATTCACTTAACATACCTATTGGAATAATTGCTGCATCCATGATGACTTTTCCATGTATAAGTAATTTATGGGCCACATGTTATTATTTGTAATATTATTCAGAAACGATCTAATAATTTTTCGTCAAGTCCGGTAATAGCAGTCATCAGTGCAGGATATTTCCATCGTTGGATGATCCTGTTCCTTGTTGAAATGAATCGACTCTCATGTTCGTTCTGTATATGTTTTGTATACGAAGCTTGTTTTTTGTTTTAATTGTTTATGTCCGTCTATTAGAAAAATTAAAAATGAAAAATAAAAAATAAAAATGAAAAATAAAAAATAAAAAACGAAAAATGAAAAACGAAAAACGAAAAATGAAAAATAAAAAATGAAAAATGAAAAATAAAAAATTAAAAAATGAAAAATAAAAAATTAAAATTGAAAAATGAAAAACAAAATATGAAAAATAAAAATGAAAAATGAAAAATAAAAAATAAAAAATGAAAAACGAAAAATAAAAATAAAACATAAAAAATGAAAAATAAAAATGAAAAACGAAAAATAAGAAATAAAAAATAAAAAAGAAAAAACAAAAAATAAAAAATAAATAAAATATTAAAAACAAAAAATAAAAAATAAATAAAAAATGAGAAATTAAAAATAAAAAATGAAAAATGAAAATTAAAAATGAAAAATGAAAAATGAAAAATGAAAAATGAAAAATAAAAAATGAATAATGCGAAATGAAAAACAAAAAATGAAAAATAAAAAATGAAAAACGAACAACGAAAAATGAGAAATGAAAAATAAAAAATGTTAAATTTAAAATTAAAAATAAAAAATGAAAAATGGGAAATAAAAAATGAAAAATAAAAGAGGAAAAATTAAAAATAAAAAAATAAAAACGAAAAATGAAAATTGAAAACCGAAAAATGACAAATAAAAAATAAATGACAAATAAATGACAAATAAAAAAGAAAAATAAAGAATGAAAAATAAAAAATGAAAAATGAAAAATAAAAAATGAAAAATGAAAAACGAAAAACGAAAAATGAAAAATAAAAAATAAAAAATAAAAAATGAAAAATAAAAAATTAAAATTGAAAAATGAAGAACGATAAATGAAAAATTAAAAATTAAAAATAAAAATGAAAAACGAAAAATAAAAAATGAAAAATAAAAAATAAAAAATGAAAAATAAAAATGAAATATAAGGAATAAAAAATAGAAAAGAAAAAATAAAAAATAGAAAATAATAAATAAATAAAAAATAAAAAACAAAAAATGAAAAATTAAAAATAAAAAATGAGAAATGAAAAATAAAAATAAAAAATGAATAATGAATAATGAGAAATGAAAAACAGAAAATGAAAAATAAAAAATGAAAAATGAAAAACGAAAAATTAAAAATGAAAAATGAGAAATGAGAAATAAAAAATGTTAAATTTAAAATTAAAAATAAAAAATGAAAAATGAAAAATAAAAAGGAAAAAAATTAAAAATAAAAAATGAAAACCGAAAAATGAAAATTGAAAACCGAAAAATGAAAAATAAAAAATGGAAAATAAAAAATGAAAAATAAAAAATGAAAAATGAGAAATGAAAAATGAAAAATAAAAAATGAAAAACGAAAAACAAAAAATAAAAAATTAAAAACGAAAAACAAAAAATAAGAAATGGAAAATGAAAAATGAAAACAAAAAAATGAAAAATGAAAAATAAAAAATAAAAAATAAAAAATAAAAAATGAAAAATGAAAAAAGAAAAATGAAAAATGAAAAATGAAAAATGAAAAATGAAAAACGAAAAATGAAAAATGAAAAATAAAAAATTTAAAATTTAAAATTTAAAATTTAAAATTTAAAATTAAAAATTTAAAATTAAAAATAAAAATGAAAAATGAGAAATATAAAATAAAAAATTAAAAATAAAAAAGGAAAAGTTAAAAATAAAAAATGAAAATTGAAAACCGAAAAATGAAAAATAGAAAATGGAAAATAAAAAATGAAAAATAAAAAATGAAAAATAAAAAATGAAAAACGAAAAATGAAAAATGAAAAATAAAAACTTTAAAATTTAAAATTTAAAATTTAAAATTTAAAATTTAAAATTTAAAATTTAAAATTTAAAATTTAAAATTTAAAATTTAAAATTTAAAATTTAAAATTTAAAATGTAAAATTTAAAATTTAAAATTTAAAATTTATAATTTAAAATTAAAATTTAAAATTAAAAATAAAAAATGAAAAATGAGAAATAAAAAAAAAAAAAATGCAAAATGAAAAATGAAAAATAAAAAAGGAAAAATTAAAAATAAAAAATGAAAAACGAAAAATGAAAATTGAAAACCGAAAAATGAAAAATAAAAAATGGAAAATAAAAAATGAAAAATAAAAAATGAAAAATAAAAAATGTAAAATTAAAAATTAAAAATGAAACAAGAAAAATACAAAAATAAAAATGAAAAATAGAAAACTTAAAATTAAAAATAAAAAATGAAAAATGAGAAACAAAAAATGAAAAATGAAAAATAAAAAAGGAAAAATTAAAAATAAAAAATTAAAAACGAAAAATTAAAATTGAAAACCGAAAAATGAAATATAAAAAATGGAAAAGAAAAAATGAAAAATAAAAACTGAAAAATGAAAAATAAAAAATGAAAAACGAAAAATTAAAAATAAAAAAAGAAAAATAAAAAATGAAAAATAAAAAAAAAAAAAATGAAAATGAAAAATGAAAAATAAAAAATGTAAAATTTAAAATTAAAAATGAAACAAGAAAAATACAAAAATAAAAAATATAAAATTAAAAACGAAAAACGAAAAATTAACAATGAAAAAATTAAAAATATAAGATGAAAAATAAAAACTGAAAAATAAAAAACGAAAAAAGAAAAATGCATAATAAAAAATGAAAAATTAAAAATTAAACGGTTGAAATAATAAATAAAAATAAATATTGTTATGTTAGCAGAGCCCCTGCAGTTGATTGCTATATGTGATATATAGGTGACGCTTTCTGTTTGATTTTGAAAAAGTGCCATAAAAAAATTCTTTAATTACTAGATGTTTACAAATCTCCCCTGTGCATTGGCACCATATCTCCCCATGCTAAAATTTTTGTACATTTCACAGTTGCAATATCGCCCTTCTCTTTCTCAACAAGAATTACAACTCTCTCATTTATTTTTTTTTTTAGCAAATTCGAATGAAATACGTTAACAGTATCTTGTAGACAAAGGTCTTTTATTTCGCCAGTATTTACCTCCAGATGTTCACTGCAGGGTTAAGGGCATCATGGACACCCACAACAAGTTCTTAACACTAATATCAGCTGATAAGTTCTGGTTATATACCGCATGATCAGATAAACCATCACAACCCCATTTAGATGTGAGCGTGCAATTGTCAATTGGTAAATCGTTGTTATATTCAATAAATAGCTGCCCTAAAAGTTTGCAATTGTTTTTGCAAAAATTTTATGACAAGTCTCATTATTTTTACCAGAAATTTATAGTTTTCTTTCTGTTCCCGAAACTTCCGAGAATTATTATTTTTTTTTTTAATCGAAAAAAGAAAATCCTGCCTTTCATTTTATTAAAAGAACAGCTTAAGGAAACAGCCATTGAAAATCAGAATAAGTAAATTTTTAGAGGCTTATAGATTTGGATTCATCTATTTTTCTTTTTTTTTACGACCGAACGCCGGCTCTCACTTACCCACCCCTCCCGACCAAGGGGGCACGTGGGGACCTTGAACACACCATGGTATGAACGCTGGCAGATTCCAAGAGCTGGCATGTCAATTGTGTGGTCGTAAATCAGCTACGGACTATATCATCTGCTGATATTAGTAATAGACAAAAAATGGTTGAGGTATTCAATTATATCGCGCTTTACTTTCAATAAATTGCAATTAAATTCAACGAAATTGTGCAACACATTTTAATCATTACAAATTCTGCGGAAATGTGATAAAAGAAACTCCGAGTCAACGTCACCATTCGCAAGGTTGAAAACAAAACTGACACCCAACTTGGTCCTCCTACTCTCAGGAGTAGGATGTCTGATAAGCTTTAGTTTCATAACTCCAACCTAAACCACGTAGACAGAATAGCAAAAACTTTTTCTGCACAGACTCATTTCCATTGGTGTGAATCTGATAATATGGATTCCATATTATTGATGCATATTTCGAAATTGGTCTTACACGTGCTGCATAAAGCTGTTTAGTAACTAACATATGGATCTGAAAAATCCTTAGCCCATTTTTAAACGAAACCAAGAGTAAATCTTGCCTTATTAACAATCATACTAATATGACTAATGAAGTCAAATTTCCTATCCATAAGTACACCAAGATCCAGAAATGTTTGAACGGTATCCAACACTATTCCATTAATGCAATAATCGTTCGAAATTATCCTCTTTCTGTGAAATACCAGATTCAGTTGCATCAAGTTCACATTACACAATTCAACTAATAAATCAAGCTCACGCTAAAGAGTAATATGACATTTTTGTCATTGAAAATGTGAAATAACTTAACATTATCTGCATAATAAGGACGCATAATAAGTAAAAACAATAGAGGGCCCAAATGACTGCCTTGGGGAACGCCAGAAGTAACTCTTATAATTTGAGATTCAATATTGCGAAACATCACTCTTTGAGATCTTAATATAAGATACGATTCAATCCTCAAAATAATAGATATGTCAATGAGTCTTAGTTTGAGAAGTAAAATGTTATGATCCACCCTATCGAAAGCTTTACTAAAATCGAACGAAATCTTGGAAAACATGAGTCGAAAATTCTAGAAGATTAGTAACTGTTGATCTTGATTTTAAAAAGCCATGTTGAAATGAAGACGTAGTCGACTTTAGTTGATAAGAGAGATAATCAGTAACAAGTTTCTCCATTAACTTAGGAGTAACACTTAGCTTAGCTATTTCCCTATAATTAAGCTCATTCGCCTTACCATCTGACTTATACAAAGGTATAATAAATGATTCTTTCCAAAACGTAGAAAAATAGCAATTGGCAAAAGACTGTTGAAAATACACTTAGAAATTGAGCGCAGTTTCTCAAAATACAAACAGGAACATCATTAGCACCAGTCTTGTATGAAAATTTCAACTGAACCAGAGACTTAAAAACAGTTTCCGTATCAAAAAGCGGATCATTTGATACCGATGCAAATTTTATTAAAAATGGATAATTAGAGACGGTTAAAGTATTTGAACAGGATTGCTATACGTGGACTGGAAAAAATCAGCAAATGTATTGGCAATATCAAGATAATCAGAGGATGAGATATCATTTCAAAATACTGTAGGTGGGAACGATGAAGATTTGTGTTTAACACGTACAAAGTCAAACAAAGACTTTGGGTTATTAGCAAGCCCCAATTTATTTGAATTCCACTGACAAGTATGCTCAAAGTTCTGATGGGAAAGAGGAATGCATTTAGAACAACAATCGTTCCAAATATCATAAAATTTTACCAAAAGAAAGACCACGATGCAAGTATTAAGGAGCCGATTATCAACCAAAAATTAACAGTCAATATTATAAAGCCGTTCATGCAATTTATCATAATCAGTACGTTTAAAGCAAAATAATTTACTCATCGCAGTATTTAGCCCCGTTATAGGCTCTTTTTAATCAATATCAAGAATTAATCCAAGAGCAGGGTGATATCGATCTTTGGGTCAATGCAATTCACTACAAAATTTTCACGATTATCCACAAAAACTAGATCCAACACTTTTTTCGAGTTTAGAACGCAATTTATATGAAGTATATATATATATATATGTTCCCGAAACTCCTATAAGGAGCATAGGGCCGCATGAAGTACCCCCAGATCAAAAGTTCATCATAAAAGCGAAATGTCGTAGATGAAATAAACGATAAGAAGTCAGGCGAATAATGCCATATACTGTATTGACAGAGTATGGGGGAATATAGGAACAAGTAATATAAGTAGTTTTACTCGGGAAAATAGCTTTCACACATATGAACTCAATGCTAGTATCAATATCATTAAATTCAACAAAACTTGAGGTATACTTACTGTGTACCAAGGTTCAGAAAATACACATATGAAACACACAATGTTCTGTTCTAAAGCAGCCAACACATATTTTTATTTTCATATCAATTATGTGTGTTTCTAAATTTTGTACGGTGCCCAACACAATGATGACTGTGTTTCGTTTTAATACTTCGTTATATACACGAACATTTTTCTATCACGTATTTTTTGTTTCGAATACACATACATCACACAGATTCGAGTATAGTTTTATTTTAAGTTCGTTTTCTTGCAGGTGTACTGCTAAAAAAAAACAGAACATATTTTTCAACGCGTATGTCTAAAATTTAAGACATTAGGGATTTGCGATCGGAAAAATTTGAAACATCCCTTTAATAACGACAACGATTGTTTCAACCAAATTGATTAAAAAAATCTAAAATAATTCATCAGCAGTTATAAAAAAATATAAATAAAACGATAATAATAATAACAATAAAAAAAAAATAAAAATAAAAAGATAGTAATAACATAGAAAACAGAGAAATTGTATATGTTGTTTATGACTTAATTTCGTTTTTTTTCGATCGCGAGTGGGTGATGTTTTAATTTTCAGATGTACGCGTTGAAAAACATGTTCTGTTTTTTTAGCAGTACACGTGCAAGAAAGCGAACTTAAAATAAAGCTACATTCGAATCTGTGTGGTTTATGTCTGCTCGAATCAAAAAATACGCGATAGAAAAATGTTCGTGTAGATAACGATAAATTAAAACAAAACAAAGTCATGATTGTGTTGGGCACCGTACAAAATTTAGAGACACACATAATTGATATGAAAATAAATATATGTGTTTGTAGGCCTGAACTATGTTTGTTTACATATATGTACGAATTTTTTATTCAGTGTGTGTTTTTTTCTGAACTCTGCTATGTACACTGTACAACTATTATGATATTCCTATAATTTTTTTAAATTTATTTTTTTATATTAAATTTTTTTGCGAAAATATTAAAGTGAAATGGTATTATCATGAAAATTACACATATATGGACCACTAAATTGCATGAACAAATAAGTCATATCTAGCTTAGCACCCTTGCAGTGGCTTTACTTAAGTTTTTCAAGAATAAAATAAAATTTTTCTATAAAACCAGAAATAGAAATTTCATAATTAAAATATTTCAATCGATTTTTGACACCAATAACCCACTGTGCAGCGCGACAGAATAGTGACGCTGTACATTGAAAGTAGTCGTTCATTTGGTTTAACTCAACGTTCATATCTTCGAAAATATGGTGGCCAAGAGCACCGTCTAACAATATTATGCAATGCTTAGGGTCGAATTTTGTTTAACGCGGGACATTGGGTAATCGTTCATCGACACCCAAGACGTTCGAATGAACTGGTTGAAGCGGTACAAGAGATTGTTGCCGAGAATGAATCATATCGTCACCGCGCTTAGCATTTTGGCGTCAATAGAACCACCTTGCTTGCAATATGGCCAAACAATCGCTCGAATCGTTGACACTGAATTTGAATTTTGGAAGCAATTTTACATAAGCGGCGAGGACATTTCACACTCTGGTCTAGATGGTTACGTGTTTTAAGAAGATGGTGTATAAAGCCATGCTGCAAATCAAACGAAGCAGTTTCTGCGACAAAAATTCCCTGAACGAGTGATGTCAAATTAAAAGTGGCATTGTCTGGTCACCAATATCTTCAGATCTGACCCTTCCGAACTTATTTTTGTGGGGTTATTAGAAAAGCAATTTATACACCACCAAGCCGCAGACTATTGACGAGCTCAACGCAAATATTCGTGCCGAATCGTCGCTATAACGCCCGAGAAGCTCGAAAAGGGAAACATTTTCCGTGGTTCTTAGAGGCAACCATATGATTTATGTTGTACTCAGAAAGTAGTCCAAATGAATTAAAAAGGACCAAGTTAAATACAAGTATCACACATACGGAAATCGACTGATTTTTTTTAAAGGTTATTCATAAATGATGGCACACCTCTGTGCATAAATATACTGTGAGCGTCAAAAAAAGTAAACACCTTAGTTCCTCATATTAAAAGTTTTATTAAAATGAAGTAATTAACACAAAATTTAAAATAAATATAGGAAATTCAAGAACTATTTAATTATAGCTGAACTCAATAAAAAAAAATTAAACAGAAGCATTACAAAACAGAAATAAATGCACTTTATTTAGAAAATGAGCAAATTTTACGTGTCAAAAAAAAAAGTAAATAGCAAAGAAAAGGCAACAGAACTTCAATACAAAAAGTAAACTTTTAAAATTTTTTAATATTTGGTTTATTTTCATTTGGCCTTAAGCCCCTTATGTAGTCTTCTAGGCAGCAAGTCGACAATTTTTTTTGTTATATCAGGGGAGATTATGCTCCATTTTTTCTTTTTAGGCATCTTTAAGTTTCCCTTGCTTGAAAAAGCCCTTCGACCGATTTTTCTGTCAAGATTTTCCCACAGCTGCTCGGTTGGGTAAAGGTCCGGTGACTGCGACGGTTGATCAGGTATCTTAGGAGTCCGGTACAGTAGCCACTCTTTCACAATTTTAGATGTAAGCTTTAGATCGTTGTCCTGTTGGGAGATCCTATTTTCAGCCATGCCTCATTTCTCGACGCTAGAGCCAACATTGTCCTTCAAAATGGCTAAGTAATCTATTTGGGTCATAGTGGAGTAAATAAAAACATAATAACCAACACCTGTTCCCGCCATATAGCCCCAAAACATAACTGAACCCCACTGTGTACAACAGTTTTGGTAACACACTTGTCTTTGCATGTTTCATTCTTAGCACGCCATATTTTTGGAGGCTTTTTCGTGCCGAAAATTTCGAATTTCCTCTTATCTGCATATAATATGTTTTCCAACAAAGATAGAACCTAATTTTTCTACTTTTTATCGAAATTCATTAGCTTGCTCTGATTGGCCTTGGATATGTATGGTTTCTTGCATGGTATCCTTCCATGTAGACCATTTTTGTGAAGCGATCTCCTTACTGTACTGGACCTTACTGGTTTGGCTGATATCTGCGTTATGTGTTCTGATAATTTAACCGCATTTTAGGCTGAATATGTCTTCACTTCTCTTACTACAGCTCTAACTTCAGTACCACTAGGCTGCTTTGGGCGTCCAGATCTCGTTAAATCTTCAACCTGATGGTGTTTGGCGCATTCATCAACTACTTTTTTTTTGTGCAGTGGTTCCTACCCATAATTTCGCCAATTTCACGCAAAGATTTACATTTTTCTTTTTAATCTAAAATATTTTCGGAGTATAAACCGATAGTTGCTTTCCCATAGTGAGAATATTTGCTTTTACATCTTTTTAGCCATTATTGATTAGTACAAATCAAATGATTTTTAGTAAAGTAGAACACGTGATCAGTACACATTTATCCCAAAAAGTTTAGGTTCTTCCCCGAACTATAAAAAAGCGTAAATAAGTGTTACCACTGTTAACTTTTTTTTGACGCGTAAAATCTGATGCATTTTCACTTTCGAGAGATTTGTGCAATATTACCAATTGATTTGATTTCATGTTTTATGGTAGTCAATCTCTAAATGGTGTAGTACTAAACTCTGCAATATTACTTTTTATCGTAAGTCAATAATAATTTTGTTATAAGACAATTTAAAGATTAAAAATTGTTGTTTACTTTATTTTGACGCTCACAGTATATTTCCTCGTCTCTTTTTAAACTCATTCTTTTAACTCATTCTCTCTGTCTGTCTGTCTGCCTTGGGGCGATCCCATTCCCTCTCATTCAATTGATCTGAAACTGGGCTCATACTCTTGTTGTGACTATAGATTTTGCAGTAGTCACGCACAGTCACGGAGAGATTAAAACCTCACTTCCCCTCATCCGATCGATCTGCAACATTGTCCATAGACTTGTTATGGCCACAGATAAGTTTAAGATAGTCAACACGCATAGTCACGCCCAGCCACGGAGTGATATAAACCCCATTTCACCTCATACAATCAATCTGAAACTTGGTCCACAGACTTGTTGTCACCAAATATTAATTTAAAGATAGTCACGCATAGTTACGCCCAGTCACGGAGTGATTTAAACCCCATTTAACCTCATCCAATCAATCAGAAACTTGGTCCACAGACTTGTTGTGACTAGATTAATTTGAAAATAGTCATGCAAAGTCACGCACAGTCACGGAGAGATTCAAAACTCATATATATATAAGGAGAAAGAGTTTTAATAAAAACTTTGTTTTTATTGGTTAGATTGTTAAGAACATTATAAACCATTTATTTTTTGTTTTATTTTTGTGGTGGTCCAGGTTATTATGGAATTTAAAGAAGAGAAATATTGATTCCAGGCTAAAATTTACGTGATTATTTGATGTGGAAAATATTCAGTGTCGTCTTCGTTTTAAAATTTTTTTGGCAAAATTTCTGTGATTGATTTTCGATATTTTGACCCAAAACGCCCTCAAAATCGTATTTTTGGGGGTTGGAATGTTCCCAAAACATTTAGCGTGGAATATTTAGAAAAACATTGCTTAAGATAATTTGTCGAGAAAAACAACACTGCACAAAATAGAGGCTGTCAAAAAATGAGTTAGTCCAGTATCTGCGATGAAACTTGAATTTGTTTTAGAACACGAAGTATTTTCATTGCTTTTTATGTCTAGCAGATTTTTTACATTTGATCCAAAGAGACCATATACAAAGTGGATATCATATGAATGGTACTTGTAAAGCCTATCCAATAGAGTATAACATGCACGTTGATACCTCATACGATTTTAAACATTAAAATTCCTTGTAAATCTGTTAAATATATTTAAGAAACAACAATAATTAATAAAAAGAAAAAACGTGAATGAATTTGATAAAATTTTTGTTGAAAGAATTATGAATGACATTGATATGTTAGTGTTGATTTTGTTTTTAAATTGTTATTAATTAATTTTTTTTTTGTATAAATAAATATTATCTTTTGGTTAAACTAAAGGAAATAAATAAACAAACAAACATAAAACCAGTGTTACAGATATATATCGGTTGTAATTTGGGGTTAGCAAGTATTTTGTTGTTTTTTGGTTTTTGTTTTAGTTTTTGTATTAAAAATTATAAACACAAATTGTGAACTACACAAAAACAAAGTTATTATGTTAAAAATTGAATTTAAAAAAAAAATAATCTTACGTGAATCATGTTGGGTTTTCTCCTCAGATACCATAAGAGCGGCACGTTCGAGGCCCGAATTCATACTTTGTGGCTCCGAACTATTTGTGCAGTTTACCATACTCCTGAAATTCGCACACTCTACGATTATGTTTTAAATTGTATAGGCATTTTTTTTTTGTTTTTATATAAAAAATTAATAATTCTAAGTACTTAATTGCAGAAACATTTAAGAAATTGTGTTGAAAAAGTTGTTGTTGAAAGAAACAAAAATTATACCTAAAAGAACATAGAGGAGGATGAGTGATGTACAGCCTCTGTGATATGTAAACAATTTAAAATTACATTATTGTCGACGATTTCATCTTGCAAGAGGTATTTTTTTTTTAGTTCTATTCTATAAGTAGAGATTGAAATCTAAAACGTGAACTGGGGATCCTAGATAAAATTAGATTATTGTGACAAGTGAATTCGCTGGAAAACAAAGAATTTTGTGGATATAACAGAATAACAAAAATTCATTAGTATTTGATAGACATTTCACTGTGATAACCAAGTAATTTTATTGCTGCACCTAAACTGAAACTGACAGCCTTTAAAAATGTTATGAGTGGGCCGATATTTGTTTATTATTTCTTAAAAAAAAGGCTTGACGATTTTTCTGGAGTTTGGGTTCTATATGACGCATTGACGATTTCGCCCTTGCAAATTCTATGGACTCTAAACGATACCAGATAATTCTCAAATTTCCTAAGATATTATAATTAAAATGTGGAGATATTTTAAAAATCACTTTAAGGTCATTTAAAATTTCATGTTTTTTAAATTTTATTGTTTTATACCGCCCTCTATGGGATATTTGACAACGAGTTATCTACAGGAAAAGCCCTGTTAGCTGGAATGATTGGGAATGAGAGCATTTCGAATAATCGAAAATAGCAGGTAATTTAATGTTTCCTAAAACTAGAAATTAGACGAGAATTTCGCTTGATTTCATTTTTAGGATTTGTTTTCAAATTTTATACCAGAAAACATTTCACACATTCAATTCAACTGAATACTGAATAAAATAAGAAAAAAAAATATTTTCTATGAATCCTCGAAGAACAGAAAACTAATTTCCCTTGTGAGAGAAAAAAGCAACAAAATTTTGTATAAATTAAAATTACGGTTAACTGGGTGTTCCACCGGTCAATCGGGCTTTAATGCATGGGCTTTTGACCTTCCAACAAAAACCAACTCATTTATTAGACAGGATCTTTATGTATTAGAGGTGATCAGTCATCATGGTTGGCAAATTATGGATTTTTAATTTTGTTTCATTAAAAAAAAATATATGTATGTATATTAGGGGGTTTCACCAAAACCGTTTTTATTGTATTTCCTCAACTTTTAAAACGAAATTTGAATTCTTATGGCCCAGAAGATTTTTGAGAATTTTTTCAGATTTTTTGGAGACCAGGACAGAGTCGCTGAAATGCAATACGCATTTTTTATTTATTTTTCTTTGGGCCTTTTTTTTCACTTCTGTATAGTACCAGCCTACTAATAATTTCATTTCTTCTGAAGTGACTTATCTGATTTTGTGAAAAGAAAGCACGAGAAAAAAAATTAAAAAACTATATTTATTTAGCCTATACCACTATGTGGTCGGGGGTATAATTAATGCCTTTGTGCTGATGTTTGTAACTAGCAAAAATATTTGACCTAGACCCATCTTTTATTATACCGATCGACTCTGAATCACTTTCCGAGTCCATTAGCGAAGTCCGTCCTTCCTTTCGTGTGTCCGTCCGTCTCTCTGTCCGCCATGTAAACTTTGAATTCAAACTGCAAGCCGTATATACGAATATATTTTATTTAAATCTAGTACATGAGCTTTCATTGCCCATAGAAATTGGTAAAAATCGCTGTATGTTCAGACCTTGTCCCCATACATATAAACCCTAAAAGATCGGCTTAGATTGCCATAAGATCCAAATTATCATACAGATCTCGGTCAATTTGGGTCAGTGTGTGTATATTACATCCATTAATGAGTAGTCCAAAAATAATGCCTATAGGACAATTCTTAGTCATAGGCCCTATATAAAGCTGCCTCCCGATCTTCACTTAAGGTCAAGGTTCAGAAAATACACACATGTAACACACAATATTCTGTTCAAAAGCAGCCAACACATATCTTTATTTTCATATCAATTATGTGCGTTTCTAAATTTTCTACGGTGCCCAACACAATCATTTTTCTATCACGTATTTTTTGTTTCGAACACACATAAACCACACAGATTCGAGTGTTGCTTTATTTTAAGTTCGTGTTCTGGTACATGTACTGAGAAAAAACAGAACATGTATAACAAACAGGTTCGAGTTCAGTTATATTTTAAGTCGTGTTCTGGCTCGTGTACTAAGAAAAAATAGAAGATGTACAATAAACAGGTTCGAGTTCAGTTATATTTTAGATTCGTGTTCTGGCTCGTGAACTGCGAAAAATTGAAACATCAATTCGCGATGTGATACACCCCGATAAAAACGACGACAATTGTTTCAACCAAATTTATTAAAATTTTATTGACCCTTTTTTATGACTTACGTTGCAAATTGTTTACAATTGTCAAATATTTTAAAATTTTATTGGCCATTTTTTGTGATTTACGTTGAAATTATTTACAATTGTTTTTATTGACTGGTTTTTATTTTAATAAAAGATGGTAATAAAATACTTAAGACACATAAACTGCACACTGCACTTAAATCTTTCTTGCAGGTAAATTTTTTCGTTTCGCTATTAAAAGTTGCGTATTTTTTATAGCAAAACTTATTTCTGTTATTGCTTTCAAATTTTTTTAATTTTCACAAAATATTTGCAATTTATACAATAACACAGTACACTTATAGATCACGATCTAATGAAAACTGAACCACTTTTAATGAATAAATGACGCACGCACTCGCTATTTATTGCAAAATAAATTGCGTGAAATTGTAACACTTGCAAGCAATTGTAACGTAAGTCATAAAAAAGGGACAATAAAATATGAAAATATTTTTTTGGGTTTTTTTATTGACACTCATTATGTATTTACGCAAAACATCCCAAAAAATCATTGAGAAAAGGATTGTGCATTGACACTAATTGGTTCGCAAATTAAGGGTGGGTGATTGTGTTTTTTATGATGCAAAATTTGTTTGTGTCTAAAGTTATTTGTTACCAAAAAAAAAAAAAAAAAAATTGATTGCAAAAGATCCTGGGTTTTTCATCTATGACACTAATTGGTTGCGAAAATAGGGGTGGGTAATGTAAAAAAACCTAACAACCAACAAATGTAACTTTTATGATGCTAAATAGTTTTTGTGTCTTAAGTATTCTATTACCATATTTTATTAAAATAAAAACCAGTCAATAAAAACAATTGTAAATAATTTTAAAATATTTGACAATTGTAAACAATTTGTAAAGTAAGTCATAAAAAATAGTTAATAAAATTTTAATAAATTTGGTTGAAACAATTGTCGTCGTTTTTATCGGGGTGTATCAGATCGCGAATTGATGTTTCAATTTTTCGCAGTACACGAGCCAGAACACGAATTTAAATAAAATATAACTGAACTCGAACCTGTTTATTGTACATGTTCTATTTTTTCTTAGTACACGAGCCAGAACAAGACTTAAAATATAACTGAACTCGAACCTGTTTATTATACATGTTCTGTTTTTTCTTAGTACACGAGACAGAACACGACTTAAAATATAACTGAACTCGAACCTGTTTATTGTACATGTTCTGTTTTTTCTCAGTACACGTACCAGAACACGAACTTCAAAAAAACCAAGACTCGAATCTGTGTGGTTTATGTGTGATCGAAACAAAAAATACGTGATAGAAAAATGTTCGTGTAAATAACGAAATATTAAAACGAACACAGTCATGATTGTGTTGGGCACCGAAGAAAATTTAAAAACAAACATAATTGATATGAAAATAAAAATATGTGTGTGTTGGTCTACGTTATGATTGTTTACATATGTATATGTACGAGTTTTTTATTCAGTGTGTGTTTTTTTCTGAACTCTGCTTAAAACTAAAAAAAATGTTGCACATATTTTTCTCAAATTTAGTTTGTATATGTTTTTGCAATAAGTGGCTTTACCAAATACAGTAAATTTAGCATCCGATATGAACTTTTCCAATTAGTTGGACCTAAGACCAGCCCTCTAAACGTATGGTATAGGGTATCGCAAGTCGGTCTAGATGGACTATAATTTTCTAACTTGTTCTTAGATAAAATTGATTTCAGGCACTTCGTACCAATCTTTAAAAATTATGAAAAATCCTCAAAAATCTTTTGGGCCATAAAAATTCATATTCCGGTTTAAGAGTTGCAATAATAAAAATAATATGTTTTTGGTGGAACGCCCTAATACACATAAGGAGGGAGCGACATGGCGTTGCAAATAGATGTAAAATTGCTATTTCTATGTGAAATTTAGGGCTGATCGCAGACATCTAAGAAACATTTAATTTGAATAATTCTTTTATTTGGATTTTCGGTAGATTTATTTTATTTAATTTGTTTTTATATATTTGGATTTTATAGTTTTTGTGCGGCTTCGATCAATTATCAATTTATGTCTCATTAGCAATTTTCTTTATTAAAATGTGCGATTATACAAACTTTATATTATGTAATGTTTAGGGAACATTTTCTTTCTAATGTGAAATGCGATTAGCGATATCTAATTAAAAATATAGTTGGTTTTGTGAAATTTAAAATTTTGTAAATTTTTTCCGCTTACAGTTTTTTTTTTCAAAATTTTCAGTAGCTGCGTAGTTCCTGAAGATGAAATCTGATCGGCCTAAAATTTCACTAATAATATTTTGACATTCATTTGAATAGAACCACACTTACGACACTGCGTCACTCCATCGTAATATCTTAATATAAAGTTACGCTCATCACTGATTCACTGATTCAATGAATATGTAATGCTATGCTTATATGCATGATAAATAATCACTTTCACTTCCACGTATTTGCTTGGGGATTTAAATAAAATCAAAAACTAAGGGTCTTATTGAAAAATGGTTGATATTTGCCCCTTCCTCCCCGCTTTTTGGATCACTAGATCACCATCCGAATTATGTTTAGGGATGCCAGATCAAAATACGTAAAATTAGGTGAATAATTTTATGTTCATAGTATCAAAAGATATATCAAAATAAATTTGTTTTTAATAAATATTTCAGCCATTTTAAATTTAAGTGTTTTCCATTTTTCAGTGGAAGTCTTAGGCGCATTACAACTAACTAGTACATATATCTATCTATATGATTACCGTTTGAAAGACCTTTGAATTAAATTAAATTATTTAAAAGTATTCATCGGATTTTTTTTTATAATTTGTTTAATATTAGACTTTGGCAATCCAAATATATTAAAATAGAGGAAGTTGTTCAATAAATCACACGATTGTACATCACTTATATCGGGTATTTGAAAAGAAACGAACATCTATGCATATATGTATGTGTGGAGCCATGACTGTGAAAATAGCTTAAGTGTCAGATATGCGATTTCAGATTTTTGATGAAATCGATAATTTAAGATCAGTAAAAGTACCGTTTAAAATTTACAGCTAAAGCTATCTCAGCTTAAGTGCCTTTTCTTATGCCTGATTTTCACTATGTCATATATACTGACAACAAATAATTTCCTCAACGGACATCTAGTAATCTTCTATTAATTACTAACAAAACTAACTAACAAAAAATCCGGCTGTCAAACAAAAACAAATTACCAACATGTTGAAAATTTTATTTTAGAAGTCAAATGTTGCCAGGGGTTGCAAATGACAAGACATTACAACCCGTTTTCATACAACTAACAATAACTGACAACAACTGACATTAAAAATGATATAATGAAAACCAGGCATTATTGTGTTTAAATACTAAGATAAAGCAAAGATAATTAAAAAAACTTTTTATTTTTTCACTTAAGCTATTTTCGCGATCATGGATCAATATATTTGAAGAAAATATTTTTTTAAATATTATAATATAAGCTCTTCAGCTTCATAGCCGCCATCAATGGTACTAATTTTGACAGAAAAAATTTACTCTAGCCCGACTTTTTCAGATCAAAATTTCAAGAAAACCGCGGTTAACAATATTTAAATTTTTTTGAAATCGAATAACAAAATTTTAAACTCTATATATGAAGTATTTGCAAGATATTTACAAATAGTTAGTTGTAAGGCGACCATGATGCCGGATAGAATGTACTAGTATTCCTTTATCGAGATCATAAACCATTTATGCTACGCTGGGGCCAAATAATCAACGAGTTTAAATCTATATTAAGACAGTTCTACTACTAATCGTAAATATTTTATTTGAACATTACACTCCCTTGAACATCTGTAGCTTTGGTCAATATATTCAGAAATGTAAAAGATTTAACGTTTACAACTTTTTTTAAACAAAAACAACTAGTTAGTTATAAGACGACCCGCTATATGATGTTTTGTTATTTTACCGAGTTTATAAACAATTTATGGGATGCTAGCTAGCGTTAACGAATCAACGAATTCAAAATGCGTTTACAGCATTTCAGAGTCAGTGAGTCAGTGATGAGGGCAAAAATATGTTAAGATATTTTATGGCTAATATTTTTTTTCTGCAGAGTAAAACTTTATTTTATATTATGAAGATTGGAGGAATAAAACTTTTATGATGGCGTTCTTTGCTCTCCTAGATTATAAGGTTTTTTCTAGATACTGCTATTGAATATAAGTCCTTCATTATAGAGAATATATATGTACGGGACATAGATCATTTTTATAAATATCAGAAAACAAATTTTTTTTTATTTTTTTTTTTTTCTATTATCTCAAAAAAACCTAATTGTTATAAACTTTTTGCAACAAATGTTTCTGACGAAATTAAATGAATTATTAAAAAAAAAAAACATATTTTGTGTCTGAGTTAAGATCTGGTTACTTAGTAAAAACAAAAAAATATATAAAATAAAAGAAAACAGAAAAATAAATTTAATATCTTTTATAAAATCCTTGGAAGTTTTAAGAGTTTAAATTTTATTTTAAAAAAATTTTACAAAAATTATAAAAATTGAAAAGCATTAAATTACAAACATTAAACATAAAATTAAATAATATGTAGAAATAAAAATACACAAATCATTAAAACTATTAAGAACTGTGCTGTTTGGATAGTTCAGTTGAAGTATTACGTTCAGTTAAGGCATTATGCTCAGTTAAGGAATTACGTGGAGATATATCTATATCTTCGGTGGAAGTTTTACTATTATCAGTATCATCGCTAAATTCAAATAAAATAATGAGAAAATAAAAACAAAACATATATATATAAAAAAATCAAATAAAATAAAATAGTGTTAAATATGTTAATATTGGCCTTTCTGTTTAAGTGATGACGATGACGTAGGCGAAGGATGATGAAGAGATAGAGCTAATAATGGTTAAGGCATGAAGAACAAACGCTTAATGTTGTAACATGATTTTTTTTTTAATTTAAATATGTTTTTTTTTTTTTTTTTGATTTTTCAGTAATTTATATGATAGAATTTTATTTTATGTAAAATGTAGCATTCAAAGCATTCGTAACAAGTAATTATAAAATATTTGAAACAAATTTATAACATTAATGGAATAAGATTTTTTAAAAGTAACATTTAAAAGGAATTTCATAAAAAAAATATGTAAATGAGTTATGTAAAAAACATATTTTGTCTACTTAAAATATAGAAACTCTACGAAATTCAATTTTATTAAAATTTATTTGAAAAGTGTTTTATAACAAATAATGTTTTGTTTATTGCTTTGTATTTATACAGGGAATTAAAATTGCAGGAATTTATTTAAAAAAATTTGTTTTGTTCATCATGCAACTTACCCGTACAGTCTACTATCTCGGAATGTCCTTCTTGTGTTTTAAGTTTATGGCAGAAAAGTTTTGTTGGGTAATGGGTTTTATTTTTCAGAATTATTATTATAGCATGGATTATTTAAAATGTACAATGATATTAGTATTTAAATGACATTGTTACATTTAGGATAAAATAAAAATAAAAAAAATAAATAAAAAATGTGCTAAAAATCAAAACAAAATTTTGATAACTAATTAATAAATGGATTGCAATGGTATTGCTTCAAATTTATTTTTAATTATTTTATATTTTTGATATTTTTATATTTTTAAATTTTCATACACATATTAATATTTTTATATGTTTATATAAAAAACAGAATTTTTTATTTTTATAAAAAAATAATAAAATTTATATTTTTCTATTTTTATATTTTTATATTATTATATTTTTATATTTTTATATTTTTATATTTTTGTATTTTTATATTTTTATATTTTTATATTTCTATATATTTATATTTTTAAATTTTTATATTTTTATATTTTTATATTTTTATATTTTTATATTTTTATATTTTTATATTTTTTATTTTTATATTTTTATATTTTTATATTTTTATATTTTTATAATTTTATATTTTTATATTTTTATATTTTTTATATATTGATATTTTTATAGTTTTATATTTTTATATTTTTTATATTTTTATATTTTTGTATTTTTATATTTTTATATTTTTATATTTTTATATTTTTCTATTTTTATATTTTTATATTTTTGTATTTTTATATTTTTATATTTTTATATTTTTATAATTTTATATTTTTATATTTTTATATTTTTATATTTTTCTATTTTTATATTTTTATATTTTTGTATTTTTATATTTTTATATTTTTATATTTTTATATTTTTATATTTTTATATTTTTATATTTTTATATTTTTATATTTTTATATTTTTATATTTTTATATTTTTATATTTTAATATTTTTATATTTTTATATTTTTATATTTTTATATTTTTATATTTTTATATTTTTATAGTTTTATATTTTTATATTTTTATATTTTTATATTTTTATAGTTTTATATTTTTATATTTTTATATTTTTATATTTTTATATTTTTATATTTTTATATTTTTATATTTTTATATTTTTATATATTTATATTTTTAAAATTTTTAATTTTTATAGTTTTATATTTTTATATTTTTATATTTTTATATTTTTATATTTTTATATTTTTAAATTTGTATATTTTAAAATTTTTAAAAAAAAATTTTTTTTGATATTTTTATATTTTTATATTTTTATAGTTTTATATTTTTATATTTTTATATTTTTATATTTTTATATTTTTATATTTTTATAATTTTATATTTTTATATTTTTATATTTTTATATTTTTATATTTTTATATATTTATATTTTTCTATTTTTATATTTTTATATTTTTGTATTTTTATATTTTTATATTTTTATATTTTTATATTTTTATATTTTTATATTTTTATATTTTTATATTTATATATTTTTATATTTTTATATTTTTATATTTTTATATTTTTATATTTTTATATTTTTATATTTTTATATTTTTATATTTTTATATTTTTATATTTTTATATTTTTATATTTTTATATTTTTATATTTTTAAATTTTTATATTTTTATATTTTTATATTTTTATATTTTTATATTTTTATATTTTTATGTTTTAATATTTTTATATTTTTATATTTTTATATTTATATATTTTTGTATTTTTATATTTTTATATTTTTATATTTTTATATTTTTATATTTTTATATTTTTATATTTTTATATTTTTATATTTTTATATTTTTATATTTTTATATTTTTATATTTTTATATTTTTATATTTTTATATTTTTATATTTTTATATTTTTATATTTTTATATTTTTATATTTTTATATTTTTATATTTTTATATTTTAATATTTTTATATTTTTATATTTTTATATTTTTATATTTTTATATTTTTATATTTTTATATTTTTATATTTTTATATTTATATATTTTGATATTTTTATATTTTTATATTTTTATATTTTTATATTTTTATATATTTATATTTTTAAAATTTTTAATTTTTATAGTTTTATATTTTTATATTTTTATATTTTTAAATTTGTATATTTTAAAATTTAAAAAAATTTTTTTTTTTTTTGATATTTTTATTTTTTTGTATTTTTATGTTTTTATATTTTTATATTTTTATATTTTTATATTTTTATATTTTTATATTTTTATATTTTTATATTTTTATATTTTTATATTTTTATATTTTTATAGTTTTATATTTTAATATTTATATTTTTATATTTTATATTTTTATATTTCTATATTTTTACATTTTTATATTTTTTATATATTTATATATTTTTGTATATTCATATTTTTATATTTTTATATTTTTTATATTTATATATTTTTATATTTTCATATTTTTATGTTTTTATATTTTTATATTTTTTATATTTATATATTTTTATATTTTTATATTTTAATATTTTTATATTTTTATATTTTTATATTTTTATATTTTTATATTTGTATATTTTTATATTTTTATATTTTTATATTATTATATTTTTATATTTTTATATTTTTATATTTTTATATTTTTATATTTTTATATTTTTATATTTTTATATTTTTATATTTTTATATTTTTATATTTTTATATTTTTATATTTTTATATTTTTATATTTTTATATTTTTATATTTTTATATTTTTATATTTTTATATTTTTATATTTTTATATTTTTATATTTTTATATTTTTATATTTTTATATTTTTATATTTTTATATTTTTATATTTTTATATTTTTATATTTTTATATTTTAATATTTTTATATTTTTATATTTTTATATTTTTATATTTTTATATTTTTATATTTTTATATTTTTATATTTTTATATTTTTATATTTTTATATTTTTATATTTTTATATTTTTATATTTTTATATTTTTTATATTTATATATTTTTATATTTTTATATTTTTATATTTTTATATTTTTATATTTTTATATTTTTATATTTTTATATTTTTATATTTTTATATTTTTATATTTTTATATTTTTATATTTTTATATTTTTATATTTTTATATTTTTATATTTTTATATTTTTATATTTTTATATTTTTATATTTTTATATTTTTATATTTTTATATTTCTATATTTTTATATTTTTATATTTTTATATTTTAATATTTTTATATTTTTATATTTTTTATATTTATATATTTTTGTATTTTTATATTTTTATATTTTTATATTTTTATATATTTATATTTTTATGTTTTTATATTTTAATATTTTTATATTATTATATTTTTATATTTTTATATTTTTATATTTTTATATTTTTTATATTTATATATTTTTATATTTTCATATATTTATATTTTTTATATATATATGTTTTTATATTTTCATATTTTTATTTTTTTATATTTTTATATTTTTTATGTTTATATATTTTTATATTTTCATATTTTTATATTTTTATATTTTTATATTTTTATATTTCTTATATTAATATATTTTTATATTTTTATATTTTTTTATTTTTATATTTTTATTATTTTATATTTTTATATTTTTATATTTTTATATTTTTATATTTTTATATTTTTATATTTTTTATATATATATATTTTTATATTTTTATATTTTTATATTTTTGTATTTTTATATTTTTATATTTTTATATTTTTATATTTTAATATTTTTATATTTTTTTTTAATTTTTTATATTTATATATTTTTATATTTTTATGTTTTTATATGTTTATATTTTTTATATTTATATATTTTTATATTTTCATATTTTTATATTTTTTATATTTATATATTTTGATATTTTTATGTTTTTATATTTTTATATTTTTATATTTTTATATTTTTATTTTTTTATATTTTTATATTTTTATATTTTTATATTTTTATATTTTTATATTTTTATATTTTTTTATTTTTATATTTTTATATTTTTATATTTTTATTTTTTTATATTTTTATATTTTTATATTTTTATATTTTTATATTTTTATATTTTTATTTTTTTATATTTTTATATTTTTATATTTTTATATTTTTATATTTTTATTTTTTTATATTTTTATATTTTTATATTTTTATATTTTTATATTTTTATTTTTTTATATTTTTATATTTTTATTTTTTTATATTTTTATATTTTTATATTTTTATATTTTTATATTTTTATATTTTTATTTTTTTATATTTTTATATTTTTATATTTTTATATTTTTATATTTTTATATTTTTATATTTTTATATTTTTATATTTTTATATTTTTATATTTTTATATTTTTATATTTTTATATTTTTATATTTTTATATTTTTATATTTTTATATTATTATATTTTTATATTTTTATATTTTTATATTTTTATATTTTTATATTTTTATATTTTAATATTTTTTTTTAATTTTTTATATTTATATATTTTTATATTTTTATGTTTTTATATTTTTATATTTTTTATATTTATATATTTTTATATTTTCATATTTTTATATTTTTTATATTTATATATTTTGATATTTTTATGTTTTTATATTTTTATATTTTTTTTTTTTTATATTTTTATATTTTTATATTTTTATATTTTTATATTTTTATATTTTTATATTTTTATATTTTTATATTTTTATATTTTTATATTTTTATATTTTTATATTTTTATATTTTTATTTTTTTATATTTTTATATTTTTATATTTTTATATTTTTATATTTTTATATTTTTATATTTTTATATTTTTATATATTAATATTATTATAATTTTTATATTTAACACTTTATATTCTAAATAATTTAAATTGTATAAATTCAAATATAATACCATTGTTTACAATCTTTAAACTCTGCAAAATATAAACTTCCAAGTTAAAAAAATAAAAAATAAAAAGAAATCACCATGAATTAAAATAAAAATTAATAAATTCTGGTTTGGTTAACGAGTTATGTAGTTAAGAATAAAATTAAAGAATATACCTTCCATTTCCTTGACGGAACAGGGCCATAATTTCTTCAAATGTTTTGTTTTTCGTCTCAGGAACCTTTTTGTAGGTGAATATCCAGAATATGGCTAACAGCACGCTAAATGGTAAAAATGTGTAATTTTCCAAAGCAGACTGAAACAAAGAAATATCAAATGTTAGTGATGGCATGAAAGGAATTTACAAATGCTTTGTTTTACGAACTTTCATACTGGGGAATCCAATGCCCACAATAAAGTTGGCCATCCAATTGACCAAAACTGCTATGGCCATGGCACTTGGTCTGGGACCCTGTGAGAAGAGTTCGGCTGTTATCATCCATGGTATGGAGCCGGGACCCACTGCAAAGAACACCACATAGCCCAGAGTTGAGACCACCGACAAGTAGGACATCCAGTCGATCATTTCCTGTACATAACCAAAAAACTCCTATACAAAACGTGAAGCTACCAAATTCTCGATGGTTTTGTAGGCTTTTTTATTACGCGTTATTTAAATAATTTAAATTTAACCAAAAAAAAATTTTTTTAAATCGAAATTAAAAACAAAATTTAATTTTTAAATCAAACTCAAAAAATTTCAATGATCATAACAAAATCTTTGATAGGCATCGGTATCGTTATTATAGAGTTAATTTGATCAGTTTTTACATAGTTTTTTTTTATCACAATACCTAACTATTTTTTTTTATTAATTTTTTGTTTTATGCATGAGTTGAGATTTTTATTTATAAAAATATTGTAGTAACTTTAAACTAAGCAATACTATCATATTAGCAAGTTTTTTCAATTGATGCTTTTTACAGTTCCATTTATTTTGTTTTTGTTACTTTACAAAGTTTTGACAAACTGCTTTTTAAGTATTTAGTTAAATGGAATATTGAGAAATAAATTTCTAATTACAGTTTTTTTTAAAAGTATTTATTGTGAAATCAAAAAAAAAAAAAGAAACAAATACTTGAAGAATAAGGCGTGGCTTTAGTGATTTTTATAAACTTTTTTTTTTAATATACCAAAATTGTGACGGGTGTCTGAGTGTGTTATTTAATATACACTTTTTGACTTTTGCATTGAAAATTTGAAGTGAATTGCTTGGAAGTTGTTAATATTTTGATATTTTGTTTAGTAAAATATTGGTTGGTAATTGTTTGTAAAATTTCGTGATTAGGTTTCAAATAAATTTTTCAAATTATTTTTTGTTTTTGTGAGTAAAGTGCATAATTTTCAGTGTACTTGTTTTGAAATATCTGAATTTCAACTTAAAGCTAAACTAAAGCCTGTTGTAGTTAAAAAAAAAAAATTTTATAAAAATAAAATTAAATTTTAATATTTTACAAAATTAAAATTAAAAATTAAAATTTTTTTTTGTAGTATTGTTTTTTTATATTTATATATATATGCGATTAAGGGCAAAAGCCTGCCAAGTCGAGAATTTTTTTTGTAAGGGGAAGGGAATAATTGAATAAATGAGCTGGCTTTTTTTATATTAAACAATCGTATTTAATTAAACTTAATGTTACCGAAAATGCCATTTGATGCAAGTGATTTTGCTTTATATTCCAGCAAAAAACGTTGAGCTGACTAAGTCTCTTTCATAGCAGTAAATAAGGCAGAACGTAATTCTCGGAAGCAAGATATTTAAAGATATCTTAACTAATTTTTTTTTGCTGAGATTGCAGCCGCAACAATTTAAGGTGGGACAAGGTTTTACAAATAATTCCTCAGCTAGGATTTAAAATGACTTTAAAATTCGAATTTTTTCGCCAAGGCGACTGACTGCCTCTTTTAACTAATAACAAGTTTCTACAACTGCGTTGCGGCCAACTTTATTTCAACTTAGTTTGTTGGAAATCTTAGTTGTTTAATCCCGAATAATTTTTATGGATTACTGGCCAAGTTAAAGGGATTGTATTTTTTTTTTGATTTTTAACAAAAATCTCTTTCGACAGAAAACTACTTATGCATTCTTCGGTTCACACAATATTCAATGAAACACACCTTTTGGAACAAACTCTTCTGAGAACCAATACCTGAAGTTGTACAAAAATGTATATTTTTTACGTCGTCACAAAAAACATTTTGGATATAATTCAATAAGTGGAAGTCAATGTCAATATAATTTAGATCATATCGGCGAAAAATTTGAAAAATTTTAGATGAATCTTATTATTCGTATGGCGAATACTTAAATAAGAGTTTTTTTAAAGTAGCAACTGTTGTTTTTGTGGAATGATATAAAGTGGAATGCCCAAAAGTGAATTTATGCTAATGCGAAAACCCGGAGTTAGAATTTATTTATAGCATTTTATGTTGACATTTTTTCAATTTATGACTTGGATTTCTATAAATTAAGTTTTCAGTATGTAATTTTTAGCAACTTTTGTTCTCAATTTTAAAATAAGACATCATTAAGTTTTAATTGGATTAAGTTTTAATTGGATTTTTGCAGTTTTTTTCTCATACTTAAATGTGACTTCGGCTCATTTATTCAATAGCTTAACCTAAATTAATTCTATATATATACAGAAAATAAAAAATAAAAACAAGAACAGCTATAGGAAAGTATCATTCTTTAAACAAAATTTATCAAATAACAATATAGATTTATGGAAACAGGCATTTTTGATTATATATTTAGGGTTTAATAAAAATAAAAGGAAACTGACTGGATATAGTGTAAAAATCAAATGTTCTAATGGCCGACCAAATATCATCACATTTGTGACTTATAGTTTACGCAGAAGGTTGCTATGGACACTAGGGTGACCCTTAATAAAAAAGTGTTGAAATGCTCAGTCTCACCCCCTAGAAATATGCGAATAGCAAAAAACTGAGAAATACAAAGTTTCGCGTCAATCAAAAAAAATTTTGAGATGCCTCAACGCGACTGAAAATTTCAAGTGTTTTTAAATGGGGAAAATATGACTTTTTTTTTTCAGATTTTACGAAAATTTCGTTCTATAGTTTAATATTTTCGAAAAGTTGTTTTAAGAATTGATATCAGTACTAAATTATCTTTTCAAAAAGCTAAATAACTTAAAAATCGAATAAAAACTCGCCAATAAATAGCAAATGCCCCAGACCACTTTTGTGCAAAAAAAAACTAGGTCGTGAAATTTGACGGAAATATTTTCAAATTGAAGAAATTAATTAAAGCCATATTTTTTTGTCTCTATACCTATGAGCACTCAGACATGAAGTATTGTTTTATAAAAGTTGGAAAATTGTTTTGACAAAATTTTGAAAACTCCTTTTTTAAGTTTTAAAAAATTTTCTTAAGCAAAATTTCAAAAGAGGATCTGGAACTTCAAAGTTTTTTTTAAATATATGTTAGAGATTAACTGTGCGAATTTTTAAGTAAATTCCTTTGCCAGAAACTTTTTTACAAAGAAATTTTTTTTTGCGGATTTCGAGAAAAATTAGTTTTTTGTGAAATATTCAGTAAATGTATTCCTTCTAAATGCTTTGTATCAAAAATTTATCAGTTCTCTACTTTTAAATGTTATATTTTGTCTTAATAGCCCAGGATTTCTGAAAAAAAATAATATGACCCCATTAAACCTTTGGACTTGGGGTCGAATATGACCCCAAACTATCAAATATTTTGTAAGTGCTGTTGAATTTTTAGATGTGATGCTTAAAATATAATAACCAAAGTGCAAGTTTTCTACATTAAGAATTCGGAATAAATCGAGCAACGTTAACCCATTCATTGTTAAAGTCAAACTTTGAATTTTGTTATATTTAAAACAAAATTAATTGTTCTACTAAACTAGATGAAACTCTTACTATGGGTTGGGAAATAAAATTGTGGTATAATTTACAAAAAACTTATCTTATGCGTTCCTAAAATTAAAATGATTCAAAATTCAGCAGTATTTGCAAAATATTTGAATTTTTTTTACTTAATCGTTCTATACTAGCTTGGGGTCATTTGTGGCGCCAGGTCCAAATGGGTTAATGACGTCAAATTATAAAATCGGCATAATCATCAAATCAAAAAAATCGGTAAAATATAGCACAATTTTGTTTCCTAACCCATAGTAAGGGTTTCATCTAGTTACCTGAACAATTATTTTTTTAAATATGCCAAAATTCAAAGTTTGGTCCATGCAAGGAATGGGTTAACGTTGTTCGATTTATTCCAAATTTTTAATGTGAAAAACTTGCATATTTGGTTTTAATATTTTAAGTAACGCTTTTAAAGATTCAACAGCACTTACAAAATACTCGTATTTGAATTTTTTGAATAAATTGTCTTTTATTAGCTTGGGGTCATATGAGACCCCAAATCCAAAAGGGATAATGGGGCCATATTATTTTTTTCACAAACCCTAGGCTATTAAGATAAAATATATCATTTAAAAGTAGAAAACTGATAAATTTTAGACACAAAGCTTTTAGGAGTACATTTCTGAATATTTCACAAAGAACTAACTAATTTTTCTCGAAATCCGCAAAGAAAATTCTTTGTAAAAAAAGTTCTGGCAGACGAATTTACTTCAAGATTCGCACAGTTATTCGCTAATATATATTTAACAAAATCTTTATGTTCCAGATCCCTTTTTTGAAATCTTGCTTAAGAAAATTTTTTAAAACTTAAAAAAGGAGTTTTCAAAATTTTATGAAAAAATTTTCCATGGTTGGTCTCATTCCGCAATAGGTTAACAACGTGTTTATAAAACAATACTTCATCTCTGAGTACTCTTTGGTATAGAGACCAAAAAAAACTTATGTCTTTAATCAATTTGCTGAAGTTGAAAAAATGTTCATCACATTTCATGACCCAGAGTTTTTTGGCGCAAAAGTGGTCTGGGGCATTTGTTATTTCTTGGTGAGTTTTTATTCGCTTTTAAAGTTATTTAGCTTTTTGAAAAGATAATTTAGTACTGATACAGATTCATAAAACAACTTGTCGAAAAAATTAAACTATAGAACGAAATTTTCGTAAAATCTGAAAAAAAATTCATATTTTCCTCATATAAACAGACTTGAAATTTTCATTCGCATTGAGGCATCTCTAAATTTTTTTTTGATTGACTCAAACCTTTGTATTTCTTAGTTTTTTTTTGTGTTCGCATATTTCTAGGCGGTGAGACTTTAAATTCGAACACTATTTTTTCCCTCCATAAGGTGAAGGGCCACCCTAATGGACACACCGACAAATGGACGGAGTGGCGGACATAGCTGGACCGACTGATAAAGTGAATTTAATTTGACATGTAAATTGAAAATGTCAGTTCATATATACAGCCCCACAACTTACTAATACCCTGACTTCAGTGCAATATCCAGACAACAGTTCCGATCTTGTCTAAGATTAGTAATAATGGAAGGTGCGCGCCAACACACAGAAAACAGATTCATTGTGGCTACCGAATTTATTACCAACCGAATTGCGATAAAGCTAATAACCGATTTTCGGGTTCACGATGATGACAATTCTATTGCCTTAACAGTAAATATTTTATCATAATAGAAAATTTGTAGATGTTATGAAATTTCTGTTGATACAATCGAAAATACAGTTGTTCGACTTAAGATCAATTCGGTTGGCATATATTTTTTCTGTGTGCACTTATAACTTATGGCTCAGACCAATTTCAAAGACTATAGCTGTCATATTACTATCATATAACTTTTCGTACTTCCCTCGTAGCTAGGTAAAAATCAGCACTGTTCCTGTCAACTACCATCTGTTTAGGACTACTGTATACCCTATATGTGGTCAGGGTATAATGAGTCAGTGGTGATGTTTGTAATACCAAAAATATTTGACCTAAATCCAACTTTATTTATATCAATCGACTTAGAACCATTTTCTGATTTAGGGATGTTCGTCTGTCCGTCCGTCTATCCCTCCATCCGTCCGTCTATCCGTTTGCTTGTGGGTCTGTGGTGTTCATCTAAACTTTGTAATCAAACTACAAGTAGCAAATATGAATATATTTTGACAAAGTTTGGTACATAATCTTTTATCGCTATTGGTAAAAATCTGTACATTTTCAGATCTAGTCCCCATTCTAATGACCCCTTTGAAATCCAAATCGTCATATAGATCTCAGTTAAATTTGGTTTGTATGTATTTATTACACCCATTAATCTGTATTCTCAAAATAAATCGTGTAGGACAATTCTTAGTCTCAGCCCCCATATAAGGCTGCTTCCCGATCTTTACTTAAATCTATCAGAAAACAAAAATGTTACATAGATCTTCCGCAAATTAGTTTTTTTTTTTTACAATAAATAAGTAGTTTTACCAAATATGGTCAGGTTTGGTCCATTTTTGACCTAGTCCCCACATAAATAAAGCATCCGATATGAACTTTTTCATAT
This sequence comes from Cordilura impudica, assembly GCA_963682025.1. Lineage (NCBI taxonomy): Eukaryota > Metazoa > Arthropoda > Insecta > Diptera > Scathophagidae > Cordilura > Cordilura impudica. The sequence continues at coordinate 72,452,718 of OY821519.1, read as the reverse complement.
CTGAAGCCAAAAAATCAAACAAATTTGATTGATGTCTATATGAAATTAGTTGGATCTATGAGAAGGGGTCTTTATATGGTATCGTATAGTCGCGCTAGACTTTCTTAATTGTTTAATTTGTGACTGACATCATTTAAAACAGAAAACCTTCAGTATTTTTAGAAAAATGGAAAAAATTATTTCGAGTGCTCGTATAACATTATTTTTTGTGGAAAATAACCATCACCGAAACCAAGGAAATGCTAGGGAAATACTATGGCACCATCAACATCAATGGTTAAGAAGAGGTTTACTGAATTTCTTTGTGGTCGTACCAGCATAAGTGACGCCGAACTTTCTGGTTGCCCGTCACTTGACGGTATAGGTATCTGAACTGAGCGGGTACACTCAAAAAAAAACCGCATATCAATTTGAAATTTTTTTCTTATCAAATCCACATTTAGTGAAAATATTTGAAATTTGATAAGAAAATTATCAATCTAACGTGAAAAACGTTACATTAACGTGTTTTAATGTTAGATTGATATTTTTAACTTTAGATTGATAGTTAAAATATCAAATTGATATTATAATGTTTTACATTGTCATATCAATTCGTAATATCAAATTAATGTCAATATTACTTCTACAAGAACATATATCAATTTTACATTTAAAAATGTAATTGATCAATTTCACATCGTAATTGATAAGAAAAATGTGAAATTGATATTAATTCTTTATAATGTGATATGGAAACATTACACCTTTTTTTATTGCTCCGAAATGTGTTGCTCTATTTCAGTGGTCGTAAGAAAGAGTACGATAATGTACAGTGTGGTAGTAAGAAAGAGTACGATAATGTAGAAATGTGTTTGTTTACTCTAAGAGAACCTGTCAATTTCAAGTTCATGGAAAAAACTGAGTAGCATCTTAAAAAAAATTGTGAAAATCACATAAAACAAACGGTGTTGTGAATCGCGCATAATAAAAAAATATTAATATTAATTTTAAAGTGTTAAATTAAAAAAAAAAATGGATAATACAGAAGAAATTATATATATGTCCGAAGTGGCTGATTTCTTAAATCACCAAAGTGAAAAAACAATTGTCACATTATCAGGCGAAGTCGACCCAGAAACTGTGGCCAATGAGGGTAACAGAAAATTAATGGATTTACTCGAGGAGTTCAATTTAAAGAACGCATTTGATGCTCTTAATGGTAAGTAATATAATATTTAATTATTTTTATTAAAATATTGTTAATAGCAATGTTAAAAATAATTGTCTCATCATGCTGCTCTTAATACGGAAATGTGTGAAGTTATTGATATGAATTCATATATTTTTGATATAAAAATGTACAATTGATATGCACATTTTGATATTAAAAATTGATATGAAGTCATATATTTTTAATATTTTTTTTATTTTATTTCAAAAGCTTGTGGTTTTACGTACGACCGTCTTAGATACATTAATAAGGACGATTAGAATGCGGTTTTTCCTGAAACTTACAATATTGGTTTGAAGGCAGAGCTGAGGGAAAAGATATCCATTTGCAAATTAAAGAATGTAAAATTGTTAATGTTATTATCGAACAATACTAAATTTTTTTTAAAAATCTAATCTAGTTTCCTAAGGACGATATTACCACCGTAAGCTGTCATTCCAAAGTTCTGGGATGGGTCCAATCCCAAGATTTTGGTTCCAATACAACATCGTCTTGTAAAACAAATGTTACTGGCTATACGGTAAATGTTTTTTGGAAGATCGTGAATAATTTAAATAATTTTTAAAATATTGTTTGTTTCCATTCAAAGCCGCTCCTTGATATTCTCAAGCAAACGAAGGTTGGAGATGGAATTTTAAAAAATTATGCAGTCGATAAAAAACTCTCATCAGACAACAGGAAAAAATTATTGAACTGTATAGTTGAATTCTATTACGATGTCACCAAGAATAAGTACGCTATTCCTCGCAGTCCGCAAGTTGAGCAAATGGCTAATGAAATAGTTGGCATTTTTCCTTCAGAAACAAAAGAAATATATTACGTTTATTGTGATTGGACCACACCTTACTGATTTAAAGGAGTTTTATGTGAGTTATGGAGAGACTCTTCAAAAATTTACATCGTTTATAGCAGCAATGGATATATGTTTTAAGGTATACCATGTTTTTGATTTACAATATTCTAAAGAATCGATATTATTATGGCTGTTTTTACAACAATATATTTATGAAATAAGTACAATTTATGACGTTAAAAATTCTGTGCTATCGGAATTTATTGAAAATCATAAGAATTAAAAATGAATATTTCATGTTTTGTTTGCGGGCACGTATTTCAAGAGCTGCCAATTTTAGTAAAACATTTTAAATTAATTCACGGGCTTGGTGTCAACAGTGATTATCGCTGTATAGTTCAAAACTGTACTCAACTCTTTTCGAACTTAAATTCATTTCAAAAACATACAAAAAAACACTTTAGTTTTAATCTACCTCAGACAAACCTTGTTATTCCAAATCCAGTTGCTTTACCAGCTAATATTATTCATGAATCTGACATAAACACGGAAGTTCCAATACAAGATAACATTAGACATGAATTAAATGACATGATGGACCAGGCTTCAAACGTATTGCAATATCCTCAACATAACTCTGACTATTCAATATGTAAAGCTTTAATTTCCAAACAATGTGAACAGTTTTCAATAAATTTTCATACAAAAAGTAATATAACTAGAAAGGATGTTCTATTTATACAAAAAGAAGTTTCTGCTATTACTTCGAACATTACGCAAGAAATAAAAAATAAAATTTTACATCATATTCCAGAACTGGACAAAAAAGAATTTGTTGAATTTTTAAGTTTTTGTGGAAACCCTTTTGATGAAATAAAATCCGAATATAAACTCTTCAAAAGTATTACAGAATCAGATCGATTTGCAAAGCCAATATTTTTTAATGTTAATAATGAGATTTCCGAAATTATTTTAAACAATGAACCGAATTTAGACGCTAGCAATGTAAAAGGCTGTATAATGCCCATAGAATTCCAATTTCGTAAATTTTTTGAATTACCTTCTATCTTAACTATCGCACTATATAATATCAACAAATTATCCACGGATTCTGATATAACACATTTTGTAAATTCCGCATCTTTTGCAGAAAAATCCAGTTTTTATTCAGGTAAAACCATAATACCATATTTCATATATCTTGATAGTTTCGAAATAAATAACCCTTTAGGCAGTCACGCTAGTGTTGATTCAGTTTGCGGTGTGTATTATAGCTTTCCTACTTTGCCACAATATTTATTATCAAATTTAAACTACATTTTTGTAGCAGCATACTTTAAAAGCAAGGACCAAAAAATCTTTGGCAATGATCCATTTCTGCGGCCTTTGATTGAAAAATTTAGGAATCTGGAAGAAAATGGATTATTATTGCAAACAGAGACAGGGTCACATCAAATTCATTTTGTTATGTGTAACATTCTTGGAGATAATTTGGGGCTTAATGATGTTTTGGGATTTACTACTTCATTTAATTCAAATTACTACTGTCGCTTTTGTAAAAGGCAAAAAAATGAAATGTCCAATGATAGCATAGAACACATTGATTATTTAAGATCGGAAGAAAATTACACTTTAGGATTGGCAATAAATGACGTTAAACTAACCGGAATAAAAACTTACTGCTTATTTAATGATTTACCAACTTTTCATGTAACTAAAAATTATGTTGTTGACATTGTTCACGATTTATTTGAAGGCGTTTGTAGATACGACCTTTGTGAAATATTACTTTATTTTATTTCAGAAAAAAAATTATTTTCCATTCAGGCTTTTAATTACAGAAAGCAAATGTTTAACTATGGCGAAACCGAAATTGGGAATTTATCTCCGCCTTTAGAGATAGGTCATTTGTTAAATAATAAAATAAAAATGTCCGCTCGAGAAATGATGACATTTGTTCATTTCCTACCACTAATTATAGGTGATAAAATACCTGCAGACAATAAAGTTTGGAAATATTTTATAACGCTCTTGAATATAGTAGATATTTTGCTAATGAGCAGATTTGATGAACCTTTACTTAACAAACTACACACTTTAATTCAATTTCACAATGAAACTTATATGGAACTTTTCAAAAAACCACTTAAACCGAAATATCATTTTTTAAACCATTATGTAAATATAATAAAACAATCTGGGCCACCCAAATACTTATGGAGCTTTCGCTATGAATCAAAACATAGAGAAGCAAAAACTTATGCTAGAAATATAACGTCACGAAAAAATATTACATATACATTGAGCATAAAAGCATCTTTAAAATTTACTTCCTTTTTAAATGAAAATGCAAATGGTTTACCTAATCAAACTAAATTTGAAAAATCGTATTTTTTTAATATTGAAAATTCTGAATACTTTAATTTTATAAAAAATTTTGATTGTTTTAAACCAGATTTCGCAAATAATTTAGCAATAAAATCTGTCACTTTCAAAGGAACTTTTTACAAAAAGGGTTACTTTTTAACTATAAAATGCAATGATGTAGTTGATCTTTATGAAATTAGAGAGATAATTATTAGTATTAACAATCATCTTTCAGTAATTGCAATCAAACATGAAATATTATATTTTTCAGAACATTATCAGTCATATGTAGTAGGTTCTAAGAACAAGTTTTTTGAAATATTAAATTTAAAATTATTCACAGGTGTGCCTATTCATTTGTATTATATATCAGATGGAACTACTCTCATTAGAAACAAAGAATTTTAAGTTTTTTTTTTTATTTAAATATGTTATTTTTAAAAAATTTACAATAAAACATATCTCTAATTATTTCAACAAATTATTGTTTAATTTAAATAAAGGAATATATATGGGTTTGTATGTGAGTATATAAAAAAAATTACATATAATATGAATTACACATTAAATCGTATCAAATTAATATTTTTTTCATATCAAATTAATATTTTATTCATATCAAAATGATATTTTCACATATCAAATGAACATTAAAATAACGTCAATTCTACATTAAATCATATCATTTTGATATTTTATTCGTATCAAAATGATATTTTATTCATATAAAATTAACATTAATCTTATTAATATTACATTTTACATTTCACATTAAAATTATCAATTTTACATGTTTTCGTATCAATCCAAATATCACATATCAAATTGATATTGCTTCAATATCAAAATTGATAATTTTCCTGTTGGACGTATTTTGTAGCGTAAAATTATCAATTTTACGGTGGTTTCTTACAATTTTTTGCTTTAGTGTATATAACAGTTTTCATGTATATTTGGACATGAAACAGATATCTGCATGTTGGGTGACGCGATAGCTCACATTTCTATAAGAAAGTTCTTTTTTAAAAATATACCTTTTATAAAAAAGTACCTTTTCTTACAAAAGTGCTTTTTTAAACAAAGTATCTTTTCTTTAAAATTCACTATTTTTTCGCAAAAAGTACCTTTCCTCAACAAAGTACTTTTTCTTAAGAAAAGTAAATTTCCCTAAAAAATACATTTTCTTAAAATGGAGTGTTTGACGATGTTAAATCACAATCATAAGGAGTTTTTGTGCCGTTTCGTAACCGGGAACCAAACATGGTTCGCTAACAAAGTCATGTCGACAATTTTTTTGAGATGCATTGGGTGTCATTAACATCGATTACGTTGAAAAGGGTAAAATGGTCACCTGCGAACAATATTCACAGCTGATGGACAGATTCGTGACAAATAAATAAATGTGTTGAGCTAAAAGGAGTCTATGTTGAGAAATAAAACGCTTTTTTGCCAAAAAAAAATATCTTATTTCGAAAAGTCATTCAGTTATTAAGCCACCCATGTATGATGATGAATTTGCATTTTGCATGAAAAGTGCCATACCCTTTTGATGGAACTATATATCCTATTTTTCTTTCCATATAGGCAGTGAAAATTTCAGGAAGATTGGTGTCAACAATTACATTTCTTTTTTATAGAGATAGATTCTACGATTATCGATTATCATTATTATTTGGTAACAAACCTAAACTAATAACCAGTTATATATGTAAGTAGGTCTCTGTCAGTGAAACCAAAAATTAAAATTTATAATAACAGTTTTAGTGAAGTGAAGGAAGTTTCCATCGTTTTCAAGAATTGGCTGAAGGTCATTTCAATCCTTTGATAAATATATAATCTCCAAATCAAAATATATTAAGAAAATTTTTTTAATATAATCTCTCTATTTAATCATTTAACTAACAATATTAATACCAAACAAAATATTTTAACAAAAACAAATAAAAAAAACGTGCATTATGCGTGCAAAAGCATGCTTGAATAAAAAATTTAAAAAATAATAAAATTTTTTTCTAAAAATATGATTTCACAAAAGTCTGGAAATTCACTGTTTTTCTAAAAATATTTTAAGAAATTGGTTTTTCTAGAAATTGAACAAAATGATTTATATAAATTTTAATAAAAATAAAATAAATAAACACAACGTCATGCATAAAATACGATCTTTTCTTTTAAATATTTCTTAACGGGATATTTATTAATTTTTCTTTACAACAAATCAAAACGAAACTCAAGGATTCAAACACAAACCACACAAAAAACCATTTATAGAAAAATATTTGTAAATTTTTTTTATAATTAAAAAAAAAAATACGATACTTAGCCATTCGTAGTATTTTATTGTTAACACGCCGTAACAATCTTAAATTTGTACTTGCCTTTATTAAAAATGATATTGTTATAAATATCGAGAATATGAACATGCCACCCAAACCATATAGGTGTAATGTACGACGACCTGTACGATCCATTAGCGGAATAGAAACTAATGTCATAATAACCTTAAGGATAAAAAAGGAATAGTCGTATTAAACTCACAAAAACTCAAATGTGAGTTTAGTTACAAAATAAAAACTTACCATTACAGCACCTATACCGATTGTGGCAAATTTAGCACTTTCTTCCGACAGTCCCGAACTGACAAACAGTGATGTTGAATAGTAGAATACGGCATTGATACCGCTGAACTGTTGACTGAGCTGTATGACTATGCCAATGATCAGTGGAGCTCTTAGTGTGGGTGAACATATTACTTCCATGGCTGTCATATGACTTTCCGATTGTTGTGATCTTTCTTCGGCACGCATTTCTTCAATATCTTCATCGACAGATGTTGAGGCACGTAAACGTCTCAGTGCTGTACATAATTTGAGAAATTAATAAAAAATGTAATAAAAATTTAAATAAAAAAGCTTTCCAGACCAGCCGGAGAACAATTTTATACGAATCCATTTTCTTATAAAATAAACCTAGGTTTACCATTCGTCTGATGTTAAAAAATTTTCAGATTTTACCCATTATGACCACAAGCATTTTTATAACCTTTACCTAAATTGACCAACTGTTTTTGATCAAAAATTAAGATATGAAGACTGAAAATTATATTCTTTTTAATTAGTCTTTAAGCACGTCTTTTTCTGAAATCTAATCCAGTGTTACAAAAGTAATGCTAGATTTTTATGATTTTTTTCATGTCTAGCCAGGGGCAGGCCACGATTAATGCACCTATATTCCAAAGTGATAGATGAGGATTATAAATGAAAATTTATATTTTAATTTTTTGAAGAAAATCTACTTTTTGAAAAAAATGTTCTTTTGGATGAAAAGGTACTTTTAGAAAAAAATATACTTTTTTTTGTGAAAAGAACGAGTTCTATTTGAAGCAAATGTACTTTTTGAAGGAAGGACCTTTTTTTAAAAAAAATTACTCTTTAAAAAAAACATTTCAAAAAACGTACTTTTTTTAAGTAAAGGAAATTTTTTTGAAAACGCTTAGAAAGTGGCTTTTCAAAAAAGGGTACTTTTTTTTTTTAATAAAATGTGCTTTTTTGACAAAAGCTGCTGTTTGAAGTAAAGATCTTTTTAATTTAAAATTAGTTTTTTAAGAAAAACTACTTTTACAAAATATACTTTTTGAGAAAATGTATGTAAACGGCACTTTTTTGGTATACGAAGTTTTGAAGAAAAGCTTCTTTTTGTAAAGTATTTTTTGAACGGAATGTATTTTTTTGGAGGAGAGGTACTTTTTAAAAAAAATGTACTTTCTAAAGAAATGTACTTTTTTAAAAAAAAATAACTTTTTTAAGAACCGATACTTTTTAATTTAAAGAAAATGTACTTTTAGAAAATGGTGCTTTTTTTTAAAGAAAGGTATTATTTATAAAGGGTCGGCGGAAAATTCTACGAAAACAATTCTTCGAAAACAATTTTTCGAAAAAACATATCTTTGAATAGCAGTTCTTCGAATAACATATCTTCGAATAACAATTCTTCGAAAACAATTCTTCGAATAGCAATTCTTCAAATAACAATTCTTCGAAATCAATTCTTCGAAAAGCAATTCTTCGAAAACAATTCTTCGAAAACAATTCTTCGAAAAAAACAATTCTTCGAATAGCAGTTCTTCGAATAACAATTCTTCGAAAACAATTCTTCGAATAGCAATTCCTCGAATAACAATTCTTCGAATAACAATTCTTCGAATAACAATTCTTCGAAAACAATTCTTTGAATAGCAATTCTTCGAAAACGATTCTTCGAAAAACATTTCTTCAAAAACAATTTCGATGCCGTTTTTGAGACGAATTTTTCGTAAATCGAAAGTTAAAGCTTGTTGAGCACGTATATTCGTAGCATGCGTTAACTCCACTCTTTGCCGTAACCGGAGTCAACGACGTGGACGTGTCGGATATCTGTAGTTGAAAATCGGTTTGATTATTCCCCGTTATGTTTGAAAATCTTTATGATTATTTCCAGCTATAGTTGAAAACCTCTATGGTTACTCCCCGATATAATTGAAAACCTCTATGGTTATTGTTATTCGAAGAATTGTTTTCGAAGAATAGTAATTCGAAGAATTGTTTTTTCGAAGATTTGTTTTGAAATAATTTTCCGCAAATCGTTATGAAGAGGTACTATTTAAGTAACTGTACTTTTTAAGAAAAATATTTACTAAGAAAAGGTACTTTTGAAGAAAATGTACTTTTTAAGATAATGTACCTTAAAAACAACTTACTTTTTCAATAATTGTACGTTTTAAGAAAATAGCTTTTTAAGAAAAGTTAATTCTTTTTTAAATTTATTATTTAAAATAAATATAAAAGGTTCTTTCCTAATAAAAAATACGTTTTTAATTTTTAAGAAAATGTGGTTTTCTATGAAATGGTACTTCCTTGTTCTTCCTTATTTCCTTATTTTTTAAATTTTAAAGAAAACACAATATCTTAATAAAATGTAATTTTTTTGAAGATGTGGTACTTTCTTAAGAAAATGTAATTTATTAAGAATAAGTACGTTTTAAGAAAAGGTTTTTTTTAAGGAAATTGTGGTTTTCTAAGAAAGGCCAATTATGCAAGTCAAAGAAAATGTACTTTTTAAAGAAAAGGTATTTTTCTAAGAATAGTAAATTTTCAGATAAGATTTTTCTTATGACAAATCACTTTTTTAAGAAAAAAAAAAAAACAGTTCTTTAAAAATGAAATTTTTAATAAGATGTACTTTTTTAAGATAACGTCTTTATGATGAAAGTACTTAAAAAACTTACTTTTCCAACAAAGGGTGTTTTCTGCAAGGTACTATTTTTATGGAAAGGCTTTTTTTTTATAAGAAGAGGATATTTTCTAAGAAAGAGTACGTTCTTTTTTTTAAAGAAAGGACAATCTCTTAAGAAAAAGTACTTAAGTACTTTTAAAGAATAAGTACTTTTTAAAGAAATTGTTTTTTTTTTGTACAGAAAAGATGCTTTTCTAAGAAATGGTAAGTTTTTAAGAAAAGGTACTTTTTAAAGAAAATTTACTTTTTTATGAAAAAGTGTTTTTTTCTAGAAAACATATTGTTCTTTTAAAAAGCTTATTTTCTAAGAACAAGTTCGTTTTTAAGATCTACGAAAGAGTATTTTTTTGCGATATGGTACTTTTTTAAGAAAAGGTTCTTTTTTTAAGACAATCTCTTAAGAAAAAGTAAATTTTTCAGAATTGGTGCCTTGTTAAGAAAATGCATTTTTTTTTAAGAATAAGTATTTTTTAAAGAATATGTTATTTACGGAAAAGGTGCTTTTCTAAGAAATTGTACTTTTTTAAGAAATGGTACTTTCTAAAGAAAAGGCAATTTTTAAAGAAAAGGTACTTTTTTAAGAAAAGGTACCTTTTAAAGAAAAGGTAATTTCAAAGAAAAGATAGTTTTTAAAGAAAAGGTACTTTTTAAAGAAAAGGTACTTTTTACAGAAAAGGTACTTTTTAAAGAAAAGGTACTTTTTAAGGAAAAGGTATTTTTTAAAGAAATGCTGCTTTCTAAAGAAAACGTACTTTTTAAAGACAAGGTGCTTTTTCAAGAAAAGGTACTTTTTAAAGAAAAGATAGTTTTTAAAGAAAAGGTACTTTTTAAAGAAAAGGTACTTTTTAAAGAAAAGGTGCTTTCTAAATAAAAGATACTTTTTAAAGAAAAGGTACCTTTTAAAGAAAAGGTACTTTTTAAAGAAAAGGTGCTTTCTAAAGAAAAGGTACTTTTTAAAGAAAAGATAGTTTTTAAAGAAACGTACTTTTTAAAGAAAAGGTACTTTTTAAAGAAAAGGTGCTTTCTAAAAAAAAGATACTTTTAAAAGAAAAGGTACCTTTGAAAGAAAAGGTACTTTTTAAAGAAAAGGTACTTTTTAAAGAAAAGGTACTTTTTTAAGAAAAGATAGTTTTTAAAGAAAAGATAGTTTTTAAAGAAAAGGTACTTTTTTAAGAAAAGGTACTTTTTAAAGAAAAGGTGCTTTCTAAAGAAAAGGTACTTTTTAAAGAGAAGGTACTTTTTAAAGAAAAGGTACTTTTTAAAGAAAAGGTACTTTTTAAAGAAAAGGTACTTTTTAAAGAAAAGGTACTTTATTTTTAAAAAAACATACGTTTTTAAGATCTACGAAAGGTTACTTTTTTGTGAAAAGCTACTTTTTTATTAAAGAAAAACTACTCTTTTCAGAAATAGTACTTTGTTAAGAAAATTTACTTTTTTATGAATAAGTACTTAAAAAAATGTTTTTTTTTACGGAAAAGGTGCTTTTCTAGGAAATTATACTTTTTTAAGAAAAGGTACTTTAAAAAAAAAAGGATTTTTTAAAGAAAAGGTACTTTTTAAAGAAAAGGTACTTTTAAAGAAAAGGTACTTTTTAAAGAAAAGGTACTTTCTAAAGAAAAGGTATTTTTAAAGAAAAGGTACTTTTAAAAAAAAAGCTAGTTTTTAAAGAAAATTTACTTTTTAAAGAAAAGGTGATTTTCTTTGAGAGGGAATTTTCCAAAGAAAATGCTTTCTAAAAAAATTTACTTTTTCAAAAAAGGTACTTTTTAAGAAAAATGTTTTTTTTAAGATAAATTATTTTTTAAGAAAAATCGCTTTTTTAAGACAAGAAACTTTATAAGAAAACGTCTTTTTGACGAAAGTGCTTCTTAAGAAAGCTTATTACTTTTAATAAAAGTTTCTTTTTATAGAAGGTACTTTTTAATACTATGATACTTATTAAAGAAAAGTTACTCTTTTCAGAAATGGTACTTTTTTGAGGAAACATGCTTTATAAGAAAATATAAATTTTTATAAAAATTAGTTTTTATAAAATATAATTTTTAATGAGTAGGACTTTTCTAAAAAGTTGTTTTTGTTTATGAAAATATACTTTTTTAAATAAAGATATGATTTTAAGAAAAGGAACTTAAAAACAGATGCACTTTTTGACAAAAGGTACTTTTTATAATAATGCATTTTTCTAAAGAAATTGTTTACATGGGTTTACATCCCGCTTTCATACAGCTGATAATAATTGACATTGAAAATGGCGTGGTGAAAACCAGGCATTAGATTTTGATTCATAAATAAAATTATTCGGACTTAAAGCCACTCCATGGGCATCTTCAAATAGAAATTTTGATTTGAAAGGGATTCTTCAGGAATTTAGGTAGTTTTAATAGAAATTAACTCCGCAACACAAAATGCTTTTATAGTCTATTTTAGATTTTGAAGGCGATATTAAATATATGTTACGAAACTATTTTATCAAACTTTTTCGAGTCAACGATATCGAAGGTAAATTAATTTGATTTTATTGATAATTTTTAATTTTTAGTCATACAAAAGCAATGAATCTTTTACTATGGTTTGGTTACCTTCAATCTATTAATCAAATATATAAAAACTTACCTTTTCTAGCTTCTTCTTCCCATTGTTTAGTAATTAACAGATATCTAGGAGATTCTGGACATACTGGCAGTAAAAGTAATTGTAAAACTGCAGGACATACGGCCAAACCCAACAATATGGGCCAGCCATCATTTGTTCCTAAAATTTGTTCAATACCCAAAACTTGGGATAATAGTAAACCTATAGTCACAGCCAATTGATTAACGGTACCTAGACCACCTCTCAAATTAAGAGGGGCAATTTCGGAAATGTACATTGGCACAAGTGATGTATTGAGACCTGAAAAAAAATACAATTTTAATAAAAATTATTTGAAATTAAAAAAAAAAAAAAAAAAGAAAATGCAATACCCACCGCAATTAACACCAATTATAAAACGGCCAAGGAATAACATTTCATAGGAATGACTAACTTTAGTAAAGCCCATTAAACAGCCACCAGTTATGCCCAGAACATTATTTAATAATAAACCACCCTTTCTGCAAATGATAAGTGTGAATTAAATCCCAAATGAATATTTGAATTTTTGAGTGTTTATCTGAAGTGTTTGTTACCTTCCAAATCTATTTGCTATCCAACCACCACTGAAACCACCCAACATACCGCCGATGGCAAATATTGAAACCGCCACTGAGTACAGTTGTTGTATGAAGTCTTCACTGATATCTTCACCATAACGATCCTTATAAACATCTTTCATAAAGTTTTCTATATTTTTTTCAGGCGCATTTATCACACCGGTATTGTAACCGAATTGTAACATACCCAATACCGCCGAAAATATTGAGTACGTCAAGAAGAAGGTAAGACCCTGTAAATAGAAAAACGAAAAATATTTCTATTAACAAACTTAATTATAGTTATCAGTTGGTTAAATTTAAAACAAAGAATAATTTAGAAAAATAACAAAAACTCAAAATTTTGTTGTCTAAAAATTTTTTTTTACGAAAATTACAAAACAATAAAAGTAATTCAATCGAGACTAATATAATGTTTCTTTACTGTTAATATGCCAAGTGTTTAAAAATGCCGATTATGCTTAGAAATAATATATTTTTAACTTTAAATTATAGCAACTATTTAATCAATTATCGATCGGTACTCGAATGAGACGATATAAGAAAAAATAAGTAACTAAAAATTTTTTAAAATTAACAATTGAAGAATTTTATTCGCACTTTTCTCTTTTTAAAATTCGAATACATCGTTTTAGGCTTTGAGAAAATTTATATACATAACCACGGGGGTTGAGAAATTCCAAGTCGGGGTGAAAGTACTAGGGCAATATAATAAAATCTATAAATGGTTTGGCGTCCTGAGGCCAAACTTATTTTTATTTGACCTTTTATTTTTATCCTTATCATATGTTTGTTTGCTATGTTTTTTTTTTTTTTAGCTATAACTCAAGATATATTGATGATTTCTCATTGCATTCATCAGCAAATAGCTTCAGCAAATCGAGTTGGACTCGTTTTATCGAATGAAATCTTTAAAAAAAATTAATGTTTGTCCTCTCATCAATTTTTTTTCCAATGCTTATTAGTAAAGTGGATGTATACGTATGAGTGATATTTTGAATATTAAATCAAACATACATATGTACATCAGTATGAGAACGCCGAACCCTTTGGCGGTTTTACCAATAATTACTTTTACTAGCAGATTCCAACCCTCGAAATTCGAGTGCAAATTCTAGGAAATTTTATTTTTTTCATTAAATAAAGACCCTAAAGTTATGCTAATCAATAATAGCCAATTCAGAAATCAACACAAAAAATAACAAACTCATATTTAATACAAACACATTAACAAATTTAATGAACACACCCATAATATTTTATAATTTTTTGTATGTTTTAGTAGCATATTTAAATGCAATTTACTCAAAATAAAGCAAAAAAATTAAAAATCTGTAAATCTGCAAAACGACTAAAAAGAAATACTTTTCAAACAACATACGTTTGGTCAATATCGGGATAAAACGGTAGAAAAAAACATCGGTCACAAGAAATCGCCTAGCCTTTTAATATTATAGATAATCATACATATAAGAGGATTTGAAAACTGAAAATTGGCTCGATTGAATAAAAGTGTTATATTAAGCACAAACATTGTTGCGAAGAACTATCAACAAAAATATTGTTGCTAGAAATGTTTATATGCACAAAATTTATCCCAGCCAATCTAAAAGTTATTGTCTAGACTGAAATAAATGAAATGTTTCAAATGAATTAAAATTTCCATAATTGAAGAGAAAATTTATTTGCAGAATTTCTACATTATTTAAGAAAATTGAAAATTAAATAAAAACGGGCTAGTGTGATTTGAACCAGCAAACACAGAATTTGTAGGCAAGAAATATAAGCACTCTACTACATACGAGCTGATGAATGTTTTAACTACTAGCAATACTTTACAGAAATGTAAACAATATCCGCGTTATGAAATCATTAATTTTCTATTTATTTTGAACAGTTAGCCTAGACAATTACTTATAGTTGGCTTGGCTAAATTTTTGCATACAAACCCTAGGGTATTGAGATAAAATATAACATTTAAAAGTAGAAAAGTGATGAATTTTTGATACAAAGTATTGAGATAGAGTACATTTAATGAATATTTCACAAAAATCTAATTTTTCTCGAAATCCGCAAAAATAAAATCCTTGTCAAAAAAATTGTGGCATAGGGATTTACCTAAAAATTCACACAGTCGATCTCTAACGTACATTCAAGAAAACCTTATAGCGCCAGTTCCATTTTTTTAAATTTTGTTTAAGAAAATTTATTAAAACTTGAAAAAGTAGTTTTCAAAATTTTTTTAAAAAAATTTTCCATTTTCTGTCTGAATGCACAATAGGTTAACAACATCATAATAAAACAATACTTCATATCTGAGTACTTATAAGTATAGAGACCAAAAAAAAATTATGGCTTCAATCAATTTCTCAAAGTTGAAAAAATGCCATCAAATTTCATGACCCAGTTTTTTTTTTTGGCACAAAAGTGGTCTGGGGCATTTGCTATTTCTTGGCGAGGTTTGATTCCATTTCGAAGTTTTATAGCTTATTAAAAGTATAATTTAATACTGATCCCGAATTATATAACAACTTGTCGGAATAATTAAACTATAGAACGAAATTTTTGTAAAATCTGAAAAAAAGTCATATTTTCCCCATATAAACACACTTTAAATTTTCAAATGCAAGGCGGGCCGGGAAGGCGTGGTCCCAGGGGCGTGAAATTTTTGGAGAGTCATTTTTGGATCAAGCCCCAACTTTTTGAGGGGTGATACTTAAACATTTTCATAAGAAAAATTGCTCATACAATAAAGAAATTTGTCTCAACAATTTATAATCCATTGCTCTATTATTTTGTCTTTCGATTACTGGATTATTCATAAATTAAGTGCTACAATTTTTTGTGTCTAATTGTAATAACTAGTATAGCCCATCACTCGAAATTCGAGTGCAAATTCTAGGCAATATTACTTTTTGATTCAATGATTCAAAATTTATGAATATTTAAAGGTATGCTTATCAATATTAGCAATTTAGCAACACCGAGCATGTGATATAAAATTTAAATCATTCCATTGAAAGGGTGTAACGAATTATTGTAAATATTTCATTTTATTTTATTTAATATATTTCTAAAGCATATTAAAAATAAAGTTTATCATTCTCAGCTTCTCCTCCATATGAACTATAACTATGCCAATTTTCGCACTCATCCGTGCCCTCACATTGCTTAAAAAGGGAACTAAAAATTTACCTTCACGTATTAATATGGAGATTTCGAATTTTACGCAAGGATTGTTCGGATAGAAATTTTTCATGTGACCATGTTTTGAAATTTTTAAATGAGCTCTAGGTCATTTAAGCTTTGTTGACCGCTGCTCTTAATGAATAAAGCGAAACTAAACTTATTTTAAGCTGCATATTTAAATGTGTATTAAAGCAATTTTTAAGAGTTTTAAAAATAGTTTTTCTTGCTTTTTGTTTAAATTGATACAGTTAAAACTATGATTTGATAACTGAAAAAGCATTATAACATAAATTTATTTGCGGATCATTTTGACGTTAGTGGTTTTCATACTGTTAAAATTTAAGTATGAGGTTAGTTATGCCAAACCCCCGAAGAAATTAGCTCTGTGTGGGTTATTTCTTTTTATAGTTTTCTTCAAAAATGTTTAAAAAATTAAGAAAAAAAAATTGTAAATGTACTTCCGGGCCCTATATTGACATTCAGATATTTAAAGGAAAATTTGACATGAAATGTTTTCATTGATCATTTTAACCCTTTATATTATTTTGAATTTTGGTGAGGACTTTTTAAGAAATACCATATAGAATCTATTTAAGGGTTAACGTGTACTGCCAAAGACAAAACTATCACTGTGGAAAAGAGCATGGCGTCCAGAAAATTAGCATTCCATAAACTTGCAGTAACGTTTAAAAATATATCTATAATAGGCTAGGCGATTTTTTGTTACCGATTTTTTTTCTACCGTTTAATCGCGATTTTGTCCAAACGTATATTGTTTGAAAGGTATTTCTTCTTAGCTGTTTTACAGATTTTAAATTTTTCCCTTTATTTTGAGTAAATTGCATTTAAAGTTGCTACTAACACATACACAAAATTACACATATGCTATGTGTGTGTTTATTAAATTTATTAATGTGTTTGTTGATGAGTTTGTCATCTTCATTCACAATAATAATAAGCCAAAAAAGTGTTGGTTTGTGAATTGGCTATGTTTAAAGTTGCCTAGAGATTCCACTCGAATTTCGAGCGCTGGAATCTGCTATTTTATATTACGACTCTGACTTCAAGTTAATCTTTTAAATTTACAAGAACGATTAAATAAATTTAACAAAATAATATTTAATGAAAAAATAAAACAAAAATATAATAATAACAATTTCAATTTTCTTTATTAAAAATAAAATATACTGATTTCACAAAATTTAAGAAAAATATACGAATAACTTAAAAAAATATTAAAAAAATGAACAAATTAAAAATTATGAAATGATGTCTGTATTTAAATGAATTTATGCCATATTTATACAGTGTTTTGGAACCGATAAAGATATAGTGGCAAACCTATTGATATAAAAGTAAAAGTATGTGTGTTTATTTGTTTTAGCATTGGACTGATCTTCCTGAAATTTTTACAGTCCTACTGTGTATATGCATTTTTAAAGTTCGTGGCACCACCCATATATAGTGAGTTTTTACATACAGAGAAATTATTTAATGTCATATATCTCGAAAACTATGACAGAGACAGTTTTCTAAATTTGTTTGAGGTCATCTATTATTATGTGAGTAGTCGAACAAAAAATAGGCAGGATCGGACCAATGGGCGTAGCACACTTCATATATATAGTAAATTTTAAAAGTCATATATCTGGAGTACTATAAAAGAGTCAACGTCTTGACTTTTTTTACCAATCCATTGGATATTAATGTGAGTAGTCAGCTAAAAATTGCACATGACGCCCCCTATACAAAAAATATGAATTATTATGAAAGCGAATGTCTTCAAACTTTTGACAAGTACATTAATAATCAATTTGAGTAGTCGCGAAAAATTAAAATTGCCAAAAACAAAAATCGCTAAAGCAAAAATCGCCAAAGCAAAAATGGCCAGAATCTAAAATCGCTAAACTTAAAAATTGAAAAATGCTATTCTAAATTCAGGGTCAATCGGCCGGATTTAATCTGGAAAATCCGTATTTTTCTCATGGGCAGCTATATTTACATTGCTCCAGAGTAGGATCGCCAAAAACTTTGATATTTTTGCACCGGAAAAGTCGCAGATATTAGAATTACGAGGGCGGATCAAAAAGGTTGAAAATGTGAAAAATTGGACATTGGAGAGAGAAGGTGCGTGAGATTATATGCCTCTGTTATTTCTGTTTGAATGATCATTTGGATTTTAGAAAACTATCTCAAAGAAAGATGGATGCCACCCTAGCCCCCCATTGAGTGTAAACGCAATCGTGTCGCAACTTTAAATTAATGTTTGGCATTGTTAAACCACAATACGGTAGAATTTTTGTGCCATTTTAAAATGGTGAATGAAACAGGGATCCATTAAAATGCATCAGAGACCAAGCAGCAGTCTAAACAATGGATTTCTGCGTGCAAACCTACGACGAAGAAAGCCAGTAAGGTCTTATCAGTTTCTTTTTTGGATGTTGTACGCGGCATAATTCACATTTATTATCTTCCATCATATTAAACCGATTTAAGGATGATCAAAAGGACGTCCGTGTTTAGCCAAGATGCAAGTCTTTTTTCCATTAAGACTGTGCACAGGTACAAAATTCCACGAATTGCTACCTAAATAGCCACATTCTCTGGATTTAGCCCCCAGTAACTCTTTCCTATTACCAAACAAATAGAAAAAGGTTCGACGGAAAGACATTTGGCTTCATTGATCAAACAAATACACCTTTTGAGGATCTTGAAAATTCCTACAGTATGAAAGGAATAACAAGTAAGAAAATTATAGTCGGTCTAGACCGACTATACGATACCCTATACCATGCGTTTAGAAACCCTATCTCTCAGGCCCAACTAACTGGATATAGAAAATAAGCATAAACCAAATTTGAGTGGGATTTTTATTAATTTTTTCGGCTGCAGATATGAAAAAGTTCATATCGGATGCTATATCTATATGGGGTCTAGGCCCAAAAATGGACCGATCCTGACCATGTTTGGCAGAGTCTCTTATATTTTGCAAAAATATATACAAACAAAATTTGAGAAGAATCAGTGCAATATTTCTGTTTTTTGATAGATTTAAGTGAAGATCGGGAAGCAGCTCTATATGGGGCCTATGACTAAGAGTTGTCCAATAGGGATCATTTTTGGACTACTTATTAATAGATGTAATATATACATATAAACCCAATTTGACTAAGATTTGTATGATAATTTGGATCTTATGGCAATATATGTTGATTTCATAGGGGTCATTTGTATGGGGGCTAGGTCTGAACATGGACCGATTCTCATCAATTTCAATAGTGTTCATCTAATGGCTGAGGAAAGATTAAATACCAAATTTCATCGAAATATATTCATATTTGCGACTTGCAGTTTGATTACAAGCTTTACATGGACACACAGACGGACGGACGGACGGACGGACAGACGGATCAGATAGTGATTCTGATTCGATCGGTATAATTAAAGATGGGTGTAGGTCAAATATTTTTGGTTGTTACAAACAGCGGCACAAAGTCATTATACCCAAACCACATAGTGGTATAGGGTATAAAAACAAGTAAGACCGACTATGCGAAGCCTCAAAACATGCGTTTCCAGAGAGGGTTTTGGACAAGGTTCAGAAAATACACACATGAAACACACAATGTTTTGTTCAAAAGCAGCCAACACATATCTTTATTTTCATATCAATTATGTGCGTTTCTAAATTTTCTACGGTGCCCGACACAACCATGACTGTGTTCGTTTTAATATTTCGTTATTTACACGAACATTTTTGTATCACGTACTTTTTGTTTCAATCACACATAAAGCACACATTTTTGAGTGTTGCTTTATTTGAAGTTCATGTTCTGGTACGTGTACTGAAAAAAAAAAGAGAACATGTACAATAAACAGGTTCGAGTTCAGTTATATTTTAAGTCGTGTTGTGGCTCGTGTAGTAAGAAAAAACAGAACATGTACAATAAACACTCGAACCTGTTTATTGTACACGTTCTGTTTTTTCAGTTATATTTTAAGGTTGTGTTGGGCACCGAAGAAAATTTAAAAACAAACATAATTGATATGAAAATAAAAATGTGTGTGTGTTGGTCTATGTTATGTTTGTTTACATATATGTACGAGTTTTTTATTCAGTGTGTGTTTTTTTCTGAACTCTGGCTTTGGATACAACTTTTCTGAGGCAATAAGTGGGTATAGAAAATAAGTATAAAACAAAATTTTGTGGTTTTGTTATTTTTGTATTAGGACTAGATCGAAAAATTCACCGATATTGACCATATTCAATAAAGTCTTTTAATTTCCTCAAATTTGAAAAAAATCTATGCAATATTTCTGATGGATTTAAACTATGACCGGGAATCAGCTTTATATGGGGTCTATGACTTAAAAATGGCCCTACAGGGTTTATTTCTAAACCACTGATTAATGGTTATTATATGCACATATGCACCAAATTTTATCAATACATATATGATAATCTGGATCTGACGACAACTTTAGTTGGACTGATAGAGGCTATTTATATAGGGGCTAGGTCTGAGCATGCACCGATTTTCACAAATTTTAATATCAATGTCTCAGAAATTGATTTTGAGTCGATTGGCATAATAAAAGGTGGTTCTCGGTCAAATATGTTTGGTAGATACATACCTAAGCATAAACCATGACCTTGAGTTATACAGCGGAAAATATAGAGATGTGTTAGACAGAGTTATGGAGCTAGAAGAAGAAATACATTCTATTGCATTCAAAAAGCCATGGAAACGATTTTATTTATCTCAAGATTTTTATACCCCCTACCGATATGTGGTCAGGGTATAAAGAGTTTGTTCTGGTGTTTGTAATGACTAAAAATATTAGAGCTAGACCCTTTTATTAAACCGGTATCGACATAGAGTATTTTCTGAATCGACTTAGCGATGTCCGTCTGAACGTCTGCTCGTCTGTCCGTGTGTAAACCTTGTAACAATATATTTTGATGAAATTTAGTATATAAGCTTCCATCGGCCTTACTACGAACGCTGTTGAAATTGGTGAAAATCGGTGCATGTTCAGACCTAGTCTCCATACAAATGATCCCTATGACATCGACTTAAATTGTCATAAGATCCAACTTATCACATAGTTTTCAGTCAAATTGGGTTTGTGTGTGTTTATTACATCTATTAATCAGTAGTCCAGAAATAAACCCTATAGGAAAATTCTTAGACATAGCAACCATATATAGCTGCTTCCCGATAGTCTCTTAAACGTATCAAAAACAAAAATAATCCACTGATTTTTATAAAATTTATTTGTCTAAGTTTTTTCAAAAAATAAGTCACTTTAGAAGTGACAAATGTGGTCAGGATCGGTCCCTTTTACGACCTAGTCCCCATATAAATAAAGCATCCGATGTTAACTTTTTCAGATCTGCAGGCAGAAATATTTAATAAGAATTTGGTTTATGTTTATTTTCTATACCCAATTAGTTAAACATGAGAAAAATTCTTTAAACACCTGCTCGTTCTAGACCGACAAAACTTTTGTTACTTGTTTTCTAATATATCATGGGTCTTGTTTGGCATCAAAATATTCGGACATTCACGGTATGTGCTAACTATATAAATCACTGAAAAAAAAGTTCACTATATATTAACTGTATTATCCGAGTTAGAAATTGAGTTTTAAAAAATATTGTCAGACCTGATTTTTCGAATACTTTTCTACATGACATGTCAGCAGTTTTGCCGAAGATGTCATTATACATTTACTAGGCTGGCAATTAAAAAAGAACGTGTCTGAAAGACATCTGCTGACAATCTACTAATTTGTGGAGTTGACATTCTGACAAATATATAAAATGATTTGCTTCATTTTTAAAAAGTTAACATTTTTTCAAATACTTAAAAATCATTAGTTTTTTGTTTGAGTATAATAATTAGATGTTACTGGGAAATTTCCAACTGGGATTTAATGGCATAATTTCATTTAACATTCAAGGAAAGGGGAGTAGAGTAAGTCGTAATGATCGTTTGTGGTTTTGTTGTTGCTGTTGTTGTTATTGTTGTTGTTATTTGTTGTTTTGTTGGGATTATTTTCATGAATGAATGAGTTCAATGAAATATGTATGGATGTGGTCGTTGTTGTTTTTCTTTCTTTTTTTTTTGTTAATATTTTAATTACACAACATGGCAAATAATTTAAGCTACAAACTTGTTCTAAAAGTCTTAGCTTCCTTCTGTGGGTATGTTCTTCCAATCTGTCAACATATTCTCGTAATTCTTCAATTTCTTCTTTGACTTGTTGTACAGTGTCCAGTTCATGTTTAATCGCCACCATATCACGTTTTACCTATTGTAACAAAAAAATATATACAAAAAATAAATAAAGATTTTGTTAAATAAATATTTTGGGAAATTTAACTTACTTCTGAAACTTCACTTTGACAACTTTCTACAGATTTTGTTAATTCTTGTAGTTGTGTTCGTATTTCACACAATGCTACCGTAGTCTCCATGTGTCTATCGCCCCGTTGCAGCTCGTCCAATTTCGCTGATAAATTCATACTCATCACGCTGACTTGCTTTTGCAAACTAAGTAATTATTCCCAAATTGAATTGTATGAATGAAGTAATATAAGAATATTAAAATGTGGGATAAGTAAATTTATATATTAATTTCATATTTTTTCTGATTTTTAAAATAAAGTTTTAAAGAATTGTAATTAATTAATTGTAAGAATATGGAAAATAATGGTGATATGAAATTAGGCTAAAGAAGTGAATGAAAATGTTGTAAACATTACATATTATTTTAAAAATTATTTAAATAAGATCTACTATGAAACTTAGTTGGTATTGGTGTAAATGTAGGGCTGTGTATAAATCCTAAAATAAACAAAAGTTTTAAAAAGGGCGTGTGTTTATGAGGATAGTGGTTTTAGGCATAAAAATCTTGTTGGTATTATAAATCATAAATAGTTCTAAAACAATAATGAACTAGACATGAATCAAAAAAAAAAAAAAAAAAATAATAAAATTCTTAAAAATAAATTCTTTAAAAAAGAATTGGATTAATTTTTTTGGCACACAGTGCTTTATTTCATAGACAAAATTGAAAAAAAAAAAAAATTTATCTCGAAACTTGATACAAATTAAATTGTTGGATTCGTACATCATCATACATCATCATTTTTTATTTGGTTTTTTGAAAACTTGCGGCATTTGTTCATTTTTTTTTGGGGCTTTTATTCATTGCGAACTTACTCCCCAATTTTTTGGGACATTTGTTCATTGGGGTCTAAGTACTCAGCGCTACGACAAAGCCTATAACCAAATTCTTGGTATGCTAATGGATAACCCACTCTCTCCCATAATAACCGACTTAACAATTTACTTGACGACACTATAACGAAACTAAAGTACAAAAACATCACCATAAAATATATATCTGAATATGTAGATGACATTTTAGCAGTTATCAACATAGATGACCAGGATGAAATTATGAAAACATTTAAGATTAAATTTATTATTGAAGTGGAGGAAAATAATGAAATAACATACCTACACACAAAATTGCAGAGATCGTGAGGAGGCATCATTTTTGATTGGCAATAAGAAAAAACTGCTTCGGGGAGACTTATGAAACAGAAACCAGATTATAAATATGGCAAAAAAACTTCAGTGAGTGTGTTACACATAAAAAATATACTCGAGATTTACAAAAAACTAATAGAGAAAAATTTTTGTTTTATGTATGTGTTAGGAGCAACTTTAAATGAGAATTACAAAGAAAAAATGTTCCAGACAGTGTAAATCTGTAAAAGAAATACCTTTCAAATGAAATATGTCTGGTCAAAATCGGTTATTAACTCCAGTTTTTATATTCGACACAAGATATCGCCTTGCCTTTTAATATTATAGATATAAAATAAGAACAACATAAACTTTGCTTTCAAACCAAACCGAATACTAAGTGCAGACAGCTGATTTCGAAACACAGCTGACCTCGATAATATCAAGATACTAGACAAGCAAAACATTAAGCAGAATATTAAACGAACCATGAACTTGAAAGGGGATAAAAAAAAGAATTTTTATTTCTTATGGACAAAAAGGTTCTAAAAATTTCTTTACAAATTTTATTCCTTGAATATCTTTGAAGACTTTCAATAAAAAAAATCATGTGAGTCCAATAACAGGGGAGATGTGTAAACATCAAGTTATTAAAGAGTTTTTATGGCACTTTTTTAAAATCAAGCAGAAAGCGTCATCTATGTATCACTTATAGCAATCAACTCTGCTAATATAAAAATATTTATTATTTCGACTGGTTAATTTTTAATTTTTCGTTTTTCATTTTTTATTTTTAATTTTTCGTTTTTCATTTAACATTTTTAGTTTTTAATTTTCAATTTTTCATTTTCCATTTTCATTTTTCATTTTTAATTTTTTATTTTTCATTTTTTGTTTCTTATTTTTCATTTTTCTTTTTTTATTTTTCATTTTTCATTTTTCATTTTTCTTTTTTCATTTTTCATTTTTCAAATTTTATTTTTAATTTTTAATTTTTAATTTTTAATTTTTAATTTTTAATTTTTAATTTTTAATTTTTAATTTTTAATTTTTAATTTTTAATTTTTAATTTTTAATTTTTAATTTTTAATTTTTAATTTTTAATTTTTAATTTTTAATTTTTAATTTTTAATTTTTAATTATTAATTTTTAAATTTTAATTTTTAATTTTTAATTTTTAATTTTTAATTTTTAATTTTTAATTTTTAATTTTTAATTTTTAATTTTTAATTTTTAATTTTTAATTTTTAATTTTTAATTTTTAATTTTTAATTTTTAATTTTTAATTTTTAATTTTTAATTTTTAATTTTTAATTTTTAATTTTTAATTTTTAATTTTTAATTTTTAATTTTTAATTTTTAATTTTTAATTTTTAATTTTTAATTTTTAATTTTTAATTTTTAATTTTTAATTTTTAATTTTTAATTTTTAATTTTTAATTTTTAATTTTTAATTTTTAATTTTTAATTTTTAATTTTTAATTTTTAATTTTTAATTTTTAAATTTTAATTTTTAATTTTTAATTTTTAATTTTTAATTTTTAATTTTTAATTTTTAATTTTTAATTTTTAATTTTTAATTTTTAATTTTTAATTTTTAATTTTTAATTTTTAATTTTTAATTTTTAATTTTTAATTTTTAATTTTTAATTTTTAATTTTTAATTTTTAATTTTTAATTATTAATTTTTAATTTTTAATTTTTAATTTTTAATTTTTAATTTTTAATTTTTAATTTTTAATTTTTAATTTTTAATTTTTAATTTTCAATTTTCAATTTTTAATTTTTAATTTTTAATTTTTAATTTTTAATTTTTAATTTTCAATGATTTATTTTTTATTTTTCATTTTTTATTTTTCATTTTTTGTTTTTTATTTTTCATTTTTCGTTTATATTTATCATTTTCTATTTTTTTTTTAATTTTTTATTTTTAATCTTTATTTTTTATTTTTCATTTTTCGTTTTTCATTTTTAATTTTTTTTTATTATTTTTTATGTTTCATTTTTCGCTATTCGTTATTAGTTTCTCGTTTTTCATTTTTCATTTTTTATTTTTCACTTTTCATTTTTCGGTTTTCATTTTTAATTTTTCGTTTCTCATTTTTCATTTTTTATTTTTAATTACTTATTTTTCATTTTTCATTTTTCGTTTTTCGTTTTTCGTTTCTTATTTTTCATTTTTCACTTTTCATTTTTCGTTTTGAATTTTTTATTTTTAATTTTTTATTTTTTATTTTTTATTTTTTTTTTCTCGTTTTTTATTTTTCATTTTTCATTTTTCAATTTTCATTTTTCTAAACATATCGCACCTGTACCTCTAAAGTGAGTCAACTCAAAATTTACAAATTTTCGTAGAGGCAAAAAACTGGGTTTTTTAATATTTACTATAAAATTTAGTAATAAAAACAGTTGTTTCGTTGTTAAGAATTGCGAATAATAAGTATACAACAGTAGTTGATTTTGCGATTTTTCAGTGATCATCAAAAATAACAAGTTTTTTGAATGGAACTCAGTGGATTCTAGTGGATTCTAAACAAGCTACTCTTATAACACAAAGAGGGTTACAACTGTATTTTTTTTTTTTTTGCGAAAGACTAGAAAAATCGATGTAAGATTTTTACGGTGGATAGATATGACCACCGTGTATCGTTTTCTTGCAAAAAGTGAAAATTTAAAAATTTTGAGTTGACTCACTTTAGAGGTACAGGTGCTATATATCAAGTGCACATAAATGACCTTGTTAGCTGAGTGCAATTATTTTAATTTTTACCCATAAAATAATTCTATATTATTATTCATATATCACCATCCAAAAAATACAAACAATTTTTGGATTTGAGACCTGAAGTACTGATTAAGTGTGCTTTATCCCATCCTCCAATTTTAGAACAATCGATTAATTATTATCGGTTTCATAGTATTTTTAAGAAAAATTGTATATGGGAGCTAAATGAATCCTTGATCGATTAATCGAATAATTCTTAACTGGTTGGCAACCCTAATGCAGACACTAAATTCATATTCACATTAAACTTTTGCCACGTCATATCTGTGGTTCCAAAAAATTTTGAACTTTTATATTTAAATAGTGTCACTGTTTCGTCAGAATCATTAGATATTTATTTTATTTGCAATTCAATTCCTTACATTAAATAAAATATTTTTTATTCCATCATCATTAAGTGAGAATGTAAAATAAATGTAATTCCACAAAAGATACCTTCACAAATAATAGTTTCGCAATTTTACCATTGTAAGCATAAAAGGAGGATATAATGTAATTGTTAAAATTTTCATGTAAACATCTGAAATGTGAGGAAAGTATAACAATGAAGAAGTTCAGACGAACATTACAGTGACATTAAAATATGTGTTAAATATCTGCACTATACAATATATCACTCCATTGTCAGGGCATATTGAATATTTGCACATAGAACTTTTTTTGTACCAATGGAATCAGAATCACTTTCAATTTCTAATTGAAGATTCCTGTATGTTTCATCAGTTTAGTTGTGTATGTATGGGTCCATGTTAATCTTGCAAGGAAGCTATAAAGCCATAAGTCACAGATATTCGATTTTTGTTTTTTAATAAGAATCGCTAATATAAGATCATTGAAATCATCTGTTAAAATTTCGAAACAAATCTGAAGTGATGGTTCTAAAAAGGGACCGCTCATGATCATATTTAGTGAAATCACTTACATTTATCAATCAAATTCGCATAAAATATGTTATATTTTTAAGTCTCGATTTTGACTAATCTTATGGCTTAAAACGCTAAACATCAAATTTCAAAAGTACATTTATATATATCTGCGACTTGTAGTATGAGATAATTCTTTTGAAATACGCTATTAAAGAATTCTTTTGAAATACGCTATTCACTAATAGTTTCCGTTTAAAAGTCATAAAATTATTACAGATGGAATTTTTCGTTCAATATTGAGTAAATATTTTATTATAAATATTTGTTGAACACACAGAAGATATTTATAATATTAATAGGTTAGGCGATTTCTTGTGACCGATGTTTTGTTTTACCGTTTTATCCCGATTTTGATCAAGTGTATATTATTTGAAAGGTATTTCTTTTTAGCTGTTTTCCAGATTTACAGATTTTTGAATTTTGTACTTTATTTTGAGTAAATTGTATTTAAAGTTGCTACTAACACATATATGAAATTACACATATGCTATGTGTGTGTTTATTAAATTTGTTAATGTGTTTGTTAATGAGTTTGTAATCTTCATTCATAATAATAATGAACCAAAAAAGTCTTGTTTTGTGAAGTTGAAAAATAAAGTTTCCTAGAAATTGCACTCGAATTTCGAGCGCTGGAGTCTGCTAGTATGTATAAATGGGTTTATTAATAAATAATTTTAAAGGAGCCTAAAGGTATTCTAATCAATTTTAGCCAATTTTTTTTATCCGGTAACAGAAAATAGCGACCTTGGTGAAAGGAGGTATTTTTTTTAGTTAAGTATATAGTTAATTATATAGTAATAAGGTTTTATTGTGATTGGTGAACTAGTATCTTTCACCGTGAGACTAGCTGTCAATACAGTTTTGCTGAGGTTATGATGGCTCGATATAGGAAATATGCATAAAATAAATATTAATTGTATTGTTATTTGTGGCGTGCAGATTTAAAAAGGTTAATGTCTGGTGCTTTTTTATATGGGACTAGTTTAATAAATGGCCCAATCATGAGCATATTCAGTAGATTATCTTACTTTCCTCAAAAATATATGTAAATCAAATTTTACAAAAAATTTATATCGATTTAGGAGAAGATCGGTAATCAGCCTTATGCGGGGATTATGACTAAGAATGGTCCTACAGTGTTTATTTTTGGACTACTGATTAGAAAGTACAATACATACACATATAGTTAAAACTCTCTATATTTGACACTCTCTGTAGCGGACACCTTGCTTTAGTGGACAAAAACTCGGAAATGTTGGACCAATTTCTTTGAGAATGAACCTTCCACAAGTTGACATTCCTTTATATGGCTATAGACAAACATTTTGTATATATTTTGATTGAAAACCCTCCATATGTGGACATTTTCATAGAATCACAAATAATACTTTAATTTGAATTTTGCGCCGCTTTTGCATATTTTTGGTTTGTTTTCATATATTATTTAGTTGGCAACTCTGAAGCAACTATATATGTATGTTTGTCTGCTGTGCGCTGGGGCTAACCGGAATTTAATTTTTGTGGTTGAGTTAAATTTATTGGTATATTGTCAAAAATGGCTTCAAAACGAAACTGTTTGACATTAAAGGAAAAACGGGAAATTATTAAATTCTCAAAGAAATATAAATGTCCGGTTCGGAAACTAGCAGATTGGTTTCTAATTGTGTAATTGGATGTGACCCTATGCTCCTCATATGAGCATTTAAGTACAGATTTAATTTATATTGATCTTCTTACACAGATTTCATATCGGAAAATTTACTGTTGAAGCGCCACTCGGGCACTAATTTTGTACAAAAAAGATTTTAGATTTCCGTTGAATAATCAAAAGCTCAACAAACTGTGCCTTGAATGGTACTATGAATTTGGTAAAAAAAAATATTAATGTGTCTTGTTCAAGAAAAAGGCAAACAAATCGCCACAACATTTGGATAATGCAGCGTCTCATAATCACGAAGTGGAGCTAGATAACATATATATATTATGGTTACTTCCAAACACAACTTCAATCTGCCATCCTCTAGATCAAGGAATTATTTGAAGTTTTAAATTTCTTTATTGCAGTTTTATTGCCAAATTTATTCGATCGAATTTAGAAGCACGCATAAAAAGAAGATGCGTGAAAAAAGTTTCTGCCAAAAAAAATACAAAATTGCTTTCGCAAAGCTGGTTTTGAGAAAGATGTTTACAATTACACTGTAGAACAAATTCAGGTTAGCAAGAGTGAGGGGTGAAAATAGAGGCTAAATTAGGAGACCCGTATCGCGGCGTTTGTTTATGTTAGTTCGAATTTTTTTTAATCGACCTTCGAACTTTGCAGTCAAATGCCGATTTTCAGCATATTGTTTATATGGTTTTTTGACTATAACTCGTCGACTGATTGGAAAGCTGCTTACAGGATCGTACTATTGCCGAAAAAGAAGGGAATTTAAAACAGAAAACTATATTTATTTTTTTTAAAACGAATACAAATTTGAAATTACAAAATATTATTTATCATAAGATACTACATATTTACCACTGAATTTAAAAAAGTATTCCTTTAATTTATTTTATATATTTACGAAATTGGAATGATCTCTTTTATTTCTTGTTATTAAATAAACTGAATAAAATATTAAGTTTTTTTATTAGACCTTCCTTAGGTGGACACCTTTTAATAATGGACAAATTCCGATCCACTATTAAAAGTTATCACTGTATATATATGATAATCTGAATCTTACCACCATCATGCACTTACATATACCAAGCTTATACATATACCAAATTTCACGGAAATGTATTCATATTTACGACCTTTAGTTTGATTACACAGTTTACATGGACACACCGGCAACCGGATAGACAGACAGACGGTCGAACATCGCTAAATCCAGTCAGAAAACGATACTTGGTCGATAGGTATAATATAAGTTGTGTCTAGGTCATATATTTTTGGTAGTTACAAAACATCAGCACAAACTCATTATGCACTGACCATATATTGGTGTAGGGCATAAAAACATATTCCACCGACGAAACATAAATAATATATACACGAATGGTATAATTGATAACTCAAATAGACAAAAAATCGATATCAACTCTGCAAATGTTCCCTAATTAAGAGAAAATTTTAAGTGAAATTTATAAAGAAACGGCTGTCGTGCTAAACGCAGTTAACTGTGTAATTAAAAAATAAAACAAACTGTTTTTGGCAATGCAATAATCGCAATTGAAATTGTTGAAATGATCAATTTGCCCCAAGATAGAGATAATCGTATATATCTTGAACTAGTTGGATACATAAGTGTTTATTAAAACCATAAATCATTAGACCACAAACATATTTTATAGGACAATTTTTAATCATAGCTCCCTTATTAAGCAGCCTTCCGCTATTCAATAACATCTCTTTAAAATCTTACAAATGTGTGGTCTTAATCGGACCATCGTTTTTGTTCAGTAAGGAAAGGCCACAAGATAGTTATATATCTACCGTTATACTAAAATCCATTAAGATAAAACTTAATTTAAAATAATGTAATTAGTCTTTTCTGACTTTAACTTGAATAAACTAAAATTAAAATCTACCTTATATAACAAATAAAAAGTTTAACTGAATATGAATATGTCTTGCATTTTGTTCTTATCGAGCACACTGTATTCAACCAGCATAAATATACTAAAACTTTATTATGAATATTAATCATGTCAGGCGCAGTTGAGTGTAAACAAATATTTCATATGTCATTGCATTTTGTTAAAAGCGAACAGCATCCTATCACCTTTTTGCCAACAAATGCAATTTACAAGCAAGTTATTTGGGGAAAATTCTCATTTTGTTCCTTCAATTCAATTCAAATTATATTACAGAACAGCAACTGAGTTTTGCCGTTAAGGATTAAATCAGCAATAAACCATCATGCGTTTACTTTATGCATTAAGTACGATGCTTGGTTAATATGCAGAAATCATGAGATATGTTTGCTGTGGTTAAATGTTCATAGAATTTCATTACTGCAAATCTTACTTGCATATTGGATATTGTATAAAGGATAAAAGGATATTGTAAAGTCAGGCAACAAAAACAATAGAAAGGTTTTTGAAAGGTTTTAATAACATCCATACGTTTTGCTGCATTGATTGTACAAAGAGATTCCTTTCAATTCATATGAATAGCACCACATGATGGACAACATTTTTTGGCTTCTTTTGTAATAAAACCCCCACCCAGGAAGAGCACTTTTTTTTATATATAAAAAAGTATTTTTTACATTTAGTTTCTTTATGTTGTGGTAGGCGATTTGACATGCACATTAAATTATATATCTGGGTATTGGGGGGCATTGATAAAATAGAAATATTGTACGGTTTTTCGCTAAATAATTATTAAAATCTTTAGTGATTGAAATATTGTTATCGAAAAACCGAATAATTGGACAAAAGCATGATTTTAAAGCTGTCGATATTACCATACCAGTATTACCATCCATACAGATCTGTTTTTTTTTCAAGGTTCAGAAAATACACTCATGAAACACACAATGTTCTGTTCGAAAGCAGCCAACATATATTTTTATTTTCATATCAATTATGTGTGTTTCTAAATTTTGTACCGTGCCGAACACAATCATGACTGTGTTTCGTTTTAATATGTCGTTATCTACACGAGCATTTTTCTATCACGTATTTTTTGTTTCGAACAGACATAAACCACGCATATTTGAGTGTAGCTTTATTTTAAGTTCGTTTACTTGCACGTATACTGCTAAAAAAACAGAACATGTTCTTCAACGCGTACATCTAAAAATTAATTCATAAACAACATATAAAATTTCTCTGTTTTCTATTTTATTACTAACTTTTTATTTATTTGTTTTTATCTATAATATTAATAGGCTATGCGATTTCTTGTGTTTTGTTCTACCGTTTTATCCCGATTTTGACCAAACCTATATTATTTGAAAGGTATTTCTTTTTTTTTTTTTTTTTTTTTACAGATTTTTAAATTTTTTAAATTTTTTCTTTGTTTTGAGTAAATTGCATTTAAAGTTTCTACTAACACATACATAAAATTATACATATGCTATGTGTGTGTTTATTAAATTTGTTAATGTGTTTGTAATAAAAATGAGTTTGTTTTTTGTGTTGATTTGTGAATTGGCTATAATTGATTAGCATACCTTTAGGGTCTCTATTTAATGAAAAAATAAAATTTCCCAGAATTTGCACTCAATCAATTTTTCCGTATTGCATGCTACATATTTGTTTCGAAGTTGTTCTATATGTTTTTTTAGTTTTTTTATATTGGAAAAAGCTTAAAAAGTATAACTGTTGGCATGAATTCTCATTTGGTTGATTTCAGCATAAATATATGAATTAAACTATTTGCCAGACAAACTATCGAATGCTTTTGGTTACTGATGAGGGTTGGGAACTCGTCCTAAAGCTACTGTATATCCCGTCCTGTAGAAATAAATAAGTTTGCACTCAAATAACGACGGGTTGTCTAATTCTATACATTTTGGCATTTAAAATCCAACGATTAGCATCGTAGAGAGAACAGATTTTCTTATGTTCAAACTTTTTTCTCAAACACTACCATCAGACTTGCCTACTTTTGAGACGTTCGTAAGCAAAAATCATATGCTCTTGTTTTTCTTATGATATTTGCACGTCCCATCATCACCGGTGGTGTTTTGTTTGTCTCCATCATTATCGTGTTCCAACACTAAGACTGATTACAGAGATTAATTAAATTAAAAAGTATTTTTTTGCCTATTTGAAACCGATGTCTTCCGATCAGTATGAAATTTGCACCAAGGTTAGTTCTATTAGACAGTAGTTTAGGCACAATTTTTCAATAAGATCAGTCCAGAACTCTCTGAGTTATAGAGGGTAAAAATTTGACATTTTGTCCAAACAGGTGTTTCTTCTCATTCGTGTAACTTTTAACCTATTGTTCTTAGCAAAATTTGTTCCAAATAGTTTAGATAGCTACTTTTTCAGTTTTTCAGAAAAAAAAAATTTAAAAAAAAATAAAAAAATTTTTTAAACTTTTTTTGCAAAATTAAAAATTTCTTTGACTTTTTTTTTCAAAAAGCATTTTATTTTTTTTCTGCTCAAAAGAAAACTTATGTTTTTTTTCTTTAAGAGCTTTTTGGTTTGCGAGTGGGATGCGAGTGTTTTGTAACTCAAGACAACGGTTTTTCAATTTCAACTACCGGGTGATCCAAGTAGAGATACTTTTTTCAATAGCCTTCTTTTTACAGATCACGTGTGAGTCGTGTCATGCTATCATGTTATTTTTGTTTAGTATTGTTTGCCATTTCATCATGGAAAGACTTCTGGCTGAACAACGTTTACAAATCGTTCAACTTTATTACGAAAATTCACGTTCTGTGAAGAATGTGTTTCGTACACTTCGCTCAACTTATGGTCAACATAATCGGCCTACTGAGCGTACTATTCGCAACACCATCACCCATCTTGAGACCCAGCATTCATTATTGGATAATATTAGACAGAATTAGACCACATACAGCACGCAGTGAAGGAAATATAGCGGCCATAGCTGAGAGTATACGCGAAAACCGTAGAGAGCCGATTCGGCGCCGTTCGCAGCATCTCGGACTGACGTATTATGCCTGAAATTGAAGCTTGTGATCTGGGCGTCATATGGTTCCAACAAGACGTTGCCACTTCCTACACAGCGCATCCATCAATGGATTTATTGAGAGAAAACTTCGGTGAGCAGATAATTTCACGTTTCGGGCCGGTCGATTGGCCACCAAGATCGTGTGATATCACAACGTTAGACTTTTTCCTGTGGGGATATGTAAAGTCAAAAGTTTATGCGGACAATCCCGCTTCGATTCAGGCCTTGGAACAAAAGATCACGCATATCATTCGCCAGTTACCAGTCAAAATGCTCGAACGAGTCATTGAAAATTGGACTCAACGGATGGGCCATCTGAGACGTAGCCGCGGCCAACATTTGATAGACATAATCTTCAGAAAATAAATGCCAAAGAATGTTAATAATAAACATTCCCCATTAAATGTGAACTTTCTGTGTTTTTTTCTTTAAAAAAGTAGGGAACCTCGAAATGGATCACCCTTTATATGGACTAATTTAAATTTTTTCCTAATACTGTGTAAGTGTTCCAAAGCCTTAATAATAAACATACACTGAGAAAAACTAGACAAATTAACCTTTTCAACAGTGTTTAACATACCTAACTAAAATTTCATACCTTCGATACAGTAATACCCGCAATATGTTAACCTCAGGAAAAAAATCATTTTTTTTTCTAGAGAAATGTTGAAAATTTTTTTTTTTTATTTATTTGTATTAATAATTAAATTAATGTATAATAATAATTAAATTAATATATAATAATAATAACAATAATAGTAATAATAAAAAATAAATAAAATTTAATCTT
The DNA here is from genome assembly GCA_963682025.1 of Cordilura impudica. NCBI lineage: Eukaryota > Metazoa > Arthropoda > Insecta > Diptera > Scathophagidae > Cordilura > Cordilura impudica. The sequence continues at coordinate 72,418,006 of OY821519.1, read as the reverse complement.
AATCATATTAGATCCATTTATAACATAACTATCGATTGTTATCGCAGCATCGAATCTGCTCTTCAGTGTTTTCAATGTTTCTTCATGATCCTCTTTGCTACTAAAACTATTTTAGTTTCTTTACAATAATTCTTTGCCCAATGGAATAACGCAGTCGCATATAAGGTGCGATCTTGATGAGAGCACTGGAGGCTATACTTCGCTGCATTTCCTTTTAGGTTTACTACAATACCAACACGTGCTGCTTTACCCTGAGCAGTAGGATGAAAATGCTGGCATTCCAAAATCGGTTTTATGAGCCATAAGATATGCGAACCTACTTTTATTTTTAAAATGTTGTCGAGGTTCATCCGAAACGTAGAAAAGTATACCATCTCTTCTGTAAATTTAGATTTTAGATATTTTAGTATTATCTTCTATTACTCATAAACTACAATGGTATCATGTTTTAAATCGTCGAATATGATTGCCACACTTTTGTGTTCCACTCTTTCATTTTTCATGTAGTAAATAACTATTGTGAATATAGTTGCTTGGTCGTTATTGAAGTGGAATGCTTGTATGGCATCCTGAAGAACATATTTATAGTTTTCTGCAAAATCATACGAAATAATGAATTCACCAGACTTCAAATATATCTTAAATCCTTGAATAATGACCATTACTCTTTGACTAAAAAGTCATGGGTTCCCAAGTTTAGCAATCCTGTACACATTTCTTCCACAAAATCATCCTCATTTAAAGTTATTGGTTTCAATGTGCATGTGTCAGTCTGAATCCAAGATTCAAATTTGACCACCTCTATATATTCTCGATCAAAAGGGTTGCTAAAATTCTCTTTGATGAATGTGGTTTCCGGGCAATTGGAACATTCACCTAAGTGGCAAATGTTGTCGCATAAATCTTCTGCCGAATCTGTTAATCTACAGCTGAACCTAGTAACGCAAGAATAGATTGGCAAAAAAGCAGCAAATAAAGGCAATAAATAAGCTGGATGAAAGACTGGGTATTTAAAAATTTACAAAACTTAAATACTTCATCAGCTACAATAAATTAATTAAAAAAATAGTTATGTTATAAATGGATGTAATGTGACTAATGTCGTTTTCTTTTCTGACAAAAAATGTCGCCCTTTTTGCCCTTTTTTCGAAAAGTGTATTTTTTTATATATTCTGAATTAAGAGCGACCTTATCTTATATATCAATCGAAAGATCTCAAAGTCGAGCCCTCATAAATCATAAAAAATTCGAGCCATTGACTTCTTTCAGGTCATAGTGGGAGAATATTTACCCATTGTTCCCCTTTTTTGAATATTTTCACTCAATTACTTCCAAGAGGATAATAATCAAATTTTTTTTTTATATTTATGAACACAGCACTTTGGGACCTTTCGATTGATATATAATACAAGGTTGCTCTTAATTCAGAATATATAAAAAAATACACTTTTCCAAAAGAGGGCAAAAAAAGGGCGACATTTTTTTGTCAGAAAAGAAAACGGCATAAGATTAAATTATTTTTTTTTTATTTTTATTAATATTATTATTATATATTAATTTAATTATTATTACAAATAAATAAAAAAAAAATTTTTCAACACCTACATACATAAAAAAGTGATTTTTTTCCTGAGGTTAACATATTGCGGTTATTACAGTGTCGAAGGTATGAAAGGATAATTTGTCTAGTTTCTCAGTATATGCTTCATTTGTAAGGTTTTAGAAACACTCACACACTAATAGGAAAAAAATTCAAATTAGTGCATATGCTAAAAATTTAAAAACCGTTGTATTGAGTTCCAAAACATTATTTTTGATAGATATCGCACTCGTATCCCACTATGCGACCAAATAGCACTTGCAGGAAAAAACATGAGCTTTCTTCTGAACAAAAAAGGGCCTTTTTTGAAAAAAGGCCTTTTTTGAATAAGAGTAAAAAAAATTTTGATTTTGCAAAAAAAGTCAAAAAAATTTATTCAGAAAGACTGAAGAAATATCTATCTAAACTATTTGGGACAAATTTTGCTAAGAACAATAGGTAAAAAGTTACATGAATGAGAAAAAATATTTGTTTAGCCAAAATGTCAAATTTTGACCCCCTCTAACTCAGAGAGTTATGGACCGAACTACTATCCAATAGGACTTACCTTGGTGCAAATTTCATCCAGATCAGAAGACATCAGTTTCAAAAGTTGGGTCACTTGACATGCAACGCCCCATATGTACATATGTATTTGCAAAATATATATTTTTTTAAACTCTTTCTTTTAACTCATACTTTCTGTCTGTCTGCCATGGGTGGACCCCATTCCCCCTTATCCAATTGATCTAAAACTTGGCCCATAGTCTTGTCGTGGCTACAGATTAATTTTGGGGTAGTCACGCACAGTCACGGAGTGATCTTAATGTCGTTTCGCCTCATCCGATTGATCTCAAACTTGGTCCATACACTTGCTGTGAAAAAACGATTAACTTTGACTTAGTCACGCGCAGTCACGCATGGTCACGCACACTCACGGTGTGATTTAAATATAATTTACCCTCATCCGACCGATCTGAAACTTGGTCCATATACTTGCTGTAAAGAAAGATCAACTTCGACATAGTCACGCGCAGTCACGCATAGTCACGCACAGTCACGGAGTGATTTAAACCCGATTTTCCCTTATCCGATCGATCTAAAATTGGTCGATAGACTTGCTGTGCAAAAAGATTAACTTTGACATAGTCACGCACAGTCACGTATAGTCACGCACAGTCACGGATAGATTAAAACCCCACTTTCCTTCATCCGATGGATCTGAAACTTTGTGCATAGACTTGTTGTGACCAAAGATTAATTTTAATATAGTCACACACAGTCACGCACACTCACGGAGATATTCGAAACTCATATGCATAAGGCAAGAAAGAGTTTTAATAAAAACTTTGTTTTTATGGGTTAGATTATTTACTATTTATAAATACTTCAAAAAAGTACGAGTAAATCTAAAAAAGATATAAAAATCAAAAGAGTACTATTTTCCTTATTTATGAATATCTTCTAAAAAATTACATTTATGATAGATTAAACTAACAGCACGTTTTCTTAGTATTAGAGAGAGAGAGCAAGATAAAGTAGTAGAAAGTTGAAAATATATACCGAAAGAGTGAGTGACATCACAGTATACTTTTGAAGGTGCAACAATGCACTGCAACATATCTGTTATGTTTAATCTCAGTAATAGAGTAAACAAGTGAACAAGAGTAACTATTGTTTAGAACGTTACTCTCTTAAAAGTTTGAAAATTATATATATGTTGCACCCTCGAAAGTACACTGTGTTTATAAAGTATCCCTAAATTAAAAGTTTTAAAAAAATAAACTTTCATATGAATCATGCGTTTGTCAGAATATTTTGTATGCATAAGCTAAAATAACTGGCTAGTTCTCATATAAATTTCGGAGAGCTAGCCACGAAAAAAGTAGAAATAAATAAAATTTTTTTTTTAATTTCAATTCTTTGGTTTCCACCAATTGGCACATATGACATTCACCAAATAATGCAAATATTTCCATGTAAAGCTTAAAATTTTATTATGTTTTTTTAAATTTTATTTATTAATTTAAACACAATTTATTTTAATAATTATTAACCTTTATTGCTCAATAAATATTTGTTTGTTTCGACTCTTAATTGTATTATTAATTTTTCTTTGTTATTAAATTAATTGAAAATGTAAATAATGATTTAAGATAAAAAAAAATAAATAACATGAATTTCCAATGAAATTGAAAAATGATACTTTCTTATACGAGTATTTATAGAAAATTAAATATTAAATAATCCTTTCATATATTTGGTAGAAGATAAAGAACAAATAAAAAAAAGCTATTAAAATGAAACAAACAGGAGCGGAAGGTTAATAAATACAAATCATAATTGAAAATAAATTGTTACATTGAAAAATAAAGATTTGTTAAATTGGATTTGAAACGATGAGTGAATGATATTCAAGTTGGTAAGAAATTTTCATTCTTGTTTCTTCAATATTGTTTGTTTGTTGTTGGTGAAAGGCCATCATGTTTGCCAATTGGTTTTTTTTTATCAAAAGGGTTTAATTCGTATAAATTTTGAAAAACATTTTAAAAAATATTAAATAATTTCCTAAGAATTGAAATGTAAGTGTCATTTATGTATGTGTATGTATGTACATGAATCAATGTAAGCAAATAACTGTGAATGTGTTTGTTGTGTATAAAATTTACATTTAAACATTATACGAACATTTTAAAATAAATACAACATTCAATATAAATGTGTTAATTTTCATTCCCTCTGTAATGTAACTGACTCGAGAAATGGTACAGCATAAAATTATGAGGTTACAATTATTGTTGTTTAGGCCAAAACAACATTATAAAAAAAAAATTTAACTGTGAGAAACAATTTGGAAATATTTTTTATGTATTTACTAGCTGACGCGGGAAACCTTGATATGCCTAAAATAATTATTTTATCCCAGGTTAGTTATACCCTATACCACTATGTGGTTTGGGTATACTGACTTTGTGCTGCTGTTTGTAACTACCAAAAATATTTGACCTAGACCCATCTTTTAATTTACCGATCGAATCAGAATCACTTTCTGATTCGATTTAACGATGTCCGTCCGTCCGTCCGTCCGTCTGTGTGTCCATGTAAAGATTATAATCAAACTGCAGGTCGCAAATATAAATATATTTTGATGAAATTTGGTATATAAGCTTTTATCGATCATGGGATGAACGCTATTGAAATTGGTGAGAATCGGTCGATGTTCAGACCTAGCCCCCATACAAATGACCCCTATGAAATCAACATAAATTGCCATAAGATCCAAATTATCATATAAATCTTAGTTAAATTGTGTTTGTATGTGTTTATTACATCCATTAATTAGTAGTCCGAAAATGGTCCTATGGGACAACTCTTAGTCATAGGCCCCATATAGAGCTGCTTCCCGATCTTCACTTAAATCTATCAAAAAACAAAAATATTGCACGGATTCTTTTCAAATTTTGTTTGTATATATTTTTTGCAAAATACAAGACACTTTACCAAACATGGTCAGGATCGGTCCATTTTTGGGCGTAGTCCCCATATAGATATAGCATCCGATATGAACTTTTTCTTATATGCAGCAAAAAAATTAACAAAAATCCCACTCAAATTTGGTTTATGATTATTTTCTATGTCCAGTTATTTGGGTCTATGAAATAGGGTCTCTAAACGCATGGTATAGGGTATCGTATAGTCGGTCTAGACCGACTATAATTTTCTTACTTGTTTTAATATGTATTTCAATTGCCGAAGTAATATCTATAATATTCTTGTGAACAATTTTATAACGATTTTACAATTATGATTACTATCCAATTTTGATAAAAAATATACCATTTGAATGGTATTTATTTTTTTAACTGTCCACCACATGTACCGATATGTACCGTCTGGAATATATTTGTGGAGTAAAATGCATTTAAAGTTGCTACTAACACATACATAAAACACATATTTGAGCTTCAAATAAAGGACTATAAAATGCCGTGTATGTGTTTATTAAATTTGTGAATTGACTAAAATTGATTAGCATACCTTTAGGCTCTTACAAAATTATTTATTAACAAACCCAGTTATGTATATTCTGTGTGTTCAACAAATATTTATAATTGCATGTAAAAATAAATTTTTCTAGAATATGTGCTCGAATTTCCGGGGCTGGGCTCTGTTAGTTTTAAATGAAATTAAATTCAATATGTTATTTTAATTTAGATTTAATAAACTAAATTTTTTTTCACCTAATAAATACTTCGTCGGGTCCAATATTTGTAAAGCCAACGTGTGGACAATACTTTTTCCATTTTCGGCGTATGCAAATAGATCGTTTGGCTTACCAACTTCGAAGCATGAGTTTTGCAAATCCAAGCCTTAGCAATGGGAATTGTAAGACTTTAAATGCAATTGGAGAATCTCTTGGAATAATTGTGATTCTTGGTAATATAATATGTCTTCCTCTGAATTTGCCATTTGATAATTGTCGATTCAATAATATTACCCAATATTTTGTTGATAACGAACCGTGTTTCTTTATATAATATTGGTGCATTTAAGTTTTGGAGCAGTATAGTGGGTGATCGAATTTTCAAGAGTAAGTTATGTGGTGGAAGACTTGGAAAATCAAGTGAATTGAAAAAGTCAGTTCGAAAATTCACTCCTTCATCTTCTTCTATAATAACAGATGACGTCACATAAATTTGTAAAGCTCTCCCTGTCATTGTATTCGATATGTGTGATGTTTAATAATTTCATTTGCCCATTTATCCGATCCCTACCACGCGACTACTAATATTAATAACAGATGATGTCAAACAAATTTGCAAAACTCTCCCTAGTGTAGTATTCGAGATATGTGATATTGAATGAATACAGCGTACCTCTTGATCCTATTTTCAGCAAGGCTACTCACACTAATTTTCTGTGAAGACATAGCGTATCATAACCCTCCCTTTTATATTACTTAAGAAATATTTTATTGGAGGTGATGCGCCCATTTATCCGATCCCGCCCATTTCCGGCATAGCTACTCATTATACTAATGTATGACCTCACACAAATTTGCAAAGATCTCCCAGTGAACTCGATGTGTATGATTTTAAAAGCTTTATGGGGCAAAAAAAAGTTATACGTGTTCCGGCGTTTCGCTGGGTTACGTCTAGGAATCGAGATATATCGATTTGAACTTCGTAAGTATCGTATAGGGGAACTTGTGACGTTTTGGGCTCTTTTGTTTGACATAACTCGAGAACCACCAGTCCGATTCTGCTGATACAAGTTTAGAAAAATTAAGAATTACAATTTTTGTTACAATAATCTGTTCATGTAACGTTTCGCTACATAAGCAACAGTTTCGCGGTTATAAATAAATGTATGAAGAAAAAAAAATATTTTTTGCCAAAAATTTATTAATTTTTTTTAATTCGTAAAAAATCTAAAACGGACAAAAGTGTCCAGTTCTATTACTTTCACGTAAAGCCACATAACCTATTAACAAAATGAGACATAGACCATGAAAGTCGATGTACGCGTTTCGCTTTTATTAACAATCAAGTAAAGGTATCTATCTCATTTTGAAGTAAGTAAATTCGAGAAAAACGTTGATGACTTTTTGTCTGTGCACAGACAATTAAAGGGGAAAAAGGAAAGTGCACTTTTATATTGATGTGGGGTTTTCCGTTGCCTATCTGTAAGATATTATTTTTTACAGAAATTCCACTTACATTTATAAGTGCTCATTATTTGGAAAGTTATACAAAATTTGAAACGAATTTGTATGATCCCTGGTTTTAGAAGGCTCAATCAGGTAAATATGCTCCCTTAACAGATGCGTCCATTCATAAGAACCTGTCAGTTAAATATGGACAAATACGTAGTATATAAGTGTTCATTGTCGTTTTATGTCATTCAACAAGTGTCTACTAACGCGAAAAGTACGGTTTTTATTTTGTTACGTTTGTGGCAAAATAGCTTTTTCAACAAATACTGCATTACTCACTGAGCAAGTGGAGTGTGCTTTTAAACTTTATTTCGACTTCGAAATAATACGCGGCGTTTCGTGCGCCCCAGACAAAATTTGTAAAACGTGCTACATTGGTGTACCAATGATTTGGACTGATCCAGGAGAGTACAATTCCGACAACTGTTATGCTTGTGCAAACAAAATACATGGAGTAAGTCACAAAATTGAAGTTATCTGACTGATTAAAAACAATAGATTTTTTTTCTAGTTGAAAACAGATCCGCATCCGTTACAGACTCTGAACAAGTAGGCGAACCAAAACGCAAGAAATTAAAGGGAGCAAACAAACGAAAAAAAAATTTATGCGTTCATCGATTTAAATGATCAAAGTATTTATGTAATAACCTGATATTTTTCATTTTACGTGTTAATATATTCTTGTCGCAATGAGATACATTTTCTTGTGAATAAAAGCGAAACGCGTACATCGATTTTCATGATCTATGTCCCATTTTGTTTATAGGTTATGTGACTTTACGTGAAAGTAATAGGACTTGATGAAATTAAAAAAAAATTTAAATTTTTAGGCAAAAACAAGTAAGAAAATTATATTCGGTCTAGCCCGACTATACGATACCCTATACCATGGTTTACAGACCCTGACTCTTCGGTCCAACGAATTGGATATAGCAAATAAGCATAAACCAAATTTGAGTGGCATTGTTATTAATTTTTTTGGCTGCAGATATGAAAAACTTCATATCGGGTGCTATATTTATATGTGGACTAGGTCAAAAAATGGACCGGTCTTGACCATATTTGGTAAAGTCGCTTATATTTTGAAGAAATATACACAAACCAAATTTGAGAAAAATTTGTACAGTATTTTTGTTTTTTGATAGATTTAAGTGAAGATCGGGAAGCAGCTCTATATGGGCCTATGACTAAGAATTGTTCTATAGGGATTATTTTTGGACTACTGATTAATGGATACAATAGACACATACAGACCCAATTTGACTAAGATCTATATGATAATTTGGATATTATGGCAATTTATGTCGATTTCATAGGGGTCATTATTATGGGGACTAGATCTGAACATGGACCGAATTTCACCAGTTTCAATAGCGTTCATCCTATGGCCGATGGAAGCTTATTTGCCAAATTTCATCAAAACATATTCATACGTGCGACCTGTAGTTTGATTACAAAGTTTACATGGACACACAGACGGACGGACGGACGGACGGACGGACTTCGCTAAATCGACTCAGAAAGTGATTCTGAGTCGATCGGTATAATAAAAGATGGGTCTAGGTAAAATATTTTTGGTAGTTACAAACAGCAGCACAAAGTCATTATACCCAAACCACATGGTGGTATAGGGTATAAATATTCCCAGCGATGACCGATATAACTTTCCGCGGTAGTTTCATCCCATCCCGATCACTGACCCCTACCATTTGTCGCACAGTGTTATAATATTATGAGGTAGTATGTTTATTATATTCAAATTTTCATAATTTCTGCTACTTTCCTTCACCAATTTTATTTTTAAATGGTGTGACCTATGGCGGGAATGTCAGTTCACAAAAAGAACTTTAAAAAAAATAAAATTTTCCGTGCTTGTAAATTTAATGTGTTTTTATACCCTTTACCACTATGTGACTTTGTGCTGATGTTTGTAAACATCACAAATATTTGACCTAGACCCATCTTTTATTATACCGATCGTCTCAGAAACCGTCCGTCCGTCTGTCTGTGTGTCCATGTAAATCTTGTAATCAAACTACAGGTCGCAAATATGAATGTCTTTTGACGAAAGTTAGCATATAAGCTTTCATCGGCAATAGAATGAACGCTATTAAAATTGGTGAAAATTAGTTCATGTTCAGACCTATTTCCCATAAAAATTACCCCTATGAGATCGACTTAAATTGCCAAAATATCCTAATTATCGTACAGATCTCGTTCAAATTGGGTTTTTGCTTATTTATTACATCTTTTTTTTTCAGTAGTCCAAAAATAAATGCTATATGATCATTCTTAGTCGTAGCTCCCATATAAAGCTGATTCCCAACCTTCACTTAAATCTATCAAAAACAAAAATATTGCACAGATATTTCTCAAATTTGGTTTGTAAATTTTTTTGTAAGAAATAAGTGACCTTACAAAATATGATCAGGATCGGCCCATTTGTCGACCTTGTCCCAATATAGATATAGCATCCGATGTGAACTTTTTCATATCCAAAGGCAAATCTAAATCTTATTAGTTGGACCTAAAATGTAGGATCTCTAAGCGTATGGTATAGGGTACCGTAAAGTCGGTTTAGGCCGACTATAATTTTCCTACTTGTTTTATATCATATAATTGATGAAAGTATACACTTGCTAGAAACAGTATCCGTACACTTGAAGATGGATACAAATTTAAATAAAATATTTTGATTTATGAAATTTTTACATTGACGCTTGGGAATTTAACTTGTTTTTAAAAAAATTTACGTTTTACTTAAAATGTTTGCTTACAAAAATTGTTTACGGAAAACGCAGAATGGAAACTATAAGTGCCAGAAAAAGAATCCCATAGATTATTCAACGACGTACAGCTCTGTTACATCGATTTGATTTTATTAGGAAACAAACTTGTTTTTCGATGGTGACGGGCTACGATATGAAATAGCTCGGATCATAGGCAGAAGCTACTTCTCATTGTAGTATGTATGTCGTTCAAAACTACAAATCCTCCAATTAGTTTTTGTCGAACTTCGTTCTAGTTGCCTCTCCAAACTAACTGAACTATTTTTGCATCAGTATAAAAGAATTCCAGAATTTGCGCTTCCCAAATTAGTTGTAAAATCAAAGTAATTCGTAAATATGAAAAATCTTGTCGTGTAGCACGTAGAAAGTCATTAATTTTCGATGTCAATGGAAAATATGTAAAGAAATAAAAACAAAGTTCCAAAATTTTGGGAAGGTGTTTTATTTCCAGATGAAAGAACGGACATCGCTAAATCGACACTGAAAATAGTTCTGTATAATCTGTATAAATTGGCAAAAAATTCGTGGATTCTTTCGGATCTCAAAGTAAATAAATCTCCATGGTATACCAGCACTGATGCTGAAACAGTGCCCTTTGACGCTAGCATGTCCTGTTCAGTCTTTTGTACCATGCGGGAATCTTTCCCTCTTGCTGGAAGGTTCCTAACGTCCAACCAATCCCAAAAACGGGTGCGGCTAATAACCCTGAAAATTACCGTCCAATTGCAATCTACTCTGCGCTCTCAAAAGTGATGGAGAGCATGACTAATTTCCATCTTGGCAACTACCTAGAGGCCAACTCACTTCTTAATGATCGGCAGTATGGCTTCCGTGGAAATAGTTCTATGGAAGATCTGTTAGCTCTTTTTTCTGAGGGCTGGAGTCCATCCATTCACAATTTTGGTGAAAGTAAAATGGTTGCTCTAGATATTTCCATTGCATTCGATAGTGTGTAGCACGGTGCGTTGCTATCAAAGCTTATTGAATTTGGGTTTGGTACTGACTTTTATCGATTTATATCGAATTTTCACAGAAATTACACAATACGTGTTGCTATTTATGGGATCTTATCCAATGAGTTTCAGCTTAATTTAGGGGTACCCCAAGGTTCTGTTCTTTCTCCTTCTCATTTGCTTATCTCTCTGAACGACCTTTTTGGCTAAACTTTCAATTCTAGATACTCTTTCGCAGATGACAGCAGCATATGTCATTAATTTTCCGTCAATTGCAGGCCAAGACTCTTGGAGGTTGGGGGGGCAAAAGGCGGACAATAAATGACACACTCAATCAAGACGTGTTAACAATCTCTGAGTGGAATAAAGCGAATAGGGTTTATTTCAAAGCAGGAAAGGCTTAATGTGGTTTGTTGACCCATAGGGCCTCTGATTTAACAATGTCATCTGTGGTATTGCGGAATCGGATACGCTTGGCGTTCTGGGCATGAGAATTCAATGTGATTTTTGTTGCAACGAGCATGTTTTTCAAGTGTCGAAAGAAGCATTCAAGTGTCCTGCTTTTCTAAAACGGTGCAAAAATTAATTCACTCCTTCTGATCTCCTTAATATCTATACCACTTACATCCAACCGAAAATGGAATATAATTCCTATATATGGGCAGGAGCTTCAAAGTTGATGCTTATTAATGACAGTAGGATATTTAACTCTATTGACTCATTGGAAATTCGTCGGAGTTTGGGTTGTATAGCACTCTTCTATAGATACTACCATGGGAAATGTTCTTTAGAGATTATCGAACTCATTCCAACTGCCCGAGTTTCAGTTCGCTTTACCCGCTTCTCAAGGAGATCACACCTGTCTATTGTAGTTGGCCGTACAATGCATTATAGAGAAAATACGTTTGTCAGTCGAAGTAGCCGTATGTTATAATCTAATAAAATTTAAGTCAAATATCCGCAAGCATTACTCCCTCTTTCATCCTGCCCATAACCTATTTTCCTGAGTTCAACACAATGCACTGCATCTGTAGGGGCATCACCTGAGCGTTGGTCAATAATTAAAAAAAAAAAAATAAATAAAATAAAAGATGCATCTGACCATATAGTGGTATAGGTTATAAACAGATATTCGTCTGTGGCAATTTTAAGTTGCCATTAAAATTTTCAGAAAAATACTAGAAAATTTCCCTTTCATGAAAAGTATACATTTTCTTGTAAAGTGTACCTAAAGTATTGATTACTAAATAAATACTACTATTTCTTTCACACTTCGTTTTGGATTTGTAATGTAAAATATTTTTTTGATCCGGTTTTTATATTAATTTATTTGTGATTTTGCGAGTTGAATAATAATAAATATTAAATAATAAATATGCAATATTACCAGAATGTGACTGTGTGTGTGTATGTTAAAATTATAATAATATTTTGATGAAATTTTTAATGAATAGCTGTAGGTCTTTTATATAATGTTTGATCTGTAATTAAATGTATAAATTATTTGTATTCAAAATTGTCTATCGGTGGCATTATACATACAATATAATATCTAAGTAAATAATTATTTTAATTTAAATTAAAGCATTGTTTGCCTATGAATTTTTTTATGTTTATAATTTTATAATAATTAAATTTATTATTACTAAATTGTATGTTTATACATTTTTTTTTTTGCTGCCATTCACTTCGTTTAGCATTGAAAAATAATAAAAATTAAACATTCTAAATTTTTAGTTTTTAGTTAATTAAAAAAAAAAAAATAGTATCATGCTAATAGCTTATGTTTTGTCAAACAAAGTACAACTTTTTATGGATTAACAATAAGCTCTGCTTCTATTAAAATTAATTTGAAAATAGATATTTCTAAGCTGCACAATTTCTGGTTAAATGAATGACTTTTCTCATCCATTGAGCAGCAACTTTTGCAAGTATAAAAGTTGTCACTAATTTTTGGAATAAGTATTGAAGTTGATAGTAATTTGTATGCTTTGAAACAAATTGTTTTATAATATTATCTAAGAAATCCAATATATTTCCATTCATTGTCTGAATGTATAAATCAGCCGTAGCGAATCTTTGATACCCCTTTGTTTGTGTTCAAATAATTGTATTCAAGTGAAAAAAGATTAAGAAAAGTTGAAATTAAATTTTCCACTAAAATATAGTGTTTTAGAAGTATTTTTGCATTTTTGCGAATTTTCTAATTTTATAATATTTTTTTAACATCAATATTTTTTTTATCAACATACAGTAGGTCCGCCCTTATATAGTCGGCTCGATTTGAAGAGAATATATACATAGCTAACGCTATATCGACTTCACTTGTTAGATGCATCAAAATTTGCACAACTTTAGGAGGTCAAATACCATCGTACCAAAATGTATAATTTCAGAAGTTCTTGGCATAGCATTAAACGTTATCAAGCACCTTGCGCTTGTTGTAAGCCGGTGTTGACAACACAAACAAACATCAAATTATCGAATCCTTATATTATAAAGATCAAATATATTATGGAGTCCCTGATATTGATATTGATGAGTGCAAATTAGAATAAATTAAATACAATAATAATAAAATTGTTTTTAGCTCTGCTCCGATGAAAACAGCTATGTGTAAGGAAGAGGCAAAAAAATTTGGGATCTATAGCCAGTATGTAATGAGTTTGTGCCAATATCTGTAACTACCACTTTAACGATATCTGTTAGTCCGTCCGAAATTATCAAAATAAGAATATATGTCTTTATAAGTTGAGAAGATAAATATCGAAATATATATCTGTTATGATTTTTAACAGACAAGATTAATGTTAACATATTTCTAGCCGATCTGAATTTAGGTTGTCACATATCAGGTGGAAGCCCCATGGGAGTACATTCTAATGGCATACTTGAATATAATACTTATAAGAAAAATCTGTTTTTATACCCTATACCACTATATGGTTTGGGTATAATGACTTTGTGCTGCTGTTTGTAACTACCAAAAATATTTGCCCTAGACCCATCTTTTGTTATACCGATCGAATCAGAATCACTATCTGATTCGATTTAACGATGTCCGTCCGTCCGTCCGTCCGTCTGTGTGTCCATGTAAACTTTGTAATAAAACTGCAGGTCGCAAATTGAAAATATTTTAACGAAATTTGGTAGATAAGCTTCTGTCGGCCTTAGGATGAACGCTGGTGAGAATCGGTCCATGTTCAGACCTAGCCCCCATACAAATGACTCTTAAAAAATCGACATAAATTGCCATAAGATCCAAATTGTCGTACAGATCTTAGTCAAATTGGGTTTGCATGTGTTTATTACATCCATTCATGAGTAGTCCAAAAATGATCCCCATGGGACAACCCTTACTCACAGGCCCCATATAGAGCTGCTTCCCGATCTTCACTTAAATCTACAAAACAAACAAAAATTTTGCACTGATTTTTCTCAAATTTTGTTTGTATATATTTTTGCAAAATACAAGGGACTTTACCAAATATGGCCAGGATCGGTCCATTTTTGGGCCTAGTCCCCATATAAATATAGCATCCGATATGAACTTTTTCATATCTGCAGCCAAAAAAATTAATAAAAATTCCACTCAAATTTGGTTTATGCTTATTTTCTATATCCAGTTAGTTGGGTCTAAGAGATGGGGTCTCTAAACGCATGGTATAGGGTATCGTATAGTCGGTGTAGACTGACTATAATTTTCTCACTTGTTTTGTTTAATCCTTTATATCCTTTTTCCTGAGAAACAATTGATTAGATTAGAATCTACTCCCATGGGGTTTTCAACTGATACATGACTACCCTCATTCAGGTTGCCTAAAAATAACCGTTTTGGCCACTTGAACATTACAAGCTGTTATATGCGATTATATATAATTTTTGTACGAAATTTGAAAATAATAATAAAACAAATTTATTATTTGTCATATACATGTCTATAGTCAAAATTCAATTATTAAAATATTTAGATATTCGTTTTTTACTTAAGTACTTACGAAAAAGTGTTAACATTAACCGTCTCTGTTAAAAATCTTAACAGATATTTATTTCGATATTTATCTTCACACTCTTTGTCTTCATTACATCTATAAGTCAACAGTCGAAATATACTATATAGTGCTATAGGCCGACTATAATTTTTTACTTTCCGATTTCAAATAATGTTTATTGTTTATTTACGGCTATAGGTCAAAATAAATCTTGTTTTCCATCTCCTTTAAGTTTTTAAATTTCCATACATGGAAAATAGATTCATTGTGACCACCGAATTTATTGCTTTAATTGCGCTAAAGTTAATAATAATTCCAGTTGATCAGAATGGAAACTTTAAAACAAGTAAAAAAATTGTAGTCGCTCTGGACCGACTATACGATACCCTATACCTTGTGTTTAGAGAAAGGATCGTATCTCCAACTAATTGGATAAAGAAAATAAGTATTAACCAAAATTAAGTGGCATTGTTATTAATTTTTTGTTTGTACATATGAAAATGTTCATATAGGATGGCTATATTTGTGTATACTTACAGAGCCCAGCACTCGAAATTCGAGAGCAAATTCTAGGAAATCTTATTTTTTCATAAAATTGCATTTCTTTCAATATGTAGATTTAAATATATATATATATATATATATATATATATTTATAAAATGTATATCTCTAATATTAATAGGCTTGGCGATTTCTTGTGACTGATGTTTTGTTCTACCGCTTTATTCCAATTTTGACCAAACGTATATTATTTGAAATGTATTCCTTTTTAGCCGGGTTGCAGATTTACAGATTTTTAAATTTTTTTCTTTATTTTGAGTAAATTGCATTTAAAATTGCTACTAACACATACTTAAAATTATACAATGCTATGTGTGTGTTTATTAAATCTGTTAATGTGTTTGTAATAAAAATGAGTTTTTTTTTGTGTTGATTTGAAAATTGGCTATAATTGATTAGCATACTTTTGGGGTCTTTATTTAATGAAAAAATAAAATTTCCTAGAATTTGCGCTCGAATTTTAAGGGCTGGAATCTACTATTATATATAAATTTCTGAATATTTAAATAAAATTCATTACATTTCATTATATATATTTGTTAAACACATAGAATATATAAATGGGTTTGCTAGTAAATAATTTTATAAGAGTCTAAATGTACGCTAATCAATTTTAGTCAATTCAATAATTAACGCAAATAAAAAAGACACACACAGCACTGTATAGTTTTTATTTGAAGCTTTAATATATGCTTTATGTATGTGTTAGTGGCAACTTTAAATGATTATTACTCCAAAATAATGTTCCATAAGGTGCGCATCTGTAAAGATAATGCAAATCTGTAAATGAATACCTTTCAAATGGTATATTCCTTACCAAAATCGGTTGATACCTAAAAGTGTAGAGGAGGTCATAAGAAATTACGTTGCCTATTTATTTATATATACATACCAAATTTAATTAAAATATATTCCTAATAGTGACCTGTGGTTATATTAAATATTTTGCATATACGAACGGACGGAGAGGCATCGCTAAATCGGCTAAGAGAGTGATAATGAATCAATTGGTATAATAAGAGAGGTCTAGCTTAAAATTTTTTGGTCGTTACAAACTCTTTACACCCAGACCACACAGTAGTATGTATAGTGTATAATAATTCGGTAGGCGATTTTTTTTCTGTGTGCAATAGCTGTTTTCTTCGGCTCAGCTAACATATAATTGCTTGTGCATTTTTACTTAAATAATTAAAAAAAAAATGTACAATCATTATTTAAAAAAGACATATAGATTGTTTAAAAATTTTAAAAATCCACAAAGATAACTTCCAATTATTTGCATACCGGAATATCAAATGTTTGATATATTTATTTCATTAGTTTTTCGTATAAAATTGAGCAAAAAATAAAATTTTTTTAAGGAAGGGCGTTGCACGAAAAAATTTTGATTTTTTGATTTTTGCAACTTTTAAAGCGGAACACGAATTCTTATAGCCCAAACGACCTTTGAGAATTTTTAAGATATTTTGATGTCGATACGGGGTAGCTAATGCCCATTTTATTCTAAAATTGGGTTATTAACCTCTTAAGTGGAAATGACGAGTGTCGCCCGCAAATTCTGTGCCAAATTCGGTAATGACGGGCTATGCCCGCCAGAGATTTAAATGCTTCAAAAGTAGTAGTATCAAATTTATCTTTTATCTATCTATCTTCTATCTGTATATACATAAAAATGAAAATTTGTGGGTTTGTGGGTTTGACATTAATAGGCGGCTAAACCATAGGACCGATCTTCTTGAAATTTTCACAGTGTGTAAGTTTGTATCGGGAAAGTAAAATAGGCTTTGTTTAACATCATATATCTGGAGCTCTATGATAGCGAAAGTCCTGACACTTTGTAGGGGAACATAAGATAGTTATTTGAGAAGTCCGGCTAAAAATGGGCGGTATCAAAGAAGTGGGCGTGGCACCTCCCACACATGGTAAATACATATCATTATAAATCTAGAGTACTATGGTATCCAGAATCCTGAAACTTTCTGCACGTCAATCAGTTGTTAATGTGAGTAGTCGTTCCAAAAGTGGGTGGGATTGGGTTACCGAGTGTGGCACCTCCCACACAAAAAAAAATATCTTGAGTACTATAAACCCGACAGTCTTGGAACTACTTGAGTTCCCGCATGATGAGTATGAGAAGTTACGTGAGAAATGGGCGGGATAAAACCAGTGGGCGTGTCACCTCCCATACATGGTAAATACATATCATCATAATTAACAACAAAAATATTCACTAGAAATAAGTTATATGGCAAAGTAACGTTTTCCGGGTCAGCTAGTTATACTTAAAAACAAGCGTTATGATATTTATGCATTACCTTGGCTCTATTTTTCTTTTGCATTTGGCAGTGCAAATGCTTCGGAAGGCGAAACCCGCTTCCGAAAGTACAGTTATGGAATTGATGAAACCATTTTTGGGAGAAGTATACACTTTATTTATCGACATGAAAATTAAATAGTCATAAGGCAAGAGGTTAAATATATTAATTTTTTTTCTCTGGTACTTAATTTTTACTAAACCAAATAAATCACTTCTGAATAACTTCTGGTACTAAAGAAACTAATCTGTGGTTACAATTAAAGGAAACTTTGATGACTTTAAAATTAACAAGTTAGAAAATTATAGTCGGTCTAGACCGACTATACGATACCCTATACCATGCGTTTAGAGACCCTATCTCTCAGACCCAACTAACTGGGTATAGAAAATAAGCATAAACCAAATTTGAGTGGGATTTTTATTATTTTTTTCGGCTGCAGATATGAAAAAGTTCATATCGGATGCTATATCTATATGTGGACTAGGCCCAAAAATGGACCGATCCTGACCATGTTTGGTAAAGTCTCTTGTATTTTGCAAAAATATATACAAACAAAATTTTAGAAGAGTCAGTGCAATATTTTTGTTTTTTGATAGATTTAAGTGAAGATCGAGAAGCAGCTCTATATGGGGCCTATGACTAAGAGTTGTCCAATGGGGATTATTTTTGGACTGCTGAGTAATGGATGTAATATATACATACAAACCCAATTTGGCTAAGATTTGTATGATAATTTGGATCTTATGGCAATATATGTTGATTTCATAGGGGTCATTTGTATGGGGGCTAGGTCTGAACATAGACCGATTCTCACCAATTTCAATAGCGTTCATCCCATGGCCGATAAAAGCTTATATACCAAATTTCATCATAACATATTCATATTTGCGACCTGCAGTTTGATTACAAGCTTTACATGGACACACAGACGGACGGACGGACGGACATCGTTAAATCGAATCAGATAGTGATTCTGATTCAATCGGTATAATTAAAGATGGGTCTAGGTCAAATATTTTTGGTAGTTACAAACAGCAGCACAAAGTCATTATACCCAAACCACATAGTGGTATAGGGTATAAAAATTCAATTCATTAAGAAAAATGATTTTTTTGGATGGCCAAAGTAATTTAAATGTAGCGCAAAAACGCTTAGTTGGCATCGCTAATCTAAAGAAATTAATTTTATGGCCAATATGGCCAATTTCTCTGGTAATTGAAGTCTCAACTTGGAAATACTTATAGAAATTCATCAGAATGCACCTTAAACTAATGATTTCTATCGAGGTTAATCTTACTTTATATGCTAGAACTCTTTAATAGTGATTTATATGGTTTTGTGAAAAGAAAACACTTGAGAAAAAATTAAATAAAATCATTTCCTCATTTTCTAATAAAATCGAAATCACTTTCTGAGTCGGCTTAGAGATGTCCGTCCGTTCTGTCCGTCTGTGTGTCCATGTAAACCTTGTAATCAAACTACAGGTCGCATATATGAATATGTTTGAATGAAATTTGTATATAAGCTTTTATCGACCATAGGATGAACGTTGTTGAAATTGCTGATATTCGGACCATGTTCACCTAGTCCCCTTACAAATGACACCTATGAAATCGACTTAAATTGCCATAAGATCCAAATTATCATATAGATCTCGGTCAAATTGGGTTTGTGTATGTTTATTTCATCCATTTATCAGTTGTCCAAAAATAAGCCCCATATGGCGGCAATTCTTTGTCATAGCCCCCATATAAAGCTGCTTCCCGATTTTCATTTAAATCTATCAAAAAACAAAAATATTGCACAGATTTTTCTCACATTTGGTTTGTGTATATTCTTTCAAAATATAAATGACTGTACCAAATATGGTCAGGATCGGTCCATTTTCTGACCTTTTCCACATATGAATATAACATGAACTTTTTCATATCTGCAGCCAAAAAAATTAATAACAATGCCACTCAAATTTTGTTTACGCTTATTTTCTATATCCACTTAGTTCGACCGAAGATATAGGGTCTCTTAACCATGGTATAGGTTATCGTATAGTCGGTTTAGGCCGACTATAATTTTTTTTACTTGTTTTATACTCTAACTTTTTTTGTATCGTTCCCGTCTGGAACTTCTTTGAATTGTATGTTTTTTTGTGTACATCAACACTCAGGAGATGTCGCGTATTAATGCAGTGCACTCTGCTAATATCAGGAAAATATGTTATAGGTAGGAGGAAAGAGGGTATAGTATTTGTTGATATTTCACTTGAATTGATCTATATTGTAAGTGACAGGAAAGACCTCAGCGGGATGTTTATTCCACCAATTTTCGCGGTAATGCGTTTTGCGATCCTTTGGATAATAGACTGCAAATGAATGTGATCTACTAGATGAGCTAATGGTGTGTTAAAAAACATGGGGTATATGGATGAGTTCCCTTATCTCAGCAGGACACTTCTCATTGTAATATTTATAATACAGTGTAACACAAACAACTTTCCGACGATGCTCTAATGTGTCAAGAGTTGGTTACCCTACTGTCATTGATAAGTACCAACGCCCTCCTTTGCACACAGTCCAGAAGCTTCAAAATGACTATGAAGCCCCTGCCCATTTATGAGTATTATATTCCATTTTTGGTTGGATATAGGTGGTATAAATAGTAAGGAGATCAGATGGGGTGAAGTATTTCTAACACCGATTTTGGAAACCTAGGCACTTGAAAGCTTCTTTCGACAATTGAAAAATACTAAAATATTTTTATTCCAACGCACATCACACTGAATTTTCATGCCCAGAATATCAAGAATTTCTAATGCGTTAATATCTACACCACGTATGGATACAGATGACATTGATGATTCCATGGCCTCAGATATCGCCTCGAGCTCCCAATCTACCTATGTTTATCTGAAACTCTTTGGAGGAGACCCCATCGGAATCATTATCGAGAGGAATCATAATCATCACCAAAACCAAAAAGTTTTGACAGGAGTGCGCTGTGCCACACACAATCAAAGGCCTTGGAAATATTCAGAGCAACAACCTTACTTATACCTTACCTTCACTAAGTGGACTGACTCCATCTTTCCGAAAGAACCGCAGTCAGGGTACCCGTATTGGTTTTAATTCTTAGACAAATAATCCGAGCACTAAGCTAGCGGGTCTGCTTTTTTATCTAATGTATTGAGAGCTATTTTAATTATGCTTTTTATATTCTTGGCCTCATAAACATTATGCGTACATTTTTTTCTATCCGAATCAGATTTCCTATCAATGGTCAGATTCTTCTCATAGTTTCTAATAACAGTGGAAACAGTTTAAAGGTCCAAGTTGGATGTATTTTTGAAAATATTTAATAATTTCACATGTATTCCAATTCCAACACTATTATTTCCTAAAGATAACATAAAAAAAAGTACATAGTCGGTCTAGAGCGACTATACGATACCCTATATCATGGTTTAGAGACTCTTCGTTCCAACTAATTGGATATAGAAAATAAGCATAAAACAAATTTGAGTGGCATTGTAATTACTTTTTTTTTGGCTGCAGATATGAAAAAGTTCATACCGGTCCTATATTTCTATGGGGACTATTTCGAAAAATGGACCGCTCCTCACTATATTTGATAAAGTAACTTTTATTTTGAAAAAATATATACAAACCAAATTTGAGAAAAATCTGGGCAGCAATATTTTTGTTTTTTGATAGATATAAGTGAAGATTGGGAAGAAGCTCTATATGGGCCTTATGACTAAGAAATGTCCTATAGAGATTATTTTTGGACTACTGATTAATGGATAATACATACAAACCCAATTTGACTGAGATCTATATTATAATTTGGATCTTATGGAAATTTATGTCGATTTCATAGGGGTCATTTGTATGGCGACTAGGTCTGAACATGGACCGAATTTCACCAATATCAATAGGAGCGCTATGGCCAAATTTCATCAAAATGTATTCATATTTGCGACCTGTAGTTTGATTACAAGTTTTACATGGACACACAGACGGACAGACGGATAGACGGACATCGCTAAATCAACTCAGAAAGTGCTTCTGAGTCGATCGCTATAATGAAAGATGGGTCTAGGTCAAATAGTTTTGGTACTTACAAGCAGCAGCACAAGGTCTTTATACCCAAACCATATATATAGTGGTACAGGTTATAAAAATTGTAATAATGCTTGCGAAAAAAGTTAAGAGGAATATCGTGTGTTAAGATTTTTTCGATTTTACTCCTTATACATCAGGCCATGTAATTAATTTTGTAATTATCTTTGTTTTATCTTTAGTATGGAAATGGAGCGACTTTTTGTGATGTCAATTAATTTTAGTTTAATTGAAGTTAAGTTTTAAAGGCTTTTGTCAATGACATAGTATGAAAGCTATTAGTGTTTAAAAATGTAAGTTTAGCTAATTTACGTTTAATTGGAAATTTCTTCTTGTTATTGTAATAAGATCTTCTTGTTAGTTTTTAAATAGAAGAATATATTATTTTTTTTTAAATAATACTAATATTAATATTAAATTAAGTTTTGTTAGGATAAGCAAATGATCGTAAATGATCTATCATGACACTTAAGCTATCTTCGCCGTTATGGCTCACTATATTTGCAAGTCTTTATTAGAAGTCTTTCCAAAGTCATTCGAAAATAACTATCAGTTTAAAATTAACGACTTTAAAACTAGGGATAAATAACATAAAAACGTTTTCTGCAGGTGTTACGAAATGTTAAATACGTCTTTGGAATGTCCGCAAGCAGTCCTATAACCTTGACAACGTCATTGAACCATTAATAACCACTGTAGCACAGTGTTATTTATCACAAAATTAAGTAAAGAATTCATTGGCAAAATATTAATGAAAATTCATTAATTTTACTTTAAAAAATCCCTAAAAATTTTACAAAGACTTTTCGAAAAACTTTTCAACTGCCGTTTACAAATAATCGTAAGTTAAATCCGTTTTTCTAAGTGAGCAATAGAAATAAATGAAATAATATATTTTAAAATTTAAAAGTGAAAATTTACACGTACTTATTTAGTGGTGCTAAAACCATTGCACTTTTTATTTTCATTTGATGTGTATGATGGATGGATGGGTGTTTTATTTGTTTGATTTACGTGAACGGTGTTGATTAGTGATGAAACAAATTTTTTACATACACATAAACAAAATACAAAATAAAGATACAAAGAGAAATAGACTTTAAAAATAAATAAAATATAAATTTTCATATAAAAACGGTGATTTTGCTTGATTATACAAAGTGATAAAATACATGAAAAATAAAAAAGGGTTTACAAAAACAATTTATTTAAATATTTACACAAATTATGTTAGTTTTAATTTTTTTTCAGCTCTCTCTATTTGCAATTTACAACAAAGCAACTTAAAATAACATACGATTTTTTTTTATATACGAGTAGTTATAAAAAGAAAAACAAATTATAAAAATATTTATTTTATATAAAAAGCGTTTTTTTTTTTCATATGAATTAATTTAAATTAATGAAAAATATTTATTTTTTGTTTTTGTGAATGATTAATGACAATGTTATGATTTGTTAAAAAAAAAAGAAACATTAATTTATATTAATACCTGGGAGGCATTGTTTCCATCATCATGATGTCTGGCGTTTTTTGTATCTGTTACTGTTCTTACTTTTAGGAGTAACGATGATAGACAGTAATTTCTTTCCTTTCTTATGGTTTTAGTTTGTGGAAAAGCGGTGATGTTTATTTTTGGCTTTGTATGAAGTAAGTGTAAAAGGCGATCTAATGATTTTATATTTATAGATTATTTTAATAATTTTAAATTTTGTGATTTTTTTGTTGTTGATGTTTTTGGTTATTATTTTTAAATTTGCAGTATTTTGGTGAATGCCGTATAAATGCCCTATTTAATATATGTATATAAGATATAGCGACAATCGTAGGCCTGCTTTAATTTGTGTTCTTTTTTATATTTTATTTTCTGAAAATTTTGATTAAATTTAAATATTGTTTTTCTTTTAAGAATTAATTTCTTTTTTGTTTTTTTTTTTTTTTTTGCGAATAATTGACTTTTAAGTTTCGTTTGGTTTTCTTCTTAACGTTGCTTTAAATTAACATAATCTGCGTAATTAAAGAATTTCATTCATATGGTTTTTTTTATTGTTATTTGGGTGTAAGGGGAGAGAAAATATCCGGAAGTTATAAAAAAAAAAAAAAATATGGAAAAATTATTATTAGGTAATGCAGGGTAGAATGTGTTTTGTTAGAAAATTAAAAATTTAGAATACAGTATAAAAAATTAATGAAAAAAAGATTTTTTTTTACACACAAAAGAAAAAAAAATAAATATTAAAAAAAAAAAACTTTTGTTGACTAAAAAAATTTCGAATAAAAAAATGCATTAATACAACAGAAGTTTGTTTGAGGGTACCGAAATTCAGTCGTGGGATCTAAACTTTGGTTATCACTACTCAATACTTCAGTGGCAGCAACGGCAACTTTTGACTGAAAATTTGTTTTCTCACAGCTGTAATTTTCGCCTAAAAGATTCTTTGAAAATTTGTGTTTTTCTATAAAGAGACTTAGGCTGTCACTACGATATATATGGATTTGTTGTACCCTGGATCTTAGCATTATAATAAATTCTATTCTAAATTTCTAACGAAAGTTAGAACAGCGAAGGAAGAAAAACGTCTAATAGTATCATAACTTTTATTTTACATATGAAAGGTGAGTCATCTGGTTCTACAGATTGCGAAACACTCACACAAAATGTGTGCCGTAATTTCATCTTCCACACACTGTGAACATAGAAAGAAGTTATCAGGTGGATACCAAAAAATGGTAATTAAATTTGATGTGACCGGTGTGAAACCATGGAAGCAACCAAATGTCACTGGAGGTGTGATGAAATAACTTATACCAGAGTCTCAGTCTGTCAGCGTTTTCAGTTGCTTAAAATAGAGAAGCTATAGCAGAGGCAGATCTGGCGAAATTCGTACCGATATCAGTCTGCAAGGCCATTGGATTCAGAAAATAAATACATCAAATATTCCAGTGAAGATTTGGACGCAAGAGACAAACCTAAATACGATAAAACTGCTACTGAGATCTAAAAGCCCTTTAAGTTAGCTCTAATTGCAGAAATGAAATCTGAAATAGTCAAATAGTTTTTCTTTAAAGTTTTAAAATTTTCATTAAGTTACAAAAAAAAAAACAAAGTATTCCAAATACTTTGAAAAAATATTTTTTTTTTTTGACCTGGAAGCCTAAAAATATTTGCCAATAAAGACTAGAATTGTAAATTATTATATATTAACTGGTATTGGGAGCTTTTCCAAATAACATGATTTAATGAAGAAAGTAATTTTTTTTTGGCGAAAACTGCATGCTGTAAAGAAACACCAAACTATTGAAGGACAATAGTGAATGTGATAATTTTTTTTTTTGCAAATTTATTATTAAAATTTATTGTAATAAGTTCTTAATATGTTTCAGTTGTATTAAATAGTGTAATGTATTCATATTTAAAAAATATATATCTCAAAATTTATAGCTGGCTTAACATGATCTTAGTTAACAATACTGGGTAACAGTAATTTTTTATACGCATAATAGTCTGGTACGTTTTACTTATGGGTGAGTCCATAACAAAACCGCATTAGGTTTCTTCCCCACTTAAAAATTTTAAACTTTACCAATCAAAAAATTTATTAATTTAGTATGGAAGAAGGTTAACGATTCTATCACGATATATCAAAAAATAAATTTTGAAGAAAAGGTACGTTTTAAAAATCAGATACTTATTTAACAAAACGTAATTTTTTTGATAAAGGGACTTTGTAATAAAAGGTATTTTTAAAAAAAGTTACTTTTTTAGTAAAAGGTACGTTTCTTAAAAACGTACTTTTTTTAATAAAGTATATTTTTTGAATAAAAGATACTTTATTAATAAAATGTAATTTTTGATGAAAATATACTTTTTAAACTAAAGGTTTTTTTTAATAAGAGGTACTTTTTTTTAGATAAATGGTACTTTTTAATCAAAGGCATTTTTTTAATAAAAGGTACGTTTTTAATAAAAGGTACTTTGGTAATAAAAGCTACTTTTTATCAAAAGGTACTTTTTTATCAAAAGGTACTTTTTTATCAAAAGGTACTTTTTTATCAAAAAGTACTTTTTTTATCAAAAGGTACTTTTTCTTTTATCAAAACGTACTTTTTTTATCAAAAGGTACTTTTTTAATAAAAGGTACTTTCTTAATAAAAGGTAGTTTTTAAAAGGTAGATTTTAATAAAAGGTAATTTTTTTTTTATTGAAAGACAATTTTTAATAAAAAGGTACTTTTTTAATAAAATTTATTTTTTAATACAAAGTACTTTTTTCAAATAGCGTACTTTTTCAATGAAAAAGTACTTGTTTAATGAAATATAATTCATTAATAAAAGGATTTTCCTAAATACAAAGTATTTTTTTTATATTAAAATACGATTTTTAGAAAAGGGCGTGTTTTTAATATAAGTTATTTTTTTAGTAATAGGTATTTTTTCATAAAAGGTACTTTTATAATACAAGGTACGTTTTTAATAAACTGTAATGAAAGATCCTTTTTTAATAAAATTTACTGTTTTTTATAACATGTACTTTATTAAAAGCAAGGTACGTTTTTAATAAAATGTACTTTTTCAATAAAAATTAATTTTTTTAATGAAAGACAATTTTTTAATAAAATGAATTTTTTTATAAAAGCTACTTTTTTAATAAAAAGCAATTTTTCAACAAAAGTTTTTTTCCTATTAAAAGGTACTTTTTTAAAATTTACACTTTTTAAATAAGAGGTAATTTTTTAATAAAATATAAAATGTACTTTGTTTAATAAAGGGCTATTTTTTTCATAAAAAGGTACTTTTTAATAAAGGGTACTTTTTTATAATAGGTACATTTTGCATAAAGGGTACTTTTTTATTAAAAGTAATTTTTTTAATAAAAGGTACTTCTTTATTTAAAAGTAATTTTTAATAAAAGGTACTTTTTTAATAAAAGGTACTTTGGTAATTAAAGGTACCTTTTTAGTAAAAGGTTTTTTTAATAAAAGGTAGATTTTTAATAAACAATATATATTTTTTTTATTAAATGACAACATTTAATAAAAAGGTATTTGTTTAATAAAATTTACTTTTTTAATATAAATTACTTTTTTTAACATAATGTACTTTTTCATGAAAGGTACCTCCTTTTTTAATGAAAGGTACTTCCTTAATAAAATGAATTTTCTTAATTAAAAATATTTTTTTTATATTAAAATGCGCTTTTTAAGCAAAAGGGTGTGTTTCTAATATAAGTTATTTTTTAGTAATAGGTACTTATTTTCATAAAAGGTACTTTTTAATACAAGGCACGTTTATAATAAAATGAAATGGAAGATACTTTTTTAATAAAATGTACAGTTTTTTGTAAAAGGTACTTTTTTAATTAAAAGCAACAAAGCGTACTTTTTCAACAAAAAATAATTTTTTTAATGAAATATAATTTTTTAATAAAATGAACTTTTTTTATAAAAGCTACTTTTTTAATAAAAAGCTATTTTTAGTTAAAAGTATTTTCTTAACAAGAGATACTTTTTTAAAAATTATCCTTTTTAAATAAGAGGTAATTTTTTAGTAAAATATAAAATGTACCTTGTTTAATAAAAGGCTCTTTTTTCATAAAAAGTTACTTTTTTTAATGACGGTTACTTTTTAGTATAAAGTACTATTTTAATAAAAGGAGATTTTTAAATAAAAGTAACTTTTTTATAATATGTACTTTTGGTTATAAAATGTACTTTCGGTTATAAAATGTACGTTTTAATAAAATGTACTTTTTAATAAAATGTACTTTCTTTATAAAAATTTACTTTGTTAAAAAGGTTAATAAAAGGTATTTTTTTAAAATAAAATTTAACTTTTTAATAAGGCCTACCTTTTTAATAAAAGCCGATGTATTAAAAAAATGTACTTATCTAATAAAAGTTTCATTTTTAATAAATGCTACTTTTTTATGATATGTACTTTTTAATAATATGTACTTTTTAAATAAAAGGTACTTTTTTAATATAAGGTACTTTTTTAATGAAACGTACTTTTTCAATAAAAGGTACTTTTTTAATAAAATGTAGTTTTTTAATAAAAGGTACTTTTATAATAAAAGGTACTTTTTTAAGAAAATGTACTTTTTTAAGAAAAGGTACTTTTTTAATAAAAGGTACTTTTTTAATAAAAGGTACTTTTTTAATAAAAGGTACTTTTTTAATAAAAGGTACTTTTTTAATAAAACGTACTTTTTTAATAAAACGTACTTTTTAGTAAAAGGTACTTGTTTAATAAAAGGTACTTTTTTAATAAAAGGTACTTTTTTAATAAAAGGTACTTCTTTAATAAAAGGTACTTTTTTAATAAAAGGTACATACTTTTTTAATAAAAGGTACTTTTTTAATGAAATTTACTTTTTTAATATAAGGTACTTTTTTTAATAAAACGTACTTTTTCAATAAAAGGTACTTTTTTAAGAAAATGCACTTTTTTAAGAAAAGGTACTTTTTTAAAAAAAGGTACTTTTTTAATAAAAGGTACTTTTTTAATAAAAGGTACTTTTTTAATAAAAGGTACTTTTTTAATAAAAGGTACTTTTTTAATAAAACTTACTTTTTAGTAAAAGGTACTTGTTTAATAAAAGGTACTTTTTTAATAAAAGGTACTTTTTTAATAAAAGGTACTTCTTCAATAAAAGGTACTTTTTTAATAAAAGGTACATACTTTTTTAATAAAAGGTACTTTTTTAATATAAGGTACTTTTTTTAATAAAACGTACTTTTTCAATAAAAGGTACTTTTTTAATAAAATGTAGTTTTTTAATAAAAGGTACTTTTATAATAAAAGGTACTTTTTTAAGAAAATGTACTTTTTTAAGAAAAGGTACTTTTTAATAAAAGGTACTTTTTTAATAAAAGGTACTTTTTTAATAAAAGGTACTTTTTTAATAAAACGTACTTTTTAGTAAAAGGTACTTGTTTAATAAAAGGTACTTTTTTAATAAAAGGTACTTTTTTAATAAAAGGTACTTCTTTAATAAAAGGTACTTTTTTAATAAAAGGTACATACTTTTTTAATAAAAGGTACTTTTTTAATAAAAGGTACTTTTTTAATATAAGGTACTTTTTTAATAAAACGTACTTTTTCAATAAAAGGTACTTTTTTAATAAAATGTAGTTTTTTAATGAAAGGTACTTTTATAATAAAAGGTACTTTTTTAAGAAAATGTACTTTTTTAAGAAAAGGTACTTTTTTTAATAAAAGGTACTTTTTTAATAAAAGGTACTTTTTTAAGGATATGTACTTTTTTAAGAAAAGGTACTTATTTAATAAAAGGTACTTTTTTAATAAAAGGTACATACTTTTTAATAAAAGGTACTTTTTTAAAAAAAGGTACTTTTTTAATAAAAGGTACTTTTTAATAAAAGGTACTTTTTTAATAAAAGGTACTTTTTTAATAAAAGGTACTTTTTTTAAGAATATGTACTTTTTTAAGAAAGGTACTTATTTAATAAAAGGTACTTTTTTAATAAAAGGTACTTTTTTAATAAAAGGTACTTCTTTAATAAAAGGTACTTTTTTAATAAAAGGTACATACTTTTTAATAAAAAGTACTTTTTTAATAAAAGGTACTTTTGAGGAAAAGGTACTTTAGTACTTTTCTAATATCAATGAACTTTTTTTATGAAATGGTTATTTATTAAGAAATTCTACTTTTTGAAGAAAATGGAAGAGTACATTATGACGAGGCAATTATTTATAAACGATAATTTTTTAAGAAAAGACGTTTTTTTAACAAAGTGCTGCTCTCAGAAAAGAATTTTTTATTTTAAATAAAGAGCAACCTTATCTTATACATCAATCGAAAGTTCTCAAAATCGAGCTCTCGTAAATCCCAAAAAAAATGCAGCCATTGACTTATTTCAGGTCACAGTGTGAGAATATTTCCCCATTGTTCCCCTTTTTTGAAATTTTCACCTTATGACTTCAAAGAGGATAATAATCGAAATTTCTATGAACAGATCACTTTGAGACCTTTCGATTGATATATATATATATATATATATATATATATATATAAGATAAGGTTGCTCTCAATTTAGAATGCTACTTTTTTTATCAGAAAAGAAAACGGCATAAATTTTTAAGAAAGGTTTTATTTCTAAGAAGTGGTATTTGTGTTATATTTTTTGCCATGCTAGTGATTATGTTATTCTGAGACGTATGAGTGATAATATTGCGAAATATAATATTAAGCATACGCAATTTAAGAATCAGGGATGAGAATAACTATGTACAATATAAGATGAAGATACATTTTTACTACTGATATATATTTTAGAGAGAAATTAGTCCTGGCAATTTTCACAACGACTCAATATCAATTTTAGAATGTTGTTTAATACATTTTTGTACTTAAAAAAAAAATGAAAAAACGTTGGGCAAATGATGTTATAAAAGTTGTTTTATTTGCATCACTAGCAAGGACCAGTAAGCTCGTTACAAATATAACCATCAAAAAAACTAATTTCAAAATTTGAACATTTTCAAAATATTCAAAATAAATATTAAATTCATATACACTTGCTGAAAACAACTAAATGAGAATTCAAGCAAAGAGTTGTACTATTTAAACCCCCTCCAATATAACAAACTAAAATATAAAACAACTTGAAACAAATATATTTGTATCTGAGATCACATTGCGTACTACAATATACATGTTTGTTTTTGTCTTGAAAAAACAAGAAAAACAATTTGTTTTTGCTAAACTTACATTTAGCGCTAACGGCGTACCCACCGTATTTTTAATTTCATTATTTTTTATAAAAATAAAAAATCTTATTTTCGATCTTTATTGGAGGCTTAAGTAGTATTACTTTTGCTTGAATTCTCATTTGGTTGTTTTCAGCAAATATATTATGAATTTAACTTTTTACCAAACAATCTATCTACTGCTTTTGGTTACAGTTGACTCTTCCTGAAACAGCTCTATAACCTTTCATGCAGAATATAGATTATTTTTTTTGAAACAAACGTGCCAATGTTTTTTGCTTTATTTAAAGTAAAAAAATTTTAACTTGAGCCTGAATAATTTTAAACTCAGTCATTTTAAAAATATTTAAAAATTTAAAATTTTTGATAATAAAACTATGTATGCTTTTGGAAATCACAATTAATCCTCTTTCAATACTCGTTCGTGAGACTAGTGTAGTTAGAAATTGTTAAGTAGGGGAAGTTACCTAAAAACGGGTCTTTCACAAAAAGTGTAGGATTTGAAAGTGCTACAGCATTCACTAGGTCACTTCGCAAGTACAATAAAAATAATTTTATTTCATAGCAATGTATTTTTGGTATCGTTATACGCTTCAAGAACACTTAAGCCAGTTTTTGAGATATAAGTATAAGTATAATTCTGTATGTAAATCTTACAAAAAATACAATTGCCTAATAAAATATGAAAAAAAAATGCAAAAGTTAACAATTGTACAATGTTCCAAAATAAAATATACGTATGTATTGATATGTGTAAGTATAACAGGGAAAAAAATCACAAAAAAAAAAAATTAAAAAAAATTATGAAACAAATACATATCTAATACAACTACTTTTATTTATGTAATGTATCTACTCGTATGTGTGTATAAGTATTTATGTGATAACTTTAAATTGTATCTTTTGTATGATTACTGTTAGTATTATTATTATAATGATATTTTATTTAAATAAGTATTTTTCTACATACTCAAGTAGCAATTGCCGTAGGGTTGCTTCATCTTCACCGTGACATCTTAATCTTGATTCATAATTTGCATTTCGTTCACGTTCGTTTTGTGTGTGACGTGAACGTTTTGGTACATAACTGAAGGAATGACGATGAAAACGACCACCACCAGTACCGTTATTAGTATTTGAGCCAAAACCACCACTACTGGCGTTTATAACAATTGTTCTACCTTTTAAATTATTGTAAGCGTCTAAGAGAAAACGTAATGGCAATTTTAGAAGAAGAAAAAAGATGACGATTATAAAGTATTAAGGATAGCTGTAAAATATAATCTAGAGATAAAAATAATAACAATTCATTATAAACGTACGATATAATTTATAATTATCATGAACGTTGCCGATAATTATAAATTATGGCTGTTAACTTTCGTTCGATCATTTTGGTTTTAAATAAATGAATTAAGTTTATTTAAAATAAGTTTTTTTTTTTAATTATCGATAACAACAAAAACAATACAATTGTAAAAAAATTAAGTATAATTGATAAAAAATTGTAAGGTTTAATGAACATCGATGTTGAACTGTTCACTGATAACATCGGAAAATGTTTAAAAAATTTAAAAATATTAATCGGTGTAACCAAAAAATTTTAAGATTTAAAACAGATAACTTATTAGAAAAATTATTTTAAAAATCAAAAGTTTTAAAGTCAAAGAAAACATTTTCTCAAAGAATCAACAGGAATAGACAGACAAATTTTAACAAAGTAGTTAACGATTTTTGGCAGGCTTTTGATAAATTCTCTAGAAAATCACTGACTTACAAACTTCTAAGCCAAAGTTCCATCAATGAGAAAAATGATTCAGAGTATATAGAGTAATACCAAATTTTGAGTTTGGAATGGAAAATAATTATCGACAAGTTTTGAGACATTGTCTGGGGTAAAACAATGATGGTTGCTATCACCAATGCTTTCCTCGATTTATTGAAGGAGAGCTAATGTGGGTTCAACAAAAATGTCAGACTATTAATATATGCGGATGACCAAACAATTTGTGATTAAGACGCTGGAAAGCTATTGTAGCATATGGAATTTGGAAGTCAATCTAACTAAAACCGAAATGATGATACTGAGAAAAGGAGGAAGACTATCATGGAATAACTTTTTATGTAAAAAAGCGATAGGAGTAGATAGATCCATACTTTCCTGGATACATTTCTACGCATATAGAAACTGTCGCTGAATATAATCATATATATATACCTTAGATCCTTTATCTGATACAAAATAAAACAAGTACGAAAACTATAGTCGGTCTAGATCGTATCGTATAGCCCTATACTATGCCTTTGTGGACCCTATTTCTTAGGCGCAACTAATTAGATATAAAAAATAAGCATAAACCAAATTTTTGTGGTATACACCACATACAAGCAATTTTTTTTGATGTGTAAACATTTATACACGCAGGGGTTTAAAAATCTACTTCACACTACAATCACAAAAACAGCGTAACCGTAAGCGCAAGACAAAATCGGTATGACTTATGATTGTATTGGTGAAAAAATTATGATATGTAATAACCTGCTTGAAAATGAAAAGGGGAAAATGGAAAATGAAGAGTAAAAAATTAAAAATAAAAAGTAAAAAATTAAAAAGAAAAACGAAACACGAACAAAAAAAGATAAAAAATTAAAAATGAAAAATAAGAAAAGAAAAATTAGAAATAAAAAACTAAAAGAAAAACGAAAAAGAACAATGAAAAATAAAAAATTAAAAATGAAAAATAAAAAGTTAAAAAGAAAAAAATTAAAAATAAAAGAAAAAAAATTAAAAATGAAAAATAAAAAAAGAGAAATTAAAAAAAAAAAATTAAAAGAAAAACGAAAAAAGAACAACGAAAAATAAAAAATAAAAAATGAAAAATGTAAAATAAAAAATGAAAAAAAAAAATTAAAAATAAAAGATGAAAAATTAAAAACGAAAAATAAAACATGAAAAATAAAACATGAAAAATAAAAAATGAAAAATTAAGAATAAAAGATAAAAAATTAAAAATGAAAAATAAAATATGAAAAATGAAAAATGAAAAATAAAACATGAAAAATGAAAAATAAAATATGAAAAATTAAAAATAAAAAATTAAAAGGAAAAACGAAAAAAGAACAATGAAAAACAAAAAATGACAAATAAAAAATTAAAAATAAATAATCTAACCCATAAAAACAAAGTCTTTATTAAAACTCTTTCTTTCCTTGTGCATATGAGTTCTGAATCTCTCCATGACTGTGCGTGACTTTGCGTGACTATTTTAAAATTAATCTTTAGGCACAAGTCTATGGACAAAGTTTCTGATTGATCGGATGAAGGGAAATGGGGTTCAAATCACTCCGTGACTATGCGTGACTAAGCGTGACTGTGCGTGTATACGTCAAAGTTAATTTTTTTTTCACAGCAAGTCTATCGGCCAAGTTTCTGATCGATCGGATAAGGGGAAATTGATTTTGAATCTTCCGTGACTGCGCGTGACTATGCGCGACTATGCGTGACTATGTTGAAGTTAATCTTTCTTTACAGCAAATATATCGACCAAGTGGCTGATTAATTGGATGAGGGGAAATCCGTTTTAAATCTCTCCGTGACTGTGCGTGACCATGCGTGACTGTGCGTTATAAAGTAAAAGTTAATATTTTTTTCACAGAAAGTGTATGAGCGAAATGACATTTAGATCACTCCGTGATTGTGCGTGACTATGCGCGATGGTGCGGCACTACCCCAAAATTAGTCTGTAGTCACAACAAGACTACTGGCCAAGTTTCAGATCAATTGGATAAGGGGGAATGGGGTTGACCCACGGCACACAGACAGACAGACAGACAGAGAGTATGAGTTAAGAGAAAGAGTTTAAAAATGAAAAATAAAAAATGAAACATGAAATTTGAAAAATAAAAAAAAAGAAAAATAAAAAAAGAAAAATGAAAAATAACAAATTAGAAACGACAATTGAAAATTGAAAAATAAAAAATGAAAAATGAAAAACGACAAATGTAATATTTAAAATTCAAAATAAAAATTGAAAAATGAAAAATGAAAATTGAAAAATAAAAACGAAAAATTAAAAATAAAAAAAAAGAAATGAAATATGAAAAATAAAAAATGAAAAACGACAAACGAAAATTGAAAAACAAAAAAATGAAAAATTAAAATTGCAAAATAAAAAATGCAAAACGACCAATGAAATATTTAAAATTCAAAATAAAAATTGAAAAATGAATAATGAAAAATGAAAATTGAAAAATAAAAAATGAAAAATGAAAAATGAAAAATGAAAAATAAGAAATGAAATGTGAAAAATTAAAAATAAAAAAGTAAAAATGAAAAATAAAATATTAAAAATAAAAAATTAGAAATATAAAATTAAAAATGAGAAATGAAAAATGAAAAACGAAGAATGAAAAATGAAAAAAAAGAAAAATAAAAAATGAATAATGAAATATATAGTATGAAAAATAAAAAATTAAAATTGAAAAATAAAAAATGAAAAATGAAAAATAAAAAATAACAAAATAAAAAAAAAAAAAAATTAAAAACGAAAAATGAAAGATAAAAAATGAAAAATAAAAAATGAAAAATAAAAAATGAAAAATGAAAAATAAGAAATGAATAACGAAAAATAATAAACGAAAAATGAAAAATGAAAAATAAAAACCGAAAAAAAAATTGAAAAATAAAAAATAAAAAATGAAAAATGAAAAATAAAAAATTAAAATAAAAATTAAAAATAAAAAAATTAAAAATGAAAAATTTAAAATCAACCAGTTGAAATAATAAATAATAAATATTTTTATACTAGCAGAGCAGTTGACTGCTATAAATTATATAAATAGATGACGCTTCCTGTTTGATTTTAAAAAAGTGCAATAAAAAATCTTTAATTACTAGATGTTTACACATCTCCCCTGTGTTCGGACTCATATGAATTTTATTAACAGATTTAAGTGAAGATTATGAATTAGCTTCATATGGGGTCTATGACTAAGAACTGTTTTGTAGGTTTTATTTTTAAACTACTGACAAACGGATAAAATAAACATACACAGACCCAATTTGAATGAGGTCTATATGATTATTTGGATATTATGGCAATTTAAGTCGATCTTATAGCGGTTATTTGCATGCGGACTAGGTCTGAATATGAACCGATAGTTGCCAGTTTCAATAGCGTTCATTCCATGGCCGATAGAAGCTTATATACTAAATTTAATCAAAATAAATTCATATTTGCGACCTGTAGTTTGATTACAAGGTTTACCTGGACAAACAGACAGACGGACAGACGTACGGATGGACGGACAGACGGGAATCGCTAAATCAACTCAAAATGTGATTCTGAGTCGATCGGTGTAATAAAAAATGGGTCTAGGTGAAATATTTTTGGTCATTATACCCTGACCACATAGTGGTATAGGGTATAATAAAAAGTTTTTAAAAACTTTGGACTTAATATAAAATTTCCACCAAAAAATAGTGCGTAATCGATAAAAGCTATAACAGTTTATTGTTAATAAAATTTATTACTCTCGTCTGCAACAAATAACTATTGATAACACTACAAAATATTTTATTACGAAAAAAAAAGATTAAAATATCAGAAAGTGAAAACAAGTAAGAAAATTATACCCCAGACCGACTATATAATACCCTATACCATAAATTTCGAAAATGGGTCTTCGGACCAACATTGTTTTGGATAGAGACAATGAGCATAAATTGAATTTCAGTTACATTTTTATGAATCTCTGGCCTGGAAATATGAAATGGTTCATATGGAATGGTATCTTAATATGTGGTCAGGTATATAAACCAAATTTGAGCGAAATCCATACAAGATTTATGTTCATTTTGATAGATTTAAATGAAGACTGGCAAATAACTTTATATGGGGAC
Organism: Cordilura impudica; assembly: GCA_963682025.1. Classification (NCBI taxonomy): domain Eukaryota; kingdom Metazoa; phylum Arthropoda; class Insecta; order Diptera; family Scathophagidae; genus Cordilura; species Cordilura impudica. The sequence continues at coordinate 72,381,346 of OY821519.1, read as the reverse complement.
TATTAGTATAAATGGTTCAACGTGGTTTATTCTTCGACTACTATTGATTGGGTGCAATAAACACAAATAATCCAAATTTGACTGATATCTATATGATAGCTTGGCATTCTAAGTCGATCCGATGGAGGTCAATTCTATTGGAGTTTATTCTGCAACGATTTTCACCAATTTCAATTCTGATCATGCTATAGTCGGCAAGAGTTTACAGACAGACAGACAGACAGACACAAACACAGACAGGTAGACAGACAGACAGACGGACGGAGGGCAAACAGACGAACAACTCTAATTCGACTCAGAGAATGATTCTGATTCGATCGATATAATAAAAAATGGGTTTAGGTCAGATATTTTTGGTAGTTACAAACATCAGCACAAACTCATTATACTCTGAACTTATTTTCTATGGATTCAAACATTGATTCAAACGTATTTGCTAAATATTATATATAAAATAGTAAAAGGAAATTTTTTGCTTAGATAGAACTTAGGCTGTCACACGAACTGGTCAATCATCATGAATAGATTTACTTTTGAACAACGCTACCAAATTATCCAAATTTACAAGAACAGATGCGATGGCCATATGACCGAATAGTTAACGAATTGTTAACAGCAAAAATTTATTAAATTTAATATTTAAAAAACCAAAAAAATGTCCAAAACTTAAATCTTAATTACATTTGAATCTTAATTCGAAACTTAAAATCTATTTATATAAAAATTTTGTGTTTTCTGGCCAAAAAGTTTCTATTAAGAATCTAAAAAAATGATACGTGTTGTTATCGATAAGTATCATTGATACTTTGCTATCTTTTGTTTATAATTAATTGTGTTCATTGTTATTATTTCTACACACAAAAAACGGATGTGACTACAAAATTTATCGCCAACCGAATTGGGATGATGCTAATAATGAAATTTCGAGTTCACTATGATTACAATTCTGTTGACTTAACAGTAATTATTTTATCATAATAGAAAATTGTTAGATGGTATTAAAGTTCTATTGATACAATCAAAAATACAATTGTCAAATTTTGTTCGGTTGTCGAATATCTTTGCTGTGTGTAATATATATTTTTTTAACCATTTCATATTTATAATAATTACCTTCTGGTCTCAGTCGTACGGGAGGCGAGGTCAACTTGAGTGCTGTTGTAGAAGGCGGAGTCTTACGTCGACCATCAAACACATAGTCATAAGAATCTTCACTCAAATGGGACACTAAATTGAAGATTTTATTTAATTATATATTTTCGGATATCTAGAAATTTGTTAATTTGAAATTAAAAAACATTCAAGCTCAACTGAAAATTTTTAAATAAAATAAATCAACTGAATTTAATTTTTTGTTTTGTTATACTCACTCTACAACGAAAATTTAAATACATTTGTTAAATATTATTTTTTTTGTATTATTTTTTGTATGTGAAGCCATTAAGTAAATTTTTTTTTTGTTAATCATTTTTTTTTTTTCAAATCAAAGATTTGATTTGTTTCGTCGAAATTAAAAGAAATAGAAAAGGGAAAATGTTTATTTTTAAAATAAAAATTGTTAGCATTGTCGTTTTGTTGTCGAAGGGATGTTTTGTTTAATTTTTTTTTCTATGCAAAGAACAACATTTACGAAAAAAAGTGAGAAATACAAAACTAAGCTGCTGCTGCATTATTTTTTATACAGATTTGCTTTAATAAGTATGCAGTTTCACACATACATACGTTCTAAAAAAAATACACACACACAACTTTAACAATAAAAAAGCAGTTGTTTCAATAACAATTTTCAAAAATCGATAAAAATCTGCCATGAAAATCAGGACTGATGATATGAATTGTTATGAATATCAATCAACATTATAGAACAATAGAAGACAAACATCATGCTTAGAGTTTTGTCAATAGAACAGAGATGAGTTTTTCTTAAAAAAAAAAAATGCTAAACAAAAATTTGATTTCCAATTTTTTTTTGTGTTTTTTTAGTTGCAGTATTTATATTGCTTAAAGCCAGATTAAAAAAAGTTTATTTGTGTTTTTTATTTTCTTGTATAGAAAAATATGAGTTTTTTTTAAGTGTTTCTATGTGTGTTCGCTTATGATGTTTGGTGTAGACTAAACAAAAGAACAAAAACAATTAATTGTGAAGGAAGTATTTTGCAGTGAAAAGATATTTGTGGTACTTAAAATACAAAAAAAAATTTTAATTAAAACTAAAAACTAGCAAATTATAATAAACTTGAAATAAAAATTTTAAATGTTTTATACACCGCATAAAAGAAAATGCGATTTGTGTTGCTTTGAAGACAAAAGTATTGAAAAGAAAAAAATATACAAACATGCTTAAAAAAACGCAATTAACCCTTTTAAAAAATGGGTTTGCTTTGTATACTACAAAAAAAAAAATAATAATTAAGTGAAGATTATTAAACACTGCCCACCTGGAAATTCCGTTAATGGTTGTAAGATTTGTGTTGAACGCAATGGCGGTAGAAGCGGTGGCAATTGTCCAAATGGATCTTGGTCGTTTGATATCGAAGACGATGTTGGTGGTGAGATCATCGATATATCACCGCTATGTGCCATTTCATTATTGCAACCAGCTAATTTGTATTTTTTTCGATTGTAATAAATTAAAAGTATATATAAAAAATAATAATACAGGATTGTAGAAGAAGAATATTAAAAAGAGAAGAAAATTTATTATTATTTCAAAATTGTGTTGTAAAAGATTTCATACTAAAATTAAATAATTACAAGGGTGGGCCATTTTTAATAAAAGAAAAAATATAACTTATATGTTAATGCATTTAGAGAACTAATTCAGCTCTTCGGCGGATCGGATTAAATACTCATAAATACTAAAAATGTTTTTAGCTGATAACTTCAGGGTGAATTAAAAATTCTGAATATTGAAAAGTGATTTACTCAACCAGGCCCATAATATACACCAGGCCATTTAAATGTATATTACATTTTTTCTGTTCTCTAACTCGCCAGTAAGACAAAAGTTATATAATAAGATATATAAGTTTATTACCAAAGATCTGATATTCCAAGAAAAGTTATGATTTGCTTATAAAAAGAGTTATTAAATCTATTCTGAGTATGTGGCTTGAGTTGAAAACACATTTTGTTGTTAGTGAAAAATCACTAACAGTGGCGCCTTTCCCCAAATAGCGTGGCAAAAATCAAAAATTTGATAGTAGCATTCAGAAAAAATCAATGAATGTAAAGAATAAGGGATATCTCACAGATTAAGATTCAGTAAACGATTTTAAAATCGAAAAAAATTATGGATGATAGAGCTCCTCAAAGTTGAAATATTTTTAGCTTTTAGAAAAAGGCGCCAGATTTTTTGAAAAATATCCTCTTTTAAATAAAATTGTAGGCAAACTAGAAAACCGATCATAATGTTTTTGATGTCGTTTGAAACAAAATAAAATTGATGTTTTTTTGTCATTTAGTTTTTCTACAGTCTTAGTTTTTCAAATATACTATATTTGGGTAGGTTTTTGCTATTTTGATAGAATAGAACTAAAAATGTTTAAATATGTTTACTGAGATATTACCTAAAATGGTTTATTAATACAATACTCTAACTAGCTAAAGTGAACATGGCTGCATATATTTGCCAGTCTGCACGCACCGATCATAAAGTTGTAAAAACATCTTGACATACACTGGATAGATGGGTAGACGTGTTTTACCATAACTCAGTGAAAAATTAATCGATTTTAAAGTTATATGGCTTATTTTAAAGGTAATAAAATACCAAATATTACCTAATTTTTGTAGATTTTTATATTACTTTTCACGATTTTTTTTGGTGCTTGAAAACGGAAATTTTAACTTTTTTCATAGTTTATTTTGAAGTGTTTTTAAGAAGATTATTAATGTTTTATAATTTTTATGTATTGACAATAATAAAATCTACAAATTCTGGAAGGCAATGATCATCAAAATTTTGTTAATGAATTCAATGCAATGAAAAATCCGCTTACGCTGCCTGAATTATTTTTAAACGACCTAAAATTTCACTGTGGGACAAATTCAGGTTAGCAAAAGTAAGGTTGATTCTGAGAGTGCGGGGTGAAAAAAAAGGCTAAATTAGAAGACCCGTATCGCGGCGTTTGTTTATGTTAGTTCGATTTTTTTTAATCGCCCTTCGAACTTTGCAGTCAAATGCCGATTTTCAGCATATTGTTTATATGGTTTTTTGGCAATAACTCGTCGAATAATCGATATTTTTTCAATCTGTAGAAGCTAAATTATTGCTAGAGACCTGTGAAACAATTAAAATTTTTAAAAAAAATTGATTTAGAAAATTTTTGTGGTGCTTATGAAGCAAAATATTGGAAAAATTATTTTTTTTCATGCTTTTTGAAAATGTTTTCCACAAAACTAACTCTTTTTTGCTTTCTCTTTGACCTATAATATGCTTCTCAGTTTCTTCAATAAATTTCATTTCAAAAGAAAAGAATCATAATAGAAAACTTGCGTTTTCCAGCTTAATATTAATTTACTTCTCATTTTTTATGTACCAATTTTGTTCAGGGTTGGTTTTGAAGAAACATTGAAAAAGAAATTATAAAAATATGGAAAAAAAATATATTTTTGAAATGTTAGTTATGAAAAGTTTTAAGCCAAAAAATTAAATAAATTAAATTAATGATTTGGCCAGTTGCCGTTCAGCAGGCGGCTGTGGATCAACATCACTGCTCTCTCTAATATCTTGGTTATTTTTGTCTTCCCCTTCTTCCTCTTCTTCAAAGGTGTTTTTATACCACCAACAAATTACAGCGATTCAGATTTCTTTCCTCTGTACCTGAAATAAAAATAGTTTTCAATCGTTAACGTATTTAAATTGTGCACTCTGACAAAGATATTGGAAAAATCTAGGATTTCAAAATATGCACACTCTATAGTTACCTTATATCAAATGGAAGCGCAGTTTGGTGATAACGTTCGCCTTGCTCATCAGATTCAGTTGGCAACTGTTGAGCGAGTTGATCAAGATGCTGATGCAAGAGATGAATTTTGTACGACATATTAACCCCAATTTCATCGAAAGCTGCCAACATGTTTGCAACAGATTGCCTGTAGTTGTCTTTGCGTTCTTTACCCAAAAGTCCTTTAATGACTGCTTTCAATGCGAGCCATGCATTTAATTCTCGGTCTGTCAGAACTTGGTCAACATCTTGACGACTCATTAGTTTCCGTATGTCGGGACCATTAACAACCCTTTCCTGAATTTTGGCGTTATTTAGTCTTGGGAAAATGTCTTTTAAGTGGTTCAATACTGCTGGTCTTTTTGCGATACATTTCAAAAAATTTTTAGCAATGCCAAGTTTAATGTGGAGCAACGGCAACAAAATTTTTATTTCAGGAACAAGACTTTCGTGTAGCCTATTTTCTTTAAGCCATTTCCGTCCAATGCGACTATTCCAGTTATGCTGTTTGTACTGGTTTATTTCTTTAATACCTTCTCCGTATAGTGAATCCCAATCGCACAAAAAATACGGATATTTTGGACGGCCAGATGCTGTTAAGCCTGTAATCAATGAAACTATTTTGAGGTCGCAGCAAATGCGTCTCTGGTGTTCGTTATATTTGACTACTTCCAGAATGTGTTTCAAATTATCGAAATTTTCACTAGTGTCAGAGCTATACATAATCGGAACAGAAGGCATTCACAAATGCACAACTTTTAAGCTGATTAGTGAACTATCGATGAATAAACGCCATTCATCTTTTTTATAGGTTAACCCTATCGTCTCCATTAACTTTTCAATATCGTTGCAATAAGCGAAAATTTTTGCAACATTCACATTGCAGAACTTTTCTAACTCTTCTTGGCGTTTTCGATATGCCGTTACTTTGGTACCTTTCGCCAGCAAATTATTTCCTTTCAAAAATGAAGCCAGTAGTTCTGATTGTTTCTGAGTCAAATACAAATTTGCAACAATTCCATCCAATTGGTTTTGTGTGACTAGGATTGGGTCCTTTGATATTTCATAGGATGTACCTTCACCAGGGTCGTATTCTGAGAAGAAATCCATGGATGTAGCAGCGGCGGTTATAGTACTGATATCTGTTTGAAGAGCAATACTTCGGTATGTTGGTACTGGAACGAATTCTGAGTGCGGCAATGGTAATTGGACACTTGGCACTGCTACATAAGTTTTATTCTTTGCTTTCCTTCTATTCAAAGTTTTATGGTAGTTGATACATCCATAGCAATTTTCTTCTTGATGCGGGCTGTTGTCTAACCACATCATTGGTATACCAAAAGGCATAGCCCTCCTGTTTGCACTTTTCCATTGCATAAGAGTCGAATAGCAATTAAAGCAAACTTTTTTAGGGGCATAGTTTACGTCAGTGATAAACTCTTGCGAGAAATATTGTTTATAGGCTTCCAAAAAAAAAAAAAAATCACTCGTATTGCCACATTTTCCATCGCTTGCTACGAAACGTCCACAAACATTACAAAAATGGTCCATTTTACATTTTGGCTCTGACATTTTTAATACAATATATATTATACAATGTTTTTTTTTTTAATTTTTACGAAACCGATGCACTTAACTTAAATCACTCACAAACGAGCGAAAATTAAAAGACATCAGTTTCGGCTGAGTTTCGAGTCTTAACTGAATCTTCATTTTTGAAATTAGTTCGCTTGTACGAAATAAAAAAAAAATCACTACCTACATCACTACAAAAAAGTTGTTTTACTAATTCCTAATTCTTGGAACTCCCTTTTTAATTACTTCTACCTAAATCGCTATTTATTTTATGGTTTTGGGAGTTTTAATGCAAATTATCGACTAAGACCATTTTCTTTTGAAATGAAATGTATTGAAGAAACTGAGAAGCATATTATAGATCAAGTAGAGAGCAAAAAATGCTTAGTTTTGTGGAAAATATTTTCAAAAAATATTTTTTCCAACATTTTGCTACATAAGCACCACAAAAATTTTCTAAATAAATTTTTTAAAAAATTTTGATTGTTGCACAGGTCTCTAGCAATAATTTGGCTTTTACAGATTGAAAAAATATAGATTAGTCGTAGAGTTATAACCAAAAAACCATATAAACAATATGCTGAAAATCGGCATTTGACTGCAAAGTTCGAAGGTCGATTAAAAAAAAATTCGAACTAACATAAACAAATGCCGCGATACTGGTCTTCTAATTTAGTCTCTATTTTCGCCCCTCACTCTCAGAATCGACCTAACTTTTGCTAACCTGAATTTGTTCCACAGTGTTATTAGTGTTCAAATTCTGTTAATGAATTCAATATAATAAGAAATTTACAATAAAAAATAAATTAAAAAAATAAATAAAAAAGTTTGCCTGCGCTACCTGGATTATTTTTTAAAGATCGAAAATTTACACTATATGTGTTTTACAACAATTAGAAACTTTTGACCTGATGACAGGTCAAAACTGAAGTTATCATAATAAAAAATTTGCACTTAAAAATTTAAAACAACGAAAGCAAATAGAAACTTTTCAATATGTTGGCGGCCTCTTCAGAGCCACTAATTTCATCACGAAGACATGTAAGATCTCGAAAGGGTTTGGAAGAACATAATTATAGCTCCGATATGTTAAGTCTATTATATATGACTGCCAATATTAATGACTATTTTAAAGAGAACTAACTAATAAAAATAATTATCGTTGTTAAAAAAAAAAATATACTAAATAACTTAGGATTTATAGCATTAATATATTAATATTTAAAATATTTAAAATTTTTTATTTTTATTAATTTATTTTTCAATATTTCGCCAACCTCTGGTTGGCATCTTCAGGATCTTAAAGTATAAGAAGAATAAAATATAATTACACCACTGTTCAACAAAGACAATAACAAACATAAAAATAGATAGAAAACGTAACAATAATTAAACATACATGACGTGACAACGAGTTTACATCTAATATTGCACTAAGTGATCTTATTTTATTGTTCTAATTATATGTCTATAGCTACATATGTGCACAATTTTCTGTGTCCGTTTTATAATTTATTCTCTTTTTCTTTGGTATGTTAATGATGTGTAGCATTTCCAATGTAAAGCGTCTCTTATAATTCTCTTCGGTATGTAAAATCTCCACATTTTCAAAGTCTGGTGTATGTCCTCTCTCCGCACAGTGGGCCGCAAGTGCTGTTTTTTGTGTTGTAAAGTTTTTTCAATTTCTCAGGTCTGATTTATGTCCTGCTAATCTAGTTTTTAATTTATTCTTAGTTTTTCCAACATATACCTGATTGCATATGTTGCTTTTTTCACCTTCGCAATTTATTAAATATATTAGATTTGATTTATCAAGTTTGTTTATTTTGCTCTTCGTGTTGGAGAAAAGTTGTATTAATGTGTTGACAGCTTTTGGTGCTATTTTGTATTTTTCCTTCTTGTATATGTCCGATTTCTCAATATGCTCCGAGATTCTGGGTACGTAGGTTACCGATTTGTATGATTTTGTAGGTTTCTCTTTAATGACGTTGTTAGTATTATTTCTATTTATTTTAACAAGTTTTTTAATTATGTTCTCCGCGAATGAGTTCTTTTTTAATATGTCTTGTATCCTCTTCATGTTATCGTTTTGAAACTGTTTGTCACTGATCGTTAAGACCCTCTTAATAAAATTGTTTGCTGTATTCATGATCATATTTCTTGTCTGGCATGAGTGATAATTGATTATTCTCCCTGACGATGTTGGTTTTTGGTTCCAATCTATTTTAATTTGGTTTCCTTTCCTTATAACTAATGTATCTGGATAAGGCAATCTTCCGCAGTCTTCCTCCTCGATGGTAAATTTGATATTGTAGTGAAAACTGTTTAGCTGCCTGAGTATATTATCTATCTCACTTGTATTTATGATGCAAAATAAATCGTCCACGTATTTCGTAAGAAGTCTAGGTTTCTTGTCAAGTTTATTTATTGTTTTTCGAAATAGTTTCTCCATCACAATATCTGCTACAATTTAATATTAGTTTTACATGGTATATTAGAGTGGTATTTTTTTCTAGACTTTCGCATTTAAACAATATGTATTATGAACTTTTAGGTCGTTTGAGTGGTTAATTAATAAAATTTCTTTGTGAAATTTGGAATTTTTGAGTTTTGGGTTTTTTTCTTTATAAAAAAGTGGTGATTCCAATAAAATTTTACAATGTTTTTTGCACTATTTTTTAAATTTTTTAAATATAATATAGAAATTTGCAAATTTGGCATCTTTTGTGGCATTTTAACAAATTTTTGAAGAAAATTTGTATGGGGGTTAGGTCCAAACCTGGAGCGATTTCAAAGATATTTTTATCAATCTCTCACTGGCCTAATAAACCCTTATGATTCAAATTTCATTGCAATAGGATAACATTTGCTACATTCATTGGCATTACAACTAATTTTTACGGAAAATTTGTATCGGAACTAGGTCCAAACAAGGGCCGGTTCCAACAAATTTAGGTAGGGTTCGTCTTTGGGTCGAAAACACTTTAAATTCCAAATTTCAACACATTGTCTTTATATTTGCTACATGTAATATTAGAAGCAAAATAATATTGAACTTTGATAGGAAATATTGAAGCTCCTGTGGACTTAGTGCCCTCCGCCAGCACTCATTTTAAAGCACTCATTTAAAGTAATTTTTTAAAATCTATTCTTAGTTTTAAAATATCTTAATTAGCTTAAAAGTTATGATTTTTGCAACGAAAAAAACCCAAATGGCTTAAAATGATCAATTAAGTTAAAAGCGATATGATAGATAATTCTGTGGTTTTCTAGAATAAGCGCGTATGTCATAAAATCAAAATGTTCAGGGGAGCCAAAAAACGTTATATTTGAAATTATGGGCTCGATTTAAAGTTTTTAGAGCTTTTCATTTAACAGTCCTGTAGATATGGGCAATAAATACTTTATATAAAATTTTGAGTCAAAAATCTTCAGAGGAATTGATCCTAGAGAGGGACGAAGAAACAATATGTAAATAACACTTAAAGCGTGTGCAGATAAAACATCTTATGTCGACAAACGTCGTTTTCTTTGAAAAAGAAAACTACCAATGGAACCACCCATGTAGACATAAGTTGTTTTTGCTTGAAAAATGGATTTTTTTGTTTGTCCACAAAAAGATAACGGGACTTAGGATGAGAATATAACAACGTATCAAGAATAATAGTGACATAAAATAACAGAAATAAACACACAAGTTTTTATAAGTGGTTATAAACTGAAAAAAAAAATCCAAAATAATTTTGCATTTTTTTTCATTTATAACAACGTATGTCGCTATGTGTCGCTTTCTGAAAAAAAAAAAATCATGTGAGTCCGATCACCGGGGAGATGTGTAAACATCTGGTAATAAATAAAATGCAGAAAACAGCGACAAAAAGTTTATTTCATGTAATAATTTCTTCACCAAACAATCATGTCGCACCGATTTGTCTTAATGCTCACATGTTACGCGTAAGATGTGACTCTCACATGTACACTGTTTTTGTGATTGTATTGTGAAATAAAAATTTACCCTTCTGCGCGTATAGATGTTTACACATTAATAATTTGTCAGTGATCAAACGTAGGTTGACATACGTCGTTAGTGCTGCAAATGAATTTAATAAACATTTAAGTTTTTTTTTTTTTTTTTTTTTTATATATATATTCTGTATTCATAAAATAATTGTTTAACAATATGTTGTGCCTCTGCGTCTTGAAGACATTATTGAGGCGAGTTGGCAAATAAAAATTATATAAACTTAAGTATATTTAACAAATTTTAAAATAAAGAAAAATTTAAAAGAAATTTTAAAAGAAATTTTAAAATAATAAAAATAAATAAAGCAAAATTTTAAGATATAACTGAGATCAAACTAATAATCACAATAGAAGCATTTCTAAATTTTGAAAAAGATAATTTTTAACATTTGTTTTGAAAATAGAGATTCGAACAGTATTTCTTGTATTCTCAGGAAGGTTATTAAACTCCAAACTACCAATGTGTTCTACGCGCTGCTTTGTGGTTTCCAATCGACATCGTGCTACCCTTAAATTCGAATTATTCCTTGTGTTGAAAGCTGTTTGATTTCTGGAAAAAGTTATTGTGTGATGCCCAATGTTATTCAAAGATTTAAAAACATAAAGTAAAAGTTGCATTTTGTGTAAGCCATGTACAGGAAGAATGTTTAAAGCTATGTCCTTATACAAAGGTATTGTTGAATACGTAAGAGGCAAATTAAAAACTGTTTTCAATGCTCTATTTTGAGCTCTCTGTAGAGATTTAAATTCATTGGTTTTTTTATAACCATATATAATAGGCAAATAGTTTAAATGGCTGTGTATTAAAGCTTGATATATAACCAATTTTGTTTTTGTGTTGAATTTATTCTTAAACTTATATAGTAGACCAACTACAGATAGTATTTTGGATCTAAGTTTCTGAATATGTGTATCCCATGAAAGATTACTCTGTAAGTGCACACCAAGGTATTTTGTTGAAAGACTTTCATTTACTTGTTTTCCATCTACCCAAATGCCAAAAACTTGATTGTGAACTAAATAAGGCCTAAATCGCAATATTTTAGTTTTTTCAGCGTTTAGTTTCAATCTATTAAGTCTTAAATATTCTGAAATTAATGCAGCATCGTACTCCATATGAGCCTTTAAAACAGTTTCATGTTTATAAGGATAAAAAAGACTTATGTCATCCGCGTACATAAACATTTTTCCAAATAACTGAAGATTTTTTATATCATTTACATAAATTTTAAATAAAAGTGGACCTAATACGCTTCCTTGAGGAACTCCGTATTCAACGGGACCAGTAAAACTTTTTTCACCATTCACTTCAACATACTGCTTTCTATTTTCCAAATAACTCCGTATCAATAACAAGTCTCGTCCATTAACACCATAGTATTCAAGTTTATTTATCATTATATTGTGATCCACAAGATCAAACGCTTTAGACAAGTCGTAAAAAATACCACCAACACCACTGAACCCATCATCCAAACCTTTACATATATTATTAATTACGTTTATAACCGCTTCTTCTGTACCACATCCTTTTTTAAAGCCATACTGACAATTATATAATAATTTATTGACTTCAAAATATGAAGAAAGCTGTTTGTAGAGTATTTTTTCAAAAATCTTATCAATTATTGGTAACAATGCAATTGGTCTAAACTTTTCTTTTAGTGTAGCTTTAGATTCTTTTGGTATTGGTATAATTTTTGCTATTTTTAAATCATGTGGATATGTTGAGGTGTCAATCATTCTGTTAAAAATTCTCGAAAGATATGGACAAATAACATCCTTACATACCTTAAGTATTTTTGCTGAAACCCCGTCAGACCCAGAGCTTTTTGTAACATCAAGTTCTGAGATTTGTTCAGCTATTTCCAGCTCTGTGGTATATGAAAAGTTAAAGATGCTTTGACATTGACCTAAAGTTCTAAGAGCATTACACGAGTCACCAGGTAAAAAATCAATTTGCTGTTTTAATGTTTTAGGAATTTGAAGAAAGTACTGGTTAAACAAATTACTCTTTAGATGGTTATCTAAAATAAACTCTCCGTCAGCGTCTCTTACTTTTATTTCATTTTTTGACTTTCTTCCAAGATTTTCATTTAAAAACTTCCAACATTTCTTTGGCTCCTGTTGTATTTGGTTTAAATGACTGTAATAAAAGTTGTTCATTGACTGCTTGCAAGCTTTTCTGATTACATTACTAATTCTTTTTAATCTACTTTCTACATCACGTTTTCTCCTCTGTTTCAAAAGATTTTTCTTATATAATATAAGAGCTTGTAAGTTTTGATTTAGCCAAGGCGTTAACTCATTTTTTATCAATTTCTTTTCAGTCTTCTCCACAGTAGAATTTATTGTTGCATTTAAAATATGTGATATAATTTGAGAAGTATCAATAGACGGGTCACCAGTTTCTTGAAAAGCTTCTAAATAGTTAGTTAAACTTTCTTTTGCACGTTCATAGTTACATATTCGGTAAACTTTTTCAAAATAATCGGAATTTGGAGCATTACTTTTAAGCATACAAGATATTATGTTGTGATCTGTTAAACAGCATTCAATGGTATTTATCAAAATTTCATCTGGGACATTACTATACACATTATCTATACATGTTCCAGATACCGGACGAGTTATTAATGTATGACAGTTTTTATAATCAAAACTTGACAAAATATTAATTAAATCTGCTGAAGTATTGTTAATAAAATCAATGTTGGAGTCACCAACTATAACACTAGGAAAGCGACCATAACTTGCAACTAAATTTTCAATAAAACTTAAGAATTTTTCTACATTGCACTTTTGAGATCTATAAAACGTTGTTAGTTTTAAACTTTTTCCATTGATTTTGTGGTTAAGCAATGATATTGTAATATTTTCAATAAAATCCTTACTACAACAAGTTTCAATATTGTAATGAAGACTGTTATTTATGTAAATTGACGCCCCACCATATCCATCTGACCTACAGCAGTGAACAGCATCATAACCAGGAATATTGTAAATCTGAACTAAATTTGAACTAAACCACGTCTCTTGAACCGCTATAACACTTGGTAGTTTTGGTAATTTAGAAATAATGCATTTAAATTTATTAAATTTATCAATAGAAGAAATGCTTCTTATGTTTACTGAAATAATATTCAAAGAAGGAAAATTTATTCCACAAAAATAAGTTTCAAAAGATTCAAAGTTTAAAAAATGTTGATTATTAATCATTAAAAAAAAAAAGGAAATATTTAAATATTTATCAAAAACAATATATTTGCATTTAAGCTATTAAACCGGTGACATAAAAGCAGCACGGGTTTCATCTTCATCATCTGTATCATCAACTGCTAATGGGGGCTGAAGATCTGATCTACGTTTTTGAAGCTTGTTAGTTGTGGCTTCCACAAGCATGTCATCTACTTCCTCCTCAAATCTAATTAATCTTGGCTTAGAGATCTCGCTTCGTTTTACATAAACTCTACCACTATAGGTGTACACAGATTGATATCCCACTTTATGTAGGGTTTTAGCATGTCTTAAAAGATTTAAAGTCTCTTTACTAAGACAATCGTTCACATAAACTGATTTTGTTTCTTCTTTCTCTTTCAATTTTTGTTTTGCTGACATTAGTTTTTGTTTAGACTTTTTCGAATCAAATTTTACAATAATAGATTGTTTTTCATTTTTAGTTTTATTTGAGGTATTTTTCTTTTTAATAAAAAATGCTTCTTCAACATCATCTTCTTTTAAGTCTGCACCAACATCTTTTGCAATTTCTAACAACGTATCAACTGCTGTTGAACCTTCCTTTACTTCAATGCCGCTAATGAGACAGTTGTTTTTAACTCTTTCATCATTCAATAGCTTAACTGAAACTTTCAAATTGTTTACTTCATTCTTTAATAAACGATTTTCTCTTTGTACTACTTCAATTTTCTTTTTATTTTCAGCCACCCCTCGTATAATCTCATCGAATTGTTTTGACATGAATGTCATTGCTTCTTGTAACGAAGACAACTGATCCAACTTCTTTAATTGCTTTAGTTGTTTTTTTATATCAACAAGTTCTTCTTTTACTGTTCCTGTTCCATCACATTCCTTGCAAGCATTGCATACATACTCTTCACTCTCATTTTTTAATAAATGTTCAAATTGACGTTTATTTAAGCTCGTACATAATGCATGATAACATTTGGCGCATTTATCACAATCAATGTTATCTTCATTCTCCTTTACCTCCATTTCACATTGGCCACAGAAAAGTTTTGCATTTTGTATGCTGCGACGGCCTTTACCAGACATACCTTTATTAATTTTATAATCTATACACCTTGCTTTATAAAAGAAACAACAATTAGCTAATGTTTAAACGGAATAAACCACTGTTTTTTTATAAAAAGAAATATAATTCACAAGACGATAAAATTTTGACGTTTGCGCGAAAGGGTTATTATTTTTTTTTTTAATTTAACACATGTAAAGAGCGTTAAAAATTAATATATTTGGCATCGTTAACTCAAAACTGACAAAAATTGACATACGCGTTTATTCCAGAAAACCACAGAATTATCCAACCTATAAAACAACAAGTTGAAATTTGTTAACGGCATGAAATAAATAATGTTTACGTGAACTAAAAAACTTAATTTTTAACAATTTTATATTTTTTATGTTTCTTTTTCAAGTTTTTTATATTTTAAAATTATTATCCATAAATAAAAATATTTTTTTTTTATTTTCCATCAAAGTTGAAAAATAGTGGAACAAAAATAGACAATTGGTAAACAGCGATTTACCTGGAGAATCACAAAGCAAACAATAAAATTTTTTTCCGTAATATACTGAATAAATACATAAATCAATAGAAATAAAAAAATTACGATTCATTATTTAGTTTTTTTTTTATATTCTACCTGAACCGTCCCAAATTGCCTAAAAATTGTGTGTTTTTTTTTTTTGAAAACTGATAAAGCTGATTTTATTGAAGGCAGCAACCACTTCCTATAAGATGAGTTTATTCAAAATATCGTAAGCGCACACGAAATTTTAGGTTATTGCAACCTTATTTGTTCTAAGGGCGCCACTGTACGATGCTGTTAAAAAATATTTAGAATGATTTCAAAAACCAATTTTATTTTGATAAAGTACAAAAAGTTAATCTGGCATTCGAAGCCCAAAATACGGGCCACAAAAAGCTTGTTGATGACTTATGTCGGCTCTAAGAAAGTGTAACAAATAGAATAAGTGCGTCTACATGTAAATTTGAATATTTGGAGGATGAAATCGATTCTGTACTTAATAAAATTTGCTAATTAGGTTGTAATTTCGAAAAGGTCTGCTTTGAAGTATCGGACAAACTATTAAATTAAACAAAAGTTAATTGAATTCACAACATCTCGCATTTACGAGCTAAGAGCTCAACTATCATCTACTCTTAATACGCTAACAAAAAACTCTTTACTCATCTTGGACAACATTTTTTCAAAACACTTGTATAAGATAAAAAAGAAATCGAAAGGTACGAATAATGTCTCGACAATTTAGAACTACGTACATACATAAATGATAAAATAGATACCGAACTGATTTATTTTGGATTGAAGTACGTAACTTTTAAAACGCCGTCAATGAATTCTCCTGTTTTTAATTATCAAGATATAATGACATTTCGGTACTCAAACGTTGAAGTAGAAAAGGTGTTCAGAGAAGCGATTTTTATACCCTATACCACTATGTGGTTTGGGTATAATGACTTTGTGCTGCTGTTTGTAACAACCAAAAATATTTGACCTAGACCCATCTTTAATTATACCGATCGAATCAGAATCACTTTCTGAGTTGATTTAACAATGTCCGTCCGTCCGTCCGTCCGTCCGTCCGTCCGTCCGTCCGTCCGTCCGTCCGTCCGTCCGTCTGTGTGTCCATGTAAAGCTTGTAATCAAACTGCAGGTCGTAAATATGAATATATTTTGATGAAATTTGGTATATAAGCTTTTATCGGCCATGGGATGAACGCTATTGAAATTGATGAGAATCGGTCCATGTTCAGACCTAGCCCCCATACAAATTACCCCTATGAAATCGACATAAATTGCCATAAGATCCAAATTGTCATATAGATCTTACTCAAATTGGGTTTGTATGCATTCATTACATCCACTAATGAGTAGTCCAAAAGTGATCCCTTTGACCCCATATAGAGCTGCTTCCCGATCTTCACTTAAATCTATTAAAAAACAAAAATATTGCACTGATTCTTCTCAAATTTTGTTTGTACATATTTTTGCAAAATACAAGAGACTTTACCAAACATGATCAGGATCGGTCCATTTTTGGACCTAGTCTCTTTATAGATATAGCATCCGATATGAACTTTTTCATATCTGCAGCCAAAAAAATTAATACAAATCCCACTCAAATTTGATTTTTGCTTATTTTCAATGTCCAGTTAGTTGGGCCTAAGAGATAGGGTTTCTAAACGCATGGTATAGGGTATCGTATAGTCGGTCTAGACCGACTATAATTTTCTTACTTGTTTTCAATGAAATAAGGAAGATAATGTAAATTCTTTAATATACATTAAACTGGCATGCCCTGCTTCGCTACGACTTACCGAGACTTATTGACATATGTGATTTTATAATCAATTTTTCCAACGAAGTTTGTATTGTACAATTAAAATATTTAATTTTATTAATTTCGTTATATTTTTCCAGTTTAATGATTGCTGACATATGCTATTTTTGGTTTTTTCATTCGGCGCAAAAATTATAAAATTTTTCGGCGTTCCTAGTCTGGAACAAGCCCATGAGAAAAACATGTATTTTCCAATTAAATCCGCCATTATTTAACGATTGCCCTTGAGTTTAAAATATCATTTGGCAATTTTTTATTTTAGCGATTTTTGATTTTGGCGATTTTTGATTTTGGCGATTTTTGATTTTTGCGATTTTTAATTTTGGCGATTTGGTTTTTTTTTTTTAATTTTGAAGATTCCGCCCAAATTTTCCACGATAGTCAATGTCAAAAGTTTCAAGACTGTCGCTCATGTAGTTAGTGATAGTTAATGTCAAAAGTTTCAAGATTGTCGCTCTTGTAGTACCTCATATTTTTTGTATGGGAGTTGCTACGCCCATTAATCCTATCCCGCCCATTTTTTATGTAGAAATTGTAAAGGTTTGTAAAGTAAATAAAATAAAATAAAATAAAATAAAATAAGTTCTATGATATTAATTAAATATTGTGTATGGGCGGTGCCTTGCCCTCTGATTGGATTATGTCTATTTTTTTTTTTTTTTTTGGTATACTAATCACATGAATAACTTATGGGTTCGCACAAGGTCTCAAGGCTCTCCCTATTATAGTACTTCAGATATATTGCTTCTAATCTTTTGGACCAATCCTGCCCATATTTTGGCCGAAACTCTTATTAATAATAGATGACCTCAGACAAATTTGGAATGCTGGCTCTGACGTAATACTTGGCAAAAATTCACTTTATATGAGAGGCGCCACGATCACAAAATATCTCAAAAAAATTTTGGCCTATAGTTCCTTCCAGCCACATAGTAAGACTCTGGATTAAAGATTAAAAAGGACTGTTTTCTTAAAAAAATGTCATCAAATATTCTGTAAAATTTAATTCTCTTCAAACATCCGTATTAAAAATCAAAATTTTTTATTAAAATAAAATAAAAAAAGTAAGATAATTATAGTCGGTCTAGACCGACTCTGCGATAACCTATACCATGCGTTTAGAGAAAGAGTAGTAAGTCCAATTAATTAGATATTAAG
The DNA here is from genome assembly GCA_963682025.1 of Cordilura impudica. Lineage (NCBI taxonomy): Eukaryota > Metazoa > Arthropoda > Insecta > Diptera > Scathophagidae > Cordilura > Cordilura impudica. The sequence continues at coordinate 72,363,014 of OY821519.1, read as the reverse complement.
AATTAGCATAAACCAAATTTGAGTGGCATTCTTTTTATATTTTTTTGCCTTCGGATAACGGATGCTATATTTATATGGGGACTGGGTCGAAAAATAGACCGATCCTGCTATATTTGGTAAGGTCACTATTTTTTTTTTTTGCAAAAACATATACAAACAAAATTTGAGAAAAATCTGTGCAATATTTTTGTTTTTGATAGATTTAAGTGTAGATCGGGAAGCTGCTTTATATCGGGGCTATTACTAAGAATTGTCCTATAGGGTTTAATTTTGGACTATTTATTGATGAGAGTAATAAACAAACACAAACCCAATTTGACCGAGATCTATATGATAATTTGGATTTTATGAGAATTTAAGTCGATTTTATAGGGGTCATTTGTATGGGGACTAGGTCTGGGCATGCACCGATTTTCATCAATTTCAATGGTGTTCATTCAATGGTCCATAGAAGCTTGCATACTAAATTCATCAAAATGTATTTATATATGCGACCTGTAGTTTGATTACAAGGTTTACATGGATACACATACGAACGGACGGACGGATCGGTGCAATAATAGTTTGGTCTGGGTAAAATAAGTTTTTTGAATATTAATAAAAACTAGCAGATTCCAGCACTCGAAATTCGACTGCAATTTCGAGGCAACTTTGTTTTTCAATTTAGCCAATTCACAAACCAACACTATTTTGGTTTATTATTATTATTGCGAATCAAGAAAACAAACTCATTAACAAATTTAATAAACACACACATAGCATATGTATAATTTTATGTATGTGTTAGTAGCAACTTTAAATGCAATTTACTCAAAATAAAAGAAAAAGTTAAAAAATTTTGTAAATCTGCAGAACCCCTAAAAAGAAATACCTTTCGAAATAATATACATTTGGTCAAAATCGGGCTAAAACGGTAGAACAAAACATCAGTCACAAGAAATCGCCTAGCCTATTAATATTATAGATAATAAATTTTTTTACAAACAGATAAATAATGTTTTTTTTTAGCGTTTTTAGTTTCAATCTAATGTAGTGCTCTTTAGCGCCTTTTGGAGTGCTGTTTTGGGCTTTTTGCTTTGAACAAGTCGCTGATGATATGTGGAATATAAATTTTATATTTTTTTATTATTCACTTTTTCAATCTCTTATTCTAATTAACATTTGGTAGTGATGGTGCTACTTAAGCGTATGACTAATACAAAAAGATTAAAATTGGTCATACGCCTTGCATTCCAATGCATTTTTCGTAACATCTATATTTTTAATGCATTTGCAGCCAGTCATCTCTAAAAAACATTTATCTTCTGTTTAAAAATATAAGTACTTTTTGATTTATATTAAATAATATTTTCCGATTACATTTTAACACTTTATATTTTGCTCTGAAATCAGCATGAATAAATAAATCCATCTAAAATTCATATACCAAAACGAAATATATATATTTTATATGATTTTATATGATTTACGTGAATCAGAGCACATCACAAGATAATTTCGTTTTTTAGTTTTACAGAAAAAGGCTCAAGAATTTATGTGTGTGTGTGTAACCCTGTGTGTGAGAGAGTTTATGTAACAGAATGTTATTGACACGTTTTGTAAAAAGGATGCATCCAATTAGAGTCATGCAAACAAACACTTTGTTCCACAAATTGTTATGCAGGATTAATTAATTAATTTACAAAAATTTATATAAAAGTAATACAAACTTCACTTCCTTTTTTTTATTAGATCTTAAAGGAACTTAATTATATTTTATGTAAATTGTAGAGTTAGTTTCATACATTTCCAAATAGCTGACTATTTGCTGAGCATGGTGTAGCATAACACACAACATAACTGCCGCTAATGGTCTTTTCATGGTAAGCCAAATTGTGTGAATGATGAATGACTTGAATGAGCAGAGTATAAAGACAAAAACAAATGCCATTTTCAGTATGAAAGAAATGAATGAATAGGTGGGACAATAAAATTGCTAAAAACTCAGTTTTTTTTTTTTTTTTTTTTTTTTTTGAAAACGATTTATAAACGTTAATGACAGATATAAAATATATTTCACAGCAATGTACTTTAGTTCAGAGCTTGTAAATTAAATGGTTTTTCTTTAAATTTTAGAAATATTTTCAAAGATTCTTTGGGACATTTTGTTTACTGATCAAGCATGATTTTAGAGTCAAATTTTAAATGTCACAGTCAGTAAATGATTCCTTTGGCTAAGAATGCTGATTCCTAGTTCAAAACTGTTTATATATTTCTTTCCTATAGGGTATATATTTAAAGCGAATTTTAAAATAACATCGATAATCAATTACATTATAATTTAGTAAAAGTGTTAAAGTCGTCTGTGCCGAATTTTCGATACACTCCACCTGCATCTAAAAATTGATATTACAACCAATGCTGGGTACGGCTACCACTTTGAACATGTTGCCGATACATTTTTTTAAAATGTTTATTTGTTTTAAAACAGGTACTTTTTTAGGAAGGTAAAATTTTTAAAAAGGGTCCCTTAAAAGTACTTATCTAAAAGGGGGTAGTTAAAAAAAATTTATTTTTTTAATAAAAAGTACTTTTCGAAATAAGTACTTTTTTTTAGAATAGGTAGGTGATTTTCTAGAAAATTTTTTAAGGAAATTTATTTTTTAAGAAAACGTACTTTTTAAGAAATGGTACAATTCGAAATAAGTACTTTTTTTAGAATAGGTAGTTAGTTTTCTAGAAAAAGGCAATTTTTTTAAATAGTACTTTTTTAAAAATGATACTTTAAAAATGGTGGTTTCTTTTAAAAATATTCTATAAAAAAGGTTGCGTTATAAATATATCTTTAAATAACCTTTAAAAAAAGTTATATTTAAAAGAGGGTACTTTTTGTTTTCAAAAAAAGAGTACTTTTTTCAAAAATTAATGGTACTTTAAAAAAATTGAACTTTTGAAAAAAGAAGAGAAGCATTTTTTTTGTAATTTTGATTTTTTTAAAAAAGGGTACTTTTTAGAAAGAGACGTTATTTAAAAAAAGGCCCTTTTTAAAAAAGAGGAAATGTAGTTCCTTTTTTTGGAAAAAAGGTACTTTTACTTTTTTATACCCTATACACTATATGATCAGGATATAATTACTTTGTGCTCATGTTTGACCTGAACCCTTTCTGAGTCGATTTAGCGATGCCGTCCGTTCGTCTGTCCGTCCATTGCGAATAGAGGGACTTTGAATATATTTTGATGTAATTTAGTGTATAAGCTTCTGTCGGTCATAGGATGAACGCTAGTCCCCATATAAATGACCCCAATGAGATCTACTTAACTTGCCATAATATCCAGATTATCATATAGATCTCGGTCAAATTGGGTTTTTATATGTTTAATAAATCCATTTATCAGTAGTCCAAAAATAAACTATATAGAACCATTACAAATCATAGGCCCCATATAAAGCTGCTTGCCGAAATATTGCAAGATTTTTCTCTAATTTGGTTTGTATATGGTTTTGCAAAAAATAAGTGACCTTACCAAATACGGTCAGTATCGGTCCATTTCTTGACCTAGTCCCCATATAAATATAGCATCCGGTATGAACTTTTTCATATCCGAAAGCAAAAATATTAATATTAAAATTATGCCATTCAAATTTATTTTATGCTTATTTTCTATATCTAATTGGTTCGATCTAAGAGATAGGGTCTCTAAACGATATCATGTAGTCGATCTAGAATGCCTATAATTTTTTTGACTTGCTTCAGTTGCTTTTATAAGTTTCCTTTTCAAAAAAAAAAAAAATTTTTTTAAAGAAGTTACTTTTTTAGGAAGAGGTACATTTTAAACAAAGCACTTGGTGAAAAAAGGTACTTTTTAACACTTTACAAATAATTAATTTTTTATTGATTATATTCCTTTCTTTCATATTGGGGATTATCTTTAATAACGGGTGATTTTTTAAGAGCTTGATAACTTTTTTAAAAAAAAAAACGCATAAAATTTGCAAAATCTCATCGGTTCTTTATTTGAAACGTTAGATTGGTCCATGACATTTACTTTTTGAAGATAATTTCATTTAAATGTTGACCGCGGCTGCGTCTTAGGTGGTCCATTCGGAAAGTCCAATTTTGGGCAACTTTTTCGAGCATTTCGGCCGGAATAGCCCGAATTTCTTCGGAAATGTTGTCTTCCAAAGCTGGAATAGTTGCTGGCTTATTTCTGTAGACTTTAGACTTGACGTAGCCCCACAAAAAATAGTCTAAAGGCGTCAAATCGCATGATCTTGGTGGCCAACTTACCGGTCCATTTCTTGAGATGAATTGTTCTCCGAAGTTTTCCCTCAAAATGGCCATAGAATCGCGAGCTGTGTGGCATGTAGCGCCATCTTGTTGAAACCACATGTCAACCAAGTTCAGTTCTTCCATTTTTGGCAACAAAAAGTTTGTTAGCATCGAACGATAGCGATCGCCATTCACCGTAACGTTGCGTCCAACAGCATCTTTGAAAAAATACGGTCCAATGATTCCACCAGCGTACAAACCACACCAAACAGTGCATTTTTCGGGATGCATGGGCAGTTCTTGAACGGCTTCTGGTTGCTCTTCACTCCAAATACGGCAATTTTGCTTATTTACGAAGCCATTCAACCAGAAATGAGCCTCATCGCTGAACAAAATTTGTCGATAAAAAAGCGGATTTTCTGCCAACTTTTCTAGGGCCCATTCACTGAAAATTAGACGTTGTGGCAGATCGTTCGGCTTCAGTTCTTGCACGAGCTGTATTTTATACGGTTTTACACCAAGATCTTTGCGTAAAATCTTCCATGTGGTCGAATAACACAAACCCAATTGCTGCGAACGGCGACGAATCGACATTTCACGGTCTTCAGTAACACTCTCAGAAACAGACGCAATATTCTCTTCTGTACGCACTGTACGCATTCGTGTGGTTGGTTTAATGTCCAATAAAGTAAACTGAGTGCGAAACTTGGTCACAATCGCATTAATTGTTTGCTCACTTGGTCGATTATGTAGACCATAAATCGGACGTAAAGCGCGAAACACATTTCGAACCGAACACTGATTTTGGTAATAAAATTCAATGATTTGCAAGCGTTGCTCGTTAGTAAGTCTATTCATGATGAAATGTCAAAGCATACTGAGCATCTTTCTCTTTGACACCATGTCTGAAATCCCACGTGATCTGTCAAATACTAATGCATGAAAATCCTAACCTCAAAAAAATCACCCGTTATATCGTCAAAATGATAAAGAAAAGTATGTGGCAATACTAATGTGACACGTAAACTATAACCACTCACACCCTCTCATTAAGCAAATACCACAACTACAATGGCTACAACAATAAGAGATTACAAAATATACACATCTTAACACATTGAACATTTTTAATTTTTCAGGAATTTTTTCACATTTTGATTCATATGCTCCTCGCCACTTGAATAGGACACCCTGTACACTCTCTTTGCAATTGCTCAAAACCCGAAAGCTGAATGATAAAATAACTGTAAATTTGTACGTTATCTTTATGCAACTATTCTTCTCTGTCTGTGACAAATTGCAAGTTCTGGAAAAGATCCGTTATATGGGTTTTCCCACTTTATGTTAGCATTCGTTGAAATTTAGACATAATATTTGAGCCACTTGAATAGAACATGCATTCAGTTTGATTGTTATCTTTGGCACGTGGTTTCGAATTTTCCGTTGATCAAATTATTTTGTTAATTTCGGTTACTTAATTTAAAATAAATGTAAAATGGGTCGAGGAAAAGCCTCAACCGAGGCGGAAAAACGGCAAATCAAAGCTTGTAAGGACACTGGCCTTTCTTTTGCCAAAATATCTAAAAAAAAAAAAATCGAGAGGAGCCGAGATGTTATATCTGTGTTCTTAAGTAATGAGTCTTAATATGGAAAAAACATGAGGGGCTGCACACACAGTGTGCGTACTAATACAGAACGACGACTTATATTGAGAAAAGCGTCAAATTCTCACGACTCCTTGGCAAAGATCAGGAAAAAATGTGGTATCAAGGCAAGTCCTACAATTGTGCGTCGTGTTATTTCAAATGCATAGCATATAAAGAAACTAAAAATTAAGAAAAAGCCATCACTTAATGCAGTTCGAAAAGAGCAATGCTTCGGTTTTTGTCGCGCACATGTGACCTGTACTTCGGAGTGGCATCGCGTGGTCTTCTTAGATGAAAAAAATTTAATTTGGAAGGCCCCGATGGCTACAGCTATTATTGCCATGACCTTCGCAAAGAAACTCATCATTTGGACCGGCTGCATAGCAGAGTTGGAGCTGTGATGGTGTGGGGGGCCATTTCGTATTATGGCACCTGCAAATTACTATTCTTGTCCACCACAATGAATGCGTTGTCTTACGATGGTATATTGATGGTATATTCCCTACTTTCATATTCTTTTCGGACATCTGCCGTGGATTTATCAACATGATAATGCGCCAATACATACAGCCCGGATTGTTAAAACGTATATAGAGACCCAAAATGTGGAGCTATTAAACTGGCCGCCTTACCCACTGGATTTGAATATCATAGAATTTGTTTGGGGATGGCTGACACGTCAAGTATATGGATCAGGACAACAATATTCAAGTATATCGGAACTAACCAAAGCCATCGAACTAGCTTGGAGCTCGATTTCGCTAAATTATTTGGCCATATTATATGCATCCCTCCAAACCGGATGTCTGAAGTTTTGGAGCAAAAAGGTGGCTCAACACACTATTAGTTTTTTTTTTTTAAATCTAAAGTACTCCAATTACCATAAATTTAACTAATGTTTTTGTTAAAAAGAATCAGATTTCCTTTAAATGTTTTTTTTCATTAAAGTGTCCTATTGAATTGGCGCAAAATTAAGACCCCTCATTTTGCTGAATTATCGATAATAATTTTTTTCTTTAGCATTAAATCTTCCTTCCTTTATAACAATTAAATACACTTTAATTTCCAAAAAAAATATCATAACAAAAAATTCTTGTCATTCGTTTTTTTTTACTTTCCACTGGGGCCCCAAATTATTTTGTGCCCAGGGGCCCCGACATGCCTTAAGACGGCGCAGATTATAACGTGATAACGATAAAAAAAAATATGTGGCAACACTACAAACATAGCTCATGGTAGTTGTGTTTGTTGGTATGATTGCATCATTTTTTGTGGCTTTTTTGAACTGTGAATGTTTATGTACAACTATTATGTTCAACCACTAATATATTACAACAAACACACTGGGTTTTGTGTTTTTTTTTAGAGGTATATACATATTTTTGATCGTATCTTAGCACAATGACGCCCGATTTAGCCCATTTTCAACACCAACCTGCTGGGAATAATAGCAAGTGATATTATTGTAACTTTACCCAGCAAAATGGTTTTTTTTGTGAATGAGCGTGATTTCAACAGACGGACAGACGGACAGACGGACATCGCTATATCGACTCGAGCTGTGATAAGGATCAAGAATATATATACTTTATGGGGTCGGAAATTAATTTTTCGATTCGTTACAAATGGAATGACAAACCTATATATACCCTCTGCCACTGAGATGTGTAGGGTATAAAATAAAATTAAAATAAAACAAGTAAGAAAATTTTAGTCGCTCTAGACCGACTCTACGATACCCTATACCACGAGTTTAGAGACTCTATCTCTTAGATCCAACTAACTGGATATAGAAAATGAGCATAAACCAAATTTGACTGGTATTTTTATTAATTTTTTTGGCTGCAGATATGAAAAAGTTGATATCGGATGCTATATCTATATGGGGACTAGGCCCCAAAATGGACCGATCCTGACCAAGTTTGGTAGAGTCTTTTGTATTTTGCAAAAATATATGCAAACAAAATTTGAGAAGAATCAGTGCAATATTTTTGTTTTTTGATAGATCTAAGTGAAGATCGGGAAGCAGCTCTATATGGGGCCTATGACTAAGAGTTGTCCCATAGGGATCATTTTTGGACTACTCATTAATGGATGTAATAAACGCATACAAACCCAATTTGAGGAAGATCTATATGACAATTTGGATCTTATGGCAATTTATGTCGATTTCATAGGGGTCATTTGTATGGGGGCTAGGTCTGAACATGGACCGATTCTCAGAAATTTCAACAGTGTTCATCCTATGTCCGGTAGAAGCTTATATACCAAATTTCATCAAAATATATTCATATTTGCGACATGCAGTTTGATTACGAAGTTTACATGGACAAACAGACGGACGGTCGGACGAACATCGTTAAATCGAATCAGATAGTGATTCTGATAGTGATTCTGATAGTGATTCTGATTCGATCGGTATAATAAAAGATGGGTCTAGGTCAAATATTTTTAGTAGTTACAAACAGCAGCACATAATGGTATAGGGTATAAAAAATATTTGTTTTAAAATGAAATTGAACAGAAAGTCTTATCAATTAAAAATGGTGAAAATATTTAATAATAAAAATTAAATTAATATTTTATTTTATTTTTTTAATATTTAATTTAATTTTATTTTTATTATTATATATTTTTACAAACAATAACCACTCCTACATATTTTTTAATTGATAAGACTTCCTGCAATCATTTCTTGAATAGAAATTTTTAGCATAAATAATTTGTTGTTTTAAGATGTCATTTTTGTAAAGATTTTGAGCGAAAAAAATTCTAAAAAAGGCTGAAAAAATAAATCAACCATCACGGTCTTTAACCTTTATGTCAATGTAAAATTTTGTATACTTTAAGGTGAATATACAGTATAACTTTGTTCACATCACTTGTATTTGTATGTGTATGTCTATGAAACAGAGAGGCTGTATGTTAGTGTGGCACTGTGTAACTGTGAGCATGTGTTTGTGTTAGTAAAAGTAAATATTAGCTTTTATCCTCGCTTAACTTGGGTTTTGCCTGTTTGTTTGCATGGCTGGTTCAATGTTTGTATGCATAACTGAATATATAATGTTGCTTGGTTGCTTGTTTGGTTGGTTGGTTGGATGTTGTCACATGGCCGCGTGTTAGTGTGAGTGAGAAAATTTTAAAGAATTCCTTCCGCATTGCATAACGCATACAGTGGGTAGCTTCAAATAGACAAAATCATATTCATAGATATTTTTTTTTTCTTTTATTATAAATGAAATGTTTAAGACACAGCAAATGGTTGTCATTTCCCTTTTCTTTTTTGTTTTTTATTTGTAGATTTTTACCGTTAGTTTATAATAATTGCAATCGTTGCCATCGTATTTTTGATGGTTTATTCATAGCGAACCATTGCAGAGATAGTAGTAGGCAACCGAAAGTTAAGAAAGTTAATTTCAACAAAATACCTTTTTCAACTTCAATTCGTTAACAATATTTTTCTTTTAAATATTCCAAAATTATATAGAACTATACCATGAGTTTTTGCTGATGTCTGTAAATACTAAAAATAATTGTCCTAGAACCACTTTTTATTATACCGAACGACTCAATTATACTTTTTGAGTGGACTTAGCGATGTTCGTCCATCCGTCTGTATGTCTGTGTGTCCATGTAAACCTTGTAATCAAACTACATCCCGTAAATATGAATATATTTTGATGAAATTTTTTATCTAAGCTTCGGTCAGCCGTGGTACGACCACTATTAAAATTTGGTGAATTCGGTTCATGGTCAGACCAAGCTTCTATTTAAAACGCACCTATGCTCTCGACTTCAATAGCCGTAAGATTCTCATATTTAGTGAATGTGTATTTATTATGCCCATTAATCAGTACTCCAATAATTAATCCCGCAGAACTTTTTTCAGTCATGGTCTTCCTAAAAAACTTCTTCTTGATCTTCAATTAAATCTATAGGTATAAAAAAAAATATTGCTTAGTTTTTTTTTTTCAAATTAGGTTTGTATATTTTCTTAAGAAAAACAACAGAGTTTATCAAATTTGGCCAAGACTCAATCGATCCGTTATGAACTTTTCATAACCCCAGGGCACAAACTAATAACTATGGCATTCAAATTGACATTTGGCCACTTATATTTAGCATAGATTTTTAAAAAATTTGTTTATATATATTTTTTGAGAAAAGTAAATGACTTTACTAAATATGGTCATGGTCGGTCCATGTTTTGAACTAGTCCCCATATAAAAATTACATCAAATATGAACTTATCCATAAATCAATAATAATACCATGAACATTTGGTTTATGCTTATTTTCTATATCCAGTTATTGCCTCAGCATGGTATTGGGTATATTTATTACTTGTTTACTATTGGAATCAGTAAGTAATTTTAACGGACGTGTTATCCAAGAAGAAGTAAGATACCTGAAAAAATTGCAAAAACATTTGAGGGAGAAGATTACTACTTCAATATGCTGTTTTGTGATAGAACTGAAATTTATTTCAACTGACAAAAGACATATTAATTCCTTTTTCTTAGCACGGCAGGCATAATTTACCTATATATAAATTTTATATATTTATAGCACGCAAGCTAAGAAAGGTTTCGCCATCTAGTCTAGTCCCATATGTTTATATAATCTTAGCTGATTCGTATTTGTGAAAAAGCATCACTTTAAAACGAGTTCATTATTTGTATGATGATAATATTAATAATTACGATGATCAAGTTTTGAGTAAATAAAGTTAACTAAAATAAATATTTATACTAATTTTACATTTGAGGTTAAGTCCTTTTTTTATCATACTCGCACACAGCTGCTCATATCAGAGGACTTTCAATAGCAGCATTTTCCTTCTTCCTTAATGCAAATTCAAAATTTACCAACTTACTTATACATTCATAGTCATGGAAAATTCCAAGTGTGTCACATATTTATATAACTAATGTCTGCATACACTTTGTACGAAAACTCGTATGTAGTTTAATATAAACTCCTCATCTTCTTGGTCTTTTATGGTGTTTTGTTGTTGTTGTTGTGGTTGTTTTTTTTAAACATTTTTAAAACTGCTTTCATTCAACAAAACTATTTTAACTATGGTTTCTTATACTTTATGTTTATAATGTATGAACAGAAGAAAACCCTGAACAAAACCTTGGCATAAAGCATAATTGTTGTAGTTTAAAAATAATATTACAACAATATAAACAACGTATGAACTGACTTTGAATTGTGTAGGGGCCATTTCGCATAATATATTTTTTAGATTTAATTTTCCTAGTTTTGTAAAAGAATTAAAAAAAAAGTTAAGTCACACTAAAAGAATCAATTTTTCACTACTTCCAAAGTGGCATTAGGATGGTTAAAATGTACATTAGGGTGCCCTTCATCATATGGAGGGAAAAAAAAAGTGTGAAAATTCTCGGTCGCACCCCCTAGAAATATGCGAATTCCAAAAAAACTGAGAAATACAAAGTTTTGGGCCAATTAAAAAACATTTAGAGATGGCTCAACGCGATTGAAAATTTCAAGTGTGTTTTATATGGGAAAAATATGACTTTTTTCAGATTTTTCGAAAATTTCGTTCTATAGTTTAATTTTTCCGACAAATTGTTCTATAATTTGGGTTCAGTATTAAACTTTCATTTCAAAAAACTGTAAAACTTCAAAATCGAATAAATCCTTGCCAAGAAATAGCAAATGCCCCAGACCATTTTTGTGCCAAAAAAAACTAGATCATGAAATTTGATGGCATTTTTTTTCAACTTTAAGGAGACTTTAAGTCCAGACGCTGAACCCAATTTTCGACGGTTTTCAAGCATAAATCGGCCGATACTGCTGCAATTTCACGTTCGATATTCGTACGAAGTTCATCAATCGTCGCTGGCTTGTTGGCATAGACCATAGGCTTGACGTAGCCCCACAGGAAATAGTCCAACGGCGTCAAATCGCACGACGGAGGCGGTCAATCGACTGGACCATTTCGTGAGGTAACACGTTCTCCAAACTTGGTTTCCAATAAGTTGATTGTGACATTCGCTGTGTGGCTTGTGGCGCCGTCCTGTTGGAACCACATGTCCTCCAAATCCATATAATCCAATTGGGGCCAAAAATTTTCGGTTATCATTGAACGGTAGCGATTCCCATTCACAGTAACGTGCCGGTCTTGATCATCACGGAAGAAGTACGGCCCAATGACGCCGCCGGCCCATAAACCGCACCAAACCGTAATTTTTTCGGGATGCAATGATGACTCATGGAGTACGTGTGGATTGCTGTCTGACCAATAACGCATATTTTATTTATTGACGAAGCCATTCAGCCAGAAATGAGACTGATCGCTGAAGATGATTTTTTGATGAAAATCCGAATCATTTTCAAGTTGTTGCTCAGCCCAATTCACGAACAGTTCTTGCATCAATTTGATCCTGTAAGGATGTAGGCCAAGATCTTTTCGCAAAATTTGCCACAACGACGTCACAGAGATGCTCAACGCTTGAGAACGACGTGCGAGAGACACATTTGGGCTTTCTTCAACTGAAGCCTCAGCGGCAGCAATATTCTCGACACTACGGACACTTCTTTGTCTCACTGGCATGGGAACATTTTGTACTGTGCCTGTGGATTCAAATTTTTCCACTAGACTCAATTGTTGATCTGCTAAGACGATTATGACGACCATAAATTGGACGTAGCGCTCTTAACGCTGAGGCCACTGACTCCGAATTTCGGTAGTAAATTTTAATAATTTTGACTCGTTGTTGGCTCGTATATCTTTCCATCATGAAATGGCAAACCTTACTGAAAAGAAATGTCAAAAGAGCGGCAAGAAATATGGCGTCATTTGCTGTCCCTGTCTTTCTACTTTTGTAGCGTCCCTGTTGAAAAACCCTTTATTAAGCATTGAGATCCAAAATGGAAAATTGTTTTGATAAAATTTTGAAAACTCCTTTTTCAAGTTTTGAAAAATTTTCTTAAACAAAATTTAAAAAAATTGATCTAGCTCTTTAAGGTCATGTTAAATGCATGTTAGAAATTAACTGTGTGAATTCTTAGGTAAATCCCTATGCAAGAATTTTTTTGACAACGATTTTATTTTTGCGGATTTCGAGAAAGATGGGATTTTTGTAAAATATTCTGTAAATGTACTCTTTTTATATACTTTGCATCAAAAATTCATCACTGTTCTACGTTTAAATGTTATATTTTATCTTACTAGCCTAGAATTTCGGAAAAAAATATTATGACCCCATTAACCCTTTTGGAATTGGGGTCACATATGACCCCAAGCTAATAAAAGACAATTTATTCAATAAACTCAAAAATTTTGTAAGTGCTATTGAATTTTTAGATGCAACGCCTAAAATATAATAACCAAATATGTAGAACATACGTTCCTAAAATTTGGTATAAATCCGAGAACGTTAACCCATTATTTGCCTATGCCAGCTTTGGAGCTTAAGATATTCTTAAATCAATATTACCGAAAACGAGTTTCTCTATTAAACTCGATGAAACTACTATTTAGAATTTAAGAAAAATAATTCGGTTAGTTTTTACTTATTTAACCCTTCAGTACTCCTGGGATCAAAATAATCCATTGTTATATATCTTTGGTGCAATTATCTGCTTATTGCTCGCGCATATGAATTAAAACAACTTTAAACCAATTTTGTTATAAAATTATTTTATGTATAAAAACTAGCTTTATTTTTTTAAATAACATAAGAAGATTCACAAATGACCAAAGCTAATAAAAGACATTTTATTCAAAAGAATATGATATATTCTATAGAACGAAATTTTCGTAAAATCTGAAATAAAGTCATATTTTCCCCATATAAAACACACTTGAAATTTTTAATCGCGTTCAGCCACCTCTAAATGATATTTGATTGGCCCAAAACCTTGTGTTTCGTACTTTTTTTGCTATTCGCATATTTCTAGGGGGTGCGACCGAGAATTTGAACAATTTTTCTTCATAAAATGAAGGGCCACCCCAGTACAATATATAGCTCTGTAACTCCAAAAAAAATTCGAATTTTAAAAAATCTTTTGGGGCAATATTTCTGAATGGTTTTAGAAGACATTTATGAAAAAAAAAATTGAGAAAAAATTTATTTTAAACAATTAAAAAATTGTCTGCCCTGGAACGACAGTTTGTATTACAAGTTGTATCTGAATGAAGGTATATTTTGCCAGACTCTGCAAAAGCTACCACCATAAAAATTAATTTTTAAAAATTATAATGTCAGGTATGTAATTCCAAACTACAATCTATATTAATCTATACTTAATACTGATTAATATTAACTAGCAGATTCCAGCGCTCCAAATTCGAGTGCAATTTCTAGGCAACTTTATTTTTAAACTTAGCCAATTCTCAAACCAACACTTTTTGGGTTTAATATTATTGTGAATGAAGAAAACAAACTCATTAACAAACACATTAACTGATTTAATAGACACACACATATCATATGTATAATTTTATGTATGTGTTAGTAGCAATTTTAAATGCAATTTACTCAAAATTAAGGAAAACAATTTAAAAATATGTAAATCTGGTGAATAGCTAAAAAGAAAAACCTTTCAAATAATATACGTTGGGTCAAAAGCGTGATAAAACGGTAGAACAAAACATCGGTTACAAAAATTCGCCTAGCATATTAATATTATAGATATAATAAAGAGGTTATGTGTGTTTGTTTGTTTGTTTGTAGGAGGTAATCTCCGTAACTACTCATCTGATCTTCCTGAAATTTTTACAGAGTCTTACCGCAGAAATGGGAAGTGCTATATGCTATAATTTTTTTTTAAATATTTTTATTTCATATATATTGAGTACTATGATAGGGAGAGCTTTGCAAATTTGTGTGAGGTCACCTATTATTAATGTTAGTAGCTATGCCGGAAATGGGCGGAATCGCATAAGTGGGCGTAGTACCTCCGATACAAAGTAATTACTCAATATCATATATTTCGAGTATTATGACTGCTTTGAAAATTTGTCTTAAGTCATCTATTATTAACGTGAGTAGTCGGACAAAGATGGGAGGGTTCAGACAAAGGGGTGTGGCATAGTGTAATAGTGAAAGCCTTGGGACTTTGCGTGAGCCCTTTCATTACGATGCCGGCGGGGGGGGGGGGGGGTGGCAGGATGTGGATGGGTAGCGAATCACACCGGGTTATATCGAGTTAATAACAAAATTTATTTAAACACTATTCAATAATATAATTAACAAAATATATTTTCATTAGATATAAATGATTATTGTAATGTTCTTTAACTTTTGCATGAAAATTCCCATTAGAGGATATTCACCACGACCTGATCTGATAAATACTAGATATTACTAAGTCAATCAGTTTAAGCAACAAAATTAATAATAAGAAAATTTCCTATTGGTTTCCATTTTAAGGACAAAAAACTTGGAATTTTTGTGAAAAACCACATTTTTTTTTTCAAAACATTTATTAATTCATAATAGGATAACAATTCATAAATTAAAATAAACAATAGTTAACAATAATTTTCTATATACAAAGTCCAAAAATCGGGCTCTCGAGTATTATTAATATAAAAATATATTTTTATTTAAAAATAAATTACTAGTTTCCTTACTTCAAATGAAGAATAAGTTATTGATATTTTGTAATGGAAAAATTCTGTTTAAAAACATTACTTTAATATTTTTGTAACTTAAAAACGGTCTAAAGGAGAGAAAAAAAAACAAGGGGTATATTAATAAATACTTATAGCCACCAAAATTTTTAGTTTTTGAGTTTTGCAATTGACTGCTTTTATATTAGCCCGTATAAATTATGATAAAAGAGTGGAATGCCATTTTTATTTTGAATTTTCTTAATCTTGTCGAGGTATAGAAATGCGTCAGGTGGAACAAACCCATTTTTCGGGGTATCAGATATATATTCTTCATTTGAATTGTAGGGTGCCAGAATGAAATTGTTTTCGCTACATTATGTACATCTGAAAATGTAATTTCTGATTAAATGTAAAGGGTCCGCCATCTAACGTTTTTTTTTTTTCAACTAGTGCTTATTTCGTGAATGGTAACACTGATTTGACAGATAATTAGTTTTATCCTTCCGCTGCACGAATATGGTTGTGTATACGCTTGAGCAACGCTGGGAAATATTGCGACATTACTTTGAAAATAATGGTAATGTTGCAGAATGTGTCCGAAAATTGCGTACGGATTTTGGAAGAAGAGAAGCATCGTCAGCCCCGTAAGTTCTTTATCTTTTAAAAAAAGTGAAAGAAACTGGCATCCTCATCGATAAACCAAAGCGTGAAAAGCCAAAAACAGTGCGTACACCCGAGAATATTGCTGATGTGGCAGAAAGTGTGCGTGAAGCGCCATCAACATCAATTCACCGTCGTTCTCAAGAATTGAACATTTCGGAGGCATCATTGAGACTAATTTTGCATAAAGACCTTGGTATGACGCCATACAAAGTCCAATTGGTTCAGGAGTTGAAGCCAACTGACCATCCAATGCGTTTTCGCTTCGCTAAGTGGGCCTACGATCGCCTTACAGAAGATGCCGATTTTGCCAAAAAATCATCTCTTCAGATGAAGCTCATTTTGATCTTGGCGGGTATGTAAACAAGCAAAATTGTCGCATTTGGTGCACAGAAAACCGACACGCATACATTGAAAAGCCGATACACCCAAAACGAGTCACTGTTTGGTGCGGATTTTGGTCCAGAGGCATAATTGGGCCATTTTTCTTCGAAAATGAGCTAGAGGTGGCCGTTACAGTCAATGGCGATCGTTATCGGGCCATGCTGAACGAATTTTTGTCCATCAAAGATAAGTGTTACGCCAACAAGTCAGAGACAATTGACGCTTTAAATGACAATATTCGTGAAGCCATTGGTAAAATACAGCTGCACACAATCGATAATGTGCTTAAAAATTGGACCGATCGTGTAGGCTACTGCATGGCCAGCCGAGGCAGCCATTTGAATGAAATTATTTTCCATTATTAACCGGAAGGATTGTACTTTCAAATAAAAAAAGAAATTTGAGATAATATTCAGTAGTTTTATTTTTATAGCATTTTCAAAAAAAAAAAAGTTAGAATCACACCGGGTTATATCTAGTTAATAATAATTAACAAAATATATTTTCAACAGATCTAAATGATTATTGTAATGTTCTTTAACTTTTGCATGGAAATTCACATTAGAGGATATTCACCACGACCTGATCTGATAAATGCTAAATATTACTAAGTCAATCAGTTTAAGCAACAAAATTAATAATAAGAAAATTTCCTATTGGTTTCCAAGACAAAAAACTTTTTTATAAAAAACCGCTGTTTTCGTAACTTTAACCTCAATGAGACACATGTTAATAAAGGGTAATTTTTTAGCTAATATTTTTTTTTTGTCAATACTGGTTTAAACAGCTGACGCACGTTTCGTGTTTTGTTTCATTGTCAAACATCTTCAGTTTGATCTATAATTACAAACGAACAACGCTTGCAAGTTATTGAATTTTATTATCAAAATGCGTGCTCTGTTAAGAAAGTTCATCGCTTCTTCCATTTTATGGTCAGTTTAATCGACCCACTGAAGCGGCTATTCGGGCTATTGTGACTAAATTTCGCACCAAATTTACATTGTTGGATATTAAGCCACCAACACGCTTGCGTAGAATGCGAACTGAAGAAAATATCGCAGCTGTATCGGCCAGTGTTAATGATGACCATCAATTATCGATTCGTCGCCGTTCGCAGCGTAACTGTGAATGGTGAGCGCTACCGGGAGATGATATCCAACTTTTTTTTGCCCAAAATGCAAGAGCTTGACTTGCATGACATGTGGATTCAACAAGACGGTGCCACATGCCACACAGCACGCGCAACAATGGACTTATTGAAAGGCGAGTTCGGTGAACATTTTATTTCACGTTCGGGACCGGTCAATTGGCCGCCTAGATCGTGCGATTTAACGCCTTTAGACTATTTTTTGTGGGGCTATGTTAAGGCTCATGTCTATACAGACAATCCCGCTTCAATTGACGCATTGGAAGACAACATTGAAGCATTTATTCGTGAGATACCGGCCGAAATGTTGGAAAGAGTATGCCAAAATTGGACTAAGCGGATGGACCATTTGAGGCGCAGTCACGGTCAACATTTGCATGAAATAATCTTCAAACATTAAATTATATGGACCGTACTATCGATTCAAATAAAGATTTCATGCATTTTTCTGAATTTTTTGTGTTTTTTTTTGGAAAACTTTCCTATAGCTCTTAAAAGATCACCCTTAATTATTAACTTGAGCTGAAACTTTGCCAATCGCATTTTCTAGTTTATTTTCACATTTTTGGGGGATTAAGCACCAATGGAAAATTTTAAGTTGATATTTCGTGACAACCCTATTTTGTTAATCCGCTGCTGAAATATCAATATTAATATATGGTGACATCCTAAGCATCTTTTAAAAATAAAACATTCCCACTTATAACAAAGGTCATAAAAAATTTGGGTTTTCACTAACTGACGAGCACTACACTCAAACCTGTTTTTGTGCGATGGATAGGTACCGCATTAAAAAAAACGCGTACAAAAAAATTTAATAAAACTTCAATTGATGTTTTCTGAAATTCTATTGATGTTTTCTAAAATTCAATTGATGTTTTCGGAAATTCAGTTGATGTTTTCTGAAATTCTATTGATGTTTTCTGAACTTCAATTGTTGTTTTCTGAAATTCAGTTGATGATTTCTGAAATTCAATGGATGTTTTCTGAAATTCTATTGATGTTTTCTGAAATCCAATTGATGTTTTCTTAAACTCAATGGATGCTTTCTGAAATACAATTGATGTTTTCTGAAATATAATTAATACTTTCTGAAACTCAGTTGATGTTTTCTGATATCATCAACTTTCTTATTAGGAAATAATGATTGAATTTGTCAATTGCATATAAGTTATTTCCTTTTTATATTTCATAAATGAAACATGATGTGTTTTGTGTGATTGTTACTAATCAACCGATTTCTTTATTGAATTGTTTTTCTTATTTAAACTTAAAACTATGGAATACAATAATTAATGCCCATTTGACAACATTGGGTCTTTCTCAATAGTTTATTGCCCACTTGACAATTTTTGGGACTTTTTGTTAAAAATAATAAGTTAAACATTTTATCGTCTGCATTAATGACCTAGTTTACCAATCGAAAGAACAGAGTACTGTTGCGACACATAATGCAATATGAGACGCAACAATTATTGTTTACATTGAATTTTGTTCTTTCGCCCACAAAGCATATTATCGATTGGCTTGTGACAAAATATTCTATAGCTGCGACACACAATGCAATTTGAGCCACAACATAATTTATTGAACTTAAACAAATTGATTAACAAAGCGAACACAGCAAACATGAGAAATTAAAGAGAATGGGAGGGAGTATTTAGAATTAACTAAACAAAATGTTTTGTTTGTTAACTCTTCCCCACTAAAATTTTGATTGTCCTCAATCAAAAATAGGGTATTTGAGAGATCCTTGATATAGGGTACCCTCTCGGCTCGTTTTCATTCAAGGTAATATTCTGCGGTGGTAATGGAGTATTGATATTAATTATTCCTGAGCATTTAGAGCCACTTCTATTACACATTTTTTTCAGACAGACAGATAACATTAAGATGATTATGAGAACCACTAGTACGTAAGTGATAGTGTCACCCAATCTACTTTCCACATTCAGAAGTTCTATTGCTTCAGTATTGTTCACATGCATTTCTTTGATTAGTTCCAAGGTGAGAATTTCTTCCACGTGTGTGTTTCCCATGACTGGTTGCACTACGGCTGGGAGAATGTTAGAAAAATTAATTTCAGAATATGAAAAAGCTTTATCACCGATTGATACAGTTTCATTATGGAATTTAATGATGAAAGTGCCATTTAAATCATATGGCTCTTGACTTATCAGAATCGTACCGTTAAATTGGTTCAGTAAAAGTGTTCCAGGGAATATTTCCTGTATTGTGGGTATATGGAAGTTACTTGTCAAGGTACAATTAGAGGGTTTGCTGTGGATTAAATTGGGGAGGCATTCAGATCCGCTGATGTCCTCAATACTGTCCTCTTTGCATATTGTCAATTTGTTGTAGTTCTTACAATCATTTTTTATTCCAAACATCTTTTCATTACAATTCAAAATTTCATTAAAAATAATTTTAGTAGCAGTTCTATTAATTTTCACAGGTTTTATAAGTAGCTTATTGCACAATATATCATTTGTTGTAGGAATGCTGACAATATAAATTAAGGAACTATTGTTAGTAGCTATTTTTATTTCACTAAATTCCAGTATCTCTTCTATGTTGAGGTATGGAATTTTATTATTTTCGAACAATTTCCTAATGGTTTCTATTTCATCATGAGACAGAATAAACGAATTAATTACACCTACTTTGGCCCAATGGATGGCATATTGTAGATTAATTATTTCTTCCTTTATTATTTCCAGTTTGTATTTCAATTCGGTAATATCTAAATTCCGGAAGGTCTGTACATCTTCTTGCACGACTTTTATTACCTGGTTCATTTTTGAGGTCAATTCGTTGATTCTGTCTAAAGATAATTTGTTTATTATAACCTGTTTATTGTTATTTTTTAATATATTATTTGTTTTTTGTGTTATTATTTCAAAGTCGTCATGGTCAGGATTACCTGCTATCCATTTCCATGCCGAACCTATGAAATTTAGGGATCGTTTTGATCTTGGTTTCAATTGGTTTAGCTTCTCTTGTAATTCGGATATTTCATGGATTAAAAAGGGATGTAAGGGATGGGATGTAACCACTTTTGAAATCACTGTTGCCTTCATATCGTCAATAAACATCTGGTAATCGTTTAAGTCCACATCATGTATCAATCTTACAGACCCCATTTGGAGTTTTGCCACACCTGTATCAATTGCTACAATTCGCGAATTAGTATAGTCCAAGATCTTTACCTCAGGTCGGACTAAGGGCAACAAAATTATACTAAAAAAAAAACAAAAAGAAAAAGTTCTTTAACCAAAATTTGAATTCATTCAGTTACGAATGTTGTTTTTGTGAACAATTCTTCCGTTTTCTGTCACCACCGTTGTATGTCGATTTTCCTTGACTATCTCCTGCTTATAGTTCTTACTGAGCTTTGTTCCCAACCTTTTATTCTGTTTGACAAAAATCACTTCTCCTATTTTATAATCCCTGGCGACTTTTCTACCGCGATTATGATATTCCAAGTCCGATAGTTGTCGGTTCTTAAAATCTTCTATCAACTTGATCCTGTCTTTTTCCCGTTCTTCAGGGTCTCTTGATGACCGTTCACCAAAAAATACATCGTACGGTTTTCTTCCTAAGGTCGAATGAACAGTGTTGTTATACTCGTAAGTAGATTTATCCAAAAGTTCGGACAAGTTATTATGAATTCCTTTCGATTTTATACATCGCATGATCTCGGAAAGAGTAGAATGAAACCTTTCTATCTGTCCGTTAACCGTACTGGCGTATGGTGGAATTCGGAAAACCTTTACGTTAAATTGATTTTCCAACATGAATATGATGGCCTTTGAATTAAATGACTTTTCATTATCCATCACGACAATTTCTGGCATACCAAAGTTCAAAAGTATTTCTCTAAGTGGTTGTTTGATGTCTTCCGTCGCTCTTGAATTAAGTTTTTTTGTCTGAGCATATTTTGTCAACTTATCGATTGCTGTCAGAATAGAAGTACCTTCCGTAATATAAATATCGATGTGTATTATTTGACCAGGATATTGTGGGATAGGGGTTTCTTGCAGAGAAATATTGTTAGGGTGTCTTTCATATTTGTTCTCCTTACAAACCTTGCATGATGTTACTATTTTTTTTATTTTTGCATTCATCTGTGGGAAATAACATCTCTCGAGTAATTGAGCTTTATTTTCATTGGCATTTCTGTGAGCTCTGTTATGTTCATTTATAATTTCTATTTCCTGATCTGATTCGTTAAGAATGTCGGCTACCATGTTTCTTGTGTAAAGGAATTTGTATTTCCAAAAATTATCGGAATACACTTCTTGTGCTTTTCCCAACATCTCGTCGGTTGTTTTCACACAATTCGTTACTGATGGGTTTAGGTATTTAGTGAATATTTCGTTTAGTCTTTTCTTGGAGAGGTCTGGTTCTGATATGATATGTCTGTGGTATGTTGGAAACACAATTTGAAATTCATATGATTGAGTTTCATTCTGTTCTATAAACAGTTGATTTTTAAAAGCATTTATTGGAGCATTTGTATGTTGGATAAGGTTTCGAGGTAGGCTATGGTCACTATGTTGCGTGGCGTCTGTCGAGATGATCTCAAATATTTGCTGTGGAGGTCTAGAGAGTGCGTCCGCCACAGCATTAGTATTACCAGGTTTGTACGATAATTCGTAATTATACTCCTCCAATATTGCTTTCCATCGCCTAAGTTTGCTATTAGTATTTCCGTTGCTCAGAGCGTGTGTCAACGGTTGGTGATCTGTAAAAATTTTTATCTTTGCTGCTCCGTAAAGGTAGTTTCTCAAACTCTTAAGGGCCCAAACAATCGCTAACATTTCTTTTTCGTTTGCAGCGTAATGTTCTTCGGCTTTGTTGAGAGTTCTTGAAATAAATGTTATGGGCCTACCATCTTGTTCCAATACAGCTCCGATCGCATAGTTGGAAGCATCTGTTGTCAGTCGGAATTCTTTTTCGAAATTAGGGTAGGATAACATAACATCTGCTGATGTCAATGTTCTTTTGATTTTATTCAGTGCCTCTATGGCGTTGTCATCTAGTGATATATTTATCTTTTTTGAAACATTTTTGGACATTCGTCCCTCTTCCCCTCTCAAAAGAGCCGTTAGAGGTTTTGCCAGTTTGGCGTAATCCTTGATGAAACGGCGATAAAAGCCTGCCATGCCAAGGAATGATCGGAGGTCCTTAAGCGTTTTTGGGGTCGGAAAGTTGTTTATCGTTTCTACTTTTTTAGGGTTAGCCTGTATTCCGGTTGTGGATATTAAGAACCCTAAGAATTCTACTTCCGTCTTCAAAAACTCACATTTATCAAGCTGAACCTTCATGTTGGCTATCTCTAAGGTGTGGAATACCTGCTCGATGTTTTCCAGATGTGATTTCTCATCTCTGCCGAATATTATGATATCGTCTATATAAATATAGCAGATTTTGCCGATGTGTTCCCGCAGAATATCATCAAGGGCTCTCTGAAATATTGAGGGTGCGTTTCTCAATCCGAACGGAAGCCTCGTAAATTCGTATTTGCCGTTGTTGATCGAGAATGCAGTTTTTTCCATATCTTTTTCTCTCAGAGGAATCTGATGAAACCCACTTTTCAGATCCAGAACGGAGAAATATCTATTTTCTCCTAGCTGAGAAAGCACCTCATTTATTTCTGGTATAGGGTATCGGTCGGCGATTGTGACCGCATTTAATTTCCTATAATCGATAACTACTCTGTATTTTTTCCTACCTGAAGCATCCATTTTTTTGGGGACAACCCATACTGGTGAATTGTAAGGTGACTTTGAAGGTCTTATAACACCCTGATCCAACAATTCTTTAATCTGAGCTTCTACTTCGTCCTTCAAATTCATAGGATATGGATAACATCTAGAATATATAGGGTTATCGGTGGTGGTTCTAATTTCACCTTTTACTGATGTCGTGTAGGTAAGACTTTCGTTTGGTTCTGAGAATAAATTGGGATGTTTTGCTATTATGTTTCCGATTTTTGTTTCTTGTTCTATTGTCATGTGTTGTGTCCTTATTTGTATTGAATTAACAGATTGGGAAATTTTCTGTTTCAATTTTATTTTGATATGGTCCTTAACGATCATATAACTTCCTGCTGCGTGAATAATTGCTGACAGTTCTTTAAGGCTGTCATTACCCAATATCGCATGAAATGATTTCAACGAAGGCAATAAGAAAAATTTAATATCTGAGCCGAAGAGATTTATAAAGGTGTGGTGAGTTACGGAGGTTTTGCCTCCAATGGAGTTAGCATAGAAATTGACCTCGTTGGGTATTGCTTTTTTTATTAAGGAATTTTGTACATAATTTTTGTTCGATCCTGTGTCGACAAGTATTCTAAGTATTTCTCCGGAGCTCGTCTTAGCTTCGAAATATGGCAAAGACGAGTTCGCTAATCTAAAAAATGAATGTCAGTGAAGTCATGGTCCTCGATGAAGGTTTTTTCATTATGTTCGTCGTTCTGACCGTCAAGATATTCTTGCATTTCCTGAAGATCTTCTTCAGTGCCGCTAGCTAGTACATGATTGTTATACGATTCGAAATCGTCTTCGCTGTAAAGGTTAACATTTTGACCATCCGTTTCCCAGTTATCGGTGTTTATATGAAAGTTTCTTTGAAACTTTTGGGGTTGTTGGTATGTATTGTCTGGTGGCCTTTTTCCTGCGAAATCGTTATTTGGTCGTGGTCTATTCATGTAATTGATCGTTCGGGTTTGCATTGAGCGGTCTATGTCCATAGGTTCTGGTCTTGGTAATGGTTTTGGGGCAACTGGTCTCTGTGGTGGAGTATTAGAACTGAAATTTCTGGGTTGGTTAAATGAATTTGATGGCATAAATTGTCGTTGCTGTCTGTTAAAATTTTGATTGGGAGTATATTGTTGTTGTGGTTGTCTGTAGAAATTTTGGGATGTTGAAGGCATGTGTGCGAGGTGTGGGTAGAATTGAGGTCTTGTAAAGGTTGATTGTGGGAATAGTGGTTTGTAACTTTTCGGAGGTAAAGGTTGTTGGATTTTGGTAACCTTATGGGTATAGGCATGTTGAGCTCTATAGTTTTGGTTTTCCAGTTTGAGGCATAAGTGCAATGCCTGTGGAAGATCCGCTGGTTCTCGAATTCCCAACAAACGTGGCAGGTCTCCTTTGAGTCCACGGACGAAGGTGTCTAGTGCTTTATCTCGGTATGTCTGGGTTAAAAGGTCCATAGCTTCTCTGCCAATGTCCATACAGGCGAGTTTGTTCATTATAAGTGAAAGATGAGTATAGACCTGTTGGTAAAATTCCTGGATTGTGGTGTTTCCCTGAATCAAGGTTGTCATTTGATACTCCAATGTTCCAAGGTCTCGTTTATCTGCGTAATGCAGAGTAAGGCATTTTGATATGCAAGTCCAATTAAGGGGAGTATTGTACGATTCTAAAGCGGCGTCTGCTGGGCCTATGATCTTATTTCTTACTACGTTGAGGATTCCGTAGTATTTTGGTGTCCCTCTGCTTGATTCGTACAATTTAAGTACACGTTCCACACTTTTCCTCCACGAGCTAAATTCGGAAGGATTGCCTGAAAATTCCCTCAGACATCGTACCACATCCGGTACCTTGTCTAGGTCAGTCAAATTCTCCATATACCTATCTTCTATAACTTGGTCTATACCTGTCATAGATGCGCCGGGATTTAAGAGTTCCCTAACCAGGCTATCACATTGTTCTCTACATAACCTAGTCACTATGTCTGTTACAGTGGCTTCTAGTTGTGGATTTATGTTAGGGGGATTTATTTCGGGATTGCGAACTAGGACTGGGGGTCTAATCAGATTATTTGGGTTGGCCATATCCAAGTATTAATTTCCCCTTTAATTTTGTTAGCTTATAAAAAAAAATTTAATGTTTTTTTTCCTTTTTAAGAAAAAGTATTGAAAAAAAAATTTTATTCTTAAACTTAAACACAGAATTTTTAATGTCTTATTGTCAAAAAAAAAATTCTTCTTAAAATATACTTTAATTCCAAAAAAAAATTTGTTTTGTTATTTTCTTAAATGTATTTTTGAAAAGAATCCAAAATTTATTCTTAAATATAGAAAATCCTTCTTTTTTTTTTTTTTCTTTTTTTTGCTTCTTAAAATGTTTAAATTGAGCGCAATATATATTTTTGGATGCTTACAGCTATTTGTTTGACTTACTTTAGAATAGTCAATAAATACTTCATTGTTGAATTTTGTGTCGATGTTGGTGATGGTGTTGATTCGTAATTTGTATCCTCTTTGCTGCCCAGACAAAATCGTTGCCTGGTGACAATGTTGTTTTCCACTTCAAGTTGAGTTTGTAATTAATTGAAATATTATTTTTCAACAATTTATTGGGATTATAATTTATTAGTTTTGACAATTTCGTATACAAATTGGGGTTCTTCTTTTATTTAAAAAAAAATTATTGTAATTATAATTTGACAGTTTCGTGTAAATTAGAGTTCTTCTTTTATTTAAAAATTTATTGGAATTATAGTTTTTGATAGTCTCGTATAAATTAGAGTTTTTATTTAAAATTTATTAGTTTCGTGTAAATTAGAGTTCTTCTTTTATTTAAAAATTTATTGGAATTATAGTTTTTTTTTTGTTTTGATAGTTTCGTATAAATTAAAGTTTTTTAAAAAAATTTTTGTAGAGTTTTTTAATTTTGAACTTCTTTAGGGTTTTAAATTTTATTAAATTAATTCTGCACTTCTTTAGGGTTTTAAATTAATTCCGCACTTCTTTAGGGCTTTTAAATTTTATTAAATTAATTCTGCACTTCTTTTAGGGCTTTTAATTAATTCTGCACTTCTTTAGGGCTTTTAATTTAAATTAAATCTGCACTTCTTTAGGGTTTTAAATTAATTCTGCACTTCTTTAGGGCTTTTAAATTTTATTAAATTAAATCTGCACTTCTTTAGGGCTTTTTAGATTTTATTAAATTAGTTTTTCACTTCTTTAGGGTTTTTAAATTAATTAGAACACTTTTTATCCTATGCACTACTTTAGGGCTTTTAAAGGATTAAGTTTTATAAAAACACTTTTACTACCATAATCCTATGCACTACTTTAGGGCTTTTTAAGGATTAGGTAATCTGTCAGTTTTTTTTGTTGGGCGCCAGTTATTTCCTTTTTATATTTCATAAATGAAACATGATGTGTTTTGTGTGATTGTTACTAATCAACCGATTTCTTTATTGAATTGTTTTTCTTATTTAAACTTAAAACTATGGAATACAATAATTAATGCCCATTTGACAACATTGGGTCTTTCTCAATAGTTTATTGCCCACTTGACAATTTTTGGGACTTTTTGTTAAAAATAATAAGTTAAACATTTTATCGTCTGCATTAATGACCTAGTTTACCAATCGAAAGAACAGAGTACTGTTGCGACACATAATGCAATATGAGACGCAACAATTATTGTTTACATTGAATTTTGTTCTTTCGCCCACAAAGCATATTATCGATTGGCTTGTGACAAAATATTCTATAGCTGCGACACACAATGCAATTTGAGCCACAACATAATTTATTGAACTTAAACAAATTGATTAACAAAGCGAACACAGCAAACATGAGAAATTAAAGAGAATGGGAGGGAGTATTTAGAATTAACTAAACAAAATGTTTTGTTTGTTAACTTATATATTGCACAAAAAAAAAACGCACAAAACAATTCGAAGAAAAAAGAAAACGCACATAAAAAGGTCGCACAAGAACAGATTTGAGTGTCCTTTGTTTCATACTAATGTCGTTTTCTTTTCTGACACAAAATGTCACATTTTATTTGCACTTTTTTCGAAAAGTGTATTCTTTTATATATTCTGAATTAAGAGCAACCTTACCTTATACATCAATCGAAAGGTCTCAAAGGCGAGCCCTCGTAAATCGCAAAAATTGCAGCCATTGACTTCTTTCAGGTCGTAGTCCGAGAATATTTCCCCATTGCTTCCCTTTTTTGTATATTTTCAACCTATGACTTCAAAGAGGATAATAACCAAAATTTTTTGTATTTTATGAACACAGTACTTTGAGACCTTTCGATTGATGTATAAGATAATGTTACTCTTAATTCAGAATATATAAAAAAATAATCTTTTCGAAAGAAGTGCAAATAAAATGCGACATTTTTTGTTAGAAAAGAAAACGTCAAAAGTATACTTAAAAAAAACTTTCGTCCATTGGAGTCGATCGATTTTTTTTTACCACATTTTGATAGATAGAATCTTTTTCACAATTCTTTGGATTTTATTTTATTTTTTGATGGCTATGAACCAAAACTTTAAGAGTTGTTCGAACAGTTGTTCACGTTTAATGAGTTATCGGTGTACAAGTTTCCATTTATTTCAATTTAAGTAAGTTATGTATTTTTTATTTATTATTTTTTTGTTGTTTGCTAACATTTATGTCACAACATTTTTAAGTCACGGATTTTGTATTCTAAATATGCAGTTTTATTTATGAAAGTATGCAAATGTCTGTTTGTTTATCTCTTCATTCGTTTCGATTCATTTATTATTATTATTTTTTTGTTGTTGTTTGCATTTAATTGTTTGCATTTTGTATTGATTATTGTTCGTTATGAAAAGTTATATAAATTCTGCAAAACTACATAAAAACTGCAATTGCAGTGAATTCTGATTTCAAAATAACATAACTATGTTTACATGTATAAAGTTAAAATTAAGAAATAAATAACTTAATATATAGAATTACTTAATACGAGTATTGGACGAATGACAGAAAATGGTAAACTCTTCTGCGAAATATGCTCCAACTACAAGTTTATAACTGATGGCAACATATCTCAAGAAAAGAAAAATAAATAAAATAACCTGGGTATAGAAGGACAAAGTTACACAAAATAAAATTGATCTTATTGCGATAAGGAAAATCTGGAGGTACTCATTGCTCGATCTATGCAATAGAAGGGGAGCCGATTATGAGTAAATTATTAATAATGGAAGACCTTAAAACAGAGGAACACTACTCCATTTCTCTCATTCTCAAAGAAAAAAAAACACAGATAATATGTTAAGTAATGTGTCTAATTCCGAGAAATATTGGAAAAATCAGAGTCCGCAAAAATTTGCCTTACTAATTAGATATAGAAAATAAACCAAATTTAGGTGGCATTGTTATTAATTTTTATGCATTCGGCTATGAAAAAGTTCACATCGGATGCTATATTTATATGGGGACTAGATCGAAAAATAGATCGATCCTGATCGATATTTTGTAAGGTCACTTATGTTTTGCAAAAACATATGCAAACTAAATTTGATAAAAATCTGTGCAATATTTTTGTTTTTTGATGGATTTAAGTGAAGATCGGGAATTTGCTTTTTATGTGGGGCTTTCACTAAGAATTATCCTATAGGGTTTATTATTGGACCAATGATAAGTAAATATAATAAACATACAAAAACCCAATTTGACCGAGATCTAAATGATAATTTGGATATTCTGGCTATTTAAGTCGATCTCATATGGGTCATTTGTATGAGGAATAGGTCTGAACATGAATCGATTTCAATAGTGTTCATGCTATGGCCGATAAAAGCTTATGTATTAAATTTCATCAAAATATATTCATATTTGCGACCTGCATATTGATTTCAAGGCTTAAATGGACAGACAGACGAACGGGCGGACTGATAGACGGCTAGACGGAAAATGATTCAGAACCGTCAAATATTTTTGGTAGTTACAAACAGCAGCACAAATTCATTATACCTTAACACATAGTGCTATAAGAGAATACACATCAAACCATGGATATCTGTGCAAACTTGAGACTGTATTAAAGATAGAAGAGTGATCAAGTCCTCTATGAGCAACGTTTTAATGCAACAAGGCAATCTAGACCCTCAAATGCAGATGCGCAACGATGCGCAATTGCCGATTTGGTGATTTTGAGCCCACAAAAAAGGGTAAATTTATAGTTTAGGTAGATCAATACCAGAATATCTTGATTTTCACAGCCGAAGAGCCAACATAAGTAGAACACTTCTGGCATTCAGAAAGGCTTGAAAACAACCTTAAGGAAGGACTAACAAGCACTAGAGACAGACTTGAGAAATGAGCAGGTTGTTTTTGAGCCAAATGGGTCCTACATCGATCACATTAGCGGTCTGCGCATAATAATAAGTCAGAGTTCAGAAAAAAACACACACTGAATAAAAACTCGTACATATATGTAAACAAACATAACTTAGGCCATCACACACATATTTTTATTTTCATATCAATTATGTTTGTTTTTAAATTTTCTTCGGTGCCCAATATAATCATGACTGTGTTCGTTTTAATATTTCGTTATTTACACGAACATTTTTGTATCACGTATTTTTTGTTTCGATCAGACATAAACCACACATATAAGAGTGTTGCTTTATTTGAAGTTCGTGTTCTGGTACGTGTACTGAAAAAAAAAAACAGAACATGTACAATAAACAGGTTCGAGTTCAGTTATATTTTAAGTCGTGTTCTGGCTCGTGTACTAAGAAAAAACAGAACATGTACAATAAACAGGTTCGAGTTCAGTTATAATTCAAATTCGTGTTCTGGCTCGTGTACTGCGAAAAATTGAAATATCAATTCGCGATCTGATACACCCTGATAAAAACGACAACAATTGTTTCAACCAAATTTATTAAAATTTTATTGACCCTTTTTTATGACTTACGTTGCAAATTGTTTACAATTGTAAAATATTTTAAAATTTTATTGGCCATTTTTTCGTGATTTACGTTGAAATTATTTACAATTGTTTTTATTGACTGGTTTTTAATAAAAGATGGTAATAAAATACTTAAGACACAAAAACTATTTAGCATCATAAAAGTTACACTTGTTCGTTGTTAGGTTTTTTTACATTACCCACCCCTACTTTCGCAACCAATTAGTGTCATAGACGAAAAACCCAGGCTCTTTTGCAAACAATAATTTGGTAACAAATAACTTTAGACACAAACAAATTTTGCATCATAAAAAACACAATCACCCACCCTTAATTTGCGAACCAAATAGTGTCAATGCACAATCCTTTCTCAATGATTGTTTGTGATGTTTTGCGTAAAAACTCAATGAGTGTCAATAAAAAACCCAAAAAAATATTTTCATATTTTATTGTCCCTTTTTTATAACTTACGTTACAATTGCTTGCAAGTGTTACAATTTCACGCAATTGATTTTGCAGTAAATAGTGAGTGCGTGTGTCATTTATTCATTAAAAGTGGTTCAGTTTTCATTAGATCATGATCTATAAGTGTATTGTGTTATTGTGTAAGTTGCAAATATTTTGTGAAAATTAAAAAAATTGGAAAGCAATAACAGAAATAAGTTTTGCTATAAAAAATACGCAACTTTTAACAGCGAAACGAAAAAATTTACATGTCTGATTGAAACCTGCAAGAAAGATTTAAGTGCAGAATGCAGTTTTTGTATCTTAACTATTTTATTATCATCTTTTATTAAAATAGAAACCAGTCAATAAAAACAATTGTAAATTATTTCAACGTAAATCACAAAAAAATGGCCAATAAAGTTTTAAAATATTTGACAAGTGTAAACAATTTGCAACGTAAGTCATAAAAAAGGGTTAATAAAATTTTAATAAATTTGGTTGAAACAATTGTCGTCATTTTTATCGCGGTGTATCAGATCGCGAATTGATGTTTCAATTTTTCGCAGTACACGAGCCAGAACACGAATTTAAAATATAACTGAACTCGAACCTGTTTATTGTATATGTTCTATTTTTTCTTAGTACACGAGCCAGAACATGACTTAAAATATAAATGAACTCGAACCTGTTTATTGTACATGTTCTGTTTTTTCTTAGTACACGAGCCAGAACACGACTTAAAATATAACTGAACTCGAACCTGTTTATTGTACATGTTCTATTTTTTCTTAGTACACGAGCCAGAACATGACTTAAAATATAACTGAACTCGAACCTGTTTATTGTTCATGTTCTGTTTTTTTTTAGTACACGTACCAGAACACGAACTTCAAGTAACGCAACACTCTTATATGTGTGGTTTATGTGTGATCGAAACAAAAAATACGTGATACAAAAATGTTCGTGTAAATAACGATATATTAAAACGAACACAGTCATGATTGTGTTGGGCACCGTAGAAAATTTAGAAACGCACATAACTGATATGAAAATAAAGATACATATGTGTTGGCTGCTTTAGAACACAACATTGTGTGTTTCGTGTGTGTATTTTCTGAACCTTGTAATAAGTAGACAGTGAATTCACAATCGCGTATGTCCCTGGTATTCATAGATTTTCAATGCGCATTTGATTCTATCCATTACTTTGCCATATGGAAAGCGATGAAGTGCAAAGGAAAACCCGAAAAATATCTGACTTCGTCGAAATGGATGATAGACAGGGTTGTGTTTTATATCCCATACTCTTCAGTATCGTGCTTGATGTTATAATGAGTCTGTCTGTAAATCCCACACAAGGAATTACTATGGGTTTGGTTAGGCTTAGCGACATAGACTATGCAGATGATATATGTATGTCCCCTATCCCACATCCAGCATACGATGCAACAAATGGTGAACATCATCGCAGTTAAAGCGTCGAGAGCATGACTGATTAAAAATAGTGCGTTTTAATGTCGCTAATGATTACTGTTTCTCACTGCAAGGACAACAACTGGAAGGTGTTGTAACCATCTGTAGCATTATATCGGTTTTTGGCGGTTGTTCAAACATACATATTAGTAAGTCTGTTATTACTAAGGCAAAATAAGCATTTAGAATCCTCAGTAAGCTCCAGAGATCAGCTAACATCGCTTATTTTCCAAAATCGAAGTTTTTAACAGCAATGTATTGCTTTATGGCTCAGAAATCTGGAACCTCACTAACTTATATATCCAGAAGATATAAACCTTTGTAAACAAGTGTCATCTTGTGACCTTAGAATGCAACAGCCCGCAATTGAGCATGAAATTTAAATCGGCAAATATAGATAGTTGGGACATACCCTATGTAAACTAGTCGATGAAATCAATAAGAAATCCCTTGATTTCAATCTATAGAGAATAAGAAGAATAGGCCACCCTAAAAACACATGGAGCCGCTAAGTGCAAGCGGAATTACAATCAGTTGGCATATCATGGAATGAAGCCAAAAGATCAGCATTATATATAAATCGATGGAAATCGGTAATTGAGGCCTTATGTTCCTTATAGAAATTTTTTCAGGATCATATATATATAAGGGAGTTAGATATTATTAATAGCCAAAAATATATGAACATACTTAGTTATACTAGCAGAGCCAGGCACTCGAAATTCGAGTGCAAGTTAAGGAAATTTTGTTTTTTCATTCAATTTTGAAAAATTTATGAATATTTAAATAAAATTAATTTCATTAAATATTTGTTTAACACACAAAAGATATATAAATGGGTTTGTTAATAAATAAGAGCCTGAAGGTATCCTAATCAATTTTGGCCAATTCACAATTCAACACAATTAATAAACAGCATTTTATAAATTTTTATTTGATTAAATATGTGTTTTATGTATATGTAAGTAGGAACTTTAAATGATCATTACTCCAAAAAAAATTTACCAGATGGGTTAAACCATCTGAACTCAACTTAAAATATGGCTGTTTTTTACATCACTGTTTCCAAATTGGCTGAATTTTGGCAGAACTAAAGTGTATCCGAGAAATAAGAAAAATCCTAAATTTAAGTTCACTGACGCATCTGGATCCGGAAATATGAGGTCTTGAATATCGGGAAAAACTATAAAAATGTACAAAGTTGTACTTACTTAATTATCATTTTCTTGATTAATATTATAGTGACGCAACTTATCAAGGTCGCATTTGAAAGGTTAATTAATTACCTTTAATTTGATATACAACATGATTTTTTTTTTTGGAAAGGTCAAAGGTCACATCTCTTGACCTATAATTCGGGAGGCTATAGCTGTAAAAACGACAATTTTAAAAATCTGAAAAAAATATATGTTTAAGATTGGTTCCTTCCCTAAAGTTCCAAAAAATTTCAGACTGGGGGTATGCTTGGATCCAGAAATATTTATCATAGAGTAAAGGTAGATATTTAACAAGTGAATTATTATTATTATGAATGCTGTTGTTGTTGGCGTTGTTGGCGTTGTTGACATTATTATGATGAATGCTGTTGTTGTTGTTGTTGTTGTTGGCGTTGTTGACATTATTATGATGAATGCTGTTGTTGTTGTTGTTGTTGACATTATTATGATGAATGCTGTTGTTGTTGTTGTTGACATTATTATGATGAATGCTGTGGTTGTTGTTTAGTTTTATTATAAATGTTTTCAATTACAAATTTGCTATCAGCGGAATAAATTTTAGCTTGTAGTTGTGTTTTTGAAATTGGTATAAAGCTGTGCTGCTTTTGAGTTCCCGGAATTGTACGTAATCCTATAAATCTATCAGTTAGCAACTTCTCTTCTTCTTCATAATCTTTTTCCGTTAAATATGCAAAGTTGCAGTTCTGAAGAGTTTGCTGACACCAATTATACAAGTGGAGAGGAGTAGTTATCTGATCTTCGAATGGACGTTGCAAGCTGGCTCTTCGTGCTTCACGCTTTACCGTTCCCCCAAGACCATCACTAGGTCCTTTGCCGTGACTGGTAGCAAAGAAATGCCACTCAGCGGAACAATTAAAATCTTCGCTATGATGGCATAAATTGGCAAATTTTTTTTTATTTTTAAATTGAGCGGAAAATAAAAAATTTTCTTTGGTATTTTCAAAAACTTGTTTTTTAAAAACTCATTTAGGTGGCGATGAAATAAATGAACTGCTATGGTATTATGTATTAGACAGTCTGATATTATTATAAAATTTGTAGTTTCTAATTTTCCATTTGATTTGTAATAAATTGCTATTGGGTATAGTGTGGCCTGGCTATTATTCCATAAAAAGCCTTGCACAGAATCCTGAACCACAAAAGTTGCATTTTCGGAGAAGTCGCAAATTACTAAATACTCATTTTCTTCCAACGCAGACTTTTTGTGAGCCATAAATGCACCCTGCTCTTTAGATACGAATGAATGGGGTAGAAGAGTTTGCAGTTTTTCGCATAAAGAATCCAGAAAAGAATCAGTTTCTTTAATAATAGTTTCCAAAGAGTCTCTATCTACACTTATCCACTGTTTATATATGATTTCATCAATTTCATTTTCTAATAATAATTCACCAAGTTTCTCTTTAAAATTTTGTATATCTGGACAGATGCTACATCTGCCAAGGTAGCAATTTGGTGATGGGGGATTGCATATAAGTCTTTCTAAACAATCTTTATAAGTTTCCAGCACAAAATCCTGCACATTTTCTGTCAATTTTTTCAGGTTTATTGCGTGGAGCATTAGTTTTGCATTTTGATGTATTTTACAAGCACATACATTATGGCTTCCTGACGCATCTGCTAGAACCACATTTTTTGGCCGAAGTTCACAAAATTTAGAAATTCCAATAGTTATCCCTTCATGTTTTTCTTTAAATAAAGCATAAACTTCTCGAAGATTTCCGAGTAAAAGTCTTTTATTTTTTTTTTTACTTTTACACCATTTTCTGTTATTGACACGTAGTCTTTACATCCTGGTAGACATCTGCTGACATCATCAGTTTCATAAAAGATTTTCACCACATCAACAATTTCTAATGGCAATCGTTTTCCAAGTTTTGGATTCGGTGTACTCAATACGCCTTCTGTCTCAACCAAGTTTTTTACCTTTCGTGCCAAGAAATTTGTTATTTGAAATTCCTCCTCCATTCTTTTCAATGTCCAGCTTTTAGGTAAAATAGTTAAAAGTTGAATTTTATCACTGTTTTTAGTTATTGATTTAAACTTTTCTTTTAGTTGTTCGATTATTTCCGATTCTGGGCATACGTGAGAGGTTGAAGGTGTTAAATTTGGGAAAATGTTGGTTTTAATTGATGTTGTTATTTTTTCTAACTTTCTAGTTGTATACCCTTTTAATGGAATTTTTCTCGAACATATTGGAGATTCTTGTAAATATGTTAAACTTTCGTTTAACTTAGAAATTCGAACATCTCCCGAAACTGATGCTTCACTTTCCGAGTCTGAAGTCTCGTTTTCTGGCTCGTTCATAGATTGAATATTATTGTTTACACTTCCTTTTAATTTATAAAGTTCTCTTCTGCATATATCACATATTTTATTTGATATTGAAATGTTATTACTAATTCCAGTCATCCATTGCTGAACTTTTCGAAGTCCTCCTGCATTCCGGACATGAGCAACTTTTTTAAATGGATTACAACAATATATTGTATTAAATGACATATTGTTTACAGAGGCAAAAAACAATCACTTTGAACACTTTTGGTTTTATTTAAAAATATTGATTTTATAGCAACACATGTGGTTTTTTAAAGCAACGTGCTTAGAATGGTTTTTTTTTTCGTGGTGCTTCCTTTGACTTCTCGTTTTTCAATAATTTCTCTATATCCAAGTTAATTGACACTACGAACCACACACGACAACATTTATACTGTTGTCTCGCTCTAACATAACTACCTGTCAAACCAACCCTAGCACAGGTCTGTACTGAGTACAGTACAGAGCTAAAGAACCAGAAACAAATAGCGGCGTGCGTGCATAGCCATAGGGAAGGAACCAATCTTAAACATATATTTTTTTCAGATTTTTAAAATTGTCGACCTTTTTTTACGATTTTCAAGACCACATATTTCCGGATACAGAAGTGCCAGTGCCCTCAAACTTTGCACTTATTTTAGTTCGCTAATAATCTGTCTTCCTACGAAAAATCATACAATTTGGAGAAGGTAGTGTACACCCATTGGTTGATTTGACATGGAATTACCCAGATGGTACACACCTGTAAAAATGGTGCACATCTGTAAAGAAATACCTTTCTAATGGTATATATTTTTTTTTTTTGTCAAAATCGGTTGGTGACTAAAAATATAGAAGAGGCGACAAGAAATCGACTAGCCTATTTACATTGTACTAGCAGATTCTGGGCAAATTTCAACTTAGCCAATTCACAAACCAACACTTTTTTGGTTTATTATTATTGTGAATGAAGATGACAAACTCATTAACAAATACATTAACAAATTTAATAAACACAGACATAGCTTATGTATTATTTTATGTATGTGTTAGTAGCAACTTTAAATGCAATTTACTCCAAATAATAAATTTAAAAATCTGTAAATCTGGTGAACAGCTAAAAAAGAAATTTCTTTCCAATAATATACGTTTGGTCAAAAGCGGGATAAAAAGGTAGAATAAGAAATCGGTAACAAAAAATCGCCTAGCCTATTAACATTATATATATAAAAATCACTGAAATTTGGTATAAATGTTGCAACTGGTAAATACATTAATAAAATTAAATCGCTGGCTTTAATAATCTCACTTACAAAGTGAAATAAAGAATAATTCTTAAAATCTCACTTTCTTCATAAGTTAACCCATGTCAATCGAGGTCTCTGAGTCCTCGAAACATTTTTGATTAAAGATAACCTATAAGTAGAAGTTTTGTAAATATGAATTACGATATAATTTTTTACTCACATTTATAGATAAAGAAAAGGCCATTTCGTAAAAAGAAAAAAGTTAAGAGTGAACGTAAATTTGCTGCTCCTTAATCCTTTTGAAACAGTACCACTTATTAGTGGATTTTATAGTGAACGATGATCTGAAAAATAAGAAAATATTAACTTGTTAGGGAAGAGAAGTTTACAGTAAATTACTTTAAATAAATAATTAATTACAATTAAATAAAACTGGTAACATTTTACATATGAGCATCAATCTGCTGAACAATGAATATTTAAAAAATACTTTGAAAATTGATGCAATGCCATTCGAAAAAAGAAATAAGTTAACCTGATATGATGAAATATTGGATCATTACTAATGATTTTATCATTTCATTGTACATTTGTAGTACATTAAAGCTAGTGTTAGGTCGTCATAATTTTATTTATTTATTTATGATTTCCCATACAACAAGATTAACTATCTTATAATTAAAGTATAGGAGTTTCACATTGAATTGAAATAGAAAATTTGAACAAATTTGTGTTAAAAAAATAATAAAGGTAAATACAAAAATATTAAATAATTTTAAAAAAAAAAAAAAACGAATTCTAACCAAAAATGCTAATACAAATATTAGTAAATTAAATAATATAAAAAAATAAAAATAAACAAAATTAGTTAAATAAAAAATATAAAATATAAACGGATCAGCAAAAAAAAAAAATTTAAAGAAATAAGAAAAAGGATCAGCTAAAAAATTTAAAAAGTTCCCTCTTAAAATGCATTGCGTTGCTTATAATTTTAATGGACGATGGTAGCGAATTCCAAAGACGTAATGAGGAGACATAAAATTGCCACTTGGATACTAAATATTGGTATCTAATATACAATATGTCATGATTTCTAGCCGTGCGCATAAAAACGAGTTTGTCATACAGATATGTTGGCTGATGTTACGTGCAACTTTATATAAGAACAGTAGCGTTTTTATCTTTAACAAATTTTCAAATGTTACTCCGTAAAGTTTTTTTTGAGTAGTACGAAATCGGCTCATATTTTCGAATATTCCTAATCAATGGTTCAAAAGGCAGTGTCATTGTTCTTCTTGTAAAAATCAAACACTTTGATTTAGAGGGGTTGAGGCATAAACAATTTGCACATGCCCATGTATAAATCTTATTAAGATCTGAATTTAATTTTGCAACGCCATCATTTATGCAGTGAGATCGAACAAATCTTAACACACTTTCTTTTCTATAGATTATTCATCCTTACAGACAAAATATGTAAAAGTATGCAACTAAATTAAATCAAACTGGTTTATCGCATTGAGCCTCCTTCAGTGATTATATTAAACATTGTAATATCACTTGTCAACAAGGTTTTGGAATGGAGCAACCAAATATTTTTCCTAGGCTGAATTCGAATCTGTAATTGGTTTTTTTCTCTATCACGTCAAGTTTTCGAGATACAAAAAAAAAATGTTTTTATTCATTTTTTACATAAAAAAAATCATTAGTTTATTTAAAAATCAATGAATTTTTAAAAGTGAATGGCGTTATTTGAACGTCGTTTGTATTTTGTTGGCTCGGTTTCACGTATTAGAGTCCAGCAATAATCTCCCAGCATGCTTTTGTCCCAAAATCCTTTATAATATCTTTAAATTTTCATTAAATCTTGGTGAGCATGCTCCCCTTGATCGTCGCTCACCGCACCTAGGTTTTGTGGAAAAAAATCTAAATGCGAATGAAGAAAATGCATTTTGAGTGACATTCGTGTACCTAATTCGTGATAATTCTTCAATAATTCAGCAACAATTTGTCAGTAGTTTTCACTCTTACTGTTTCCAAGAAAATTGTACACGATGCTCTTTAAAGATTTCCAGGCTGCATATTCTTTCTCCAATAAACATTGTGAAAAATTTGCATCATTCAATAGCTTGCTGATCTGAGGGCCAACTAATATGCTTTCTTTGATTTTAGCATATGAAATTTTAGGAAAAACTGCTGGCAAATATTTAAACGCTGCACCATCTTTGTCCAGAGCCTTAACAAAGTTCATAAAAAGGCCCAATTTTATGTGCAGCGTCATTTGGATCAATTAATGGTTTATTTGAAATGTTTTGTTTTCCTGGTGAATACTCAGTTCTTTTTGGTCACTCTGTTCTGACGTAATGACGACATGTAGCGCGACTATCCCATAGACAAAGGAAACAACAATATTTTGTGAAACCACCTTGCATAAAAATTAACAAACCAATGACCTGAAACATATTAATTTACAGTTATTTACGATGGTCTATACTACATATAAAAATAAATTTAAATCACACACATTAAGGTCACCACAGATCTTCCATTTATGATCGCTGTATTTGACTAATGTAAAAATTTTAGTCATTGATTCGTAATTTTCCTTTGTATTATGGCATGAGCAATTAGTATTGGTGGCTCTTCATTCCCATTATGCATAAGAAGAGCCTTTAAACTGTACTTAGAGCCATCAGTAAATAATCTCCATTCAGTTAAATAAACCAGTGCAGTATAGAATAGAGTGTTTCTTTTCAAAATATGCTGCCAATTCCAAGCTTCTATCTCTATAGATTATTATTTTTGTCCCACTAAATGGCGTTCACCATCAGCCTCATACAAACTACCACTACTGGAGAAAGATGTTTCGGTCTCACTGCTCGTAGCACTGGGAATGACTGGTCATTAATCATTTGGTGGACGTTGAACTGGTTTGGAAACCGATGGGACATTCGCGTAAGTAATATTTTTTCGATTTTCCATATTGAATCCATCAACTGTTGTTAAACAGAAATATCAATCGGTTTGGTGGTTACTTGACTCTCTCCAAAGTAACCAGATGACAAATCGAAATAGATCTTCTTGCCATTTAACCACTTGTATAAAACAGTTCTGCAACTATTGAAAAACATTGTCGGTGTCCACGGTTTGTCCAAGTTTCTGGCAGCAAAACCAAAATAATGTAAATATGCACATTTTAATGATTCTGATATTTTTGCCAACCAAATATTCACAAAACACAAAGCAAAAATAACTTATATCAGTAACGCACGATCTCCCTGACATGCTTAAACGTTACTATTATGAAGATTTAGAATTAATGTGGGATTTTGTCAAATTAATAATTGAAAAATTATAGTATCAGTATTGACTGTTTTACAGTATTGCCAGCATGCGATAAAAAATGAACAAGACGTGATAACCCAATTTTTATGCCAGATTCGAATTCAGCGCACCCAGATTAGTTAAAAAACATGCTTTGTTTCAGCAGTCTTTTTTTTTAATTTTTAGACCAGTTTAATTGTTATGTTATAATTGATTAGATTAAAATTTTGATTCTATAATAAATTTTTCTACTATGGGCAGCCGTGTGGTTTGAATCAGCGTCTCTCTATCTTATGTCGTCATTCGCTTTAACACACTCACCTAAATTCAGTACTTTTATCAAGTTGTCTTTGAAAAATATCTCAGTATTTATGTTTTGTGAAAACCCTGTTCATTTCATACAGGAGTAGGCAGTCGATCTGTATACAAAAACTCATGCAATGTTGTAGCTCAGTACAACTGGATATAAGTAGAAGTTGTGTATGTTAGCTGCCATCCTCATACTTATAAGTATGATATGTGTATCAGTATTTACATGGAGTATTATAGGTATACTTAAAGCAGTTATGTCAGGAGATCGGTAATGGTGTAAATCTTTTAACAAATCAGTTAATCAACAGCTGAACCTAGTAATGCCAAGAAAAGATTGACAAAAGAGCAGCAAATAAAGGCGATAAATAAGCTGGATGAAAGGCTGGGTATTAAAAAATGTACAAAACTTAAATACTTCATCAGCTACCATAAATTAATTACAAAACCATTAAGAAAATTATAGGCGGTCTAGACTGACTATATGATACCCTAACTAACTGGATATAGAAAATAAGCATAAACCAAATTTGACTGGGATTTTTACTAATTTTTTTGGCTGCAGATATGAAAAAGTTCATATCGGATGCTATATCTATATGGGCGCTAGGCCCAAAAATGGACCGATCCTGGCCATGTTTGGTAAAGTCTCTTGTATTTTGAAAATATATATGCAAACAAAATTTTAGAAGAATCAGTGCAATATTTTTGTTTTTTGATAGATTTAAGTGAAGATCGGGAAGCAGCTCTATATGGGGCCTATGACTAAGAGTTGTCCCATAGGGATCATTGTTGGACTACTCATTAATGCATGTAATAAACGTACACAAACCCAATTTGAGTAAGATCTATATGACAATTTGGATCTTATGGCAATTTATGTCGATTTCATAAGCGTCATTTGTATGGGGGCTAGGTCTGAACATGGACCGATTCCACCAATTTCAATAGCGTTCATCCCATGGCCGAAAAAAGCTTACATACCAAATCTCGTCGAAATATATTCAAATTTGCGACCTGCAGTTTGATTACAAGGTTTACATGGACACACAGACGGACGGACGGACGGACGGACATCGTTAAATCGAATCAGATAGTGATTCTGATTCGATCGGTATAATAAAAGATGGGTCTAGGTCAAATATTTTTGGTAGTTACAAACAGCAGCACAAAGTCATTATACCCAAACCACATAGTGGTGTAGGGTATAAAAATGGTTCCGAATTGGGTATTACGCTACATTGCAATATACACATGAAAACTATCATCCAGGGTAATGTGCAGTTATTTTACTTTTTAATTATTGTTTTGCATGTAAGCTAAACTACACTGTTCTACAGGACTTTGCCGACTGAGAGGTGTTTTCTCAGGCAATTTTTATACCTTATACCACTATGTGGTCAGGGTTTAATGAATTTGTGCTGACGTTTGTAACTACCAAAAATATTTCAACTAGATCCACCTTTCTGAGTCGATTTAACGATGTCCGTCTGTCCATTTGTCCGTCTATGTGTCCATGCTAACCTTGTAATCAAACTACAGGTCGCAAATGCGAACATATTTTGACGAAATTTGGTATGTAAGTTTCTATCAGTTATAGCATGAACGCTACTCAAATTGGCGGAAGTCGGTGCATGTTCAGGCATACTACCCATACAAATGAGACCAATGAAATCGACTTAAATTGCCATAATATCCAAATTATCATATAGATCTCGGTCAAATTGGGTTTGTGTTTGTTTTTTACATCCATTTATCAGTACTCTATAAGTAAACCCTGTAGGGCATTTCTTAGTGATAGCCCCCAAATGAAGCTAATTCCCGATTTTCACTTAAATCTATAAAAAAAAACAAGTAAGAAATTGTAGTCGGTCTAGACCGACTATACGATACCAAATACCATAGTTTAGAAACCCTATCTCTTCGATCCAACTAATTCAATATAGAAAATAAGCATAAACCAAATTTGAGTGGCATTGTTATTGTTTTTTGGCTGCAGATATGAAAAAGTTCATATCGCGTGCTATAGTGATATGGGCACTGGGTCGAAAACGGACCGATCCTGACCATATTTGGTCAAGTCACTTATATTTTGAAAATATATATACAAACCAAATTTGAGAAAAATCTGTGCAAAATTTTTTGTTTTTTGATAGATTTAAGTGAAGATCGGGGAGCAGCTCTATATGGGGCCTATGACTTAGAATTGTCCTATAGGTATTATTTTTGCACTACTGATTAGTGGATATAGTAAACATATACAAACTCAATTTGACTGAGATTTATATGATAATTTGGATCTTATGGCAATTTATGTCGATTTCATAGGGGTCAATTGTATGGGGGACTAATTCTCAACATGGACCGAATTTCACCAATTTCAATAGCGTTCATCCTGTGGCCGGAAAAAGTTTACGTACCAAATTTCATCAAAATATATTCATATTTGCGACCTTTAGTTTAATTAAAAAGTTTACATTGACACACAGACGGACAGAGGGACGGACGGACGGACATCGCTAAATCGACTCAGAAAGTGATTATGAGTCGATCGGTATAATAAAAGAGGGGTCTAGGTCAAATATTTTTGGTAGATACAAACAGCAGCACAAAGTCATTATACCTAAACCACATAGTGGTATAGGGTAAAAATAGTTATGTTATAAATGGACTTAATGTGATTACGATAAAATTTTATTAAATTCTTTATTTTTTTATTTTTATTATTATTATTATATAACAATTTAATTACACTGTCCAACAAATTAAGACTTTTTGAATAGAACATAATTCTGAAAGGGTATGTTGAGTAGATCATTTTTGTAGAACAAACTTATGGTCCAGCACGTCTGAGTATTTTTTTACAGTGGGTCAAAGTTTTCATTTTTTGGTCGAAGGGAGCATTCTACTTTATGAAAAAAATGCTGTAAGTTAATGTCTGAGAGGATTCTTATGGTCAGAGTTGTATTGTGGAATTGTATGAGGATTATTTTTGTGGAAGATCTTAACCCTCTAACTGGTCTCTTTATGGGTCAATATGACCCTTTTTTCGAGAAAATCAAAAAATATCCTTTTAAAAAGGACATTTAAAGATTAAAATATTCTACGAAAATGTTTGCCGAAAAATTTCAGTGGGGGTCACCAAAGACACCATTGTTGTAAATAAAGCTCTTTATGCTTAATTAGTAAAATTATACACCAACATATACAAAACAGGTAAAAACGGCGTCAAGTTCGGCCGGGCCAAACACTGAGTTCTCGCGTCTAGTCAGCTGTGACTTACAAATCGGGTGTGATATTTATTAAAATTAATAATAAAAAATAAAAGAAAAAATTCGGGCATAATTGAGCTACTAAGCAGTACATAACGGGTGTGATTTTTACTAAAATTAATATAAAAAAAGAAAAATTAAAGCTTAAATAAGCATGGCGGATTCTGTTTGCAAATTAAGAGATTGGTTTTGTTTTATTTGTGGACATTTTACGCACCATCAAAGCAGAAGAAAGATATTGCCTACAATTGAAGAACCATATTTTCTTTTCTTTGGAATACGATTTTTATCTGAAGCTTGGATACCAAAAACCGTATGTAATACTTGCGAAAGTGGTCTTTTGACCAGGTACAAAGGCGGTACTAAGGCGCTGCCATTTTCTGCGCCTATTACATGGATTGAACCTGAAGATCACAAATCAGATACATGCTATTTCTGCGTAAATTACAAATTTTGTAGAAGCCAAAGGCACTACGCGACAATGACATACGAAGCAACATATAATGTCATTTTACCAGAAGTGCGCTGTGAAGGTGTTCCGGTGCCTCAACCGCCTACACATACATTTTCGGCCAATATGACAGTCGCCAATGCAGAAATAACAGCGGCGGTTGTAAACATATCAGATATAAGTTACTTGCCTCTTGATGGTTTATACATATGTCCTAATTTGATAGACCAAGCTTATTTTGAAGATCTTGTAAGAGATTTAAGACTAACAAAAGAGAAAGCTGAAATATTATGTTCCAGATTGAAAAACAGGAATTTGATAAAAGCCGATGTAAAAGTTACATTTCCA
The DNA here is from genome assembly GCA_963682025.1 of Cordilura impudica. Classification (NCBI taxonomy): domain Eukaryota; kingdom Metazoa; phylum Arthropoda; class Insecta; order Diptera; family Scathophagidae; genus Cordilura; species Cordilura impudica. The sequence continues at coordinate 72,318,227 of OY821519.1, read as the reverse complement.
AAAAAAGACACGCCGATCTGGAAAGTTATTTTAAAAAATCAGAAGAACTTGTATATTGATGCAGTATTGAAGAGGTTCTAAAATATCTAAAGCTTCCAGTGGACTCTTCCGCTTGGCGACTAATTATAGATAGTTCAAAACACAGCTTAAAAGCAGTTTTATATATATGTACAATGTACATATTATAATAAACCAGTATTAAAACAAAATTATAATTTTTTTATAGAAGTTGGCGTGTAATTTTGCCAATTAATCGTAAAGAGCTTTATTTACAACAATGGTGTCTTTGGTGGCCCCCACTGAAATTTTTCGGCAAACATTTTCGTAGAATATTTTAACCCAAACATAAAACAGTAAACAGTAAACTGGCCAGTTACTGTGTTGCAATATTATAATTAAACTGTGATATAATTTTTAAGTTTGTGTTTGATATAATTTTCATGTTTACTGTTTTATGTTTGTCTACAACAAATTATTGTTCAATGTAATAAAAACATTTTTTCTTACTACGAATCCCTTGATAAAGTGAACATAACATTCACGAAACGTTGGGAAAATATGGATTAAATGCATTTTTAATTACATAAAGAACTTTAGGCCTTATTAGCTAAAATAAATATAAATATAAAAACTATTGTAATTTTACCGTTTCCAGACATATGAAAATTCACATCACTGGGTGGGTGTTAAAAAGCATATATGTATGTCTTTTAAAAAAATCGATTTTATAATATTCAAAAACTTAAAAAACTTATACGAGCAATTGATTTCAAGTTCTTAACTTACCGCTTTTACTTTGTGTTTGTCAGCTTTTCCCTTTGATGGCACAAATAGTTTGAAAAGAATTTTATCAGGCTGTATTCAAGTTCAAATATTTATGTTTCAGCTAAACTTATAAAAGGAAAATGCCTCTGCTAGAAAATATGCATTTTTTTTTTTGGAGAATTTATAACAAAAAATAAACACAGAATTCTTTCGAAAAATTGATACTTTAACACTGGTTTATGCAAACGCTTGACGAGCTGTAATGACAAGATAATAAAAAGAAAGGAAACAATTGTTAATTAAGCATTTTTAAATATCACTTTATTAAACTTTATATATGCAAAATTAAAACTAAAAAAAACGAAATGAAAATGCCTTTTGAAATGAAATCACTTTTCTTTTTAAACAGATTGACCTCTTTTTTGTGGTTTCGTTTGTAAGAATATGTATGTGTGTTTGTGTGTCTGTAAGTATATTTTGCTGCTTATGGTCTTAAAACAATTGGGTCAATTGGTGTAATGCCACGTAAAACGTTGCAACATGACATACACCAACAATGCCATGCCAGAATATTTCAACAGAAAGTGTGAGAAAGTTAACTAAGAACCACCAAGGGAGTGAAAATAAATATATTAAATATAATGAATTTTTTCTGAAGTTTTCATGGCTTTAAGGCAATAAATTTTTATATATTAAATGGCGATAACTGCATAAATATATATGAACTAATAATAAGTACAGGCTAAAACAAAAGGCTCTTTGCTTTCAAAGTGCTTTAGTGCTGCGGCACTAAAGATCCAAGAATAATTATTCGCGTATTTTTAATAACTTTTAATTTTAATATATTTTACCTACGACAACTTCCATTTTAATTTAACGAAATACATAAAATCCTTACGCCTCACCTTAATCGAAGTTAATTAAATTTGAACGAATAATCCATTTTATTAAACTAAGAAATAATAATTACTAATTGTGAAAATCTGGCTTCAGATTAGTTCTTCTAAAATTTTTAAGAATTAAACCGTATTCTCATTCAAAACGTATTAACAATTACATGTAGCAAAACTTTATTTGAGAAAAGTCAAAAGTTATCGTCATTGATCTAACGTTTGGAATGGAATATCTTAAAGGGTTATATTTGTAATTGTAAATATGCCTGCCGCTTATCGTATCTATTTTTGCAGCAGATTGGTTTCTGAATTGTACATAAAAATAAAAATTTGTTCATAAAAACTGATTAAATATTTTTGAATTTTATTTAACATTTCGTTTGGTCTAGACCGACAATACGATACCCTATACCATGCTTTTAGAGAAAGGCTCTTAGTCCCAGCTAATTCGATATAGAAAATAAGCATAAGACAAATTTGGTTGGCATTGTTATTCATTTTTTGTCTTCAGATATGACAAATGTTCACATCGGACGCTATTTTGTATGGAGACTACGTTGAAAAATGGACTGCTCCTGATTAGTTTTGGTAAAGTGCTTATTTCTGCAAAAGCATAATCCAAATTTAAGAAAAATCTTTGCAATATTTTTGCTTTTTGATATATATAAGTGGAAAGTTTTTTTTTTTTTAAAGTAGTATTTTTTAAAAAAAAGTGAATTTTGTTAAAAGTGAATTTTTTAACAAGTATATTTAAAAAAAAAATATTTTTTTTTAAAGTACTCCTTTATAAAATGTACCCTTTAAAAAAAAGCCATTTTCTTAAAACGTACCTTTTATTTTATAAAAGCAAATTTTTTCCCGAAGTACACTTTTTTTAAAAGTACAATTTTTAAAAATATTTGCTTTTTTTTAAATAACCCTTTTGACATAAGTACTCTTTTTGGTAGTACACTTTTTTTAAAAAATAAACCAGTTTTTAAAAATTTTAAAAGTGCCTTTTTTTGGAAATGTATTTTTAAAGCAGCATTTTTTTAAGTACATTTATTTTAAAGTTCCCTTTTTTTGTTTCCTTTATTTTAAAAGTGTTATTTTTAAAATAGTACCGTTTTTTGAAAAAAAATACAGCTTTTAAAAAAGTCCCTTTTTTTAAAACGTACCCCCTTTTTAAAAGTACGCATTTTTTAAAAATGCGTTTTTTTTAAATTACACTTTCTTTGATGAGTACCCTTATTTATAAAGTATCCTTCGTGTAAAAGCACATTTTTAAAAAATAAACCAGTTTTTAAAAAATTAACTCTTTTTTAAAAGTTCCTTTTTTAAATGTATTTTTTTATGCAGCTTTTTTTAAAGGAGTGCCCTATATTTAAAGCAGCATATTTTTAAGTACATTTATTTTAATATTCCTTTTTTTAGTATCCTTTATTTTAAAAGTGTCATTTTTATTTTATTTATTTATAAATATATTATACTTATAACTAAATTATTAGTATAATAAAGAGAAGAGCTATGACAACGAGGGTCTTAAGCTTTAAGTGATATGTAGAATGTTTCAAATGGAATTGTAAAGGTTACTTCGTTTTAAGAATTTTATTATTAGTTTGGAGTTATCGTTTGTGATTGAAGTGTCGATTAATTGGAAAAGGTCTTTATTGTTTAGTATTGTGTTTTTGAATTGGTTCATATGTGGACAGTTTGAAAAGAGGTGATCAATGTTAACTGGATTAAAGCCACAGAAGGGACAGGATTTTGATAAGTTTTTATCCATAACATGTGAGTGGGTGATTAGGGTGTGACCTAATCTTAAACGTATAATTTTTATTTGGTCTTTTCTTAGAAAGGCGTTATTGTCGATATTTTTAAAAATGTTGTTAGCGTTGAGTTTTTTTGGGTTAATTTTCTTGTACCAATCAGTAGTTTGAGTCCAGTTGTGAAGTTTTTCTTCTCGATATTTTGATTGAAGAAACTTTTTTATATCTTTTGAACAAAGGTTTCGTGTAGTTATAAGGGGTGCAGAAAGTGCAGCCTTAGCACAGTTATCCGCAGCCTCATTGCCTTTTATTCCAGAGTGGCCTGGTATCCAATGAGGGTTTGTCGAATAGTGCTTGGATAGAATTGGTCGTTATTTAAATTTTTTATAGCATCTAGTGCAGAAAGGGAGTCAGTGCAAATTGCGTGTCTAGCTCTTGACTTCTTTATAAGTTCAATTGCCTGGTAAATAGCAATAATTTCAGCAGAGTAATTAGTGCTATATTCAGGTAGAATTGATCTTATCAGTGTTTTTTCGCTATCTACAACGCCGAAGCTAACTCTATTATCGGTTCTGGAGCCATCGGTATACAGGAAATAATGGTCATGAAGTTTATGTTGAATTTCACTGAATGTTTGTAGGTATATTGCATTGTTAGTTGAACATTTTTTGTTCTCATTGAGGGACGTGTCAATTGTGGATATATCAATTTTCCAGTTAGGGCTTTTTATGATTGGTGGTTGAAAAATATTAAAGGGAATGTTAAGGTTTTTGCAAATTTGGACAATACGCGTTAGTGTTGCTGGAATATCTGGGAATTTTTTATTGTTTATTGATTTTTTTAGGATATTTGAAAGTGGATGATGGTCATTAAACAAAATGGACTTAAATTGTTTTGCGGTGGCAAACTCCCTAAGCTGTTCAATAGACATTACATCTGCTTCAGCTATTAAGTTTCTTATGGGTGACGTTCTGAAAGCTCCTAAAGAGAGACGTAAGGCTGCATTGTAGTTTGTTTTTAGTTTATTCAAGGTACTCTTGGGAGAATATCCATAAAGATAAATACCGTAGTTGATTTTAGATATAAATATCGAGTTGAGGATATGGATGAGGGACGATGTATTACAACCGAATTTTCTGGAAGACAAACATTTGATAATGTTAAGCCTATTTGATAGGGATAAATTCAGGTAGTCAATATGGGAATTCCATCTGTAACGGTTGTTAAAAACTATTCCAAGTATCTTAAGGCTAGTGACAGCTCCGATTGTGGAATTATTACTCTGAAGGTTAGGAGAACAGTTGTGCTTTCTACAAATGTGTAGATGTTTGCATTTGTCTAGTGATAATTGTGCCCCAGAGGAGATACACCAATTGAGAATGTCAGTAATTAAAGCTTTTATGTCTATATTCTGGTTTTTAGTTTTATTAAGTTTTTTTATTATAACATAATCATCGGCGTATGCAACAAAATCAAGTTCTTTGTGGAGTAATATTATAGAAGAAAGTTTGTTGTATGCAATCAGGAATAAAATAACAGAAAGTGGTGAACCCTGAGGGATGCCATTTGATAGTGGCCTAGTTTTTGAGTAGTAAGAGTTGTTTCTAACGATGATTTTTCTATTAGTTAAGTAATTTTTTATATAGCTGTAAATTTTTGGGCCTATTTTCCATTCTTCGAGTTGATTTAAGATAGAATGTAAACCTATTTTGTCGAATGCTTTGGCAAAATCTAGTGAAATGATTGATAAATGATTTTTATTTTGTAGCGTTTGACTAATTTTAAAATCTAGATAGAGTAAAGGGTCTGCTATTGATTTTCCTTTTATGAAACCATATTGACGGCTATTAAGGAGCTTGTTTGAGGTGACAAACCACCATAGCCTATTGGCTACAATTTTGTCCAGGACTTTAGAGCAACATGGGTTGAGCGAAATTGGTCGATAGGATGATACGTTGGTTTTGTTTGCACCAGGCTTTAGTATGGGTATAACTAAGCTGGTCTTATATATCTGGGGAACAAAGTTGTCAAGAATATTGTTATACAGTAGGATTAATCTTATTTGCACCTTCTTGGATAAATTATCATAGGATATGAAATACGATCTAAACCAGGTGTTTTACCTTTTAATTTATTGAGTGCAATGGAAAGTTCAATCATGTTAATCTTTTCTTCTATGATAGAGGCGTTATTTCCTGGAGTGAGATGTTTAGTACTATGGATTGTTGAATATTTTAAGTGTCGAAAGGTAGATGAAAAATTTTCGTCGTTAGACTGTCTAGACCAGAACTCGCAGAAGGTATTTGCAATTTCACTGGAGTCTGTGATATTATTTTGTGGGTTGTTAGTTTCCTGAATGCAATGTATAGGGATCTTTGGTTTTAAACCGCAGAATCTCCGAATATTACACCACATTTTATCTGGGGGAGTTGAGGGCTTAATTTCGGAAGTAAACATGTGGATTGATTTTTTTTTTGCAATTTTAATTTCCCTTCTATATAAAGCATTAGCTTTTTTGTAGTTTAATTCATTTTCAGTAGAGATAATTCTTCTAAATTTATTCCAACAATGGTTTCTCTGAGTTTTTAGTTGTTCTAATGTTTTGGACCACCATGGGACCGAAATATTGTGTCTGATTGATTTGTGTTGTCGTATGCTTTCATTGGCGCTCTGTAAAATTATTTTATGAATATTAGCTGCCTCTTTATTAATATTAGGGCTAATTGGTCGCATTGAGCTGAATCTATCAGAGAGAATACTGTAACTTTTCCATTTTGATTTTTTAAGAATAAAGAGTGGTCTAAGATTTGGACTAACTATGTTTTGGTTATTTGGGAATAGTGAGGTGATTATGGGAAAATGGTCACTACCCGATAAGTCAGTTTCAATTTCCCAGTGAGAGTGGATGGCTAAAGCTGTAGATATAATTGTTAAGTCTATATTTGTGAGGGTTTGATGTGTGGAGTAATGAGTTGGAGAACCATTGTTCAGAATCGTCAGTCTAGAGTTAGAAATATACTTTGATAGTATAGTGCCTCTTCTGTTATTTGTATTAGATCCCCAGCTAACGTGCCAGCTATTAAAGTCGCCAGTTATTAATACTGGATGAAGTCTAGTCTCATATAAACGAACTAGGTCGTTGTATTTGTAGGGTTTTGTAGGAGGGATATATGTACTGAAAATTACAAATGATTGTTTGGAATGTATAAGAAGTGCTAAGGAATCAAAGTCGCTTAGTGAATTTACTAATTCGTGTTGAATTGATTTGTGGATTAGTATGGCTGAACCGCCAAAGGAATTGTGAGTTGAAGATGATAGATACATTTTATATGAAATTGGAGTTATTATATTTGTGTAGTTTTGAATGTGTGTTTCTTGTAAAGATATTATTTTTGGACAGTGTTTCTTAATGAGAATTTGTAGTTCGTTAAAATTATTAATGTAACCTTTAATATTCCATTGTAGAATTTTTAGTGACATGGTAAATAATTGTGCTATTTAAGTAATATATAATAGTTGAGTATTTTGAGTTTGGAGCTACAAACATAGATATTGTTATAAATTGGTGAGATATGAATGTTATAATTATATTATTTATAACTAAATTTGATGATATTGATATTGATGATTTAAAAAGTAATTTAAGAGAGATTATTATGTACAGAAAAAATAGATATGTTATTTTAAATGATATGTATACGGTATGTGCGAAAAATGGAATAAGAGAAAATATAACAATTAAATTGAGACTAAAAATTATAATAATTTTAAACAGTATGGTTTTTGGTATGGAGTTGTATGTATACATTTTTACGTTGAGTTTTTAGTGCGTTTTGAATCAGCTATATCTTCTAAATGTTTTTTGAGTTGAGATCTTGTCCTCTTTGAGGTATTTTTTGGCAGAAGAAATGTTTTCTTTGTTGGTGAGTTTGGTTTTGATGAGTTTTGCTTATCTGTATCAGAGGCATCGGTTGTATTGTCGCTCATTACATCTGCATACTCTTTGAGTGATCGTGATTTTGTTTGTAGGTTCGGTGGGGGTGATATATTTTGCGATGTAGTAGGCTTGCTTATTGTAGCAGTTGTATTATTGTTATTTTTTATTATTGAAGAGTAGGATTGAGTTTGGCTGCTGTGTCGTTGTTGGTATATTGATGATGCTTGTTTTTTACTTACTTTTTCGATGGTGATTATTGCTTGGATTTCTTTCTCTTTTATAAAAATTGGACATGATCTGTTAATGGCCGAATGATCAGAGACTTCATAGTTTAGATTTTTACAATTGTTGCAGTGAGAGGTTCGAGTGCATTTTTCTTTTAATTCGTCGTTAAGGTGGTATTGTTGTGAACAGTTGTAACAAATTTTTTCATTTTTGCAAATTTTTGAGACATGACCGTATTCGAAACAATTATTACACTTAAGGGGAAGTGGAATATAAGGTCTGATTTTAATTTTCTCGTAGCCAATTGCCAAATGCGATGGAAGTGACGTAGATGCGAAGGTAGTGATTATAAGACCGGTTTCTACTAAGTTGTCGTCTAATTTTTTCATTATTTTTTTTTATCCCACATACATTTTGGTTTTTTAGTTCGTTTAAAATTTCCTCTTCTGATATACCACGAAGGTCATTGCAGTAGATCACTCCTTTAGAATAGTTGAGGGATTGGTGTTCTTTAAGTTCCACTTTTATGTCAGTAGACAACGAAGTTAACTTAATTAATTTATTTGCCTGGGTAAAATTCTTTTTTTTTTATTAAAATGGTTCCGTTTCTTAATTTTTTGCACAGGTTCACCTCTCCACCCGCAATGTTGTCTATTACTTTTTTTTATCAAAAATGGGGATATATTAGAAAGGGATTCAGAACTGTTTAAACGGGACATTATAAGGTATTTTTCACCAGGAGATATTATAGAGATAGTTTTATTTCTGTCCATCATAATTGGAGTTTGAATAAAATTAAATTGGTTTTGGTCTGGTGGTTTATTCATAATTATTTGGATATTAAGCAATTATGATTATTGGCAGATTCTTTTTTCCTTCTTTAATTCAGTATGTATAGAAGTGCAAATGTTATTGTTTTGTGTTTTTAGTAGTTTAAAACCGGTTTCACAATACTAGCGCGAGTTAAATGCAACGTCTGTTATCAACAAGATAAGAGTGAGCACTGAGTGTCATTTTTAAAAAAGTACCGTTTAAAAAAAAATACAGCTTTTAAAAAAAATCCCTTTTTTTTTAAACGTACCCCTTTTTAGTGTACCCATTTTATAAAAAAGGGCTTTTTTTAATTACCCTTTCTTTGATGAGTACTCTTATTTATAAAGTACCCTTCGTTTAAAAGTACATTTTTTTTTTAAATACCCTTTTTTTATAGGTACACTTTTTTATAAATTACCCTTTTCAATAAAAGTCACTTATTTGAATAACGCTTTTTTATATAAGTACTTTTTTGAAAGTACACTTTTTGAATAAAGTTTCCCTATTTAAAAATAAACCCTTTTTTTTAAGTACCCCTTTTTTAAGTGCCCATTCTTCAAAAAGTACCCATTTTTTAAATTTCACTTTTTTTAAATTACCCTTTCTTTAATTAATACCCCTTTTTTAAAAGTATACTTTTTTTAAAAGCACCTTTTTTAAAAAACAGAAAACTCCCTTTTTTAAAAAGTAAAATTTTTGGAAAGTATAAATTTTTTAAAATATCCTTTTTTAAGAATTTTTTTAAGTTCTTGTGACCGATGTTTTCTTTACCATCTTATCCCGATTTTGACCAAACGTATGTTATTTGAAAGGTATTTCTTTTTAGCCGTTCTGCAGATTTACATATTTATAAATTTATTTATTTTATGTAAATTTCTTTTAAAGTTGCTACTAACACATACATAAAATTATACATATCCGTGTTATGCGTGTGTATGTGTGTTTTATTAGAGTTGCTAATGTGTTTGTTAATGAGTTTGTTATCTTCATTCACAATAATAATAAACCATAAATGTGTTGGTTTGTGAATTGGCTAAATTGAAATATAAAGTTGCTTAGAAACTACGCTCGAATTTCAAGTGCAGGAATCTGCTAGCATTTTTAAAAACGTTAACTTTTTCTAAAAACTCCCATTTATTAAAAAAGTACCGTTTCTTTCGCAGTTTTTGATTTTTAAAATAATCGACACCTGCTTTGTTTCAATTTTATATATGGACATCACAATTTTCTTTTAATTGTCTTGCTATTTGTTTGTTATAAATTTATGCTTGTTTTTATTTATTTTGATTTTTTTTTATATTTATTTATTATTATTTTTTTATTTTTGTAATAAAATAAATGCGATAAAAAATTTTTTTAAGTATTCGTCTTAGAATAATATTGTTGCCAAAAAATAATCAATAAGTATGTGTTGATATTTGTAACTATTAATACTACACAGGCACACACACCTCTTATACTAAATCGACTCTAAATCACTTTAACGACGCACAGTAACGCCCTTAAAACAATTGAGGTTGCAAAAATCAAAAATTTTATGTGCGCTTACGATATCTTGAATAAACTCATCATATAGGAAACTGATTACAAAGATTACAAATTTGCTACCTTCAATAAAATCAGATTTTTAGTTTAGAAGATATAACCATTCAAAGTTGACCGATTTTCAATTTTTGAAACAACACACAATTTTAAGGCAATTTGGCCCAGTTTCAGGTAGAATGAAAAAAAAAAACTAAATAACGAATCTTAATTTTTTTATTTCTATAGATTTATTCAGTATATTGTAGGAAAAAAATTACTGTTTGCTGCGTGCTTCTCTTGATAAATCACTAAGTAACAAATGTCTATTTTTTCACTATTTTGAAATTTTAATTAATTTATAATTCAACAAGTTCCAGCTGCTCCTAGCTGCTTCTTCAACTGCGAGAGGTAAAAAAAAGTAAAAAACACATTCTTCCAGTTAAAAAAAGAAACACAATCTTTAGGCAATTTGGTCCAGTTTTAAGTCGAATATAAAAAACTAGGTAACTAATCGTAATCTTTTTTATTTCTATTGATTTATGTATTTATTCAGTATATTGCAGAATAAAAATTACTGTTTGCTTTGTGATTCTCCAGGTAAATCGCTATTTACAACTGCCTGTTTTTTTAACTATTTTTCAACTTTGATGGAAAATATTTTTTTTTTATTTATATTTATAATTTTAAAATATAAAAAACTTGAAAAAGAAACATAAAAAATATAAAATTGTTAAAAGTTATATTTTTTTTAGTTAACACAAACATTATTTATTTAATGCCGTTAACAAATTTCAAATTAGATAACCTATAAATAAGCATGTAGAAGATGTAGCATATTGTTCAGTTATTTTATAGGTTGGATAATTATCTATCATATGGCTTTTTACTAATTTGGTTACCTCAATCGCTTCAAAAGTTATGATTTTTGAAACGGAAAAACTCAAATGGCGCCACTGTGCGACGTTCGCCAGACCATCTGTGAGTACACCACGTGAACCTGTTATGCGAACTAATGGTCGCTATTATACAAAAATATATTTACATAAAATTTGATATATGTATAAGCTTTTATCAGAAATATTGATACCCTATACCACTACAATTCTTTGACCTAGACCCAATTTTTTTTTTTTTTACACCAATCGACTCAGAATCACTTTCTAGCCGTCTGTCCGTTCGTCCGTCCGTCTGTGTGTCAACCTAGTAATCAAACTACAGGTGGAATATATGAATATATTATGATGAAATTTAGTATATAAGCTTCTATTACACTACTCAACAAAATGAAAAAAATTTCATGTACTCCGGATGCGATAATTTTTTCTGTGTAGATAACCTTGACATGAGTTCGAAAAACGCAATAAAAAATTTTTTTTTCGTTTGGTTTTTTTTTTTTTTTTTTTTTTTTTAAATTTTAAAAATTTTTTTTTGGTTAATTTGTTTCGTCCAGCATAACTCGGGAACCACTAGCCCGATTTAATTGAATTAAATTGTAAAAAATTTAAAATTACAATTCCCTTAATCTGTTTATATATTGTTTTCCTATACAAGCAACAGTTTCCAAGTTAAAAATGAATATATAAAGGAAAAAACTTATTTTTGCCTAAAGATTTAAATTTTTTTTTTTTTTAAAAATCCATAAAAAATCCCAAATGAAAAAAAATGTCAAATCTTATTACTTTTACGTAAAGATACATAACCTATGAGCAAAATAAGAGAAAGATCATGAAAATCGATGCACGCGTTTCGCTTTTATTCGCAATTGAGTAAAGGTATGAATTTAAAAAATTTGCTCGACATATGCACAACTTTGTCTATGGTAAGGTTTTTTCTTTTTTATTAAAAAAAAAATTAAAATTTGTTGGGTGACAAAAATATATGACTTTAAATTAAAAAACAATTCGATATATGTACAAGAAATTATCCTAAGGATATCAACATTAATTAATTATAAAAAAGTTTTAAAAAAAAATATCTAAACACAAAAATAAAAACCTTCAAATTAAAAATAATTATGTGCTTTTGTCTTTCTTTTATATTGTTGTGGGTCTGTTTCTCTTATTAGGAACCAGATATAGTCCCCCATCATAGCTTCGTTCCAAAATCCTTGGTATCGGTGCTCAATTTCTTTCATTTGCTGATGAAAACGCTCACCATGCTCGTCACTCACATCGCCCAGGTTGTCCGGAAAGAAGTCCAAGTGCGAGTGTAGAAAATGTATCTTAAGCGACATATTTGCTCCAATTTTTTTATAATTTTGGAGTAGTTGTTCGACGATCTCTCTGTAATTTGAGCTTTTGTTGTTTCCAAGAAATCCGGAAACAATTTGCCGAAATGAGTTCCAAGCTGCAGCTTCATTTGGTGATAAAATGTGTTCAAACTGTTGGTCTTGCAACAACTTTTTAATTTGCGGACCGTCGAAAACGCCTTCCTTAATCTTTGCCGATGAAAGGTGAGGAAAAATGGTTTTTAAATAGGCGAACGCTTCGCCATCTTTGTTGATAGCTTTCACGAAGTTTTTTATGAGTCCGAGCTTTATGTGAAGAGGTGGGAGAAAAACATTTTCCTTTTTTATGAGTGGTGTATATTTCACGTTGTCGCTGCCGGGGATGAAGTTAACTCTTTCTGTCCAACTCCTCCTGGTGTAATGATGTTGACGATCGCGGCTGTCCCAAAGGCAGAGAAAACAACAGTACTTTGTGAATCCACCTTGTAATCCACAAAGGATACCGATAACCTTAAGGTCGGCACAAACTTTCCAATCGTGTTTCTCATAGTTAAGGCACTTTAGTAGATTGTCCATGACTTCGTATGTTTCCTTGGTGTCAACGGCATGAGCAATTGGAATCGAAGGTTTCTTGTTGCCGTTGTGCAGTAAAATTGCTTTAAGGCTCTGCTTGTTGCTGTCGATGAAAAGACGCCACTCTCCTGGATCGTAAGAGTACCCGAGTTCACCAAATAATCCGGGAATGTCCTTACAAAAACAGATGTTGTCTTTTTTTGTGTAGTACCTTGCGTATGGTTCATGACGCTTCCTGTAGATTGTTGTCACCACACCAGGAGCCAAGAAACCGAACTGTTTCATGCGCGATGCATGCAACTCTGCATCTTCTTTGGAGAGTTTCAATTCTCTAACCCAATCGTTCAGTTCTGCTTGGGAACATAAGCGTTGACCTCCATGCAATGTATATGTTGACTCGCATTCTGATGTGGTTCCTACTGTCTCCGGATCTGATGATGGATGTATCGCCTCATTATTAGATGCCCATCTTGAAACGGGCGGTTGCGGGTCCACTGGTTCTTTGGAAAATGGCACTGGAAAATTCACTGTTGAAACAGCAGCGTAAGTCCATCGTATATTTTTTCCCACGCCTGTTTTTTTGCTAAGACAGAAGTAGCAAAAAAAAGAAAAAACCTTACCATAGACAAAGTTGTGCATATGTCGAGCAAATTTTTTAAATTCATACCTTTACTCAATTGCGAATAAAAGCGAAACGCGAGTTAAGTCCAATGGAACACTGAACTCAACAGATTCCATCGAACTTGAAAACCCTATATCTAGCATAAGAATAAATTACCAAGAATAAAATAAATACCATATTATTAAAATTATAATTTTTAATAACTAGAACAAAGTGTTAATAAACTTTGTATTAATAAAATTGTTTACTCAATAATTATTTCAGTTCATCATTTAAAATGAAATAAATGTCAAACTAACAGAATTATAATTTTAAACGAAAACAAAGTGTTAATAAACTTTCATATGGAAACTTACTTCATTCATTGAAACTTGATACCTTTGTTTTCGTCATTAAACTAGAACAAAGAGTTAATAAACTTTGTATTGAAATTTTGTTTATTCATTTCAATCATTTAAAATAAAATAAATGTCAAATCACCAAAATTACAGTTTCAAAACGAAAACAAAGTGTCGATAAACTTTCGTATGAAAAACTCACTTTGTTTTCGTCATTTACTTCCTACAAAATACAATATTGTTTTATGACCAACCAATTAAACGTTCTATAAAAGAAACCAATAGCATAAGCATATTTTTTTATTGAATATTTATAGTTTTAGATTAAGAATATTTTTGTATAAAAATATAGCAAACAATAAAGTAAAGAGCAGTTCATATTAACATTCCAACCAAATGTATTCGTGGACTTTCATTTAACTGGCGCAGTCGGCAAACAAATCCAAAAGATATTCTGAAGAATATCCCTATTTGGTCGCGACGCTATCTAAAAGAAATTAATGAAGATATTCTAAAGAATATCCTTTTTTAAAACAAAGAAACATTAGTGAAAATTGTCTAAAGAATATCCTTTTTTTTAAGAAAAAAAAAAAAAAAGTGAAACATTAGTGAAGATATTCCAAAGAATATCCTTTTTTGAAAAAAAATAACATTTGTTAAAATACTGAAGATATTCTAAAGAATATCCTTTAAAAAAAAAAAAAATATATATTTGTGAAAAATTTTAAGATATTCCGAAGAATATCATTTTGAAAACAAAGAAGAAAAAAGACTAAAGAACTTATTTTTCGTTACGGTTCGAGTTTGTGAAGGAACAGTGAATTGTGTCTAAACTCCAGGGAGATGCCTAAAGATACGGAGAAAACTGAAACACCACAGTTTAAACCATACTTCAACATATTACAAAGCAACGATATACTCAACACAATGACATCAACATCATCAACAGCAACACTAACTTCTGCTCCAACACAAACATCAGCACCCACAGCAGTGCCAACAGAAACATCATCGTTGGGTCCGATTCCAATTTCTATCCTTTTGAAGGAAGTAGATAGAATAAATGTTTTCACTGGAAAAGATCGAGACTATGACATATCATCATTCATCAAGGAAGTCGAAATCTTCCTACGAATTTTTCAAGATGGTGAAATGGAGGAATATATATACCATCGCTGCATACTTAAGAAGATACAGGGAGAATCAGCCAATATAATTCGAGGTTTAACCGATAAATCATGGCAGAACGTGAAAAATGAGCTATTAAAGGTGTTCGGCATCAGGGAAAGCTACACCCAACTATACCATAGAGCACTATCAACAAAAAACAATGATGTAAGTCAATTATATAATAATTTAAAAATAATATTAGATAAGTTGAATACAAAATACGAACAAGATTCATGTAAACCATTAGAATTCAACCCAAATATAAACGAATCAATGATTTTTCGAACTTTTGTTAATGGTATACCTCCGCATTTGGCAAGTGTTATATATAGCCGAAATATTAATACTATTCGCGAAGCATATCATTGTTTACAGGAATGCGACATGATCAGGGAAAATAATCGACATTTTAGAAATACTAATCAAAATATTAAATACACTAACCAAAATTCTACCCATAATTATTCCGAACCTCACCAAAGGCAAAATTTTCGAC
Organism: Cordilura impudica; assembly: GCA_963682025.1. Taxonomy (NCBI): domain Eukaryota; kingdom Metazoa; phylum Arthropoda; class Insecta; order Diptera; family Scathophagidae; genus Cordilura; species Cordilura impudica. The sequence goes on along the minus strand of OY821519.1, from coordinate 72,302,896 downwards.
AAACAAATTTTAGACCGAGTAGACAGAATTTCCCAGACCAACGGACACAAGGTTTTTCTTGTCACCAAACACAAAACTTTCCAAATTCAAATCGACAAACACAAGGTTTTGATAATCGGCAAGGGCAATATTCAAACGTAATTCGAAATTCGCAACAGTTCCGACAATCTAATCAGTCGCGACAAAATTCTGGTCAACATCGACATAATGTTGAACCGATGGAAATAGATCATATTGAACAGAGTGAAATTGTTCCGAATGAGGAAGCAAATTTTCGTTCAGCCGAAAAGAAAACGGTTTACCGATAGTACAATTAACTATTGGTAATTCCAAGATAAGATGTTTGATTGATACTGGATCAACCACATCAATATTAAATTGTAATGCACTTCCTAGTTATGAACGTATAAAATTAAGAAAACCATTAACTTTCTCAACTCTGGCAAGCAAAGTAGTTATAAGTGAGGAAATTGTCACGGAAATCCCAGAAGAGTTTTCCGATAATAATTTTATGGCTTGGAAATTGTTGAAATTGACTAATAATAGATTTGATGGAATAATTGGTAATAATATATTGAAACCTTTAGGTGCAAAAATTTGTTTAGAAGAACGGTATATTCAGATTAATGATAGAAAAATTTTTTTTACAAATTCATTTCCTTGCTATTATAACGAGATTCATGCATTGGAATTTTTAGATGTCAATAAGGAGAACATTAAAAAACTTTTTAGAGTCGACATGAATTCCGAAGAAAAAGAGTTTCTTCGTGATCTCATAAGTAAAAATAGCGACTTGTTGTTTCATGAAGGTGATTCACTTACTCATACTCATGAGATAAGACATTCCATAATTACTACTACAGATAAACCTGTATACTCTAAAATATACAGATATCCCAAAATACATGAAGACGAAATTAACAGGCAGATCCAAGAAATGTTACAACAGAAAATAATTGTGGAAAGTAACTCTGCCTATAATTCTCCTATCTGGGTTGTTCCAAAGAAAATGGACCAATCGGGCAGGAAGAAGTGGCGCATTGTTGTTGACTACAGAAAATTGAACGAGATAACGGTGGACGACAAATTTCCAATACCCAATACAGAAAATATATTGGATAAATTGGGAAAATCTACTTATTTTACAACATTGGATTTAGCCAAGGGTTTTCACCAAATTCTCATGAATACAAACGATAGAAAAAAAACAGCTTTCTCGACTCCCTTGGGACATTTTGAATACAACAGGATGCCCTTTGGATTAAAAAATGCTCCAGCAACCTTTCAACGTCTTATGAACTCGGTACTTAGAGAATATATTAATAAAATTTGCGTTGTTTATTTAGATGACATTTTAATTTTTAGTACATCATTAACAGAGCATGTACAGAGTGTCAACAAAATTTTTCAGAAATTACGAGAGCATAATCTGAAGATACAGCTCGACAAATGCGTTTTTTTGGCGAAGGAAACTGAATACCTTGGTCATGTTCTGAGCGAGGAAGGTCTAAGACCTAACCCAAATAAAATTGATGCAATTCAGAAGCTAAAGCTTCCTGAAACAACTAAACAGATAAAATCTTTCTTAGGAGTTACGGGGTACTACCGAAAATTTATTAAAGACTACGCAAAAGTTGCACAAGGATTAACTAAATATCTAAAGAAGAATACGAAAATTAATCTCAACGATCCTAATTATCATGATTCCTTTGAAAAATTGAAAAAGTTGATCATTAACCCACCGATACTTAAGTATCCAGATTATTCAAAAAAATTTAAATTAACTACTGATGCAAGTGGTTATGCTGTAGGTGCCGTATTGTCTCAGGAAAATCATCCAATTGCCTATGCAAGTAGAACATTGAATGACCACGAGAGGCATTATGCGACTGTGGAAAAAGAATTGCTGGCTATTGTTTGGGCAGTAAACTACTTCCGTCCATATCTATATGGCAGGCAATTTGAACTATTTACGGACCATCAACCATTGGTTTGGCTTCAATCCAAAACCAAGGGTAAAGATATAAACCAAAGACTCCAGCGTTGGCTGTTGAGGTTGGGAGAGTATGATTTTAAAATAAGTTACATCAAGGGTAAAGAGAACGTTGTAGCCGATTTTATGAGCCGTATAAATGCACCAAATGATATTGTTTTCATGGCAGATGATCAAATGAGTGTGGCTGCAACTATCCATTCTCAACAGGAAGAATTGAATGATCATTTTTTTATTTTGGACACAGTCGTTAATAGATTTGAGAAGCAAATAATACTAACTGATAACAAAACTAATGAAACTCAAATCATTGACGGCAAACATAAAATTTTTTTAAACACTAACGATATCATAACCGGTACAATGACCGATATAATTAGAAGGAATATAACTATCAAGAGAAATTTGAAGATAGGTATTTACACCGAATTGTCTGATCATTTGTACAATAAAGTACAATTAAAGCTAATTGAAATATTCGGTAACTCAATAAAATTTGTCCGATGTGTTTATCACGCTAAAGATATGCTGAATGAGGATGAATTGTATAGATATATAGCAAAATACCATAAAAATGAAACAGGTCATGCAGGAATTAACGAAAATTATTGTGGTTTGAAAACTAAAATTTATTTTAACAATCTTAAACATTTTATTCAGAAATACGTTAATAATTGTAATGTTTGCAACAAATCCAAATATGATAGGAAACCAATAACACCAAAATTTCATGTCACAGAAACACCAAAAGATGTTAATGAAATAGTACATATGGACGTATATACAAATAAGAAACACAGTTTTTTATCTTTCATTGACAAATTTTCAAAATACGCAGTTATGTTATATTTGGAAGACAGAAATAGCTGTACAATAGTAGAGAAAATTAGACTCTATATATCAATGAGAGGTAAACCAAACAAAGTAGTTACAGACAACGAATTCGCATCCATCAATGTAAAGAACTTTTTACGAGAGGAAAATATTACAGTTCATTTCACCAAACCTAACAACCATACAGGAAATGCAGATATCGAAAGATTACATAGTAGCATATCAGACAAGTTTAGAACATTAGAATTTCAACGATCAGAATTATCAGTACAAGAGCGAATGTATAAATGTGTTGAATGGTATAATAAATCCATTCACTCAACAACGATGAGCAGACCATTTGATGTAATACAAGGAACAATAGATAAAATAAAATTATATAATCGATTAAAAGACTTTAAGGATAAAATTATAACAAAAAGAAATTTGAATAGGGAACAATTTAATTATGACAAACCAGAAGCATATGTGAAAAATTATAAAGCTTTAAGACATAAATACGAACCTCGTTATAGAAAACTGAAAGTAGATAATATCCACCCAACTAACATCAAACGTCCCTTTAAATTTGCAGATTCACTGGATATTACGGCTTACGATTCTAATCCTACTAATATCACCGGTAATGAATAACTTATTGATTCAACCTATAAATGAAGGCAACAGTGGATATACGGAAATTAAGTTGGACAATGTAACAATGGTCGAAGCATATACAACGATAGTTCACACCATTTATCTAAGTGAAATCCAGGAAATAATTAGCCACATTGAAAATAGTATACAGCAGTCTAACATAAATAAACAAGTCTTACAAGCTCAGCTTAACAGGGTTATAATAAAGTTTCGTACTCTACAATTGAATAGAGGTAAAAGAGGTTTAGCTAATGTTTTGGGATCAGGTCTGAAATGGATGGCAGGAACTATGGACGAAGAAGATAGGGAAACAATACAGAATCATTTACAAATTATAGATAACAATAATCATAATATAATAGAAACCGCAAACAAACAAATAAAAATTACAAATCATTTCAATGAAACACTAACTAACTTAAAACACACTATTGAATCGGATAGAGATATTATTCTGGCAAAAATCAATTCAATAGACAAAAATAACTTAGATATTTTTTCACACATTTTTTATCTTGATTTGGTGCTAAAGATTAAAACATTGGACGAACAGATTGAGCATATACAAGATAATATTATTGCAGCTAACCACAATCTTATGACTAACAATATACTAACACCAGAGGAAATTAATGATTTAAATATTGATTTCAATAAATTACAACAAATACAATTAACAGTTGCTAAATACCGGAATGAACAAATTGTATTTTTTATAAAGATACCACTAAATATTATTACAGTCCCAAAATCATTGATTATGCCAATTAAAAACAAGGAAGGTTTTGAATTAGATATAAGAATACAAGAAATTGTTATTATCAATAATACTGTTTACAATTACAATAACGAACAAAATATTTCCAATCTAAAAAAATCAAACCTATGTATTTTTAGTAATAAGCAAAAGTGTTACAAAATTCTCAATAATAAAGAAGAAATTTTAGAGGTTGAACAGGGAATGGTGCTTCTAAAGAATGTAAATGGTGCAAAGGTAGAAAGTAACTGCGACAGCAGGAAATTAGTTTTAAGTGGAAATCAACTTCTTACATTTAATGATTGCAAAATAAAAATTGATGGCAATATTTATGAAAATAAACAAAAAGAATATAAAACCAGTTTTGCATTATCACCAAATTTAAATTTAAATAATATGGAAACAACCATTTCTTTGGATCAAATAGCTATAAATGAAGTGGAACATATAAAAACCATAGAAGAATTGAAATATCATAAAGCAATACATTTTAATTCAATAATTGGTAATTATTTTCTAACTATCTGTATTGCAATTATATGTTTAACTTTTATAATCATAATTTATAAGAAATACAAAAAAATCTCTTAAGAAAATCCAGGAGAATTTTCAATCTAAGGAGGGAGGAGTTAAGTCCAATGGAACACTGAACTCAACAGATTCCATCGAACTTGAAAACCCTATATCTAGCATAAGAATAAATTACCAAGAATAAAATAAATACCATATTATTAAAATTATAATTTTTAATAACTAGAACAAAGTGTTAATAAACTTTGTATTAATAAAATTGTTTACTCAATAATTATTTCAGTTCATCATTTAAAATGAAATAAATGTCAAACTAACAGAATTATAATTTTAAACGAAAACAAAGTGTTAATAAACTTTCATATGGAAACTTACTTCATTCATTGAAACTTGATACCTTTGTTTTCGTCATTAAACTAGAACAAAGAGTTAATAAACTTTGTATTGAAATTTTGTTTATTCATTTCAATCATTTAAAATAAAATAAATGTCAAATCACCAAAATTACAGTTTCAAAACGAAAACAAAGTGTCGATAAACTTTCGTATGAAAAACTCACTTTGTTTTCGTCATTTACTTCCTACAAAATACAATATTGTTTTATGACCAACCAATTAAACGTTCTATAAAAGAAACCAATAGCATAAGCATATTTTTTTATTGAATATTTATAGTTTTAGATTAAGAATATTTTTGTATAAAAATATAGCAAACAATAAAGTAAAGAGCAGTTCATATTAACATTCCAACCAAATGTATTCGTGGACTTTCATTTAACTCGCGTGCATCGATTTTCATGATCTTTCTCTTATTTTGCTCATAGGTTATGTATCTTTACGTAAAAGTAATAAGATTTGAAATTTTTTTTCATTTGGGATTTTTTATGGATTTAAAAAAAAAAAAAAATTTAAATTTTTAGGCAAAAATAAGTTTTTTCCTTTATATATTCATTTTTAACTTGGAAACTGTTGCTTGTATAGGAAAACAATATATAAACAAATTAAGGGAATTGTAATTTTAAATTTTTTACAATTTAATTCAATTAAATCGGGCTAGTGGTTCCCGAGTTATGCCGGACGAAACAAATTAACCAAAAAAAAATTTTTAAAATTTAAAAAAAAAAAAAAAAAAAAAAAACCAAACGAAAAAAAAATTTTTTATTGCGTTTTTCGAGCTCATGTCAAGGTTATCTACACAGAAATTATCGCATCCCGAGTACATTTTGACTGTTGACTAGTGTTATCCATAGGATGAATGCTAGTGAAGTTGGTGAAAAGACCTAGTCATAAAATTGACCCCTATGAGACCTACTTAAATTGTCATAATGTCCAAATTATCATATAGATCTCGGTCAAATAGGGTTTATATATGTTTATTACATCCATTTATCAGTAGTCTAACAACCAACCCTATAGAACTATTCTTAGCCATAGACCCCATATGCAGCTAATTCCCGATCTTCACTTAAATCTATCAAAAATATTGCTCAGATTTTTCACAAATTTGGTTTGTATATGTTTTTGCAAAAATAAGTGACTTTACCAAGTATGGTCGGGATCGGTACATTATTCGACCTAGTCCACATATAAAATTAGCATACGATATGAACTTTTTCATATTCAAAGACAAAAAATTAATAAGAATGCCACTCAATTTGGTTTATGCTTATTTTCTATATTCAATAAGTTGGACCTAAGTGATAAGTTTCTCTAAACGCATGGTATGCGGTATCGTATAGTCGGTCTAGACCGTCTATAATTTTCTTACTTGTTTTAAGAATGACTTTAATATATTACCAGTTTCTTTTGTATTAATATGTTACTAGCCCATGCATATAAAAATATTTTAAAATTAGCATTTTTAATATTTTTATCTGAACATTTTTAGCGAAGAATCATTTGAAATTTTTTTGAATTATCGTATGATTTCTAACTTTTAATACATTCTTATAGGGATCAAACTTCAAGTACTATAACGCCGGCTGGTATAAATAATGAATTTCATTGGTGTTCTGTGAATTACTTAGGGAACTTAGAGGTTTTCTACTCTAGTAAAAGAAAAATAATTAAAATTTTCAGATAGTAATTATTTCTTTCTATAGAGGACACAATTATTGAATTTGAGACAGAAAATATCTAAGACGAAAAATATCAATTTAATTCTCTCAATAATAGAATTATGTATCCACTTGTATCTAATTTTTGCTATTAGGAAGCTCTTTTGCTGGTCCCCTTGTAGTTGAATAAAAACCCATTTCCTCCGAAAGTACGCAAACTATTTTCGAGTCCTTTTTTAATCGCGCATGAGATTAGTCAATTTTTAATCATCAAAAATGCTCGAAGAAGACTCAGGAATGTGATTTTTGTTAAAACAATCTTCCATAAGCTAACTGTGTATGTAGATATATATTCTGTTAAAATAAATATCTTTCACTATTTTTACTTTTTTTTTTCATAATATTTTATCGCAGGATATTTTCATGTTCGTATGTCATTCCTCAGCAGCTTCGAATTCAATACCAACCAGTTCGAAATAATGAAAAACAATATTATTCAAATTTTACCCGAGTAAATGGTTTATTTTGTGAATGAGCATGATTTCAACAGACAGACAGACAGACGGATATTGTTATATCGCCTCGAGCTTTTACAAAGATCAAAAATATATAATCTGTCTTGGGTCGCAAATAGTTTTTTCGATATATATCACCTGCAGAGCCGTGTGGAGGGTATAAATCAGAGTTAAAAAAAAAAAAACACACACTGAATAAAAAACTCGTACATATATGTAAACATACACAGCTCAGACCAAAAAACACATATTTTTATTTTGATATCAATTATGTGTGTTTCTAAATTTTGTACGGTGCCGAACACAATCATGACTGTGTTCCGTTTTAATGTTTCATCATGTGCACGAGCATGTTTATATCACGTATTTTTTGTTTCGAATACACACAAACCACACAGGTTCGAGTGTAGCTTTATATTAAGTTCGTGTTCTTGCACGTGTACTGCTAAAAAAACAGAACATGTTCTTGAATGCTTACACCTTAAAATTAAAACATTATCCACAAACGACAACAATTGTTTCAACCAAATTTATTATAAAAATCTAAAATAATTCGTTAGCAGTTATAAAAAAATAAACATAATAATAATAAATATATTAATAAAAATAAAAAAATAAAAAATAAAAAAATTTAATAAAAATAATCTAACCCTTAAAAACAAAGTTTTTATTAAAAATCTTCCTTTCCTCATGCATATGAGTTTTGAATCTCTCCAGCGTGACTAATATAAAATTAATCTTTGCTCACAATAAGCTTATGGACACATATCAATCGGATGAGGGGAAATGGGGTTTAAGTCACTTCGCGACTGTGCGTGACTATACGTGACTACGCGTGACTGTGTGTGACTATCTAAAAATTAATATTTGGCCACAACAAGTCTATAGACAAAGTTTCAGATCGATCGGATGAGGGGAACTGAGGTTTTAATCTCTCCGTCACTGTGCCTGACTATGCGTGACTGTGCGTGACTATGTCAAAGTTAATTTTTCTTTACAGCAAGTATATCGACCAAGTTTCAGATTGATTGGATGAGGCGAAATCCATTTTAAATATCTCGCGACTGTGCGTGAGCATGCGTGACAGTGCGTGACTATATCTAAGTTAATCTTTTTTCACAGCAAGTGTATGGACCAAGATTCAGATTGATCGACTGAGGGGAAATGACATTTAGATCAATCCGTGACTGTGCGCGACTACCCCAAAATTAATCTGTAGTCACTACAAGACTATTGGCCAAGTTTCAGATCAATTGGATAAGGGGGAATGGGGTTGACCCACGACAGACAGATAGACAGACCGACAGAGAGTATGAGTTAAAGGAAAGAGTTGAAAAAGAAATTAAGTGAGAAGTAACATATAAGAATCTCCGTTTTCTATTTTATAACTAACTTTTTATTTATTTTTTAGTTTTATTATTATTTTTTATTTTTATTTTTTTTTATAACTGACAATGAATTATTTTAGATTTTTTTAAATAAATTTGGTTAAAACAATTGTTGTCGTTATTATAGGGGTGTTTAAGATTTTTCCTATAGCGAGTGGATAATGTTTTAATTTTTAGATGAACGCGTTCAAGGACACGAACTTAAAATAAAGCTACACTCGAACCTGTGTGGTTTATGTATGTTCGAAACAAAAACTGCGTGATAGATAAATGTTCGTGTAGATAACGAAATATTAAAACGCAACACAGTCATGATTATGTTCGGCACCGTACAAAATTTTGAAACACACATAATTGATAAAAAAAAAAATAAAAATATGTGTTGGCTGTTTTAGAACAGAACATTGTGTGTTTGATGTATGTATTTTCTGAACCTTGGTATAAATACATATTTCGTTCGTTCAGTCAAAAAAACCAAGTTAAAATTAGTTTTCAATAAGTGTTATAATATCCACAATACCCGCTAGTAAACTCAATCTATAATAATTGAGAATTTAAAAAAATTAAAACAAAACATACACGAAATCTGGTTCGAGTTTAAAGTTTACAAGACTGTACTTAAATTTATGAATAAATTCAATATTTCAATAAAACAAAAGCAAATAAAACAGCATCTATCTTAATGCATTTCTTTGTTGTCACACAGAGGATTTATATGAAAAGCAGTAAAAAAAAAATAACTACAAAAACATCAGGTAATAAAGGCAGTTCAATTTTAATCCTTTAAAGCCATATAGTGGCTGGCCAAATAGCCGTGAATACATTTATTGAAAGTCTCATGGATTTTACACAAGCGGCACAGCAACTCACGAAACATTGTTAGAATTGAAATACATAAACAATCAGAGAACAAATATCGATATGAGAATATGTGAATAGTTAAACATTGGTTTGTTTACTTTCATCTAACTACTACTTGCTATTAAATTTGAAAGCAAAGTCTACATTTCTCATAAATAATACTTTTGTTATAGACGGTTTCAGGAGCGGCGGCAAAAATAAAATGAAAACATAAAGAAAAAAAAATACTGCTCCTTTTCGATTTGTGACATATTTCTAACAGTTTGGCCAATGTTTTTGTGCAGTCAAGCACAAGTTCGCAATATATAGTAATGCCATCCAAACTATCCTAAAATCTAAAACTTCTACAAAAAAATAAATTGCAAAAATTGTAGAAAAACTACACACAAAGAATTATGTAGTTAGTTTAGAACATGTAATAACTAACCCACAAAAAAACAAGACTCTTAATTTTTGCGATGATATCTGCGAAAGTTAAATATATTTTACAAAATGTTGTGCAGTACATAAAGTGTTGCAGAAGCATGTTTCATATGATTTTGTTAAAATAACTACAAAAATTAAATACATTTTACAAATAAGTGGAGGGGTTAGCCATATAGTGGGTTTTGTAGATTAGGACCAGTAGTTTACAAAAAGATAAAAATATTTAAATGGTTCGTTACGTATTTGATATATGTCGTTCTTTTTTTTTATATAATATGAAATTTTGGCAAATCTAAATGACCAATTTGGACAAAACAGAATGATGATGCGTGGGATATGTAGATTAGGACCAGTAGTTTACAAAAATGTCAAAAATATTAGGTCTTATAAAAGCTTTTAAAAAAAATCAGTGAGTCCGATCACAGGCAATTAAAAATTTTTTATGTAATTTTTTAAAATCAAACAGAAAGCGTCACCTATGTATAGCAAAAACTGTTTCAGCTAATTCAACAACACTTTGCTGTAAAACGTTAAAAATATCCCAATATAAACGTATATAAGTGATACATAGATGACGCTTTTAAAAAAGTGGCATAAAAAACAATGTTATATTATAATTTTTTCACCAATACAATCATAAGTCACACAGCGTTATGTGTCAGCTCTCACCTATTACGTGTTACACTGTTTTTGTGATTCTATTGTGAAATAGAAATTTACCCCCCTGCGCGTATAGATGTTTACACATCAAAATATTTTGTAAAAAGCATAATTCTTTCCACCATAGTATATAATTGCATTTATTTATTTTTTTTTTCCAATTTCTTCCATTTAATAATCTGTGGGACTTTATATTATTTTACATATAAAAATGGAGTTTTGTATTTTGTTTGCACGTTTGTTTGATTGTGGTTTGTAGGAGGCTACACCACTAGACCAATCGTCTTGAAGTTTTTACAGTAGGTAACTGCCTATCCGGAAGGAAAAATAGGCTATATCTGTTTTTGGAGTTTTCAAGTGGCTGTGGCACCTCCCATATAAAGTAAATTTTTAACATCTAATTTTAACACGTAATAACTGGAGTACTATAGTAGCAAGAGCTCTGAAACTATATAGTAAACTTATTTGAAGAGTTGCGGAAAAATGGACGGAATCGGTCCAATGGTGCTAGTACCCCCCATACAAAGTAAATATATAATGTCATATACCTCGAGTAGTGTAGTAGTGAAAGCCTTAGAACTTTGTTTGTTTTCATGAGTTTCTAATGTGAGTAGTCCTATAATAAATGGGCGGGATCGGACCAGTGGGAGTGGCACCCCCTATACAAAGTAAGTTTTTTAAATAATATAATAGCGAAAGCATTGGGAATTTATGGGAGTGGTACCCCCATAGAAAGTAAATATTTAATGCCTTATAACTCGAGTACTATAATAGAAAAAGCCTTGGGACTTTATCTGAATTGATAAGTTTTTAATATAAGCAATTGCCCAAAAAATGGGCGTGGAACCTCCTATACCAAAATATGTGACGTACTATGAAAATGGCAGTCTTGAAACTTTTGTCAAGTTCATTAATCAGAAATCGCCAAAACCGAAAAAAGCTAAAACCGAAAATCGCGAATAACAAAAATCGACAAAATCAAAAATCGTCCAATAAAGAATGGCATAAAACAAAAATCGACAAAATCAAAAATCACAAAATAAACAAAAATCGTCAAAAGTCAAGAATCGCCAAAAACCGAAAATAGCGAAAAAAATAAAAATCAGTTAAAACAAAAATTGCCAGAAAAAAAAATCGCAAATAACAAAATAAAATCAAAAATCACAAAATAAACAAAAATGGTGAAAGTCAAAAATCGCCAAAATCAAAGATAGCAAACAGCAAAAACCGCCAAAATCTAAAATCGCAAAAAAACCGAAGTCAAAAATCACCAAAATCTGAAATCGCGAATAACGAAAATCGTCAAAGTCAAAAATCGCCTAAGTCAAAAATCGCAAAAAACAAAAATCGCCAAATCTGAAATCGCGAATAACAAAAATCGGCAAATAAAAAATCCCAGAAAACGAAAATCGGCAGAATTTAAAATCACAAAATAAACAAAAATCGACAAAATCAAAAATCGCCAAATAAAAATAAAACAATTTTCTACGAAATGAATTTCCAGTTTTCTATTTCGTTACAATGGGCGTAGCAAAGCACATCGGGTTACAGCTAGTATCTAATAATTTTTTTATTTTTTAAATATGTTTTCAATTAAATAAACGTGATTTCTAATCTGCCAATATTATTTCCCTGTAAAAAAAGAATTACAATTTGAAATGATATACAACATCGAGCATTCTTCTACTCTTAACAGGCTGAAAGATAAAACCCCAGGACTCGACAGAATTTGTTATACAATATAAATAATGTAATAAATCTATAAGGGGAAATGGGTTTTAAATCAATAAATCAATCTGTGACTGTGCGTGAATATGCATGACTGTGCGTAGCTAAGTCAAAGTCAATCTTTTTTCACAGAAAGTGTATGGACCAAATTTTAGATCGATTGGATGAGGGGAAATGACATTTAGAAAACTCCGTGACTGTGCGTGACTACCCCAAATTTAATTTTTTTTACAACAGGACTATGGGCCAAGTTTCAGATCAATTAGATGAGGGGGAATGGGGTTGCCCCACGACAGACAGAGAGTATGAGTTAAAAGAAAGAGTTTAAAAAGGCTACCATATTAACTGAAAATAAGAATTTTTAAATTATATAGTTCTATTTCTCCAAGTATATCCCACAAAATAGTAAAGTCGCACCCATTTTGAAACTAAAAACACAACAAATAATTGTTCAAATAGCCAATATTTCCTTAAATCCCTGTCTCTCCATAGTTTTGGATAAAATTATTGCCAACAGGTTATGGTGGTTGGTTACTTCTAACAAACTTTTAAATAACCGCCAATTTTGCTTTGAAAAGGGGAGCTCAACAATTGTCTACTATAAAATTACCCATTGTCTCCAACTATTATATATCCTGACTTCGAGTGAGATTTTGACAAATTAGATATCCATTCAATAACAGATCAACAAAGAGATTTGGAAAGTTGGACCAAGAATAATAAAACATGTTAAAAATTTTATGATAAAACAGAAAAATTACAGTTTGAATCAATAACAATTTCTCTTCATCCTTCCTTTACAATAGCATTCCCCAGAGATCATTATTAATTATAAAAAATTATGATCTCTCTAACCAATACACAAGGAAATTGATTTTTGGGCTTACGCTGAGAATAACCAATTTAATTAATACTAGATGAAACCCGGTGTGCTTCGCTATACCCTCCCCCCCCCCCCTTCCGAATCGTTATGAAAGGGCTCATGCAAAGTCCCAAGGCTCTAACTAATACAGTAATTCAGATATATTATATTTAATAATAAGTTTGTGTGGGGGTACCACGCGCATTTGTCTAATCCCGCCCATTTTTTTGTCTGACTACTTACGTTAATAATAGATGACCTGAGACAAATTTGCAAAGCTTTCTCTATCATAGTACTTAATATATACGATATTAAAAATTTACTTTGTATGGGGGTGCCACGCCCACTAAAAATATTTAAAAAATTAAAGCCTGTAGCACTCCCATATCCGCAGTAAGGCTATGTGGAAATTTCAGGAAGATCAGATGAGTAGTTACGGAGATTACCTCTTACAAACAAACAAACAAACAAATATTACCTCTTTATTATGTTAGTATAGATTATTAGTATAGATTTTTTTTATTTCAATGCTTGCTGATGCTGATATACAATGTTTTTTGTTTTTCATTCGATACAACAATTATCAGATTTTTCGGCATTCCTACCCTGGAACAAGGTACATGTAGCTGCCCATGAGAAGAAGATGGATTATCCATATTATCTTAGAATATCATTTGGCAATTTTTCTTTTTAGCGATTTTTGATTTTGCCCATTTTTGATTTTGAAGATTTTTGTTTTTTGGGCGATTTTAATTTTTTGCGATTTTTGAGTTTGGCAATTTTTGATTTGGTGATATATTTTCCACGACAAATCACATTGATAACTAATGAACTTGCCAAAAGACTGTCGCTTTCGTAGTGCTTCATATTTTTTACATAGGAGGTCCCACGCCCACTAATCCCATCCCGCCCAATTTTTATTGGACTACTCACATTAATATCTGATGGACTCATGCAAAATGTCGAGTCTTTCCCTTTTATAGTACACCAGTTATATGATATTAGATATCTACTTTGCATGGGCGGTGCTACGCCCACTGCTCCGATCACGCCCATTTTTTGTTCGACTAATCACACAAAGAACCTGTGGGCTCACGCAAAGCCACAAAGCTCTCTCTTTTACAGTACTCCAGATATATGACATTAAATAGTTACTTTGCATGGGGAGTGCCACGCCCATACTAAGATCTGATAGACTCGTGCAAAGTGTCAAAGCTTCCTTTTTAACACACCAGTTATATGATATCACATATTTACTTTGTATGGGCGGTGCCACGCCCACTGCTCCGATCACGCCCATTTTTTGTCTAACTAATCAATTGAATTACTTATGGGATCACACAAAGTCCCAAGACTATTACAGTACTCCAGATATATTGCATTTTATATTTACTTTGTATGGCAGGTGCTACGCCTATTGGTTCGATTCTGCCCATTTTGCATTCGACTACTCACATTAATAATAGGTGACATCAGAAAAATTTGAAAAGCTCTCTCTATCATAGCACTCGAGATGTATAATATTGAACTATTACTTGTATGGGAGGTACCACGCCCACTTATCCGATCCCGCCCATTTCCGGCGTAGCTACTAATATTAACAATAGGGAACCTCACACAAATTTGCAAAGCTCTCCTTATCATAGTACTCAATATAGGGTAAAAACATATGAAATCAACCAATGAGTTGACCGCACCGATTTCGAATTGGATGAATTTTGGTACGAAGAGAAAGTTAAACATAATAATAGCGTTTGCCAACTTTCAGTGTCGTAGCTCTCGTACTTTCAGAATTATGGCCATTCCAAGTTGGCAAAAATCAATAAAAATGCACTCAGATGCCTTAACACAATTTTGAATATCTCGAAAAGTGTTCATTGTACGTTAATAATCAAGGGCTCATTTTACAGACTAAAACATGCGCCATTCCAAACAAATTTTTTTTCAAATTTTCGATCAAGGATAATGTAAATAAAAAAAGGACTAAAATTTCCAAATTTTATTTCTCGAAAATCAATATTTTTAAAAATTTCAAAAAAATATATGTTAATTCTTATTATGTTTTGTACAAGTCTGTCAAATTTCAATGTGGAGTCTATATTACAACATGAGTTATTAAGAAAAAAGCAGGAGAAGGTTTATGTATTTCATGATATGTACCAAAATACAAAAAGGTGACAAATTACAAAAAGAAGGACAAATCAAATGTAAAGGAACTTTTTCGACTTTTCTTTGCTTAAACTCTTTTTCTCCATTGCTAAACCTTTAGTAAAAAGTACATTATGTATTATCATTATTAAACACTTTATTACAGCATATTTATTTATTTCTGAAGGATTTCAATTAAAAAATCTGCATCTGCCGAGTATCGCTTGACTTTAAATTTTTTTTTATCTACAGGTTCAATAGAATGCAGCTTTTGAGTTCCAGGAATAGTACGCAAATCTTTAAAACGAATTTGAAGGATTCGTGCTTCTTCTTCGTGGTCTTCTAGAGTTAAAAACTCGAAATTACAGTTCAAAAGATTTTGCAGGCACCATTCATATAATTGTTTTGGAGTAGTTATTTGACCTTGTAATGGACGCTGTAAACTAGCTCGACGTGCTCTCTCTTTACGGTACCTCCAAGACCGTCACTTGGGCCTTTTTCATGGCTTGTTGCAAAAAAATGCCACTCAGCATTACATCCAAAATCTTCCATATGATAACATAAATTGATAAAGTTCTTTTTATTTTTAAACTGGGCAGCACTACCGTCTGAAAAATACGTGATTTTCTTCGGGGTTGTTTTAAACTTTTTTCTCAAAAATACATTCAGGTGGCGATGGAACAGGTGAACAGCTACAGAATCGTGTACAAGACAATCAGATATTATTATGAAGTTTGTATGTTGTGTTTTTCCATCTGATTTAAAATAAATAGCAATTGGGTATAAAGTGGCCTGAGAGTTGTTCCAGTGAAATCCCTGGACTGCATCCTGAATAGTAAAAGAAGCATTTTCTGAAAAATCGCAAACTGCTATATACTCATTTTCTTCCAAATTTGATTTTCCTTCGCTCAAATATGCTGCCTGCTGTTTTGCAATAAATGAATGAGGTAATAGAATTTCAAGCTTTTCACATAGGGAATCCACAAAAACGTCGGCTTGGCCAAACATGGTCTCCAAATTATCCCTATCTACACTTACCCATTGTTTATATGTTATTTCATCAATATCGTTTTGCTCTAGTAATTGATTTAGTTTTGCTTTTAAATTTTCAATTCCTGGACACTTGTTACATTTACGTAGGTGACACTTTGAAGAAGATGGAATGCATGTCATTTGTTTCAAACAATCTTTGTAACATTCAAGCTGATAATTCGGAACACCAGCAGTTAATTTTTTAAAATTTATAGCATCAATCATCAGCTTCACATTTTGATGCTTTGTACAAACACACACGTAATGAGATCCACTCGCATTTGCTTGAATTATATTCCTCACGAAGTTGGCAAAACCTGGAAATACCTATTTTTATTCCTTCATGTCGTTCTTTGAATAAGGCGTACATTTCTCTTGAGTTTCCAAGCAAAAGTCTTTTATTCTTCCTGACTTTTGTACCATTTTCAAAAACAGACACGAAATCTTTCTGTCCGGGCATACACCTGCTGACGTCATCGGATTCATAAAAGGGTTTTACTAAACTGCTTGTCACTGGTGAAATTGGACTTCCCAGTTTTGGGTTAGGTGTACTCATCACACCCTTTGTTTCAACCAAATGCTTAACTTTTCGCGCGATATAGTTTGTAACCATGAATTCTTCCTCAGTTTTATGTATTGCCCAGCTTTTTGGTAAAATTGTTAGCAGTTGGATTTTCTCACTATTTTTTGTTAATGTTTTAAACTTTTCTTTTAATTGTTCTATTATTTCGGATTGTGGGCACATATGCGAAGTTGATTGTGCTGAACCGTGGAAAATTTTGTCTTGAATCGAATCACTTATTTTCCTGAATTTTGCATCTCTGTACCGTTTTTGATGTAACTTCTTCTTTTTTATCGGATATTGTTCCAGATACGGTAAAGATTGGTTTAATTTTGAAATAGCAACTTCTTCCGTGCCTGACGCAATGTCATCTACTTCCGTGCCTGACGCAATGTCATCGAAAGTATCTACATTTTCGTTTATATCTGAACCTTCTTCCAAATTAGATTTATTAGATTTCTTCAGATGCGAAAATTTTATTCTACATGTCCAACAAATTTTATTTGAGATCGTAATGTTTTTATCCTTAGTATACTGTATCATCCATTCTTGGACTTGTCTTAAACTTTTATTGCACCCAGTGTGACCGGATTTTTTAAAAGGATTACAGCAAAATGTTGAATTGAGTGTCATATTTTTTATTTAAATACCACAACCGAATGAATTGTGCACGACTTTTTTGTATTGACAATAATTATAATTTATTTAAATATTTAGTCTCTTTTTTTTGTTTTTTCAAACGATCAAGTCACTTTAACACTATAACACTTTGACGTTTAGCACTTTTGAAATCTAGTATTCAACTGAAGTTTGACTTACAGTCTCTGAACTATTTACAGTGTTTTTTTTTTGGTACAAAAAATAGATTTCAGGTAAAAAAATACACGCCTTGCTTTTCTTGAATTGGAAAATTTGCGTGAAGTACGGGTCATAAAATGTTTTTTAAATAGGGACTGAATTTGCTACTGCCAATAAGCCGACCACAGTTCATAAAATATTTGTACATTTTTTGTGTGAACAGGCAATAAATATATAAATATAATATAAATATATAAATATATATATATCGCCTAGGTTGTAAAGTCGAAAAAGTTCCTTTACATTTGATTTATCCTTCTTTTTGTAATTTGTCACCTTTTTGTATTTTGGTACATTTCATGAAATACATAAACCTTCTCCTGCTTTTTTCTTAATAACTCATGTTGTAATAAAGACTCCACATTGAAATTTGACAGACTTGTACAAAACATAATAAGAATTAAAATATATTTTTTTGAAATTTTTAAAAATATTGATTTTCGAGAAATATCCTTTGGAAATTTTAGTCCTTTTTTTATTTACATTATCCTTGATCGAAAATTTGAAAAAAAATTTTTTTGGAATGGCGCATGTTTTAGTCTGTAAAATGAGCCCTTCATTATTAACGTACAATGAAGACTTTTCGAGATATTAAAAATTGTGTAAAGGCATCAGAGTGCATTTTTATTGATTTTTGCCAAATTTGAATGGCCATTATTCTGAAAGTTCGACGGCTATATGTCTGAAAGTTGGCAAATATTATTGTGCCGATCCATAGATCATGTGTACAAAATCTTATCAAATTTGGAGGTGATGAGGTCACAAATGTTAATATTTTCGGTTGATTTCATGTTTTTACCCTATATGTATATGATATTAAAAATTTACTTTGGGTGGGAGGTGCCACGCCCACCAAAAATATTTAAAAAATTATAGCCTATAGCACTTCCCATATCCGCAGTAAGACTCTGTGAAAATTTCAGGAAGATCAGATGGGTAGTTACGGAGATTACCTCCTGCAAACAAAGAAACAAACAAACACACATCACCTCTTTATAATGTTAGTATAGATTGGGAATTATGAATTGATAGCGATGAAAAAATAAATAAATACAAGTAATAGTGTTGAATTCGGACGTATCTCGTGTTCTCAACACGACAGATAAGAATGTTACATTTTGCATTAAAATGGCCAGATTTCTTCTAATTATGTTTGAAATTAATAAGATAATTAAAAAAATTTTTGGGTATTTTCATGCTTTTTTAATTTGAAGCAATTTTTAAATGCATTGATGTAAATATATTCAACTACATTTTTGCTTGTTTCATTATCAGCTTTGCAGGCACACTTATGTTTTTTGTACACATGCGAACACTCACATGAAAAAAAAAATATACAAACAAAAATTTTAAATATTAATATGCCCATGTTCCGTTACATTTAAAAGTTGTTCACCATTTTTAGTTTTTTGTATAAAATTTGGTCAGAGTATCTATATATTTTCGTACATCATTCTTCAGCTGAGGCTCCAAATTCAATACCAAGCTGCCTGAAATAATAATAAACAATAATATCTGAATTTTATCCAGGTAGATGGTTTATATTGGGAACGAGTGTGATTTCGAGTTGTTATAAGGATCGCAAATAATTTTTTCGACGGAATGAAGAACTGATATGGCGAAAGGTGAAATTAAAACTATTAAAAAAATAAAAACTGCCATTTTGAAAAGGATAATCTATAATGTTAATAGTCAAGGCGATTTATTGTGACCAATGTAACTTTTTCAGTTTTAAATCGATTTTGACCAAACATACCTTTTTTTAAAGGTATTTCTTTTTAGCAGTCCACCAGATTCACTTATTTACACCATCAGGAATATTTTTTTTAGTAACATTCATTTAAAGTTGCTACTAACACACACATAAAATTATACAATGCTGTGTGTGTGTTTATTAATTTGTTAATGTCTTTGCAAAAATTGTATATGAAAAGTCCTGAGTTCAATTGAAAAATAATTTTGGACATAAACCAATAACGACAATAACGCATTCGAATATCAATATAATAATTGCATATCACACGCCTTGTGTTGAATTGTGAATTGCCTGAAATTAGCATACCTTTAAATTAAAAGATATCCAACTTTTTAATTGGTATCAGCAAAAAAAAAAAACAAGCCGGATTATTCATTCAAAATCTAGAAATTTTTGTTTAGTTTGAACATTTTTCTAAAGCTGGATCTATAATTTTTTATTTGCGACTCTAATTTTTTGGTTTCTATTCAAACGTTAACCGAGCCAAAATATGACTCTAATTCATGAAACTCTTAGTCTTAGTTTTGCATTTCTCATACTGATATATTTTTATGTATTCCTTCCTATCAGCACGTTCATTAACAAAAGTTTGTATCATTTGTCTGAAAGTACTGCATCAGCTGCAGTTGTTTTTTTTTTTTTTTTTTTAACAAGTTTAGTGAAAATCTCTGTTCATTGTAATATTCTATGATACTCGTACTTATTTGTTCATTTTCCAATCAGTAATGCAAACTCTACCTGATGTTACTTACGAGTACTTGCTATGTACGCCCTACATCACTTTAGGGTGATATATGATTGGAAAAGCATGAATCATTTAGAGATGCTTCAACTAGTTACAAATGATTTGAGTTATCAGTTGGTCAGCCCCTACTGGCATCAAATTGAATTTTCAAGTTATGTATGCAATGATATTTGCAAGAGTTGTTTGATTAAGAAAAACAAAAGGATGGCAATGAATAGATAGCAATGAATAAACCAAATTAAGTAGAAACAAAATGGAGTTAAATATAATTAAATTTATCTTTAATGGAACAGGTATTAGAATTTAATAATTATCTACTTTAAACTCATAAATTTCTAAATTAAATACAAACTTGTTCAAAGGTTTTTAAAAACAATTGTTTAAAAATGAGTAATGTCATTTTAAAATTATTGAAATGCATTTTTAAATTATCCAAATGTAATTTACAGAATTCCAGTTGAAATATAATTGCAATACTACTTACACAAGTACCAAGACCAAGAAATACGAATAAAAAAAAGTTGGCAATGTAATCTTAAGGATGTTGGCAGAATGAAAGATTTCTTATTTTTCCAAACCCAAAATTATAACACCGATCTGGGCTCGGTATTTGGTAATGATGGCAAAGCATTGATAGAACAAATTTTAAATTTTGTTTAAGCCCGAGAGAACTTGAAACTGTAAAACATAACAAAACAAAAATCAATTTTTATCAAAAAATTTCTGTTGTTCGAAAGATAAATACATAGAATTAACATTTTAAAATGATTTCGGGCATAAGGTGGCCCTTAATGAAAAAAGTGTTCAAACTCTCGGTATCACCCTCTAGAAATATGCGAATAGCAAAAAAAACTGAGAAATACAAAGGATTTTGCTAATCAAACAAATTTAGAGGTGTCTCAAAGCGACCGAAAATTTCAAGTGTGTTTATATGGGGAAAATATGACTTTTTTTCAGATTATACGAAAATTTCGTTCTATAGTTTAATCTTTTCGACAAGTTGTTATATGAATCCATATCAGTAATAAATTATCTTTTCAAAAAGCTATTTATATTACTTTAAAATCGAATAAAATCTCGCCAAGAAATAACAGATGCCCTAGGTCACTTTTGTGCCAAAAAACTATATGTCATGAAATGTGTTTAACAATTTCTCAACTTTAACAAATTGATTAAAACCATAATTTTTTTTGGTCTCTATTCCTTGAAGCACTCAGATATAAAGTATTGTTTTATTAGGACGTTGCTAACCTATTGCGAAGCTGGAAAATTTTTTTTTGATAAAATTTTGAAAACTCCTTTTTCAAGTTTTAACAAATTTTCTTAAACAAAATTTAAAAAAAAATGGATCTGGCACTTTAAAGTTTTGTTAAATATATGCTAGAAATTAACTGTGTGAATTTTTAAGTAAATTGCTCTGCCAGAATTTTTTACAAAGATTTTTTTTTTGCGGATTTCGAGAAAAATGAGTTTTCTGTGAATTATTCAGTAAATATTCTCTTTCTAAATACTTTGTATCAAAAATTTATCACTTTTCTACTTTTAAATGTTATATATTATCTTAATAGCCGAGGGTTTCGAAAAAAAATAATATGACTCCATTAACCCTTTTGGACTTAAGGTCACATATGACCCCAAACTAATTAAAGACAATTTATTCAAAAAATTCAAATATTTTGTAAGTGGTGTCCAGTTTTTAGATGCGACACTTAAAAAATAATAACCAAATGTGTAGAACTTCCGCTCCTAAAATTTGAGATAAATCCGAGGACGTTAACCTGTTATTTGCTAAGGCCAGCTTCGGATTTTAAGATATTTTTAAATAAAAATTACCGAAAACGAGTTTTTCTATTAAACTCGATGAAACCACTATTTAAAATTTATTATTTATTTGAGAAGTGTTTTTGAAAACAAAATTATTAGGAATGGAAGTGCGAATGTTGCGAGAGAGATGGCAAAAGCTATTTACAGCCTAAAAATATTTCTATTTCGTAAAGAATTTGAATTGATGAAACAAGAAGAAAATGGTTTACGACAAATTTGTATTTTTATAGTAACAATATATCGCTCATTTGCCGAAATGTTGTAATAACTCAAAAAATGCGACTTTCGAGTT
Organism: Cordilura impudica; assembly: GCA_963682025.1. Lineage (NCBI taxonomy): Eukaryota > Metazoa > Arthropoda > Insecta > Diptera > Scathophagidae > Cordilura > Cordilura impudica. Next base: position 72,280,432 of record OY821519.1, on the reverse strand, counting down.
GATAACACTATTGTACTAGAAAAAAAAGGTTTTATTTGCTGTCAAAGTTTGACACTCCGGCGTTAAAGATTTAACGCATTATTGTGATTGATGCATTTTGTCACAACTTCATAGCGCCCTTTAGGTTAATTACAACAATGTATTATCTCAGTTGTGTGTCGGCTGTTGTGTGGTCAACTTCGTTAGTTTTGCCCAAACAGTGAAATATTTTGTTTTGTGTTGAAATTTACGAAAGGTAAGTTATTTGTTTGTTCTTTGCCTTTATATAAATAGTGTATTTTTTTGAGATATGTTTTTGTTCTCTTAAAAGTTTGAATGAATTTAAGTAAAGTTATTTTAAGTTAATATGTTCTTGCAGAAAAGAATTGTTTTTATTTCGGTATTATTTTGTTTTAATGCACTATTGCAAACGCAATTGATTTCAGTAGCAATCGTGCATTAAATAACTATATTATGTTGCGACAATCTTGCACCTAATAATTTTTAAATTTCAAGAATTTACTACAAATTATTTTTGTTTGGGTCAATATTGTATTAAGAATTTAATGCATTATTTATAATATAATATTTTATGTAAAATTATTTTAAACTCCAATCAGTTTAAATGTCGTATACATATCGTAACAACGATGACACAAGTTTCTTTACACCGCGGATTGTCTGATTGACCCTTTAAATATATTATTTTATTATATAGTATAGTTTGTGCAACAATAACAAACTTTTTTAATGAACTCAATTACAGACAATATACCATGGAATCTAATTCTCGTACCACCGATATGGTGGTAAAAAAAACGTGACAGTAATGTAAAAAAAATTTCAGATAAAGAGTACCACAATCGATTCTGAAATGAAATCACACTCATCAATGTCAAGTTCATTTTCTGAAGATGATGATGATTCTTTTCTTGATGGCACATACACTCCACCCAAAGATAATTCAACATCCAATAGTTCTGATCCTAATTTAACTGATGCAGAAACTTCGATGACTTCAATAAATAACTTGAATATGAACAATCTTGAAACTTAGATGACGTCAGCAAACGAGGGGACTATGAATGCTATTGAAGAAAACTTGATAATGTCAACAAATGACGCTAATAACAAAGATGGCGAAAATCCAGTTATCTTAACCAGTCCTCTAAAAAAAGGTGTAAAGCGTAAACGAAACGAGAAGAACTGGATAAGAAATGTTAACAAAAGACTTAGAAATAGCGGAAAATAATACAAAATAAATTCTGCGTGCCACAAAGTTCGAAAAAAAACGAAAAATTGAACCCCCATGTACAGAAAAGTGTAGGCTAAAATGTTCTGAAAAATCTACGAAAGATGAAAGGATGGTTATTTTTAATTCATACTGGAATTTGGTCGATAACCACAAACAGCGACAGTTTATTCAAAATAATATGGAGCCCATCCAGCCCAATTATAGGTATCTGCGTGAAGGTGGTATAAGAAAAAAACGTGACAACAATAATGCCTTCTATTTCATGCTCAATGGTAAAAGAGTTAGAGTATGCAAATTGTTTTTTAAACGTATACTAAATATTAATGATAGCCCTATTAGAACTGTACAAAATAAAAAAATTTGTTAGCAAATGATTTATTGCAGGAAGATTTGCGAGGAAAACATGGAAAACATAAGAGAATTGATGAATGTTTAAAAGAGGGTGTTAAAAATTTTATCGAAAGAATTCCAAAAATCGAAAGCCATTATACTCGATCAAACACCAGTAAACATTTTATATGTGGTAGTAAAACTATTTCAGAAATTTACCGACACTACGTTTCTCTAGCAGAGAAAGAGTTAACTAGAAAAGAAAAGAAGTCCGATAAGGAGGAAGTGAATGCCATTGCAGCAGTATACGATTTGCAAGCCATTATGCAAATTCCCAAGGGCGATGTGTTTGTTTTTTATTATAAATCTAAATTAAATGTATTCAATTTCACTATTTACGATATAAAGACGAATGAATGTGAATGCTTTGTTTGGGATGAATCTAATGGTCATAGAGGTGTGAACGAATTAGATTCATGTATTCTTCAGTTCTTAAAGAAAAAAGCTGTTACAGGTGATGAAGACTTCATTTTTTATTCTGATAATTGCTCAGGACAGCAAAAAAATAAATTTATGATAGCGCTTTACCTCTATGCTGTCTCGCATTTTAAAGTAAAAAGCATTACACATAAATACCTAAAGGTCACACGCAAAATGAAGGAGACTCCTCTCACTCTTTAATAGAACGACAGGACAAACGACAACTAAAGGGTGGTCCAATGTATACACATAAATGCAATTCGAAATGCAAAAAAAAATTGAACGCCATTTAATGTAACAGAAATGTGTTTTGAAGATTTTATTGATATAAAGGCTTTATCTGTTGAAATTAGAATCCAAAATATCACAATTAAAAATTTCTACATTCGTCGTTATACAAGTCCATCGCGAGTCATCAAGCAGCATTTTTTTAAAACTTCATATACCGATGATCATTTTCAAGAGTTAAAAAATGTCATTAAAAGCAAAAAGTCAACAAATATTACATTAACACGAGCATTTTACAACAAGCCTCATATAGCGGAAAATAAAAAAAAAAGATCTGCTCCATTTAATTGAAAAAAATCACATACCTAAGTATTATAAGATTTATTACGAGCAATTGTAATCAATATTTTCTATCTCATTTTTTGTGTTTTATTTTCTTTTATTTAACTTATTTTGTACCTGAAATAAATTTTTTTTGTTATTTTTATTAATTATAATAAATACGCAACGAATGCGATAATTTTTGGTTTCTACACGCGCGTTTTTTTTCTTCTTATGTCATTTTGGTTAGGTAAGAGTGTATTACAGTCATAGAACTATAAGCAAAAATTTTATCAGCAGTAATGTCACAATTTGTCTTAAGTCGCCTTATAGAACAAATTTTTGCAGCAAGAACATCATAAGTCCAAGTCGAATGACTTCTGAATCTATATAAACCGATATCAACACTGATGCCATAACCACATGCTACTTTATTAAATGAACCTATAATTTTGATTTCATAGAAAATAAAAAAATTCATATACTTATTTAAAAACTAAAAATAGGTCTCCTGAAAAATGAAGAATTTTGAGTTATTACAACATTCCGGCAAATGAGCGATATGTCGTAGCTTGGTTTTCGTGCACTTCAGCAATTCATGCGCCCTCTAATGATTTTCTCTTGCTTCACGACATACACAATTTTAAAGCTGTTGACAAGGAATTATCGCAGGTTGCCCTTCAGAAATTAAAGAAACATTTATGCTATTTAAGTTCCAAAAAACGAAAAAATGTTAACCATTATAGGTAATGGCATTGAACAGTTCGTTTCCGCGGAAACAAAACTTTTTTTTAAGAGATTCTCAATAGACCAAGAATTTTTAAAATCCAACTCTACAAATTGGCATCAAATTACTGATTTTACCAAAGCAAAGGAAATTATTGGTCTCTTGAAGGTAGTCAATGACACAGCAGAAAGGGGTGTTAAGCTGATGGAGGAATATAATTCACTTTTCACAAAAGATGAAGAGCAAAAACAATTTGTTTTACAAGTTGTGTACGAGTATAGACGTAAGTATTCAGGCTGCATAAAAGAAAAATTAATTAAATAATATTGAAAATCTGCAAATTAAAAAATTCCATTTACCAAAATTTAATAAATGTAATTCAAACAAATAAACATTTTATAATAATTTTGAAATTTTCGTATTTGTGGGTTTTATTAGATATTTTTAACAACATAGGTTAAAAGTTGTTTTCATTTTATTCGCGAGCAATAAGCAGACAACTGCACCAGAGATATATCACAATGGATAATTTTGATCTCAGGAGCACTGAAGGATTAAATAAAAAAAAATTAACCGAATTATTTTTCTTCAATTCTAAATAGTAGTTTCATCGAGATAATAGAAAAAATTATTTAAAAAAAAACTAACAGTGTTCCCAGCCTCAAGTATAATGATAATTTATATCCAACAAATATACAAAAAGCTGAAATAATAGTTAAAAACTTTTCATTCATTCTATTTCAGTAATTTGAGTGACGCAAGTACAATGAGTGCAGTTTCTAACTCATTATATATACTGAACGCCCAAAGTTCTACTGAACACAGCCCATTCACTATCAACGTAATGACTATTAAGAATATTATAAAACCTCTCAAGAATAAAAAAATCCCATAAAATTTGAAATAAATTTCTAAAGTACCCTCCTCCATGTGGATTGAATTACACGTATTTTTAATGCATGCACTAAATTCTGCCACTTCCTCGCTCGTTTGGAAGAAGGCAAAAGTTTTGCTATTCCCAAACCAGGAAAAAAAATCTATCAAACCGCTCCTCATACAGACCAATAAGTCTTCATAGCTCAATGAGTAAAATATTGGAAAAAATAATAACAGATAAGCTTGTAAATTTTATTGAAGATAAAAATATTCCGCTAGTTCAACAATTCTATTTTAGGTCTGAACACAACACTTCACAACCTTTAGTTAGAATGAAAAATATTATAAAAAAAATAACTATATTCATAGTAAATCAACAGCCATGATATACAGTATCTATATATATTAAATCTGTATTCGAGTCTGTCTGGCACGATGCAATTATACGCAAATTATTATTGTAACATACATATAAGAATGACCAATATATTTCTATTATTGTAATTCTAAAAAGAACGAACAATATTTTGCTGGCTTTGTGACACGGGAACATGCCACATATAGTTGCTCGTGGGAAAAACAACTGTTTTCGAGGTCCAAACCACATATTTGCAATGATTATCCTTGAGATTTATTAATGATCATGGCAAAGCCCAATCTGATCGGAAATTGCAATCTTTTGAATATTATTGGTGTGTCCGTAGGAATCATAGGAATTCTTGGCAGCAAAACGTGTTCTCCTTAAAATTTTCCTTTGAGAATTGTGGCCTCAATAACATTGGGCATTATTCTCTCAACAATTAACCTGATTTCATTACATAGTCTGGAGAACCAATTTTTAATTTTAATAAATGTTGCGGTAGACCGGGCACATCAAGTGAATTCAAAAATTCTGTTGGAGAATTGACTGCTTCATTTTCTTCAACAACACTATCCATAGATTTGAAAGAAAACGTTTCGGAATCAATCATGTCCTGAATAACAACATGTTATCGACATCGACATTGTTGCGGCTAAAATAGCTCTTTCACTTAACCAGTCATGGTTACGATATTGATTTTAAACGTCGGGGAATACATTTTCATCATTTCATTCTTCGCGTGACGATATAAATTGACAAAAATCTTGTGGATATTTTAATAGTCTAACTGGTTGGGTTAATATTGATTTTACCATTACCAAGATCAAGTAGTTGTTTTGAAAATTGGTCAGCCTTTGGATCATTTTGAATCGTACTCGTATGTTTGTTGCGGGTCCAAAAAATTTTTTTGGCATCATCTAACATAATATATTCTTAGTTTCAGCAATATCGCACCGTAAATAATAATATTTGAAATAACTTTACCCCAGCGCCACCTATTGGGTCCATTTATACATACAAAAATTTCTTATGACGAAACATACATACATTCTGAATTTCATTCAAATCGCACTGAAAATAAGAATTTTGTTTATAACTTGACCCCAACGTCAGCTAGAGGTTTAAACTAAAAAAAAAAAACAAAGAAGAGCTCGAACCGAACCTATGGTACAAATCTTAGTTCGACAGCTCTTATGATTCCGGAGATCATTCGTTACAAAGAAATGCACCAACGTTTTTATATATAGAAGATGTAAACTGTACTGAAGCAAAAGAACTGATTGATACTTCTTTACTCGGTCCTGTGTACAGTTTTAACATTGTTGTCATATAATACATAGTTTTTGATAGCCAATTGAAAATGTTGACATTCATGTTATCTTAAAATCCAAAGCTGGCCTTGGCAAATAATGGGTTAACGTTCTCGGATTTATCCCAAATTTTTGGAACGAAACTTCTACACATTTTGTTATTATATTTTGAGCGTCGCATCTAAAAATTGGACAGCACTTACAAAAGATTTGAATTTTTTGAATAAATTGTCCTTTATTAGCTTGGGGTCATATGTGACCCCAATTCCAAAAGGGTTAATGGAGTCGTATTATATTTTTCCGAAACCCTAGGCCATTAAGATAAAATATAACATTTAAAAGTAGAAAAGTGATGAAGTATTTAGAAAGAGTACATTTACAGAATATTTCACAAAAATCCAATTTTTCTCGAAATCCGCAAAAATTAAATCAATGTCAAAAAAATGCTGGCAGGGGGATTTACTTAAAAATTCACACAGTTAATCTGAAACATGTAGTTAATAAAACCTTAAAGTGATAGATTAATTTTTTTAAAGTTTGTTTAAGAAAATTTTTTCAAACTTGAAAAGTTTTAAAAATTTTATCAAAAAAATTTCCAATTTTCGGTCTCAATGCGCAATAGGTTAACAACGTGGCAATTAGACAAAACTTCACATCTGAGTACTTCTAAGTATAGAGACCAAAAAAGAATGATGGCTTTTATCAATTTCTCAAAGTTGAAAAAAATGCCATCAAATTTCATGACCTAGTTTTTTTTTTGGCACAAAAGTGGTCTGGGGCATTTGCTATTTCTTGGCGAGGTTTTATTCGCTTTTGAAGTTTTATAGCCTTTTGAAAGGATAATTTAATACTGATCCCGAATTATAAAACAGCTTGTCGGAAAACTTAAGCAATAGAACGAAATTTTCGTAAAATCTGAAAAAAAGTCATATTTTTCCCATATAAATACACTTGAAATTTTAAATCGCTTTGCGCCACGACTAAACGTTTTTTGATTGGCCCAAAACTTTGTACTTCTCAGTTTTTTTGCTACTCGCATATTTCTAGGGGGTGAGACCGACAGTTTGAACACTTTTATTTTATTAAGGGCCACCCTAATGTACAACGTTGCATCCGTTTTGCGTCAACTATATTTAGGATTGTTGGGAAGAAAAGTGTCGAATTTTAACGGGAGATATAAAATCGCTTAAAACACGAAATTTTTCCCATCTTTAAAGTAATCTAACTGAATTGTGCACTAATTATTTGTAAGGTTGTCAGATCAGTTAGATCAGTTCGATGGGCGCCTTAGGCCTCTTATAAATTAATGTCCGGCTTTAAAACAGACAGTCAGACGCAGTACCCTACTAATAATACCCTGTGTCACAGAAGAGAGTAAATGCATATTTTTTTGATATACACAAGATAATTGATGATGCTTTCAATAAATAATTTTCTTTCCTTTCCAAGTTTCGCCTTGCAAAATTAATTAATTTTTTGTTGGTTGTAGGCTAATTTCATTGAAGTGATTGTGTTTGTGTATGCAATAAATTTTCAATAACGACCGAAGTGTTGAACAATTAATAATTAAGTGTTTTTAACTTTAACATTGTTATGCTTTTAGTACACTGAAAGAATTCTGTATATAAATCATATTGCTCAAGTAGTTAATAATTCAAATTCTGTTACTGTTTGCAATAAAAGCCTCAACAAATTTAATATTAATTGAAATTACCGATTAGATTTTAGAGTATTGATTTATAACATATTAACTAAGCGGTGACTTTTACCAACATTATTAAAAATATAAAAGGAAGATCCCAATCATACTGAGTAATCGAATTAATAAACATAGAATCTAATCAGTGAGATTGTCACGTGTTTGGGCATGCAGTTATGTAAGAGTTCATATCAGATTTTATTATTTTATGGGAACTAGGCCCAAAAACTGATATCAGAAATATTTATTGAAGTCATTTATATGTCCTTAAAGCATATGCCGAAAAATATTCAATAGAATCTTCAAATTTCAGTACAATTGCTTACAAAATGTTTCAAAGATAAACGGTATTATTAAGGGCCAGGCCGGTTATTTTTTGGCAGTTTCAAAATGTTTTTGATTGCAAAGTATTTAAGGTGCAAATTTATATGTTCACTGTTGGCTACCAGTGTTTATTAGTTTCTTTTTTAGCTTTCATCAAAAATATATTTACCAAGTTTATTCTGAGTGTACATTTTATATTGCATATCATGATAATAATGAGTGCATGATGTATCAGGCGTAACATTTTACAGCATACGAGGCCAATTAAAATATCTACATATGTGTTAATAATAAAGTTAAAATTTAAGATCTTTAGGGGTATGAGAAAAATAAAACGTCAGCGTATTCCGAGATATGGAATTTTTAATTTTTTTACATTGTCTTCTATATGTTATTGAATAAATACTTTCATCGTCTGTCTGTGTTTAAGCTTAAAGCCTATCAATGTACATTAGGGTGAACAACCATTGTAAAAAAGTATTCTTGTTGACCGTTACACTCCCTAGACTCAAAAAAAAAAAAATTGAGATAATTGTATTTATGGGATTACAAGACAAAAAATGACTTCAGAAAACTTGATATTAATAGTTGTGGTAATTAATATATCATAAAAAAAGTACCTTTCTATTAAAACAATACGGTGAAAAACAAAAAAGTCATTACAAATTCTCCAGGCCACTTGATTAGCTCTCCTGTTTCTGAGAAGTTCTCTGGGGAACTTTTTGATTTTAAAACTTTTGCAACTCTTTAATGTTGTATAGGTTGAATACCGTTACTGTACATGCATTCCAAGAAAAAAGTATGTTGATAAGACTAAAGCTGGTTTTGAAGTGATTCGAGCAATAGTGTACATTTTATTGATGTTTAATGACGTTTAATACGTGAATTAGTGAAATGGTTCCTACGGTCCTTGTACTAGTATTAGAAGAGTTTATAACGCAAATATGCGCCGGGAGCGATAAATCAATAGTAAAGCTGCTGCTATTGACGTTGTTTGGCAAATGTTGGTGCTAGTTTACTTCCCGCAAAATTCGCTGAACGTGGAGTCTCATATAGAGGCCGTAAACGATTTACACAATAAATTCCGTCTAAGTCAGCCAAGTACGGAATTAAGGCTGTGCGATTCGAAATCATTTTATCCCCTCAAAGGCATGATTTACTCAGGGAAGTTGTCTGCTCAAGAGTGTGAGGTAAATCGAGGGTACAATGTTGTGTATTAATTAGTGGGAAGATATGTGAATATAGGCCACACAATTTATGCTAACAATTTTTTTCTCAATGTTGGATGTGGCGAATACATTGATGAGAGAAAAAACTACATTTGTTGGAACAATACGCTCAAATAATACATTTTACCACGTGAGTTCCTGAAGTTGAAGTATCGCTGTGCTCATATGCTCAAAAGAAGAATAAAGTGGTAATTTTTCTATCTACAACACACTATACGTGCGATGTAGACACAACTGAAAAAAGGAAGCCCATGGTTATTCTTTACTACAATAGCATATATTCCTGTAAACAATCAACAAACAGCTGGCCAGTTGCAATGTTCTACAATATGGTAAATATTGCTGTATTATCATATATAATCTAATTATGTCATTCAAAAAAAAAAAAAAACGACGTTCATTTTTGAAATTGCTCATGACACAATTAGCACTGCCTAATATTGAAGAACGAGCCACCAATGGAAGTATAACAAGCTATCCCAGCACTCGAAGCGCTATGGAAGCTTTCCATGTAAAGGTAAAATAAAATAATTTGGAAACACACTAAAGCGCCCACTTTTGTGCCTCGATCAAAACGGCCACTGTGAAAGATATGTCGGGAGGAGTGCGGAGTACGTTTTGCTTTACCTGTAGCAATACCTGTATACTCGAACTGAAAAATCTGCAAGAAGCATCACAACGGTGATTTATTTCATACGATCATGTATTCAAATATTAAATAAAACCTAAATTGTCACAAAAACTTTCTTGTGCTTTTTTATTACTTTATACGAGTGTAATCTAAAATTAATAATCAAAACCATCAAAATACTGCCCATCAAGCAAAATATCGTACAATTTCTAACGCGCCTGCGGACGTTTTCATTATTTTACGCCAACGAGCGACTCTCTAATCACAGGGTTAAAAATTGCGAGCTCACATTTTGAAAGTTTTGTAAATAATTTCCTACAATAACATGTTTATATTCTTTTAATTCCAAAATCATTTAATATGTTAATGTCAAGAATTTTTATTTTTCATTAATGTCAAATAATGTAGAATTTTTTCATGACCAATTTTGACCAAATGACCAATTTTGGTTTTAAAAAAATCTTGTTCAAGATATTTGAGAAAATCAAAGTGTGAATTTAATGGTATAAAGAATATACAAGAGATTAAAAAATGTTAAATATTGTAGGTTATTTCAGCGGATTTCTAGCCAAACATGATTTTGGTCACTTATTTAACTTTTAGGCTAAATTTAATTTTCTATTTTCACATTTAAAATATCATTGCCCAAACTACATGATACAGGTGTTTGATACTGTGCATAAAAGCAAAAATTAAAATACATTAATATGATCCTGTTTAAGGTAAAATTTTGTGGGATTTAGATTAAAATATATACGGTACATACATTATGGTGGCCCTTAATTATATGCACGGAAAAACTATCTGTATAAAAGTGGTAAATGATAGAGCAGAAAGCGGTGTTAAATTGATTGAAGAGTATAATAACATATTAACAAAGAACGAACAAGAAAAGCAATACTTATTGCAAGTCGTAAGTGATTACAGAAAACAATTTGAATCGCACACTAAATCATCCTTAAATACACCAAAGTAAATAGAATTAATTTTATATTTCATATTCTTTTGCATAAATTGTCTGTTATTAGCTTTGGGTCATTTGTGGGTCTTCTTATTTTATTTAAAAAAATGTAGATAGTTCTTATGCATAAAATAATTTTATAACAAAATTGGTAAAAAGTTGTTTTGAATTATATTCGCGATTCACAATGGATTACTTCGATCCCAGGAGTACTGAAGGGTTAAATAAATAAAAATTAACTGAATTATTTTTCTTAAATGCTAAAGAAGGCAGTGTACTTGGGCCGACTCTCTACACCATATTTACGTCGGACATGCCAATTAACGAAAATGTTTTAATTGCAACTTATGCAGATGACACAGCGATTTTAGCATCAGATACTTGCCCAAATAATGCATCGAAAATATTGCAGCAAGAATTGAACGTCATTGAAACATGGTTAAGCAAATGGAAAGTTAAAATCAACACTGAAAAATCATCACATATCACTGTTGTTTGCTTAAGTAATAATTCAATTCCACAACATTACTGCGTTAAATACTTAGGAATGAATATAGACAGGAGATTGACATGGAAGACTCATATTAAAACAAAGAAACAGCAATTAAATATAAAGACTAAAAGACTATATTGGCTTCTTGGACCAAAATCAAAACTAAGTTTTGAAAATAAAGTAATCTTATATAAAACCATTTTAAAACCTGTTTGGACTTATGGAATCCAACTATGGGTAACAGCCAGCAACTCAAATATTGAAATACTAAAAGGTACCAATCAAAAACGCTATGATCAATAGTACACGCCCCGTGGTTTGTATCTAATAATACTATACACAACGATCTCCGTATTCCAAAGGTGAAAGATGAAATTAGAAGATTTAGCGAGACCTATTTAGAAAGGTTAAGTCAACACATTAACCCACTAGCTATTGCGCTCCTCGATGATACAGACGAAATCAGAAGACTTAAAACGCACCATATATTGGACCTGCCTTTCAGAAATTAATTCCTTTTTATTTATGTATTTATTTAACCAAAAAAAAAAGTATGTATATATATATCTCTTCATATTTTGTTTAATTATGCTGTTCTCTGTGGAGTTTAGCATATTATGTCAATTGTAAATTCATCAAATTTACTTATTGTCCTTAATTGAACAGATTGTAAATAAAGAATTTATTTAAAAAAAAAAAATTCTAAAGAGTGGTTTCATCGAGTTTAATAGAAAAAACTCATTTTCGGTAATTTTTATTTAAAAATATCTTAAAATCCATAGTTGACATTAGCAAATAATGGGTTAGCGTTCTCGGATTTATCCCAAATTTTAGGAATGAAAGTTATACACACTTGGTTATTATATTTTAGCCATCGCATTTAAAAATTCAACAGCACTTACAAAATATTTGAATTTTTTGAATAAATTGTCTTTTATTACTTTGGGGTCATATGTGACCCTAATTCCAAAAGGGCTAATGGGGTCATTTTATTTTTTTCCGAAACCCTAGGCTATTAAGTTAAAATATAAGATTTAAAAGTAGAAAAGTAATAAATTTTTGATACAAAGTATGTAGAAAGAGTACGTTAAAAGAATATTTTACAAAAATCCCATTTTTCTCGAAATCCGCAAAAATAAAATCATTGTCAAAAAAATTCTAGCATAGAGATATACTTAAAAATTTACACAGTTAATCTGTAACATGTGTTTAACAAAACCGTAAAGTGCCACTTCGATTTTTTTAAATTTTGTTAAAGAAAGTTTTTTAAAACTTGAAAAAGAAGTTTTCGAAATTTTATAAAAAAAAATTTCGCATTTTCGGACTCAATGCGCAATAGGTTAACAACGTGGTAAAAAATCAGTACATCATATCATATGGCTTTAATCAATTTCTCAAAGTTGAAAAAAATTGCATCATTTCATGACCTAGTTTTATTGGCACAAAAGTAGTCTGGGGCATTTGCTATTTCTTGGCGAGTTTTTATTCAATTTTGCAGTTTTATAGCTTTTTGAAAAGATAATTTAATACTGATCCTGAATTATATAACAGTTTGTCGAAAAGATTTATCTGTAGAATGAAATTTTCAATCTAAATGTTTTTTGATTGTCCCAAAACTTTGTATTTCTCAGTTTTTTGCTATTCGCATATTTCTAGGGGGTGTGAGCGAGAGTTTGAATATTTTTTGTATTAAGGGCCACTCTAGTATACATATGTATGTATATATCGAAATGATAATGAAAGGATTCTGATAAAAATTTCTTTCATAACATTTTACTAATTCTGAACAATAAAATTCTGAATTTAATTCTCTGAAATTAACCCTTTAGTGCAATTGGGGCCAATATGAAAAACGATAGATATTTTCTCCCCCTGCTTTTCTTTTTCTTTTTTTGATGTGCATACATCTATACGCGCAGGAGGGTAAATTTCTATTTCACAATACAATCACAAAAATAGCGTAACATATGAGCTCACATGTTACGCTGTGAGCCGTAAGACAAATCGGTGTACTTATGATTTTATTGGTGAAAAAATTATGATATAAAATTGTTTCAGCTAATTCAACAACCCTTTTCACAATATAAACTTATAACATATACATAATGCAACCAACACACAAGTATAACCAGAGTCCCTGAAGTTGTTTGCTATAAGTGATACATAGATGACGCTTTCTGTTTGATTTTAAAAAGGTGACATAAAAAAATCTTTAATAACTAGCTGTTTACACATCTCCCCTGTGATCGGACTCACATGATTTTTTTGTTAATAACTTTTTAGCCCAAAATTACGGTGTTGCCAGAAAATTATATACTTTCCCCTAAAAAATTTAAGAAATCTTTCGATTTTTGAACTGTAATTAACAACATGTAAAGTTCAAGTGGCCAAGACGGTTATATCTAGCCGACCTGAATCCGGGTTATCATATATCAGGTGAAAGCCCCATGGGAGTAGATTATAATGGCATATATATGCAATTGTTTCTCAGGAAAAAAGATACATAGGATCAAAATGATGGTGTCATATATCAGAAAAATCAGTTTTTTATTTTGATTCTTTGCATCCTTTTTTGAGAAAAAGTTGAATGTAGGTGGTAAGCTATTGGAGTTTACTCCCAGAGGCTGTTACCTAGTATCCAGATAATAACCGGATTCAGGAAGGCCAGAAATAACCGTTTTGGTCACTTGAATATTACATGATGTTATATGCGAATATATATCTATAATATTAATAGGCTAGGCGATTTGTTGTGACCGATGTTTTGTTCTACCGTTTTATCTCGATTGTGACCAAAGTTATATTATTTGAAAGGTATTTCTTTTTAGCCTTTTTGCAGATTTACAGATTTTTAAATTTTTTTCTTTGTTATGAGTAAATTGCATTTAAAGTTGCTACTAACACATACATAACATTAAACATATGCTATGTGTGTTTTATTTAATTTGTTAATGTGTTTGTTAATGAGTTTTTTTATCTTCATTCACAATAATAATAAAACATAAAAGTGTTGGTTTGTGAATTGGCTAAGTTGAAAAATAGGGTGCATGAAATAACGCCTGCGGGCGTTATAGCACTTCTCATAGTGACATAACGCCCATGGGCGTTAATGCTCTCCCAAAAGTGTGATAACGCCACTGAGAAAAATGCATTAACGCCCGAAGGCGTCGTCTTTATTTAAATGAAAATTTGGAATTAAAAATCGAGCGATTTTTTTTTCCAAATTTTCGCCTACGGCTCTCATTTCTTTATTGGAAGGAAAATTTTGAATAGAAAATCATGCGATTTTTTCACTCAACACTCTTTGTTTTTATTTTCTTTTCATTTGTGCATTCTCATTTAATTAATCACGAAAATGTTTACTTTTTGGAGACTACGTCTCAAGCTTTTTCTACCCATATGGCAGACAAATAGTTGACGGGGACTGCAAAATTTTTCAGTGATATACTACTTTTTTCATATATTTTGTATTTATAATGATATCGTCAGAACTCTATACGACAGTTAATTTTTTTTAAATTTTCACTTCTTTTTTGATATTTCAGAATTCAAATTTTACTAATTTTATTCAATGAAACCATTGAAATCAACGTAATTTTTCTATTTTTAATCTTTGCATAAAACAATTCGGCAGCGTTTTTGCACTTTCAGAAGTGCTATAGAGTCTACAAAAAGTGCAATAAAATCCGCCAGGTGTAATCGCACTTTTGGGGTGCAATAACGCCCGCAGACATTATAACACTATGAGAAGTGCCCGCAGGCGTTATAGCACTGGGCGTTATTGCATGCACCCGAAAAATAAAGCCGCCTAGAAATTACACTCGAATTTCAAGCGCTGGAATCTGGTAGTTATTATTAATATGAAATTACAAAATAGTAACAAAACAAATTTTTTATTAGTCAGATATATGTTTATAGCCTAGATTAAATTATTAAAATATTTGGATATTAGTTTTTACTTAAATAAGTTTTTTGTTTGCATTAACCTTCTCTGTTAAGAATGTTAACAGATATTTATATGCGAAATTCAGGTGCAAATTCGAGGAAATTTTATTTTTTCATTAAATTTTTGCTTTCAATGTTTTTTTAATCTATATATCTGTGGTCACAAGCGATAATCGTCTAAGTCGACTTAAGAACGATTTGAGTTATGTATGCTAACATGTTCTAGTAAAAAAAATTTATATTTACGTCAAATCCATATTTCTCTAACACTGCTTTTTAAAATAATATTAATAAAAATATACTGACCTAAGTCGTAATGAAGCCCCATTACATTTATATAAAGATTTATTTTTCTCGAAGGCAAGATTTTCGACTTAGCTGGTTAATGCCTGTGACCACAGATATTAAAAATTTATGAATATTTAGATAAAATTCATTAAATTTCATTATAAATATTTGTTGAACACACAAAAGATATATAAATCGGTTTGTTAATAAATAAGTTTTTAAGAGCCTACAGGTATGCTTATCAATTTTAGTAATTCACAATTCAACACAGGGCGATTAAAATGTACTCGTTTTTGAAACCATCGCAATGAATTGTGAATTGGCTAAAATTGTTTGGCATACCTCTAGGTTCTTATAAAATTATATATTATAAAGATTTTTTATTTAATATAATATATTTTTAACACATATTGCACATAAACTTGATCATTCGGCACTTCTCCTCCATATGATCTAAAACTATGCCAAATTTCACACTCCTCCGTGCGCGCATTTTGCTTAAGAACCCGTTGAAAGATTTACCTTCACGTAATAATATATAGATATTTATCTTCACACTCTTTAAAATTGTTACAGTGTTTTCTTTTAATAGTAAGATACATTATTTTAGTAGTTCAGGCAAATTTTAATTTAAAATTTTTAATATTAATTTAAATTTTTTCAACATATTGAAAAAAAAAAAAATATTTTTTAAATATTTATATTACATATGTATTGGCACTACCTCATCTCAAAATTTGTTTTTAATTATGAAAAATTAAAATATATAACTAAAAAATATAACTGACTCAGATTTTAATTTAAATCAAAAATGTGTATTTTTTCTCCTCAAAGACGTTCACCACCTGAAAATATTTATATAGTATATAAATTAATTCTCTTCACCTTTAATTTGATTAGTCTGATCGTGTTTTATAATACTGCTCAGGCGATTTAAATAGGACGAGTGTATAAAATATGTATTTAACCACAATTATTCTCTCTTTACTCCACAATTTTAGAAATTCAACTCACTGTAACGTTTACAAAAATTAATTAACATTTTAAAAATATATCTATTCAAGAAAATTAATTAAAAATAATTCACGTTTTCGATAACAATTATATTTTTTTTTTCAATCAAAATGATTTTCCTCATTGTCATGTGAATATTGTGAGTATTTGTTTTTACAATTACTAATTAGAAATTTAATCGGCTAATTTGGTAATTCCATATGATAAAATAGTCATGCCAATATAATGATTTTTTGTGGCTTTTTGTTTGCTTATATTATTATATATTTAAGTACTCTTATTACTGAGTTATCTTATAAATTATGACACGTTAAAACACAGAATAAAACATTTGTACTTAATGTTAGCGACAACATGCAAAACATGTTAAGATAACTACGATACAAATTAAACAACACATAAACTTAGTAGTAATAAAAATCAATTTAATATTTACAACAACGAAAAAATAGGGTACTCGTAAAAAGATAAAAGTACCTAATAAATTTGAACTACGAACAAAAAGAGTCAACAATAAAAAGAGACCCTGCAAACATATTCGAAATAAAAGAAATTTGATATATTTTTATGACTTTAAAAAAAATTGGTTTAGTAAGACGAAGGAAATTGCTATAACTTTTCAGCCCTAATACATTAAAGAGTAATATATATATATATCAATTAGTAGATAAGTCGATTTTTTGTGACATCTTATACGCTCTCAGTTACCAACCGATTTTGACAAAAAAATATACCATTTGAAAGTTCTTTATTTACAGATGTGCACCATCTCTACAAATATGCACTATCTGGTACATTTTTTTTTGGAGTAATAATCATTTAAAGTTGGTACTAACACATATTTAAGCTTCAAATAAAAAACTATACAATGCTGTGTGTGTGTTTATGAAATGGCTAAAATTGATTAGCATACCTTTAGGCTATTATAAAATAATTTATTAACAAATCCATTTATATATATTCTGTGTGTTCAATAAATATTTATAATGAAATTTAATGAATTTTATTTAAAAATTCACAATTTAATGAATTTAATTTAGATATTCATATATTTTTTATACATCTATAATATTAATAGGCTAGGCGATTTCTCGTGACTGTTGTTTTGTTCTACCGTGTTATCCCGATTTTGACCAAACGTATATTATCTGAAAGGTATTTTTTAAGCCGTTTTGCAGATTTACAGATTTTTAAATTTTTTCTTTTACTTTGAGTAAATTGTATTTAAAGTTGCTACTAACACATAGATACAATTATACAATGCTAAGTTTGTGCTTATTAAATTTGTTAAAGTGTTTGTAATAAAATTGAGTTTGTTTTGTGTTGATATGTGAATTGGCTGTAATTGATTAGCATATTTTAGGGTCTTTATTTAATGAAAAAATAAAATTTTCTAGAATTTGCGCTCCAATTTCGAGGTTGGAATCTGCTAGTATAGATTATTAAATTATTGAAGAAAAAAATTTAAAGAAAAAAATAAAATTTCGTAGAATTTGCACTCGAATTTCAAGGGCTGGTCTCTGCTAGTATATATATGTACAGTAGGCTGTCCCGTCCTTGAATGAGAAAAATGGTTTTTCGAGCCACACTTTCGCAAGAGGTATCAAAATTTGCGTAATTTTACAATGACCACGGTAGAAGTAATAAAAATCCAATTACATGCCATCTTGAGGGCTCTACTTTTGAAAACGTTTTTACAAACCTAAACCGTATGCTTAAAATAATAAATAAAAAAAAAAAACGAGATACAAATTTATTTTATTAATATATTTTATACTTGTAATTAATGTACAATAAAATAAAACTTATAATAAATGACTAAAACTTAAAATGTAAACATATTTTTTTGACAAAAATTTGGCATTTCTGCTCGTGATTTCAACCTGGTTCTAATAAGGCCATCTCTAGAAGCAGCGTTAGTTACACTTTGAGAGGCATCTGTTACCAGTTTAACACATCTTTCCACAGCTTGTGTGTGACAAGGAAAGTCAACAATTTCCAAGCTGTTATCTTTTGCCATGATTTGAAGGTCATCATTAGAAATATACCGAAGAACCGGCGGTGCTGTAACCCCACACTCGTGCCATATAATAATTTCGGTGTAATCTCCAGCAGAGAAGTTAATTTTTGGTGGTTTAAATATTCTGTGTTTAGTGGTACTTTCAGCTTCTCTAGCTTTAATTATTCTTTGCAATGCCAGCTCCCGAATGTGGTCTCTATCATCAAACAGCATACTGACAAGTAGATTTTCCGGGTGAGCAAAAAAAGCATTTCTTTCGATAACAGAATCCACAACTGATCGCATATTTTCGGGTAAAAAACGAGAGTACAAAATCAGATGAAAAATATGTTTGGCTCCTTCTTTAAAAGACGTTTTTTGTTTGATTAGGAACCAAATCGGAGCGTATACTTTAACAACGTAATTGACAAGTAGTTGCAATTTTTCTGATGGATTAAGGGTACTTACGTAAACTCTGAGTAGACGATTAGCAAAGGTAAGCCATCTCGAGTGCGCAATTTTTCCAGGTTTTCGGTTTGCCAGCTCAGGACTACAATAACCAGTTTGAACAGCTTTACATATCTCATAAAGATATTTTTGATCCGTACTTAGTTGATCGACCACATTTTTCGGCAAGTCAGGCAAATTACCAGCCACCGCACAAAAAGACACCGTTGTTTCATTTTCACAAGTAACTAATTGTTTTCCAATAAGTCCGGAATATTCTCTAGGTCCCGAAGTGCAACCATCTAAAGTCAAGAATAAATGACGAAGGGGTAACTCATTGGCATGGAGCATACAAACACACCATTGCAGCGGTCTCTTCAAATACTCCTCCAAATATTGAATAACGCCACCCTTCCAACCGGTATTAGTTGCAGTTCCGTCACATCCAATGCAAATCACGTCATCTAAATTCCAACCTTTATCTTCTAATAAAGTTGTGATCGAAGTTAGAATGCCCTTTGCAGTGCCACGACTTGGCGTTGTGTGACCCAAATAAATTGATCCAGGTTCTGCTAAAATTGAGATGTGTTCTTCTAAAATTTCTTTGCGATGGTAACGATCCCCTATTTTCTCACTTATCAGAGTCTTGTCTTTTCGTCCATCAAAGTAAATGCTTTTAATAACAATATTTCCAATGTCTTTTGAATTTTCTTTCCGGACTTTAGATACAGCTCTGTGTATTTTGTTTTTATCGATTACCAGAGTTAAATTTTCGGTAGAAATTAAGCCGAAGTCAGTCAAAACCGCAGAAGCAACAGCAGCAGCAGAGCGAGTCGATAAACCGTATCTATCACAGACCTTAGCAACTGTTGGCAACGGCAATGTATTCCGATTCGTCGTTGAAGTCGAAGGTGTATCTGGCGAAAGTATGTTAGTGGGAGATGCCTCCGTTATCGGATACGTTTCTAGGGAAGATTCACACAGTGAAACACAATTTTCTGGGATAGAATCGGTTTCTTGAGTAGAACGCTGCTTTTTTGCTGCCCTTATGGAATGTTCAGTTTGTCTCTGCTTTCGTTTTATTAATCGAGCTGTTTCTATTTTATCAACTCCACATATAACCATTTTTCTGTAATTTCTTTGATCCAACAAAAAACTTCTTTCATTGATTGGAACTTTCTTAGGTTTTAAACAAGAACAAAATTCAAATGAAGTGCATTTGCAAGCAGCAACGTCGAAAAGCTTCTCAGATGACTCCAAAAAACACTTTAGTTTGTTTTCGAAACCATTTTTTCGTTTGCTTTTGGGGTATCTTTTCAAATGGAGGTACTTTTCGAAATAGGATTTGAGTAACTGAATAACTCGTTCCTTTGTTACGATTGGAATCGAAGCTTTGGTCCAAATATTGTCAATCTCTTCAAAAACAATCGCATATATATCTGAATTTGATGGATCTTTTCCATTATACTTTAATTTCATGTTATACTTGATAAATAAAATATATTTAAGAACGCCTCTTATAGTTGGTAGCTGCCGATCATCAAGTTCCTTATATGGTCCCAATATAACACAAGTTGTCTCACTACGCCTCGAACTCATTTTTTTTAATCACAAACACCGCTCTTAATACTGTAACTCAACTGACCAATGTACTATAAATTAGTTTAGTTTTTTTAGTTTTCTTTTTTGGGGAAACCCCAATTTACGTATTTTGGTATTAATAAATATAACAAGTGATTTTGAAGTGTTGCCAGATTTTTTATTTTTTTCATGTTCAAGGGTTTCTATATTTTAGGGAGTAAGCTGTAACTATAAAAGGAACTTAAAAACTGGTTCGTAATAAACAAGAGTTCGCTATAACTGTAATAATTGGTATATAATTTGAAAGTGAATGTTTTGGGTCCGGAAAAAATTTTTTTCCCGGATTTTTTTTTTTATAAAAAATTCTTTATAACCGGAGTACGTTATAAACGAACTCCACTGTGTCTACCAAATTCGTAGTCGCCGTTAAAGTGTTGTTGTTATATATAGTCGTGGTATATTTAGTTTAGGTGTCGAAATTAAGGATAGGGAAATATAATCATGAAAATAACTACTTTTTAAAACTTTGAAGATCGGTAGAACCCTAAAGATATTGTTTCTTTTTATTTTTAAAATCATTTTGGGAATCTACGATCAATTACGCAAATTTTAAGAGGTCTTGCGTTAGGGAAATCCAAAAAAAAGAAATTCGGGACAACCTAATGTACAGTGGGGAGAGATATTGGCTACACATAACTGGTAAAAAGAAAGACCTGCATTGTTGGTAAAAAAAAACAAATATTAAGCCACGGTTAAAATTGCCAGAGAGCACAGAAATTGGACAGTGGATGACTTCAATTCGACGCACAGTGGACCATATTTTGAGAAGGCGGCCAAAAATCATTTTTTTTTTTTTTTTGTTACCAATTTTAAAGTTATGTTATTCGTTTGAAAGTAAATACTAGTAAACCTCGGGAGCCAAAAATTGCGACTCTATAATAGTCTGAATTAGAGTTATATAGTTTAAATACCTGACAAAATGGAAACAATTTAAATAACAGATAAATGGTAAAAAAAAAACTATTGCGACATAGCCCTTTAAGATATGAGCAGGTATGCTTCACCTTTTAAAAGGGTTAGGGTGTGGGTTTTTTATGCTTCTAAAAGTTGCGATTCATAGCACACGTCATGAAAGGATAGCTTAGTATGCAAAATTTCTTATTAACGCAGTGGCCAGCTAAAATCCAGACCTTGAGGCGATTGCAAATTTATGGTCAATTGTGGAGAGACGGTTGGGACAATATTGATTAACTCTAACCAATTTGAACTATGTTTGGCAGTGGGTTCAGCGCGAATGGTAGAATATTCCAAATGAAGAATCGAAAATTTTGGGGGGAGAGTATGTGGTTTATAAAAAATTACGATAAAATAAATTTTTTTTGCTGGTGCGTAATTATATAAGCAGTATTAAATTAGTGAGAAAATTCTAGTCTAGATCGACTATTTGATATCTTATGCCATGCGTTTAGAGAAAGGGTCTTAGGTCCAACTAATTTTTTTATAGAAAATAAGCATAATGCAGATATGTTCATATATGGTGTTATATTTATAGTTCCCTAGTCAGATCGAAAAATAAACCGATCTCGATTACATTTGGTGGAGTCACTTATGATTTACAAAAACATATGTTACCCTGCTTAAGAAAACCCACCTAGTGTGTCAAATTTCATGAATTCACTTTTTTGTATTTGTATGTAAAGAAACCTCCAGTTTTCATATTAAACTGCTCGCAAGTCTCAAAAAGATCGGAAAGTAATGAAAAAATGCAATTACATAAAACAGTAAAAACACAGTTCATCACACTCGAGAGACTTTTTTACAATTATTAAAACAAACTCAGAGTTTTAGCACTAATTGATGACACAAACATTGAATCAAAACAAACAAATCAAAACAAACATTCAACAATGAAATGAGAACGCGCACACTATGAATATGCAACAAAAAGGGGGAAACTTTAATTGCGTTTTATTCAAAAACTTGTTTTGACACACAAGGTGTTTTTTTGCCAGATTTAAGTGAAGATCGGAAAATAGCTTTATAAGGGGCTATGACTAAGAATTATCCTACAGAATTTAGTATGTACTACTGATAAATGGGTGTAAGAAACACACGCAAACCAAATTTTACCGAGATATATATGATAATATGGATCGTATGGCAATTTAAGTCCATCTCATAGGTGTCATTTGTATGGGAAAATTCACTGATTTTCAATAATTCCAATAGCATTCATGCCATGGCCGAGAAAAGCCTATATACATACCTATTTTCATCAAAATATATTCATATTTGCGATTATGTATAAGGTTGACATGGACACACAGATTTCCGTTCCCGACAGACATCTCTAAATCGACTCAGAAGGTAATTCTGAGTCGATCGATAGAAAAAAAGTTTGTGTTAGTTACAAGCAACAGCACAAACTCATAATACCCTGACCACATACATAGCAGTGTAGGGTATAAAAACATTTTACTCAGCTAACAGTTAAATTAGACATTTGTTATTACTTTTGTTTTTGTTTGTCATGATTAGTTGTTATTTATTACATATTAGTCATATTTCGAAATGCCACGCGGTTGTCAAGTACTTGTCCGATAGTGAGAAATACAAAATTACTGCTTTTCAGGAAGAAGGTGTTAATGTTTTGCGAATTTGCATGGAAATTACAGCGGTGTGATAAGGCTGACTGAATTTTTTTTTTAAAGTGGCCTTCTAATTACGGACAAAGTAAAATAAATTTAAAGAAGAAAATTTCAGTTCGAAGCAAACACAAGATTGTCAAAAGCGCCAGTTAAATGTGTCGTGATAGACAGAAAATCGCACATTACAGCAGCCATCAGTAATTCGCTGTCAAAAAAATGAAAATGCGCCATAAAAAGAAAGTATTTTTATACCCTATACCACTGTGTGGTTTGGGTATAATGACTTTGTGCTGCTGTTTGTAACAACCAAAAATCTTTGACCTAGACCCATCTTTAATTATACCGATCGAATCAGAATCACTTTCTGAGTTGATATAACAATGTCCGTCCGTCCGTCCGTCCGTCTGTGTGTCCATGTAAACCTTGTAATCAAACTGCAGGTCGGAAATATGAATATATTTTGATGAAATTTGGTATATAAGCTTTTATCGGCCATGGGATGAACGCTATTGAAACTGGTGAGAATCGGTCCATGTTCAGACCTAGCCCCCATACAAATTACCCCTATGAAATCGACATAAATTACCATAAGATCCAAATTGTCATATAGATCTTACTCAAATTGGGTTTGTATGCGTTCATTACATCCATTAATGAGTAGTCCAAAAATGATACCTTTGGCCCCATATAGAGCTGCTTCCCGATCTTCACTTAAATCTATTAAAACACAAAAGTATTGCACTGATTCTTCTCAAATTTTGTTTGTATATATTTTTGCAAAATACAAGAGACTTTACCAAACATGATCAGGATCGGTCCATTTTTGGACCAAGTCCCCATATAGATATAGCATCCGATATGAACTTTTTCATATCTGCAGCCAAAAAAATTAATAAAAATCCCACTCAAATTTGGTTTATGCTTATTTTCTATATCCAGTTAGTTGGGCCTGAGAGATAGGGTCTCTTAACGCATGGTATAGGGTATCGTATAGTCGGTCTAGACCGACTATAATTTTCTTACTTGTTTTGCTTAAAACAATGTGAATACGGACTGGAATATGGTATGCAAATTTTTTCAATCTGTAGTCAACATATTTTGGAATTTTTTTTACCGATGAAAAAGTTGAACTTAGAGAGTCCGTGCATAAAGAAAACGGAATCATTGTGACAACGGATATTATGCCAACCGAATTGTGGTAGTGGTAATAACCGAACTTTAAGTTGAATACGATTTCAATTCTGTTATCTTAAAAGTAAATATTTGACCACAATAGAAAATGGTTAGCTGCTATTAAATTTCTCTTGATGCAATCGAAAACACAGTTATTAAACTTTAGAACAATTCGGTAGGCGAATTTTTTTTCTGTATATGGTTTAAATTTTTACTGGAGCGTTTTACGTAAGGTACCACGATATTTTTCTAAAAGAAATTTTGGCGGTGGGTCTCTGATGAATTGAGGTGCATTCTGTGTCGATGGTATGCTAGAGTTACTAATATAAAAAAGGAATACACAACTCGTTTTCCAAACAAATCTTAAACCCTTTTTTGAACAAAATCGAAAGAAAAAAAATTCGAGCAACTTAACGCCGCACTGTGGCTCAAATTTTGATTTCATTGGCCAAAAGTCAAATTTTTTTTTGTCATCGATTTTTAAAATTTTTACTCCTTTTTGTAGCTTATATATCCAGATTAAGGTAGCCAAAAAATTAGGTTAAACTATTGACAATTGTGGGCGTGGCATGCTGTCAAACTCAACTGTTTTTTTTAATTCAGCAAAAGGTGTTTTTTTTTTGTTTTTTATCAAAAATAAATGGTTACTACTCGCAAGCTATCATCGATATTGGCCTGCGGTCTTTTTTATAATGTTAGTAGGATTATAGTCTTTAGTTTTTGTAAGTAGTCACAGTTCTAACGTTTGATATTAGGGGCGTTATGAAATATTTATGAAACCACTATATTTTTCTCAAATTTAAACTTTAGTGGAATAGAACTTCTAAAGGAAGTAAGGGAACAAGAAACGTATACCACCCGGAGAAAGGCGAATGTATCCTGTTTAACCCTATATATACTTTTGCACCCCCCACGAGCCCCCGGTAGAACACTTTTTTCATTTTAATGAAATTACTCTAAAAAAATTACTCTAAAAAAAATTTTGTTTTTTTACTTTAGACTACGTAAAAGTAAAATAATTAAATAAAATACCTGCGAAAGGGTTTATTGGCTTTGTTTTGATCAGCAAAAAAATAAGTCATAAAATGATCACAATAGGTTCTACAGTAAACAAATGATCTCTTTCTTAATTTACCTGTTGTCAAATTTAAGGGTCAACCAAAGTCATAAACAATTTTATAAGTTTGTCAATAATCGCGGCACTAAACCACTAAAGATAAAAAACCACCCCATATTGGCGAGAAACTAATTAGTTTTACCTGATATTGAAGTCTGGATAACAAGTGCAGTTTTGTTCAATTTAAGTACTACCTGCTATGAAATTAAAGATCAATGTGTGAATAACATGTACCTAAAAATGTATAAAATGACGGATTCTATAAGGGATTACTCAATAATAAGTTAATACTTCAAGTGTACGGACGTATATTCGCAAGTGATAAAAAGTGATAAAAAAGTGATAACAGACGCAAATAAAAATATTGAGAAAAATATGGAGAACTTTAGTTATAAAGAACTGGCCGAAGAGTATTTTCGAAACAAAAACCAGGAAGATGTTCTTAGTTACGTTAAAATAAAATTAAACTTAAATTCGTCTAGTACCGAAATACAAGAGCAATTATCTAATTTCGTCAAAGTACTAAAAAAACGATTGAAAGAAGTTAACTACTGTAAACAAAAGTTTTATAATAAAAGTGCAAACTGGTTAGAAGGCCAACTTAATGTTGGTGGAGAAACAGCAAAGCTAGATAAGGCTGGAAGACCACGCAAATCATTGGACAACTGCAGCGATAGATCTAAGAGGCGGAAACTTAAAAATTTTAACGAGGAAATTGGTTCTACAAATATAAAAGAATCTTTTCTACATCAATTACGAGCACAAAACCAATTAACAAAAGTGGATATCATTGAAAAAACTTGTAATGCTAGTCCAGTGAGAACAAAGCGAATTCTTAAAAGTATACCAACTCCGAGCGATGCAAAACAGTTCACAAATGAGGAGGCATTAGCATTATTTCTGGATTTGAAATTAACAAAACACCAATATATTCAGCTCAGATTGCGTGCGATTGAAAAAGGCTCAAATATGTATCCAGCATATCATCACATAACAGCTGCTAAAATAGACTGTTTGCCATCAAAGGACACTATTACAATCACACCAATTTCGGCAGAAGTACAACTACAATCTTTACTTGATCACACAGCCAAACGCTTGCTACAATCAATAACAGGAACTGAGTTAAAGAAATATGGAAACACAAAGTTAATTCTATTTTGTAAATGGGGATGTGATGGTTCTTCGGGACAAAAACAATACAAACAAGTTGTATGTGAAAATATTTCGGACTCAGATATGTTCATGGTATCATTTGTACCATTGCGATTGAAAAAGATTTTGGAAGATTCGGAGCCTTCGAGTAGTACAACGCAAACAATGGATATTTGGAAAAATGAGACACCATCTTCTACGAAATACTGCAGGCCAATCAAATTTGAATTCAAAAAAGAAAGTCATGATGCCATTAACAAAGAAGTTAGTGATATCAAGGCCCAAATAGCAACACTACAGCCATTACAATTACAGTTAGATGGGCAGCAAATTGAAGTAAGCTACCAATTAGTGCTGACAATGATAGATGGAAAAGTAGGTCAGGCTTTGACTAACACGAAGGCTGCATCCAGCTGCATTATATGCCAAGCAACGTCAAGCCAATTAAACCAAGTCCCGACAAAATCATTCGATAATACCGATGCCTTCGAATTTGGATTATCACCACTACATGCAAGAATACGACTTATGGAACACATACTAAAAATCAGTTATGATTTGGATTTCGGGCCTTCAGGATCAATAAGAAACAACGAAACCAACAAAGAGTTAAGAAGTTCAAAAAAGAAACATGTTCAAGATGAATATCGCAAATTTGGATTGATTATAGATCAGCCAAAACAAGGGTCAGGCAATACAAATGATGGCAATACCGCAAGAAGATTCTTTTCAGATCCAGAAGCAGCATCTGAAATAACAGGAGTGGATTTAAACCTTATTTTCAGATTTAAAATAATCCTAGAAGTACTTGCGTGCAATGAAGAAATTGACTCTAGAAAATTTGGAGATTATGCTAAGGAAACTGCAAAAATATATACAACCAACTACCCATGGAGAAATATGTCTGCAACAGTCCACAAAATCCTTTATCATGGAGAAGATGTCATTAAATATCATTTGGTGCCACTTGGAGATCTATCAGAGGAGGCTCAGGAAAAAAGGAACAAGGATTACAGATTTTATAGACAGCACAATACTAGAAAAATGTCACGAAATTCCACAAATGAAGATCTATTTAATATATTATTGGCAACGTCAGATCCGTTCATCTCCAGTATTCGAAATCAATGGAAAGTGGAACATCGGGATTTAGATGAAGAAGCCAAAAAACTACTAAAGAACAGAAATAGCACAGAACAAAATATGGAATATTTGCAATCAATATTTGAGTCTAATGAATAATAATTATAATTGCCTTTCATTGTTATTTAAGTACGAAAAACATAGTATTAGTAAAAAATAATAATAAACAGAACCTACCATTGTTACAAATGCTATTTAAATCTATTGCAGTTTTTATTCTTAAAAGGTTTCCCACATATGAATGCAATGTTTTAATAGATAAGAAAGATTCAAAAAATAAGAACCCATATTTTCATATCAAAATTAAAAAAAAAATTAGAATCATTGCGCTAATGTTTAGCAGATTTATTTAGCTAGTGTAACAAATTAGGCAGCAAACACTAATAAATTTTTCTGTAGTAATAATAATATTCCTTGAGTGTAAGCAAATTGCAAATTTGATAGCAAACATTTTTAATTTTTTAGTAATACTAGTTAAATTTCTAGTGAATTTTACTATTTTGTTGCGTGTAAAAATTTTTTTGAGTGTAAAAATTTTTTTGAGTGTAAGCATTAAAAAAATTTCATTATTACAAAAAATGTTTATAATAATTATTTAACTCCAAATATGACACTTTCTCATAAATAAAAATAAATAAAAAAAAACATATATCACGCTAAAAGTTAAAAAAAATCAAAAGTTAAACTTTGACCTAGAATTCCTTCAAAAGTACCCAATCAATTTAAATGAAATTCACACTGAGTCAAGATCAACTATCTATCTATCTATTAAAAAAAACAGTACTAAAATATTTTGATCGGTTCAAAAGTTACAGAATTTTGGCCAATGAAAAATGATTTTCAGCCACTGTGCGCCGCTGTTAACACCAGTTAATCACACAATACATATCATTGTACATCAATGGCCAGCATATTCTTCTGATCAGAAAACATCTGAAGACTCGTGGTACGCAAATACTTTGGTGGCCGTGTCAATTGAAGCTTAGGAGACAATCACTTATAAATCTTTGAGCTCATCTAAAACAATGGGGCCTCTACTCACCACTAGTTTTAAATTAGTTTTTAGTTTCAATTCATAGTTTTTATACCCTATATCACTATGTGGTCAGTAGGGTGGCCCTTCATTATATGGAACAAAAAAACTGAGTGAATACAAAGTTTTGGGCCAATCAAAAAACATTTAGAGGTGGCTGAACGCGAGTGAAAATTTCAAGTGTATTTTATATTGGGAAAACATATGACTTTTTTTTTTCAGTTTTTATGAAAATTTCATTCCATAGCTTAATTTTTCTGACAAATTGCTACATAATTCGGGATAAGTATTAAATTATCTTTCCAAAAAGCTATAAAACTTCAAAAACGAATAAAAAGTCGCCAAGAAATAGCAAACGCCCCAGATCAATTTTGTTAAAAAAAAAACAAGGCCATGAAATTTGATGGCATTTTTTCAACTTCGAAAAATTCATTAAAGCCATAATTTTTTTTTGGTCCTTATACTTATAAATACTCAGATATGAAGTATTGTCTTATTACCACGTTGCGCATTGAGACTGAGAACGGGAAATTTTTTTGATAAAATTTTGAAAACTCCTTATTCAAGTTTTAAAAAATTTTCTCAAACAAATGGTTCTCGCCCTTAAAGGTTATGTTAAACACATGTTACCGATTAACTGTTTAAATTTTTAAGTAAATCCCTTTGGCAGAATTTTTTTGACCAGGATTTTATTTTTGCGGATTTCGAGAAAAATGGGATTTTTTAAAATATTCAGTAAACGTACTCTTTCTAAATACTTTGTAACAAAAATACATCACTTCTCTACTTTCAAATATTATATTTTATCTTAATAGCCTATGGTTTCGGAAAAAAATAATATGACCCCATTAACCCCTTTGGAATTGGGGTCACATATGACCCCAAGCTTATTAAAGACAGTTTATTAAAAAAATGTAAATATTTTGTAAGTGCTGTTGAATTTTTAGATGCGACGCTTAAAATATAATAACCAAATGTGTAGAACTTCCGCTCCTAAAATTTGGGTTAAATTCGAGAACACTAACCCGTTATTTGCCAAGGCCAGCTTTGGTTTTTACGATATTTTTAAATAAAAATTACCGAAAACTGGGTTTTCTATTACACTCGATGAAACCACTACTTAGAATTTAAGCAAAATATTTCGGTTATTTTTTGTTCATTTCACCCTACAGTGGTCCTGGGATCAAAATAATCCATTGTTATATATTTTTGGTGTAATTATCTGCTTAAATTAAAACAACTTTTAATCAATTTTGTTATAAAATTATTTTATTTAGTGATATTCTTTCAAAAATAAAAGTTGTAGCTGATACAGCAGAACACGGTGTTAAATTGATTGAGGAGTATAATAACATATTAACAAAGAATGAACAAAAAAGCCATAATTCTTGCAAGTCGTAAGTGATTACAGAAAAAAAATTTGAATCGCACACTAAATCATCCTTAAATACACCAAAAAGTAGAATTAATTTTATATTTCATATTCTTTTAAATAAATTGTCTTTTATTCGCTTTGGGTCATTTGTGGATCTTCTTATTTTATTTAGAAAAATATAGATAGTTTTTATACATAAAATAATTTTATAACAAAATTGATTAAAAGTTATTTTAATTTGTGTTCGCGAGCAATAAGCAAATAGTTGCACCAAAGATATATCACAATGGATTATTTTGATCCCAGAAGCACTTAAGGGTTAAATAAATAAAAATTAACCGTATTATTTTCCTGAAATTCTAAATAGTGGCTTCATCGAGTTTAATAGAAAAACTCGGTTTCGGCAAATAAAGGGTTAACGTTCGCGAATTTAACCCAAATTTTAGGAACGGAAGTTTTATACATTTGGTTATTATATTTTAAGCGTCGCACAGTGAGACAGCCCTATAGTAACCGCGGCAAAAAATGGTTTTTGGCGTGTCGTCCAATTTGGAAGAAATTTTCACAGTATATTAACAGATATATTAGTAACAATACCCTGAAATTTCAGCCTCATAACTTCATCACTTTTTGGTATAGAGCAAGTCAAAGTTGAGGTATGCCAACGCGCTTGAAATATGTTAGTTCAATATGTAATATTCAAAAGCTTATTAATAAAAGAAATACATAATAAATATAACTTTAAATTATTTTTTTAATTAATCTAGTTGTTGTAGAATGAGTAGATGAAAAAATAAGTTAAAAAAAAAACACAAAAAAAAATTTCTTAACAACAGAATTGTGGTGTAAAAATTGAACATTTTGCATTTTCAATGGACTAGGAAATATAGAGCAGCCCCTCGCCCTAGGTGCAAACTTATATCAAATGAAAGACTGAAGTCTCAGCTTTCGTCTAAAGTAAAGGACATATAGCAAAAGTTTGCAAAAGTACTTTAAACATACAAGAAATACGCAACGCGCACATTCTGTCGCTATACGTATGTTAGCATGCAATAGCGTGTTTACAACTTTTTACTTTTATTTTTTTTAATTGTTTACAACTATTCACTTATTGTTTATTATTATTTTATTTACATTATTCATTTGATTCATAATTTTTTTGAAGGTCATTGACTTTGGAGCAAAACCTACTGAAATGAATAATTTGGATGCACTTATCTTGAGAACAAATTCAGCTGAAGCATTGAAATTTGGAATTTTGCCGCTACATGCTCGAATAAAATTCACGGAATGTATATTACATATCAGTTATAATGAAAGTTTTAAAGCGTGGAGGACAAATAAAGACACAAAAGAACATAAAGAAGCTGTTAAAATAGAAATAAAAAAAAATTCAAATTAGTTCTGGGTTTAAAAGTCGATGTGGTGAAACAAGGCATGGGAACAACCAATGATGGTAATGTCTCTAGAAGATTTTTTGAAAATCCAGAAATAACCGCTGACATAACTGGTGTAAATGTAGACTTAATTCACCGCTTTAAAATTATATTAAATACTATAAATAGTAGTAAAAATATAGATGTTGGTAAAATCCATACGTATTGCATGGACACTGCAAAATTGTATGTAGAGTTTTATGGCTGGTATTACATGCCTATCACTGTGCATAAAGTTCTCATTCACGACAGCAAAATGGTATCTGAGGCTATATTGCCAATAGGTTTGTTTGCAATTTTTATTTTTGAAAGTATTTTTTTAAATTTTATTTAATATTAACTTTTTTTTTTGCTACAGGAATGTTATCCGAAGAAGCGCAAGAAGCAATGAATAAAGAGTATAGATACTGTACGCTATTCCATTCTCGTAAAAATTCACGTATTTCTACGAATGAAGATGTAATGCACTATTTGCAAATATCATCAGATGAGAATGAAATTGAAAAAATTAGAATACCATGATGATATTAAAAAGTTATTGATAGAATGAAAAAAAAAATTGTTCTTTTTTATTGCATTTCAATGGGAGGTGGGCGTAATAGTGGGCGTGTTATTGTAATTTTTGCATGAAACATTTTAAATGATATAAATTACAGTAATATCAAATTTGAAGGTTGTACCTAAAATATTTTAGAAAATATGGCACTTATTATGTTGAGGTTGTATGGGTGGTGGGGGCAAAAGTGGGCCGAAGTTCAAAATTTTTTTCCGATAATGTTTGTGACAATATAACATTCAAGTATACCAAAATTGAAAGTTATACCAAAAGTATTACGGACAATACGGCATTTTACAAATTTCGATTGTATGGGAGGTGGGCGTAAAAGTGGGCGAATTTTCTTAATTTTTTTTTTTTAAACTGGAATTGTCTCAAAAATAAACTGTGCAAAATTTCGAAGCTCTACAATGACTCCTTGTATTTAATGCCGGTGTTGTCTCACTGTGCGTCGCATCTAAACATTCAACAGCAGTTACAAAATATTTGAATTTTTTTGAATAAATTTACTTTTATTAACTTGGGGTCATATGTGACCCCAATTCCAAAAGGGTTAATGGGGTCATATTATTTTTTTCCGAAACCCTATGCTATTAAGATAAAATGTAATATTTACATTTACAGAATATTTTACAAAAATCCCATTTTTTCTCGAAATCCGCAAAAAATAAAATCCTTGTCAAAAAAATTCTGCCATAGGGATTCAGTTACAAATTCACACAATTGATCTGTAACATGCATTTAACAAAACCTTAAAGTGCCAGATCCATTTTTTAAAATTTTGTTTAAGAAAATTGTTTAAAACTTGAAAAAGAAGTTTTCAAAATTTTATCAAAAAAATTACCATTTTCGGTCTCAATGCGCAATAGGTTAAAAACATGGTAATAAAACAATACTTGATATCTGAGTACTTATAAGTATAGAGACCAAAAAAAATAATGTGGCTTGAATCAATTTCTCAAAGTTGCAAAAATGCCATCAAATTTCAAGACCTAGTTTTTTTTTTGGCACAAAAGTGGTCTGGGGCATTTGCTATTTCTTGGCGGGTTTTTATTCGATTTTGAAGTTTTATAGCTTTTAGAAAAGAAAATTTAATACTAAAGAAGTCATATTTTCCCATATAAACACATTTGAAATTTTCAATCGCGTTGAGCCACCTCTAAATGTTTTTTGATTGGCCCAAAACTTTGTATTTCTCAGTTTTTTTGCTATTCCCATATATCTAGGGGGTTCGACCGAGAGTTTGAACACTTTTTGTATTAAGGGCCACCCTACTGCTCACAGATTTGTGGTCTGTGTGTATGCTTAAAATTATAAGAGTAATTAATAAATATTTGTATACCCTATACCACTATGTGCTATGGGTATATTGAGTTTGGTCTGATGTGAGTTTGTATTAAAAATATTTGATAAAAGTGCATCAACAGATTCAAAATCACTTTTTGATTAACGTTAGTGGCGTCAGTATGTTGGTCTCTCCGCTGTCGGTGTAGCCATGCATTGGTCCGTGTTTAGACCTATCCACCAGACAGATAGCGCAGGAAAATCTAGATATTTATTATATAAATAAATAAGTAGTCCAACAATAAATAACGTAAAACCATTTTTAGTCATAGTTCCCACATAAAGTAACGTCCCAATATTCACTCAAATCGATCAAGCAACAAATATATTCCATAGATCTTTATTGAATATTGATTGCATATATGTTTTTCAGTAAAATAAGCGACATTATTAAAAACGTGTAATGATCAGTCCATATCTTGACCTAATCCTCGTAGAAAAGTAGAATCCGATACAAACTTTTTCATATCTACAGGGCACACATGTATAACAATTCCAATTGATTTAGTCTTATTTTCTATATCCAATTATGAATCCAGCAAAGTTGAATCTAATTCCAAAACTCATGGTAAAGGGTATCGTATAGTCGCTCTAAACCGACTATAATTATCTTAATTATTTTATATATATTTTTTCCCTCTTATTATTTTTCCTTAAAAAAAAAAACAACTTGTATCTATATGTAGTTTGTTAAACACAATTGTTAAGAATGTGATGATTGTGCCCCTTTCTACATCATGTAACCCTCAAAACCTACTTGCCTCACTTTGACTTTAGTTATATTTCCCTGTTTGTTTTTATTTTATTTTTTTTTACTCTATGGTAAAGTTTACATTCCATTATATATATATATCTTTAGTTTTGTATTGTTTCTTTTCTTCAGCTTATTTGCAGAGAATCGAAAGAATTAATTGCTTATATTAAAATATTTAAAGATAATATTGTATTTAAATTTGTGTATAAAATCAATGTTGTGTATAAAATGTTGTGTATAAAATCTATGTATATAAAATCTTTAATCCTATTCATATTATAAAAAAAAAACTAGCCAATCCGGCCAAAGTAACTTCGCCATAGTTAACAGTCACAATTGAATTGTTTTTTGCGTGGTTTTAAAATATTCAGTTTATATAAACATTTCGTTATGCCATTATTTATATATAGACTATATATTTATTTTGTGTGGTAAATTTCAAGCCTTTCGATCCCTTCCCGCCAATTTTTGGTTCGAATATATGCATTAAAAACTGATGGACACTCATATATTGTAAAGGGTTTTGCTATTGTAATAAACTAGATATAATTAATATCCTTGTATAAGAGGTATTACGCCCTCTGAGTTGATACCACCCATTTATGCCAGCATTTTTTTATTTAATAACTATTTTT
The DNA here is from genome assembly GCA_963682025.1 of Cordilura impudica. Taxonomy (NCBI): domain Eukaryota; kingdom Metazoa; phylum Arthropoda; class Insecta; order Diptera; family Scathophagidae; genus Cordilura; species Cordilura impudica. The sequence goes on along the minus strand of OY821519.1, from coordinate 72,245,585 downwards.
GACTATACTGCTTATATTACGAGTAATACCTTATGGACTAACATATAGGTTATAATAGTACCTCAGATATTTGAATTTGTATGAGAGGTATCATGCGTACATGTCCGATCCGCCTTATTTTCGTTTGGATACTCACAAAGTTTCAAGTGTTCTGTTATTGTAGTAAACAAGATATAAACATGCACTTTGTGTCTGAGGTGCGACCCCTTCTGACTTGATTTCCCCCACTTTTTCCAGCATTACTCACATTAACGGTTAATGACTTTGCCTGAAAAATGCCACGTCCACTGATACGATACCAGCAATTATTGGCCCAATTACCCAAGTTAATAAGTGGTTCAACAGATTTTAGATTATTTATTTACGTACACTGGATTTCTATAAAACACAGGTATAAATATTTAAAATGCGAATACGGCACTTTAATCTATACTAACGTAATAAAGAGCAAATGTGTGTTTGTTTGTTTGTAGGAGGTAATCGCCGTAACTACTCATCTGATCTTCCTGAAATTTTCACAGAGTCTTACTGCGAATATGGGAAGGCTGCAATTTTTTTTAATAGTTTTAGTGGGCTTTGCACGTCCCATACAAAGTAAATTTTTAATTTTCAATATACTGAGTACTATTTATGTTAGTAGCTATGCGGGGAATGGGCGGGACCGAATATGTGGGTGTGGCACCTCCCATATAATTTAATAATTATAAAATTATATATCTCTAGCACTATGACAGAGACAGATTTGCAAATATGTTTTAGCTCAACTATAATTAATGAGAGTAGTCGGACAAAAAATGGGAGGTATTGGACCAATGGGCATGGCACCATCCATACAATGTAAATATAAAAATATAAACTGTCACATATCTGGAGTACTGTTATAGTGAGAGCCTTGGTACTTTGCGTGAGCCCATAAGTCATTCATGTGATTAGTCGAACAAAAGATGGACACGATCAGAGAAGCGGGCGTGGCACCGCCCATTCAAAGAAAATATATAATATTATATAACTGGAGTACTATAAAATGGGATCCTCGACACTTTGCACGTATCCATCTCCACCAATGGGCGTGGCACCTCCATCAAAAATAATTATTAAATATCATATATCTGCAGTACTGTAAAAGTGAGAGCCTTGTGACTTTGCGTGTGCTCATAGGTCATTGTGATAAATCGACCAAAAAATGGGCATGCTGGGAGTAGCGAGCGTGGCACCGTAAAATAAATATACTATATATCATATAATTGGAGTACTATAAAAGGAGAAGCCTCGATATTTTGCGCATGTCCATCAGATATTAATGTGAATAGTTCGATAAAAATTGGCCGGGATGGGTTTAGGGTACGTGGAACCTCCTATACAAAAAAAATATGGATTACTACGAAAGCGACAGTTTTGAAACTTTTGTTAAGTACATTAATTATCAATGTGAGTAGTCGTGGGAAATATGGGCAGAATGGCCAAATTCAAAAATCGCCACAACTAAAAATCACCAAAATCAAAAATCGCCAAAACCGAAAATCGCGAAAAAAAAATAAAATCACCAAGAACAAAAATCTTCTAACCGCCAAAATAAAAAATTGCTAAAATGAGAAATTGCCAAATGATATTCTAAATTCAATGCTAATAGTTAAGTTTTGCCATATTTAATTTGGAAAATCCATGTCCTTCTCATGGGCAGTTATATGTACCTTACTTCAGAGTAGGACGCCGAAAAATTTGATAATCATTGCACCGAATGAAAAAACAAAAAATATTGTATATAAGCAAGCATCAGGAACGCAACAGTTATAAGAGAAATGACAAAAAGGTATTATTTAACAATTAACATTGATGAATTCAAATAAAAGTTATAGGAGTAATTAACCGTTATTGTAATATATATTTAATTTTGGTCATCGTACCTAATGTGGGTGAGAAATACTTTTTTTTTTTGGTTATGAATAACTATTAAAACAACGCAAAAATTTTTTGGTTATCAATATCTAATATATATTTATATATATATTATTATATATATATAATATATTTTTCATGTAATAGATGCATTTGTAGTTTAATTATTGAACTACTTTAATTAAACTACTTAAAGTTTTATTTTTAATCAACTTTGTAATTAAATAATATTTTATTTATAAAACTAATAAAAAATTCTTACAAAATTCCGTGTTTTGCTTACATTATGATATTTGAATTCCTTATCCTTCAAAGACCTTAGAAATGTATTCATTACATCAAAAATACAATACGTATCCGGGTAGCGATAACCATAAAACTAAAATACTTTCAGTAACGGTTATTGGTAACCAAAAAATGTTTTTGGTATTAAGTAGTTAATCATAACAAAACAAGTAAGAAAGTCGGTCGGTTTAGACCGACTATATGATACCCTATACCATGCGTTTAGAGACCCTATCTCATAGGCCCAACTAACTGGACATAGAAAATAAGCATAAACCAAATTTGAATGGGATTTTTATTAATTTTTTTGGCTGCAGATATGAAAAAGTTCATATCGGATGCTATATCTATATGGGGACTAGGCCCAAAAGTGGACCGATCCTGACTATGAATGGTAAAGTCTCTCGTATTTTGCAAAAATATATACAAACAAAATTTGAGAAGAATCAGTGCAATATTTTTGTTTTTTGATAGATTTAAGTGAAGATCGGGAAGCAGCTCTATATGAGGCCTTTGACTTAGGGTTGTACAAAATGGATCATTTTTTTACTACTCATTAATGGATGTAACAAACTCATACAAACCCAATTTAAGTAAGATCCAAACCACATAGTGGTATAGGGTATAAAAATATATTTCTCATACTATATATCTTCCGATAATGGCTAAAAATTTCATAAAATAGATAAAACGAATTTTAACGTAACCTTTTCTTCTGAAAGAAGAAAATAACAAATATTTTCCGTCCTTGGCAGGCATTGAAAGAAAAGAAAACCATTTGATTACGATCACAGGGGAGATGTGTAAACATCTAGTAATTACAGATTTTTTATGCACTTTTTGAAAGTCAAACAGAAAGCGTCATCTATGTATCACTTATAGCAATAAACTGGAGGGGCACTGCTAATATAAAAATATTTATTACAATTTATTATTTCAACTGGTTAATGTTTTATTTTTTATTTCTCTTTTTTAATTTTATTTTTTAAATTTTTTATTTTTAATTTTTTATTTTTATTTTAATTTTCTATTTTTCATTTTTTATTTTTCAGTTTTCATTTTGCATTTTGTCTTTTTCATTTTTCGTTTTTTATTTTTCATTTTTTATTTTAATTTTTTATTGTTCATTTTTTATTTTTCATGTTTTGTTTCTTATTTTTCATTTAGCATTTTGTTTTTTTCATTTTTCATTTTTCGTTTTTAAATTTTATTTTTTTATTTTTTATTTTCAATTTTTCATTTTTTGTTTTTTATTTTTTTTCTCACTTTTTATTTAAATTTTTTTTTTTAATTTTTCATTTTTAATTTTTAATTTTTCAATTTTACATTTTTATTTTTCATTTTTCAAAACGATTTTATAACTCTATTCACTCCCTGATTTTATCTCCACACACTTCCTAATGAAATCGTGCCTTCGTTTTGTCTCCAAACACTTCCCAATAAATTATGCCTTCATTTTATCTCCAAACACTTCCTTTTTACTGCCATTCGTTTATTTTTATTTATATTTGATTAGCATTAATATTAAATGCAGTGATAATTTTGTTATTTATATGGAAAAAATTATAATGTTAAGAATAGTTTTAAATAATTGAGGAAATTAATTTTAATACTTTATAAAAAGTGAAGAAATTTAATGCAGAAAATAGCGACATTAAGGTTATTACGCCATTTTTGTGATTGTATTGTGAAATTGATTTTTACCCCCTGAGCGTATAAATTTAATAAAATATTTGAATTGCACAATACAAACTTCGTAAGCAAAATTGAGTAAATAAAACATGACAATAAAGGCATACTAGTTTTTTTTTATATACCTATAGTTTACTATTAAAAATTTAACGAATTAATTAGTTTAAAGTTCTGTTACCACTTCAAATCATCTAAATGCAAAAGATGCACTTGGTTTTTACAAACTTATATTAAATTGTTGGAAGAACTTATTCACATACATTTACGTTCTATATATGGCTGTATTTGTTTAGTCTTTACATGCTTGTGTTTTAGAATTAATCGAGCTTAAGTGCTGTATGCATGTGCAACTTTTATCGAAGTCAAAAGCCACAACATAATCTCAAGTTAGAATAAACATTCAGTTTATAAATGGAAGTTAATATAATGACATATTGATTTTAGAATATTTTTTTTCTTCTTATTAAAATTGGGATTTTAAGACAATTGCATTCATTTCCAGGTAAACAATTTCTGAGAATTCAGAATTTATGGTTCCTTTAGGAGTTTTATCTATTTATGAATCTATTACCTTGTTTGGTAAGTAAATATTTTCTCAGTATTCACTGAAGTTTTTTTAAAGTTCTTTGTTCAGGATTAACCGGTTACATCAATTCTCATTCTATTTAAATGTTCAACGACATCAGTAAATCCGGGGTGAGATCTTCTATGAATTCAGTTTTTTTAGAACATTAAAATTCTCATATTAAGGTCATAAATGACAAAAAAATTTTCATAGTTTCGAAGTGTGTTGATTTTATGGATCACACTGTCCAAATATTTTATATAAATACTAGAAGAAAGTAATTTAGAGTTATCATATATTTTTTAAGATATAGTCCCAGACAACCAAACACGTATTTTGATTGTGTTGATTATGTTGAGATTAAATAATATTTACGTACAACTTATTATTATTTTTTTTGTTTTTATTAACATTTAATCTAATCGCAACAAATATTATTCGCATTTCGTTAGGCTTGCTTTTAATGAATAAAATTAAATAACTTTTAAAATTAAAAACTATTCACTACAATCAATCATGATCATAAACTATATTTAGAGATAAGTTAGCATGTGCTCGTGGCATATACAAGATATATACTGGGTACGTCATCGTTTATGGCCGTATGTGAATATTGAATAAAAATCAACCGATTTCCATATGTGTAATATTTTTATTTAATTTAGTCCTTTTCCATTCATTTGGACTACTTTATGAATAAATTTTCAATCAAATGGCCGTCTCTATTGTCAACCGCAAAATATGCCCTCTTTGCAGAGTTTTCCACAACTTATTCAAGCATCTCGGTCGCTAGTCAATGGTCTGATGCTAGTAGTCATTTACTTTGCTTTTCCAATATCCTTTCAATAAGAAGTCCAGAAGGTCTGAGCTGGAGATCTGAGTGGCCAATCTATGACAACTTTTTTGACTTATACTTCCAGGGAATTTTTGTTGCAGAAACTACATTGTTCGACTCTTAGTGTATCACTTGTCGACACTAGCAATCGACCAGACCTTTTTCTCGAATTTTCGGGCAGACATAATGATATTTGCAATGATATTATCTGGATCTCGTATGTTTTACCCGTTCCCAAAATGCGGTAATTTTACTTGTTAACTAGCAGATTCCAGCGCTCGAAATTCGAGTGCTATTTCTAGACAACTTTATTTTTGAACTTAGCCAATGCACAAACCAACACTTTTTTGGTTTATTAATATTTTGAATGAAGATAAAAAATTCATTAACAAATTTAATATACACATAGCATATGTATAATTTTATGTATGTGTTAGTAGCAACTTTAAATGCAATTTACTCAAAATAAAGGAAAAAAATTTAAAATCTCTAAGTCTGCAAAACGGCTAAAAAGAAATACCTTTCAAATAATATACGATTGGTCAAAATTGGGTTAAAACGGTAGAACAAAACATTGATAACAAAAAATTGCCTAGCCGATTAATATTATAGATGCCGTCACAGAGGGTGAGATGGGCCACGGCGGTCATCAAAAATTGCTTCCAAAAGTGAATTGTTAACCATTCGAGTGACTGTTGGCCTATTGCAAGCGATTTGGTGGTCTGCAGTAAAATTCTTTGAGTCAATTGCAATTTATACGATATAAATGCAAATAATCCTTCAAAATTAGCCGCCTAGTGGTTTCAGTGATTCCAAAATGCCGAGCGCAGTGATGTTACGACCCATTTGGGTTCTCAGCAACACTATCTCTTACCGCTTTAGCCAGTTCATTGGAACGCCTGGGAGCTTTGATGAACGGCATGGGGACGATCTCCCGTACTCAACAAAATTCGACATCAAAAGACGAATAATAATGTTGTCAAACGGTGCGAATTGGTCACGATCTTTTCGCCGATAAGCACGTTGAAATAACACAACTGAACGACTATTTTCAATGTACAGCGTCACTACATCGGCGCATTGTTATAGTATAAAGTAATACAAAACATATGGTCAATCGATTGACAAATGCCATAGTTATTAGATGTTGTCATATCGACATAAATTTTATCGAGATTAAGCTTGGGTCGAATCACCAAATCTGAAGTAATGCTCTACCCACCTAAAAATTTTTAAAATTCTGATGCCGGCCTTTGTGTAGTATAGACATATTTTTATAAACACTGTAGTCAAAGTAGAAGGATATTGTGCTGATGTTTCTAACTGCCAGAAATACTGGACTTATACAAACTTATATTATACCGATCGACTCAGAATCTCTTTCTGAGACAAGTTAATAATGTCTGTCCGTCCGTTTTTCCGGCTGTGTGTCCATGTCGGTCTAGACCGATAATAATTTTCTTACTTGTTTGGAACTATGTTAGTCTCCATATACGTAAAACTTTAAAATTGTTGCTGCCATAGAAATATCTGAAAATCTCACTTAGATTTAGTTTGTGCTTATATTCTGTTCCGATTAATGACATCATCTATTATGGTTTGACCTAAGACCCTTTTCTGAAGCACATGGTGTAGCGTATTGGCTAGTCAGTCTAGACCAGTTATGTATTCTTATACATATGTAGAAGCAGAACACAACATATCGTATTTTATGACGGGCATCATTTAAATTATATCATTTACAAACAAACACAAAGTCTGATATCAAAACATTGCTTTGCAAAAAAAAATTAATAAATAAATATTTTTTTTTTTTGATTTCAACCTTCTTCTATATGTATAAAATTCTTGGTGCGTATTTGTGAAGCCGCGATTTTTTTTTTAAATAATTTTTTGGCAACCATACAATTATCACCAACATATAAATAGTTATTGGTTAAAAATTTATTATATATAGAATCCTAACATAGCCCATTATATTTTAGACCCTAGGACCCATCACATCAGGTTCGCGCCTAATCTTAACTTCAAAATTACTGACAATATGATTCTTTTTTGGCATTTTTCTATGTTTTTTATATCATATACCACTTTGTGGTTTGGGTACAATAACTTTGTGCTGCTGTTTATAACTACCACAAATATTTGACCTAGACCCATGTTTTATTACACCGATCGACTCAGAATCACTTTCTGAGTCGATTTAGCGATGTCCGTCCGTCCGTCTGTGTGTCCATGAAAACCTTGTAATCAAACTACACGACTCAAATATGAATATATTTTGGTATATAAGCTTTCAACGGCCACAGAATGACCGTTATTGGAATTGCTGAAATTCGGTCTATGTTCAGACCTAGTCCACATAAAAATGACCATTATGAAATAGACATGAATTGCCATAGAGCTGCTTCCCCATCTTCACTTAAATCTATCAAAAAACAAAAATATTGCACAGATTTTTCTCAAATTTGGTTTGTATATATTTTTTCAAAGTGTAAGTGACTTTACCAAATATGGTCAGGATCGGTCCATGTTTCGATCTAGTCCCCATATAAATATAGCATCCGATATAAACTTTCTCGTATATGCAGCCAAATAAATTAATTATAATGCTACTCGAATTTGGTTTATTCTTATTTTCTAAAGGGTTTTTCAATAAGAGCACTACAAAAGTTTTTTTTAAATAAAACAAAAAAGGTTTTGGATATCAACGAAATTCTTTATTCCTGTGAAAGTACGTTCGATGCCATTATGTATGGAAATCGACCTCTTTTGCATGGCCACCACGGGCACGCTTGTAGAAGTCCAGACGCTGAACCCAATTTTTGACGGTTTTCAAGTATAAAGCGGCCGATAGTGCTGCAATTTCACGTTCGATATTCGTACGAAGTTCATCAATCGTCGCTGTCTTGTTGGCATAGACCATAGACTTGACGTAGCCCCACAGGAAGTAGTCCAACGATGTCAAATCGCACGACCGAGGCGGCCAATCGACTGGACCATTTCGTGAGATAACACGTTCTCCAAACTTGGTTTCCAATAAAATGATTGTGATATTCGCTGTGTGGCTTGTGGCGCCGTCCTGTTGGAACCATATATCCTCCAAGACCATATCATCCAATTGGGGCCAAAAATATTCGGTTATCATTGAACGGTAGCGATTCCCATTCACAGTAACGTGCCGGTCTTGATCATCAAGGAAGAAGTACGGCCCAGTGACGCCGTCGGCAAATAAACCGCACCAAACCGTAATTTTTTCGAGATGCAATGATGACTCATGGAGTACGTGTGAATTGCTGTCTGACCAATAACGCATATTTTGTTTATTGACGAAGCCATTAAGCCAGAAATGAGCCTCATCGCTGAAGAAGATTTCTCGATGAAAATCCGAATCATTTTCAAGTTGTTGCTCAGCCCAATTCACGAACATACGACGCTTCTGGTAGTCAAGCGGCTTCAGTTCTTGCGTCAGTTTGATCTTGTAAGGATGTAGGCCAAGATCTTTCGCAAAATTCGCCACAACGACATCACAGAGATGCCCAAAGCTTCAGAACGACGTGTGAGAGACACAATTGGGCTTTCTTCAACTGAAGCCTCAGCGGCAGCAATATTTTCGACACTACGGGCACTTCTTTGTCTAACTGGCACGGGAACATTTTGTACTGTGCCTGTGGATTCAAATTTTTCCACTAGACGCTCAATTGTTGATCTGCTAGGATGATTATGACGACCATAAATTGGACGTAGCGCTCTTAACGTTGAGGCCACTGACTCCGAATTTCGGTAGTAAATTTTAATAATTTCGACTCTTTGTTGGCTCACGTATCCTTCCACTATGAAATGGCAAACCTTACTGAAGAGAAATGTCAAAAGAACGGCAAGATATATGGCGTCGTTTGCTGTCCCTGTCTTTCTACTTTTGTAGCGTCCCTGTTGAAAAACCCTTTATATCGAATTAGTTGAACCGATGAGATAGGGTCTCTAAACCATGGTATAGGGTATCGTATAGTCGGTGTAGAGCGACAATAATTTTCTTACTTGTTTATTATTTTTTTTTTAGAAATTGAAACAAAGATGCCGATGTGATGTTTTCGTCAAGAACAGCGTTGAAGGGGGAGTAGTGCAGTCGTATGTATCTTTATGTATTTTGCCTTTTATAAAAACATGACGTTATGAAGAAATTCTGAGCTAAGTTTCTGACTCAGATTGCCAAAAACTTTAAAAAAGTATATTGTAATCCCTGGGTTTGAAATTTTCTCATACATTTTTACCATTTAATTTCTTTGGTTGGAAGCTTATATCATGTTATCAGATTAAAGATGTGCTCAAAAAAAAATTCAATATTATTGCGGTCTCTTTTTTAATACATAACCTAAAAAAAGTGCCATACCTTATCTTCTCGTTTAGTTATGACAATTTTTAATATATGGGAAATTCTACTTATAAATAATGAACATGTCTTTCGCACCCCGTCAGTACCTTACTTCACTAAGAATATTCCAAAAATTGGGCACCCGGCTTTTACAGTTCCCAAAATTTGGCTGCGCTAAAAATAAAAAAATCATTTAAAACCAGAGTTCAGAAAAAAACACTCACTGATTAAAAAACTCGTACATATATGTAAACAAACATAACTCAGACCAACAAAAACATATTTATATCCTATACCACTATGTGGTTTGGGTATAATGACTTTGTGCTGCTGTTTGTAACAACCAAAAATATTTGACCTAGACCCATCTTTAATTATACCGATCGAATCAGAATCACTTTCTGAATTGATTTAACAATGTCCGTCCGTCCGTCCGTCCGTCCGTCCGTCCGTCCGTCTGTGTGTCCATGTAAAGCTTGTAATCAAACTGCAGGTCGCAAATATGAATATATTTTGATGAAATTTGGTACATAAGCTTTTATCGGCCATGGGATGAACGATATTGAAATTGGTGAGAATCGGTCCATGTTCAGACCTAGCCCCCATACAAATTACCCATATGAAATCGACATAAATTGCCATAAGATCCAAATTGTCATATAGATATTACTCAAATTGGGTTTGTATGCGTTCATTACATCCACTAATGAGTAGTCCAAAAATGATCCCTTTGACCCCATATAGAGCTGCTTCCCGATCTTCACTTAAATCTATTAAAAAACAAAAATATTGAACTGATTCTTCTCAAATTTTGTTTGTACATATTTTTGCAAAATACAAGAGACTTTACCAAACATGATCAGGATCGGTCCATTTTTGGACCTAGTCCCTTTATAGATATAGCATCCGATATGAATTTTTTCATATCTGCAGCCAAAAAAATTAATAAAAATCCCACTCAAATTTGGTTTTTGCTTATTTTCAATGTCCAGTTAGTTGGGCCTAAGAGATAGGGTTTCTAAACGCATGGTATAGGGTATCGTATAGTCGGTCTAGACCGACTATAATTTTCTTACTTGTTTTATTTTGATATCAATTGTGTGTGTTTCTAAATTTTGTACGGTGCCGAACACAATCAACTGTGGTTCGTTTTAATATATCGTTACGTACACGAACATGTTTCTATCACGAATTTTTTATTTCGAACACACATAAACCATACAGATTCGAGTGTAGCTTTATTTTAACTTCATTTTCTTGCACGTGTACTGCTAAAAAACAGAACATGTTCTTGAACGCGTACATCTAAATATTAAAACATTATCCAATCGCGATCGGAAAAATCTGATACACCCCTAGAAAAACGAAACAATCGTTTCAATCAAATTTATTAAAAAAATCTAAAATAATTCATTAGCAGTTATAAAAAAATTAATATAATAGAGATAATAACAAAAATAAAAAAAAAAAAACTGAAATTAAAAAAAACATGAAAAAACAAGTAAGAAAATTATAGTCGGTCTAGACCGACTATATGATACCCTATACCATGCGTTTAGAAACCCTATCTCTTAGGCCCAACTAACTGGAAATAGAAAATAAGCAAAAACCAAATTTGAGTAGGATTTTTATTAATTTTTTTGGCTGCAGATATGAAAAAGTTCTTATCGGATGCTATATCCATATGGGGACTAGGTCCAAAAATGGACCGATCCTGATCATATTTGGTAAAGTCTCTTGTATTTTGCAAAAATATATACAAACAAAATTTGAGAAGAATCAGTGCAATATTTTTGTTTTTTAATAGATTTAAATGAAGATCGGGAAGCAGCTCTATATGGGGCCAAAGGGATCATTTTTGGACTACTCATGGATGGATGTAATGAACGCATACAAACCCAATTTGAGTAAGATCTATATGACAATTTGGATCTTATGGCAATTTATGTCAATTTCATAGGGGTAATTTGTATGGGGGCTAGGTCTGAACATGGACCGATTCTCACCAATTTCAATAGCGTTCATCCCATGGCCGATAAAAGCTTATATACCAAATTTTGTCAAAATATATTCATATTTGCGACCTGCAGTTTGATTACAAGCTTTACATGGACACACAGACGGACGGACGGACATTGTTAAATCAACTCAGAAAGTGATTCTGATTCGATCGGTATAATTAAAGATGGGTCTAGGTCAAATATTTTTGGTTGTTACAAACAGCAGCACAAAGTCATTATACCCAAACCACATAGTGGTATAGGGTATAAAAACGAAATTAAATCCTAAACAACATATAAAACTTCTCTGTTTTCTATTTATTACTATCTTTTTATTTTAAGTTTTTTTATTTTTATTATTATCTTTTTATTTTTATTTTTTTATAACTGCTAAATAACACAGTAACAAAAATCATAACAGAGTATCCATCTGCGAAACATCTGCCAGACATGCCAAATTTTTGGAGCAATATTTTCGAAGCGATTATTTTCATATTTAAACATTCAATACCTACACATGTTTTTAAAAAATTAAAAAAAATAAGTCTTTATTTGTTAATTAACCTCAAAAATTATATAACCAAAAAATATATTTCATATTCTATCGAACTGCCTTAGAAATAACAATATATTAAAAAAAAAAAATATTGGTAAAATCCATAATCTATCCGGTTCTGCAAGGGAGAGGTCAAGAAATACATTAAAATAAACCTTGTGATCCCTGTAATTTTACGAGATAATGCCATATTTTCACAAAAAAAAAACTACAACAAAAATTCAAATTCATAAATAGGGTCACAACGGGTTAACGCATGAAGAATGCAAATAAAATCCAATTAAAAGGCTTTGAAATGATATATATATGTATATATATTGCTGAAATCCGATACTAAATAAGAAAGTTATAATACAAATCGTTCGCAAAATATTTCTGATAAATCACCCCAAAAACACCTAACCCATCGAAAATTAAAAAAAATCGGGGCGCCGCCCCAAATTAGGCTTGTTTCCTCAAAATACAATGGTCGGATCATTTTTGTTGTGAAATTTGACCCGTGTTTCTATTTTTCCCGATTTTTTCTACCGTCAATTTATAGAAAAGGAAAAATTATGTTGAGAATTTTTGAAACTACCTACGTACAATGAATGAGTAAAGATTCCTGCTTAAGAAAGATATCGTTAGTAAAATCACTTTTTACATTTATATTTTTGTTGTAATATGTTGTATGTAAGTACATGCGCTTGTAGCTACATCGTAAACAAAATCGTTATTTTGGATCGCATGAGACTAGAACTTTGTAGGGGCTGGTGGCTTTTGCATCGCTTATATGCATCGTAATCAATTAAAACATGATTTTTGATTTTTCAATTGTTACGTGGTTTCGCATTTCAGTTGACGCTATATACAGTTATTAATTACCTTGATTTTATATAATTGTTAGATTCCAGTATTAATTATTTAAATAGAATGCTCAAATTTAAAAAATAAATAAATATGCATATAAGGCTGCAAATAGAACTACAAATTAAAACAGTGGGATGCAAACACCAAAACGTAACTAATTTGAAACACTTTCACTTGTTGAATTACTATTAAAATATATTTGTTAAAATACACTTAATTTGTTTTAAATTAGACGTTTCATTTGAACGTGTCGCCGCTTTGTTTATGATTTATTTGTTATCTTTACTTTTGCTCTCTTTCTCCGTTTCCATTAATCACCCGCACGCTTTAAATTCTCGCATGAAACTGAATTGATATTTTGTGTTTATGTTTCTTTCGTCTTGTTTTGGCATTTTTTTTAGGGTCTGATTCTCAATGCTCTCATGTAAACCATCATGCATGACAAGCAAAACCTGTTCAAAAAATTTAAAAACAGAAAACCAAAACAACCTGTTGTTGTTTGAATATACTCTGGTCTCTCGCTGTACGGCTTTCAATGTTTTTCGAAATTCATTATCTCTACACCATAAAAAAAAGATCGCAACGCACATTTGCTTTAAAGAGCAGCATTTAAGACTTATCTCAAATTATGTTCAGCCATTTGCAGCAAAATGTCTATACTTATTTGAGAATATTTTTCCGTTGGTTTAATATCATTCTCTACAAATTTAGCATAATTTTTTTCTATTTCTGTATATTATCTTTGCCATGCACATGGGGAAAATTTAACATTATGAGATTGAGGAAATAAATTGATCGACTACAAATTACACTAGGCAACAACAATACAAAAATTCTGCACTTTAAGTGCCGCAATTTCTTAAGTATTGTGCATGGAATGATAAACGCGAAAATTACAATAAAAAACTTTTATGGACGAGATCTTGTGACCGATGTTTCGTTAAACAATTTTTTTTCCCGATTTTGACCAAAAGCATCTCATTTGAAAGGTACACACAGAAAACAGATTCGTTGTGGCTACCAAATTTATTGCCAACCGAATTTCGGTGAAGTTAATAATCGAATTTTGAGTTGATTGGAATTACAATTCTATTTTCTTGACAGTAAAAATTGTTTCAACATAAAAAATGCTTCGTTATTATAAAAATTCTGCTGATACAATTGAAAATTCAGTCATTAATCGTTAGAACAATTCGGTTGGTGAATTTTTTTTTCTGTGTATGTAAATCTTTTTAGCTGTCCACCAGATTTAATTGTGTTGAATTCAAAAATAATTTTGGACATCAACCAATCAGTAACACAACTGATATTTAAAATGTGTTGAATTGTGAATTGGCTAAAATTGATTAGCATACCGTTAGGGTCTTATAAAATAATTTTTTAAACGTAAAAATGAAACTTCCTATAATTTGCACTCGAATTTCGAGGGCTGAAATCTGCTTTATAGTATAGTAATGTGAACACAAGTAATTTATTTTTTTTATTTTTTTATTTATTTATTTATTTGTTGGTACATATAAGACTTAGAGTCTATTGAAGCACCTCCAACTCTATGAACTATACATTATTGAAATTAATAACTTAACTTAATTACAATAATTAATTAATAATTGAAATCAATTTGAAAAAATAATAAATATTCTTCGTTAAGAAAAAAAAAAAAATCAGAGAAAGAATAACAATTAAGTTTTTTTTTAGTATGAAGTGCGTCCCTTAACCTTTTGTACATGATTTAGCATAGGTTCACCTTGTTTTTAAGGATTTTCTGATATTTGCATGTCTCTAGCCCATATCTGAATTACTGTTTCAATCAGCAATGTTTTTGTTATGCATCAAGTCTTGCTATAACCATAGCATACCGATTTTCAATTGGATTAAGAGCCAAAGAATTACCTGGCCAAGGAACGAAAAAAAATTTTTTTTGTCTTTGAAATATTTCATAATGATCTTGGAAACTTGACATGGAGGTGAATTATGTTGGAAAACGGCTTCTACGTTGGCATCAAATTTTCATAGCTTTGCTTCCAATCTCTGTTCTAGCAAGTCTTTGTATTGGATTACGCCTTCAATCGGCTCAAAGGATCCTGTAACTTTATAAGAAAAACAGCCCCATTACATCTTATTTAATGGGTCTTTGTGTGTATGATCGCAATGTTGTGTTGTAAGGTTTTCGTTTTCGCTTTTTCCTTGTACCAAAAAATGGCTTATGACCAACAACCTTAACTTGCGCTAAGTTCCATTTACTTTCCCTAATGAGAAAAGCTTTCTGTAGTATTTTTGCTGTGGTCTTTCTGTCCTTCCACATTTACCTTTTCTGTTCACAGTATTCAAAATATTCTTAACAGCTCCCAAATTCACATCACAATCCTTGGATATATTTCTTTGAGCCACTGATGTTTTCTTTTTTTTTTTCAGAAATATCCATTTTAGAAAATAAGATATAAAAAGTATATTTAGTGCGATGGGAGTGATATGATATAAAAATTGATTTTTTTTTCAAACAAAAATGCAAACTTAATAAATGCGGAAAAACCGGGAAAATCGAAATCAATAAACGCCAAGTATTTCATTATTACTTGTAAAAAGCGGAAATAAAAAGAAAATCTATTAATACTTTGTGTTTAAAAAATAGTTAAAGGAAAACATCAGAAACTATAAATATTAAATAACTGTTAAGATTTTATACATTTTCTTTCTTTATTGTTTTAATCAACTCTGGTATAGATATCTAAAAGTTTCCATTGTTTTGGCATCACTAAAAAATTCTTTTTTTTTTGTTTATTTATTTCCTTTAATAGCATTTTTCGTAACAAATTTATTATCCTTCGATAGAGAACATCCCAAAGAGTGATTTCGCAAAAAAAACAATTTTAGGTAATTTCGAATTTTGAATAAGTTTCCAATGTACTGTCACCCACTGTATAATCCTAAAAAAGAAGTATTTATCTATTCAACGATATACGATATAGTTCTGGCAGATATACATATTTCAGTATGCCGAAAAAAATCACAACAACCACACTCCACACAGGTAAAAATTTTTTTTATTTTCCAAATTTTCCATAAAAATGTTTTGGATAAAGAGTTGCTTAATGTTTTATTATTTCATCAACTTTTATGTCTTATCATAAAGAGTTAAAATAAATGTTGGATGGTGTATATGACCGTATTATTGCCATAAATGCTGATACCTGTCAAATTGTTCAGGTAATTAGCAGTACCGTTTCATGCAAAATATAATATGCAATACTATATAATATAATATGCAATTATTTTCGATTATATTTAATTGACGAAATTGATCTGTGTTATGTCGATCACATTCTAGCAAATTTATTTTACATTAAAAAATTTTTTTTTTATATTATAGGTGTCTTATTTTTCTGAAAATTACCTCATTCTGACGTCTCTTGTGTCCAAATAAAAATAAGTACGTTATTTTTCATTGTGTATGTTTAAAAAAAGCCGTATATCGAGTGGTCAGTGTAAATTTTAATTGTTTGTATGGCTTTACTATCTAGCAGAGAAGCAGGCAGCCGGCGGTAAATTAATATTATTGCCAAATAGAAGAATATTTTCCAAGTAGGGAATGTTTCTTAGAATTTATAAGTTAAAATTTTTATTAATCTGGATATTTTAGGAATAAAAATAATCAACTATTACGTTGAAGTTTAGATTTTGTTATATGTTCATAATTCGATGATTTGGTTAGCGAATTTTGTTGTCTCATCATAATACCGATCACAATATGTGTTGATGACTCTGTTATTTGATAATAATTATTGTAAAACAAAATAAGAAAACAACATCGCTGTTAAGTTAACAGTGTTTTATTGCACATTTATGAGTAAGTTGTTTATCAACAACCAGCCAGATCTTGTTTATACAGTCACCCGGCATTTTTGTGTTTTTCGTTGTTTGCTATAAGATAATTACAAATATAATCTCAATCGAGAGATTTGCTCTTTTTACATTCACATTGTATGTATGATATACACTCCCAGTTCAAGAACATTCTTTATATATTCAAAGAGAAGTTGACATTGCTTTTATGTATATCATCTCAGTAATTGTAAAACCTTTCTGTGATGGAGTGTCATGAGTTTGTACTGAGTGGGATTGTCAAGAATTTTACCTAGATATTTCCATTGATAAATATGTTAAAAACGGTTTGATCTGCTATTATCTAAAAATAATAATTGTTTTTAAATTTGTTTGTTTTTTGTTTTAGTAAAAAGATTTTTCATTTTGATAAAACGTTAAATTTTCCATACAGAAATAATGCATTGAAATGTAAGAAAAATGCTACTTAATTTTTACATTATTATTAGGATTGCGACTTTCATGCAAATTCACGTCTATAGTCAATTTTGCAACAATATGGTCACGATTCGTTGTTGCATATTTTGCTTTTAAGTTCATATTTTTTGAATATATTTTTGTATCGTTTAATTTTTTAAGATAATTTATGATTTAAAAAGCTAGGTATTATTTATACAGTGTGTGACAATACATTGGAAACATTTACATATAGGACTCTGGATTTGCCAAATAACTCTTTTATGTGTTGTCTAACGAAAGATAACAAATTTGTTACAAAAACACAATTAAAATAAAAATAAACGAAAAAAAAATTTTTTTTTTTAGCGGTTCAAAAAAATTTTTTAATTTAAATTTCTGTACCAAAGTTGATTAAAACAGTAAAAATAGAAGATTGTATGAAAGAAAGTGTAGAATATCTTAACCGTTATTTTTAAAGTTTCTGACGTTTTCGTCCAACTATTTTTTTAATTCAATTGTATTTTTAAAATAAACTAAAGCGTTTAAAACCAAAATAATGGATGATTTTACGAGGGCGGATTGATATTGAAGCTACACAATTAGGAAAAAAACATTTTTTATTTCCAAAAACAATTTATTTCTCAACATAGTCTCCTTTTACTTCCACACACTTAGTAAGACGATATTCCAACTTTTTTTATACCATCTGAATAATACGATTTCGGGAACCCCTCAAAATACGCGTTAATTTCGGTAATCACTTCTTCGTTTGAGATGAATCTTTTTCCTGCGAGCCATTTTTCAAGTTTGGAAAAAGGAAAAAGTCACTAGGAGCTAAATCTGGACTATAAGGTGATCAACCAATTCGAAGTGTATTTTACGTAATTTTAGCATCGTATCTTATGCTGTGTGAACCGGAGCGTTGTCTTGAAGAAATAGCACTTTTTTCTTCTTTAAATGTTTTTTCTTGATTTCATCAATCAGTTGATCTAATAATGCACGATAATACTTTCCTGCAATTGTGGATCCTTTTTCTAGATAATCGATGAGCAATATTCCGTGTGCATCCCAAAATACAGTGGCCATAACCTTGCTAGCTGATTTCACTGCCTTCGCCCTTCGGAGCCCTTCCACCAGCTTCCACCCATTGTTCGATTGATTTTTGGTTTAAAGTGTATAGTACTGGACCCACGTTTCATCAACAGTTATTAATCGACGCCAAAAATCAACAGGATTACGCTTTATCATGTCCAAACATCGCTGTTAAGTGGTCTGTCGAACTCTTTTTGTTCGACACTGAGCAAACGCGGCACCCATTTTGCCGATAGCTTTTTCATATGCAAATGTTCACGCAAAATGTTGAACACACATTCATATGATATGTTTACCATTTCAACGATCTCACGCAACTTGACTCGGCGATCATTCATAAAGATGTCGAGGATTTTCTTGATATTTTCTTCAGTAACCACCTCTTTTGGCCTTCCTGTTGATGGTTGCAGTGCTTGTTCGGCCGCGTTTAAATTCAGCAATCCAATATTTTACCATATAATCTGACGGAGCAGACTCACCGTAATATTTATCGAGCTTTTCTTTTGTCTCTTTCGCCGTTTTCGCTTTCAAATAATAGTGTTTAATCACTGCACGAAATTCGCTTTTTTCCATTTTTCAATAAACACAAAAGTTGCTTACTTCAAACGACTACAACAAATAAACTAACCGATGAATTTGGGTGGCATTTTAACAGCTGACGTTTGACAGATCGTAATTTAAAAACAAAAGTTTTTGTGTTTGTGCTGCCATCTAGCGCTAGGTAGCTTCAATATCAATTCGCCCTCGTACTGTTGGCCCTAAGTGGGGTTTTAAAGGCGAAAAAAAGGCGTATTTTCATATTTGCTTATTGAAGACATGAATAATGTTATATTATTTGTTTCATATGTACGTCGTAGTATGACATTTGAAGTATCTTTGGAAAAATTTTGAATTCAAAATTTTAATAAATTAGTCCATGACACTGAATCTCTGGAGGCTCATCGAAAAAAAGTTGTTTTGCGGTGAACATCATAACTCGTTAACGGATCTTGTGAAATAAAAATAAATAAAATTGAAATGCGTTTCCCGAGGTAAGAGCTTTTGAATTTTTTTTTTTTATTTTTGGCAGCATTTTGAAGTGAAAAACACGATTTTTGTTACAAAATTTCGGCGAATTTTATGTTAAAAAATGGAAAAAAAAATTGTTTAAAAAAATCTCTCCCTGATTATCTGGAGATTTATGCGTAGAAATAGTCCATAAAATTTCCAAAAAATTAGGCAACTATATTTTCAATTATGATGTTCACGCACTTCGAACATTTATTTGCGAGAAAATCGATTCAAAGTTTTTTGAAAACTGATTTATATACGATATACCGTATGTGGCCGGTCGTTTGAAACGCTGTATCCTCCTTAGTTTTGCTCCAATTTAATTGAAATTCAGGTACAAAACTTTCGACATGTTGCACATTCAGAAAAAAGATTTTAAATTCTTATTACCTCCGTTTAGCCAAAGGAAAACCCATAATTTTAAACATTATCAAGAAATATCTAGAGAGAGGTCTGGTGACAACTCAACGTTTAGGCGACAGGCCCCGAAAAACAAGTCGAAGAGAGGATATTTTAATAGCAAGAGAGTTTAAAAAATGTCCAAAAATGCTATCGAAAGAAGTAAATAACAATCTGAAACTAAAATACGTGAAGTATTTCTCGACGAGCAATTGAGGCTGATCTTGGTTGTTATTGTCCTGCGAATAAACCACTGATATCAGAAAAAAAATTGTTCGGTTCTCCTAAATTTTGCTAAAGAACACATAAACTGGTCCAGATGTTCTCTTTTCAGATATGTCCAAACATAATTTGAGAGGCCATGATGGAAGAACGTTTGTAGGGCGGCCAAAGGGCAAAAGCCTAGAACCAAAATATAAAAATAAAAGTGTTAAGTTTGGCAGTGGCAATATTATGGTATGGACTTGCTTTTCAGACCAATGAATGGATCCAATTTATGTAGTAAAATATACTCTAACTGGAATAGGATACAGACAATACTAAATGACGTCAAGTATCCATTCGTGGAGGAAAATATGCCCCTAGTCTGGAAGTTTCAACATGACATACCTCCAAAGTTATTAACGAATGGCTAGAATCTAATGTAGGTAGTGTTTTGGAATGGCCACCTCAAGCCCATAGAAAATCTATGGAAATTGTTGTTCGACACGCAATTACACAAACAAGACAAATCTCATAGAGACAGAGTAATGAAAAATTTTAATGGATTTCATCAACAATTTTATTGACTCTGTGCCATGCCGTTGTGAATCAGTACTACAAAATAATGGATACTCAACCAAATATTAAAACCAAAACTAGAGCGAAAGTTTTCAGTTATTTTTTTTAGTAAAGGTTTCCATTGATTTTTCATAGAAATAATAATTTTTTAAGTTTTGTTATTTTTTCCTGAAGTTAAGCTATTTTATATTAATATTTTTTCTATTTTAAATAAAACATACATAAAAAAACATAAACATACAAATTTGTAAATGACTGAAAGAGCTTTTAGTATTAAGATCCATTTTTTTGGTATTGACGCTGAAGTCGTCAAAATATATTTTGTTAAAGTTTCCATTGTATTGTCACTTTTTATATATAAAAACAAAAAATTATTTTAAGTTTGGACTTCTTTGTTATTACGTATTTTTATTCCTTAATTGTTTGTATGTATGTTTCATCAGACATTTCAATTGTTACTTGAATTTAATTGTTTTAAATATTTAATAAAGATAATAAAAAGATAAATTTTGAAATGCATATTTGTTTTTCTGTTTAGTGCATATTTTGCATATTATTAGAGCATATTTAATAACAACAATACAAATTTTAAGTGCATATTTTCGATTTTTTTAGTACATGAAAGTAGCAACTATGGTTATTATAAATGAATATATCCAGAACCTGTGAATTATACCAAAGTTTAACTGTCTGATGATATATTTAGAGACTAGTGTCTGAAGATACGACTTAATACATATACTAACCAGTAATTTTGTGACGCTATTAATAGCATTTAATTTCATAAAAAAAAACCAAATCATATAAAATTATCTGTTCTTAAAAAAGTAAATTGTCTTAAAACAGTACCTTTTTTCAAAACTAAATTTTTCTAAAAAAGTAACTTTTTTAATATGTAACTATTTTTAGAAGTACATTTTTTAAAATTACCTTTTATTTAAAAGGTACATTTTCTAAAAAACTTCCTTTTTATTTAAAAGGTACATTTTCTAAAAAACTTCCTTTTAAGATATTACCTTTCTTTAAATTACGTACTTCTCCTTCTGTCTTTAAAGAAGTAACTTTTCTAAAAGAAGTAAATGTTTTTCAAAAAGTATCTTTTATTACGAAATTTTGGTTTCTGAAAAAAGTACCTTTTATTAAAAAAGTGCTTTTCCATAAAAAAGAGCCTTTACATTAACAACGTAAGTGTTAAATTCGGCTGTGCTGAACCTCTAGTACGCTTTACACAGGACTTACGTTTACATAAATATCTGGACGTATTGTAATATTTTTAACAAACATAAACCAAATGTTCTTAAAAAGTTAACTATTTGAAATATTACAGCAAAAATACTGAATTTTTAAAATTTTTTTAGAAGTGTCTTCATACTTTGGGACATATCTTGGTGCAGTGATGCCCGATTTATCCAATTTGCAACAGTAACCTGCTCGAAATAATGACAAGAAATACTATCATAACTTTACGCAAGTAAATATTTCATTTTTTAAATAAGCGTGATTCCACATACAGGCGGCCATTAATATATCGACTCGATAAAACTTGAAGAAGGAGTTTACAAAATTTTATTAAAAAAATTATCCATTTTCGGCAATAGGTTAACAACGTGGTAAAAAAAACAATATCGCATATTTGAGTTCTTATCAATTCTTAATCAATTTCTTAAAGTTGGAAAAAGTGCCACCAAATTTCATGAACTAGCGTTTTTTGGCACAAATATGGTCTGGGGCATTTGCTATTTCTTGTGAGTTTTTATTGGATTTTAAAATTATGTAAGATAATTTAATTTTGAAATCGATTCGCATAACAAATTATCGATAAAATTATGCTATAGAACGAAATTTTTGTAAAGTCTAAAAAAAAGCCATATTATCCTGTTATAAGCACACTTGAAATTTTCATTCGATTTCCGGCGCGACTTTTCTTTATCCGATTGTCCCCAAACTTCACATTTATTAGCTTTATATAAAAACGAAACAAACTGGACTCCGAGACTCCCCAAAATTGCCATTTAAAAAATGTCCATATTACGTAGAACCACGCTGGTGTGGAGGATCTAAAAAGTAAATTTTTTTTTCAAAGAGTACGTTTACTTATAAAAATATATTTTCCAAAAAAAAAAAAAAATACTTTTTCAGAATTTTTATGTTAAATTTTGATGATAAAAATAAATAATATTATTTTTATTTTTTTTGAAAGTGTATCCTTATTATTATCCAATATCACTGTAGAACAAATTCAGGTTACCAGAAGTTAGGTCGATTCTGAGAGTGAGTGGTGAAAATAGAGGCTAAATTAGAAGACCCGTATCGCGGCGTTTGTTTATGTTAGTTCGAATTTTTTTTTTTAATCGACCTTCGAACTTTGCAGTCAAATGCCGATTTTCAGCATATTGTTTATATGGATTTTTGGCTATAACTCGTCGACTAATTGATATTTTTTCAATCTGTAAAATTGATTTAGGTCAAATATTTTTGGTTGTTACAAACAGCAGCACAAAGTCATTATACCCAAACCACATAGTGGTATAGGGTATAAAAAATCGGTACCTGTGCGGTAGTTGAAAACAAAAAAGTTGTTTTACTAATTCCTAACTTCCCTTTTTAATTACTTCTACCTAAATCGCTATTTATTTAATGGTTTTGGGATTTTTAACGCAAATTATCGACTAAGACCATTTTCTTTTCAAATAAAGTTTATTGAAGAAACTGAGAAGCATATTATAGATCAAAGAGAAAGCAAAAAGGACATAGTTTTGTCGAAAATATTTTCAAAAAGCATGAAAAAAAAATAATTTTTCCAGCATTTTGCTTCATAAGTACCACAAAAATTTTCTAAATCATTTTTTTTTTTAAATTTTGGTTGTTGCACAGGTCTCTAGCAACAATTTGGCTTTTACAGATTGAAAAAATATCAATCAGTCGACGAGTTGTAGCCAAAAAAAAAAAAACATATAAACAATATGCTGAAAATCGGCATTTGACTGCAAAGTTCGAAGGTCGATTAAAAAAAAATTCGAACTAACATAAACAAACGCCGCGATACGGGTCTTCTAATTTAGCCTCCATTTTCACCCCTCACTCTCAGAATCGACCTAACTTTTACTAACCTGAATTTGTTTCATAGTGTAATTATTGACTCGATAACCAGCGAATAATTGTATAAGTTATAAGAGTGTATTGACCAAAAATAATTAATATTGAACCACATTTGTTTGCGTTAAGTCGTAAAAACGATTCAGAAATTGATATTTTGATATTGATATTTTTTAGTCCTTATAGCTTATTAGGCTATACAAATCATTAATAATAGATTTTTCAAATTACCAGTCATTTTGACTGGTTTCGGTAGAGAAACACTTTTCAAAATGCCGTACCCACAGTGTTTGGATATTTTAAACAATGAAGCGACCCCATATTAAGGTATGAAAACAATATTTTAATTGCATATTTTTAGGCTTAAATAACAATACGTACAATCTGTAGGTACTTAAGAAAATCTTTCACAGCTTTAAAGCATAAAACGGCCAACAATTTCAACTCCATTATTTACAAAACATGAATAAGTAATTTGTTTTGTTGTTGTTGTGTAGTTTTATTAAAAACCTTGTACAATGTACATACAAATATGTATGCATTATACATGTTTCTTCTTATTTACATGTTTGTGTGGCTGACAATGAATACATCAACAGAAAGTGTGATTGTGTGTTGTAAACGACTCACAAACGGGTGCACGTACAATATATTAGTGAATTTGCATATATATGAGTATGTTATGTTTACGATAGTGTTGGTAATGTTTCGGTCGGTCATATTTTGTTTTGCATAAAAGTTTATTGTGTTGGGCGTATGTATGTGTGAGTGTGTAATATTGCTGTTCTCGTAATTGTTGTTGTTTAAGACAATTTATTTTCTTTAAGTTTATGCTAAAAAGTTATGCTTCAAGCACACACACACACACACGCACACTTGCCACTGCATAGATAAAACACAAATATACATACAAACAAACTGATGCAAAATCTGTATATGTGTAATTTTATAATCTTGTAACATTTAAATAAGTTTATATAGTCAAATTTAGATTCGATATTTCCAAAAACAACAAAAAAAAATGTTTATCTACTCATACATAAATAAAGATTCGAACTTAAAAACCTTTTGATTTTCTTGGGCGTGTTCATAGCAACTTCTTACACATGTTCATGCAG
Organism: Cordilura impudica; assembly: GCA_963682025.1. Classification (NCBI taxonomy): domain Eukaryota; kingdom Metazoa; phylum Arthropoda; class Insecta; order Diptera; family Scathophagidae; genus Cordilura; species Cordilura impudica. The sequence goes on along the minus strand of OY821519.1, from coordinate 72,220,719 downwards.
CCTTGAAATGATTTTGTTGTTATTTTTTGCTGTTGTTTCGTTTGTTTTTGATTTCGCAACAGCGTATGGTTGTTACTAAACAATTGAAAATCATAAATAATTTCTGATACTATCCAACACATAAACACGCACACACATGTATATGTATTGTTTTAATATTTGCAAATAAATTCAACAACAAAATATTACTTCAAGGCAAATATTTTAAACAAATTATCTTACCAATTCAACCTAATGCAAACGATGCCTATATCTCCAAATGCAGTAAAACTGTGTTTATAATTATTATGAAGTTAGCTTGTTTCATTTAAAAGGACTCAAAATTTCCAATTATTTCATAAAAAAAAAAAAAACATTTCAAAACCTATGATCATCCTGTTATGCCGCTATCAGTGTCAAATGAAATATTAGAGTCTTGGCAATTTTATGCAAATTTTTATTTTGTCATGACAATTATGAAAATTATATTTAGAAATTCAACTTGTAATGAAATATGCCAAAATTGCATTCTTCTAATGTTTATAGAAACTTAAGTGATGCAAAAAACATTGGCATGTTTAATTGAAAAATAATATTCTGCAAGACAGGTTTCGGGTCGATTCACCTATTGGCTTTATAGGGCCTAGAAATGGATGTGATTTTAGCTTATTTCCAAAAATTTGGGAAGTAGTCCTTCCTTAAATATGAATTAATTATTTAAATATTTTGATACCAAATTGGGAAGATTTTGATCTTTTCGAAATTCTTTTATAATATTAATACATGTCCAGTTTTTTTTGAAAAACTGAGTTAAGAAATTTTTTAATATTCTTAAATTTGGTGGAAATTTAGCTCTTAGCTCGTAGATAACAGATCTTGGCACTAAATTAACTTTTGTTTGGCTAACTCTTTGGCTGATTCTTCAATATTATTGACAAACAAATTTTACACTAACAATGTTAGCGAATAAAATCAATAAAATCACTGAGGAAGGCTGAAATTCCAGAAACTAGTCTGATTAAAAATAAAGAGTGGTTGTTAAAAATGAAAATGCGATTTTGGGGAGAGGCGGGGCCCGGTTTATTTTCTTTCTATATAAAACTAATAAATGTGAAGTTTGGGGACAATCGGATAAAGAAAAGTCGCGCCGGAAATCGATTTAAAATTTCAAGTGTGTTATATGGAGAAAATATTTTTTTTTTTTTCAGATTTTACGAAAATTTAGTTCTATAGATTAATTTTCCGACAAGAATCGGGATCAGTATTAAATTATCTTCTCAAAAGGCTATAAAACTTCAAAATCAAATAAAAACTCGCCGAGAAATATCAAATGCCACAGACCATTTTGAGCCAAAAAAAAAACTAGGTCAAGAAATTTGATGGCATTTTTTTTTTAACTTTGAGAAATTTATTAAAGCCATAACTGTTTTTATTCTCTTTACTTATAGGCACTCAGATATAAAGTATTGTTTTATTAATCTATTGCGCATTGAGACCGAAAATGGGAAATTTTTTTGATAAAATTTTGAAAACTCCATTTTCAGGTTTTAAGAAATTTTCGTAAACAAAATTTGAAAAAATTTACTTAGCACTCTATGGTTTTGCTAAATACATGCTAGATATAAGTGTGTCAATTTTTGGGTAAATCCCTGTGCTAGAATTTTTTCGATAATGATTTTATTTTATCGAGAAAAATGGAATTTTTTGTAAAATATTCTGTATATGTAATCTTTCAAAATTCTTTATATCAAAAATGAATCAATTCTCATTTTTTTAATACTATATTTTATCTTAATAGCCTAGAGTTTAGAAAAAAAAAATAATATGGCCCCATTAACCTTTTTGGAATTGGGGTCACTTATGACCCAAAGCTAAGTGAAGACAATTTATTCAAAAAATTCTAATACTTAGCAACTACTGTTGAATTTTTAAAAGTGTTACACAAATTTTTATAACCAAATCTTTCGTTCCTAAAATTTGGGATAAGTCCGAGAACGTTAACCCATTATTTGCCAAGGCCAGCATTGGTTTTAAAGATATTTTTAAATAAAGATTACCACTATTTATTTAGAATTTAAGAAATATGATTCGCTTATTTTTTTTTTTAACCCTCCAGTGCTCCTGGCATAAAAATTATCCATTGTGATATATCTCTGGTGCAATTGTCTACTTATTGCTCGCGAATATAAATTAAAATAACTTTTAAACAATTTTATTATAAAATTGTATTATTTTGAAAAACTATGTATATTTTTGTAAATAGAATAAAAACATTGTTAAACTATAACTCAACATTGTTAAATTAAACTTGACTGTGTACACAGTAGTTATGAATTTTAGAAATATATGCTTTCTTCTTCTTTGCCACGCACCATTGAGAAAAAATCAAAAACTTGCAAATTAATTACATTATTAATTGCAATATGTCTGACATTAAATCAAACAAACTTTAAAATTAATTTCCAACTCAAGCCACATATCTACAATTGCTTTTTTAATAAATTTTTTTCTAACCAATTATGAGTCTCTTTTATCAAAAACTTTTAACTTGGAGAAAAGTTGTAGCAATATGTTGTATTTTTGAACGGCTAAAGAACTAAGAATGGAAAAAAAGATACCAAAAGCGGCAATTTAGAGCATTAAAAAAACACAAAATGAAAACAATATCTTTTTGGGTAGTTAAAAGCAGTCAAATCTGGCGTGCAAAGAGCTAAGTTGGCGTAGCTGATTGGAATTCCAGTACTATTGGCAACATTTTTTGTGACGAAGAAATATTATTTTTTATCTTCTATATTCCGCAATAAAACAGTTATTATCCAAGCTGCAAATGGTTCTTAAAGAACCACTTCATATTGTATTAGCTTGAAAACTGATTACCAGGGTAATCTAATTATAACCTGTTCGTTTGACCACACATTTTACCAATTGCCAATCCACTAGATTTGTTGCAAATCTATTTCTATACAATTGTGCAACTCTGCATTTTTGCAATTACTATTCAGCTTTATTATTAATATAAGAAAAAACCAATAAACAAATTATAAGCCCTCTAGACCGACTTCACGATACTCTATACCATGAGTTTAAAGAAAGGGTGTTAGGTCAAATTAATTGGTTATAGAAAATAAGCAAAAACCATTTTATATGCCACTAGCTGTTTTTACCCGGTCTTGCCCGGGATAAAAAGGCATTTGACTTGAAAAATGGTTCACTATGCTTACCAGGCGCTGAGTATTTAGTCCTCAATGAACAATTTCCCCAATAAAATGAACTTTCTCACCAAAAAATTTGTATGGGCGGTAAATTAATTTTTTATTTCAATTCAAAATTTTTCGATTTTTTAATTTAGAAGTTTTATATAAGACGCTGCAACAAAAATGCTTCAAAAATAAGCTGCGAAACCGCTTTAAGTTTTTTTTTAAGTTTATTTATAAACATCAAATATAACGGAATCGTTTGCAAATTAAAGGAATCAGAAATTTTAAAAATTGAATTACTTCATTCAATAAATGATCATCATTAAGCAGAGACGTCAAATTTATAGAAGTTTCGAAAATGGAAAATGGATGCGACGTATAAATTATGCCGCAAGGTTTCTTTAAGCAACTGCTTATAGTATATGTGTGGCCTATTTTGACCAACAGGTAAATATTTCACATACGTAGATAAAATTTATCATAAGACTTTTCACTGAGCTGTGTTCCGCGAGCGAGTCGCGTCAGCTTCCGTTCATTTGGCAGCCACCCCGTGCTGCCGCGCAGTTGTTGTCAAGTTATTTTAATAGTCAAAATATATTTTTCAGATCATTCCGATATTTTAGCTGAGCTGTGTTCCGAGAGCGCGTCGCGTCTGCGTCCGCGCACCGTACCTTGCGTTTGGCGGCTACACCCGTGCTGCCGCGCAGTTCTCGTTAACTTATTTTAATCGCCAAAATATATTTTTCAGATCATTGCGATATTTTGGCTGAGCTGTGTTCCGCGCTTTTAGCAGCCACACCTGTGCTGCCACACAGTTGTTGCCAACTTATTTTAATTGTCCCAATATATTTTTCAGATCATTCCGATACTCTAGCTAAGCTGTGTTCCGCGTGCGCGTAGCTTCCGCGCACCGTAATGATGCTATTTAAAAGAATACTAATTTTAAATGCGTTTATTGTAGGACATATATCGAGAGCATTATGCAAGTTTTCACTAAAATAAATAGTTAACAAAATTTATTAAATAAAATTATGTAAAAATTTAAGAATGATTTTAGGGAGTAAGTTAATTTTTTATTTCGTTTTTAAAAACAAGTGAGAAAATTATAGTCGGTCTACACCGAATATATGGTGCCCTATACCATGCGTTTAGAGACCCCATGTCTTAGACCCAAATAACTGGATATAGAAAATAGACATAAACTAATTTGAGTGGGATTTTTATTAATTTTTTTTTGGCTGCAGATATGAAAAAGTTCATATCGGATGCTATATCTATATGGGGACTAGGCCTAAAAACGGACCGATCCTGGCCATGTTTGGTAAAGTCTCTTGTATTTTGCAATAATCTATACAAACAAAATTTAAGAAGAATCAGTGCAATATTTTTGTTTCTTGATAGATTTAAGTGAAGATCGGGAAGCAGCTCTATAGGGCCTATGACTAAGAGTTGTCCCATAGGGATCATTTTTGGACTACTCATTAATGGATGTAATAAATGCATATAAACCCAATATGACTGAGATCTATATGACAATTTGGATCTTATGGCAATTTATGTCGATTTCATAGGGGTCATTTGTATGGGGGCTAGGTCTGAACATTGACCGCTTCTCACCAATTTCAATAGCGTCCATCCTAAGTCCGATGGAAGCTTATATACCAAATTTCATTAAAATATATTCATATTTGCGACCTGCAGTTTTATTACAAAGTTTACATGGATACACAAACGGACGGACGGACGGACATCGTTAAATCGAATCAGAGTGTGACTCTGATTCGATCGGTATAATAAAAGATGGGTCTAGGTCAAATATTTTTGGTAGTTACAAACAGCAGCACAAAGTCATTATACCCAAACCACATGTGGTATAGGGTATAAAAATGGGGAATTTGTTCATTTCTTTTGGGGACCTTTTTTTTTAAATTTGGGGAATTTGTTCACCGTGAAGTTATTCCCGTGTAAACCAAATTTCAGAGAAATCTGTTTAAAAATACAAATTTGTATAGCGAACAAATATACCAAAAAACAGAAAACGAATTGTATACAAAGAGTGGCCGTAAAAGTAGGCGTGGCCAGTGCGAAGCATATGGCGACCTTTCGTGGAGTACATAGATCGTGTGTACCAAATTTCAGAGAAATCCGTTGAGAAATAAAAATTTGTATAGCGGTCAAACAAACAAACAAACAGAAAATTAATTTTATATATATAGATTTATATATGGAGAAAAGGTCGCAAAATGGACATATCCTGACCATATTTGGTAAAGTGGCTAATTTTTGCAAAAACCTATATACAATTCAAATTTGAGAAAAATCTGTACAATATTTTTTTTTTTTCGATAGATTTAAGTGAAGATCGGGAAACAGCTTTATATAGGGGGGCTATAGCTATGATTTGTCCTACATGGTTTTTTTTGGACTACTAATGAATGGATGTAATAAACAAACCAAACTTGACCGATATCTATATTACAATTTAATTACATATATAGGGACTAATGTTCTGAACATTCACTGATTTTCACCAACTTAAATAACGTCCTATGGCAAACAGAAGCTTATATACCGAATTTCATTGAAATATATGAAATATATGTGGTTTGATTATAAGGTTTTAATTGACGGACAGACGGAAAGACGGACGGAAAGAATTTCAGATTCAATCCATTCATCGGTCAGTTTGGCTGTGTTGCCTAGTAATCAAACAACCGGTCGTAAATATTTTAATGAAAATTATCATATATGCTTTTGTCGGTTAAAGAAGATCACTATTTAAATTGGTGAAAATCGGTATATGTTCAGATCTAGCCCCCATACAAATAACTCCTATCAGATCGACTAAACTGGTATATATCAATAAGTATATATCAATAAAATTTGGTGTATGTCTGTCTATTATATCCGATAATCAGTAGTTCAAAAATATACCTCCTATGACCATTTCTAGTTGCAGTCTACATATAAAACTTCTTCCCGATCTTCAATTTATTCTATAAAAAAAAAGATATTCCACAGGTTTTTCTCAAATTTATTTTGTATATGTTTTTGTGGAAAATAACTGACTTTACTTAACATGGTCATAATCGGTAAATTTTTTGAAAAATAATATCCGATACGATTTCTTTTTTATTTATAAGCCATAAATTAACATCGGTGCTACTTAAATGTGGTTTATTCTTATTTTTATACCCTATTATGGGTTCAGCATAATTGATTCTGAGGCTCTATCTCGAAACTCATGGTATAGTGTATCAGACAGTCGGCTTATATCGATTATACTGTTCTTACTTGCTGTTTCTTATTTTCGTTAAACAAAAAACATGCATATTTTTGGATAAGTTTAAGTTTTTTTTTCAATATCATTTCGTTTTTTTTTTTGTAGCTATTTGTAATCGCCAAAAGGTTTGTCCATAATTTTTAATAACGGTCAAAAAAGAATTGAAATTAAAAAACTTTAGCATGAAGTTGTTTTCTTCTGTTTTTGAAAAGTTTTCTACGCTAAAGTATTTGTTTCTAGTTTTTTAGCCATTAAAAATTCTGTTACAAAAAAATATATTTTTCAAATAAAGTATAGTTGTGAATGGAAATGGTTTTTTTTCGGTGAATCGCAATATTATCTGGTAGGAATTTAAGTTTATGAAAAAGATATGATTGTGCAAATACTAGGAATTTATGATATGTACCCAGGTCTTGGCTGTTATATTCTTTAAATATATATTTTCATATGGCACCTATCATTCGTGAATGAAGTTTAGAGTAAAAACTGTTTTTAATTTTTTATAAATGGATATATTTAAATGAAGATACGTCATTAAATAATGCGTGATAGTGGTGAGACCATGCACAGCTGAATTGAGTGGGTATCAGGATTTTCAACTCCGTGCTTTTAGCACTGTTTTTAGAGCTTTCTAAAATTTTCGACGTGCTTTTTTTTGTGTTAAAAAAATATAGTTTTATTAAAAAAAACTTTTACTTTTGAATTCAATGTACCAAAAATAGCTAAACTTGCTATTAAACTATTGTCACTCTCTTATTCAAACGCTGAAGTTGAAAGGTTTTTTAGTGACATGAACCTTTTCAAATGCAAAATTAGAAATCGAATGTCATTCCATTCAGTTAATGCTTTACTTTACATTACAAATGGATTGGAAAGGGAAAATTCCTGTTGCGAAATATATCAGATATCTGATGAAGTAAGTTTTTTAATTAATAGTAACGATGTTTATAAAACCACAGAATTTGAAATTAAAACCGTTTTATGGCCGGAAGAAAGTAATGATGAGGAACGAAAAGACTTTAATCTAAGTATGTGATATTTTAAATTAAAAATTTTAATTAATAATTCTTATTTGCATAAAATAAAAAGACTATTTAACTTTAATACTATCTTAATTTGTTTTTATATTATATAATTTTATTTTAATTTTTTGTTACTTTTCACAGCTAAAAACTCTATCTGTGAATTAATTATTTTTAATTTAATAAAAAATAAAAATATATATAAATAAAGAGAAATAATAAAAAATGGAAAATTTTGTGTTTGTTAAAAAAATTACGCATTTTTTGATCAGTTTTGGTGCTTTCTTATATTTAAAAGCGGAAATTCATGGTGGGTATATCACGTTTTTTTTAAACCGTTTCGTAATGAGGATGCAATCTGCAAGAGGAGGCAAAAGAACAGCCGAAAAAATAGATTCTTAGTGGCAAATCAGCGACAAAAGTAACGAAGGCTCCTTAATTCGCCAGGAATTCACGCTGATTAGTTTCAAAGAGGAAAAGCTATTAAGGGGGACATGACATTGGCCGTTTTTAGAAATTTGAATCCTTTTTTAATAATTTTGTATTTTAGTACATATTCTTGAGATTCCTACGGGTTCAAAAGTTACAGCGGGTTAGTGATAGCGCATTTTTAATTTTCGCGCTACCTACGTACGGCAGCTGATATATAAAGGGTGATTTTTTAAGAGCTATAGGAAAGTTTTCAAAAAAAAAAAAAAAAAAAAACACATAACATTCAGAAAAATGCATGAAATCTTTATTTGAATCGATAGTACGGTCCATATAATTTAATGTTTGAAGATTATTTCATGCAAATGTTGACCGTGACTGCGCCTCAAATGGTCCATCCGCTTAGCCCAATTTTGGCATACACTTTCCAACATTTCGGCCGGTATCTCACGAATAAATGCTTCAATGTTGTCTTTCAATGCGTCAATTGAAGCGGGATTGTCTGTATAGACATGAGCTTTAACATAGCCCCACAAAAAATAGTCTAAATGCGTTAAATCGCATGATCTAGGCGGCCAATTGACCGGTCCCGAACGTGAAATAAGTTGTTCACCGAACTCGCCTCTCAATGTGGCACCGTCTTGTTGAATCCACATATCATGCAAGTCAAGCTCTTGCATTTTGGGCAAAAAAAAAGTTGGATATCATCTCTCGGTAACAGAGGCCCAATTGCTGCGAACGGCGACGAATCGATAATTGATGGTCATCATTAACACTGGCCGATAGAGCTGCGATATTTTCTTCAGTTCGCACTCTACGTAAGCGTGTTGGTGGTTTAATGTCCAACAATGTAAATCTGGTGCGAAATTTAGTCCATAAAATGGAAGAAGCGCGCGATGAACTTTCTTAACAGAGCACGCATTGTGATAATAAAATTCAATAACTTGCAAGCGTTGTTCGTTTGTAAGACGATTCATGGTTAAATTATAGACCAAACTGAAGATGTTTGACAATGAAACAAAACATGAAACGTGCGTCAGCTGTTTAAACCAGTGTTGCCAAAAAGATAATAGCTAAAAAATCACCCTTTACTTGTTTTACTTGCTACCAGACTTTTGGTGGTTGTTATTTCGTACCCACTTGAATGATTGCAGCAACATAATTTTCGGCAAAAAGGCCCCATACGACAATTGATTTAAAAACGTGATTATTAAACAAATTAGCAAAACGAGTTATAAAGAGTAATTTCAAATCTTATTAAAATTATTTACAAATTGTTTTCAATAAATCCAAAATATTACAAAATAAATGGAAAAAAAACTTTTATAAAAAAAAACAGGTAAGATATTATAGCCGGTCTAGACCGACTATACGATAACCTATACCATGGTTTAGAGACCCTTTCTCTTGGGTCCAACTAATTCGAAGTAGAAAATAAGCATAAACCAAATTTAAATGGCATTGTTATTAATTTTTTTTGGCTGCAGATATGAAAAAGTTCATATCGGATGCTATATTTATATGGGGACTAGGTCGAAATATGGACCGATTCTGACCAGATGTGGTAATGTCACTTATATTTTGAAAAAATATATACAAACCAAATTTGCGAAAAATCTGTGCAATGTTTTTGTTTTTTAATAGATCAAAGTGAAGATCGGGAAGCAGCTCTATATGGGGCCTATGACTAAAAATTGTCCTATATGGATTATTTTTGAACTACTGATTAATGGATGTAATAAACACATATAAATCTAATTTGACTGAGATCTATATGATAATTTGGATCTTATGGCAATTTATGTCGATTTCATAGGTGTCATTTGTATGGGGACTAGGTCTGAACATGAACCGAATTTCACCAATTTCAATAGTGCTCATCATGTGGCCGGTCAAAGTTTATATACCAAATTCCATCAAAATATATTCATATTTGCGACCTGTAGTTTGATTACAAAGTTTACATGGACACACAGACGGACAGACGGACGGACATCGCTTAATCGACTCAAGAAGTGATTCTGAGTCGATCGGTATAATAAAAGATGGGTCTAGCTCAAATATTTTTGGTAGTTACAAACAGCAGCACAAAGTCATTATAACCAAACCACATGATGGTATAGGGTATAATTGCTGTTGTTGGGAAATGGACAATTTATAATTAAATAAGGAAGAGTTTGAGTTAATGAAACTTTTTATTGCAAAATAGAAAAAAATAAGCGGTAGCACTTACAAAAGCCACAATATATAGATTGATTTCTAATTTTTATTTTTTCGAGTAGAAAATAACAGTACGATTTTGGTTATTTTTTTTCAGGCAAAATTAAACAATCTCAAAAATTTTTAATTAAAATTAATATTAAATACAAAAAATTTTTTAAATTGATTTTATAAATTATATTTTTGAGTGTTTGATTTTTAGGTTAGCTCCAAAAAAATAAAATTTAAAAAATATATATTTTTTTATTTAATAATTTTTGGAGTTACAGAGCTATATATCTATATATATACTAGCTGAGTCCGGTCCGCGTTGCTGGCCCGAAGAAAACATCTGGATTTTATATTGCATCTAAATTTTAATACCGAGTGTCGGGCAAAAGTAAAGCACGATTTAATAATATTATGAATATGACTGAAAAAAAATATACATTTTCTTGAATATTTTAACACCAGCGCCACCTACAGGTGAAAAACTTTGTCAGCAACTTTAGTTTTATGTATATAATATATGTTGCGAATTTGAGCTAAATTGGACCGTAAATAAATTTTTTGGGAAAATCTCGACCCCAGCGCCACCTATCAGGTACAAAAAAAAGTTATGCAAATCGGAGAACCAAAGGAACAAATGGTATGAATACGAAGTCGCTTGCATTAGTGGTTCAACAGTTATTAGAGTACCAACATACGCACCAACGTTTTTATATATTAAGATATATCTATATATATATATATATATATATATATATATTTGTACCACAATATAGAAAATTCTTGTAATAAAATTTAAATGCGTTTTTCCCGAAATCACTTTTCTCCAACGGGGTGTCGTTTTTCTCGAGAACCAGATGTCGTAATTACATCAGGCAAGTCCTGAACCAGGATAATTGGGCTAACTTTACTAACGGAGGAGAGGTGGGGCAAAAACCCCCAAAAAACAGCAAATTTTTTAATTTTTTAGAAAAAAAACGTGCCATTTTTGTCAATTTTGAAAATATCCTAGATCAGGATCTGCCAACAAAATGCCGTCCGCCGAATTTCGATGCGACATCCGGTTCTCTAGAAAAACGACACCCCGTTTACCTTCTCATTTTGACGTACCCCTTTTTATCGCTCTGGAAGGGGGGGGATAAAAAAAACATAGAAATATAAACAAGTACGGAAAAAGTCAGAGAATTACGTCTACTTTTACGTAAAAAAACTCAAAGTTGATAAATTTAAAAACGACTGAGCTACAACACTTTTAAAAAGCTTTATTTTTGTGGGGTTGAATGAGAGGTCATACCTTAAACGACTGAGCCCTGCCTCACACTTATCCACCCCACCCGACAAAGGGGCACGCCCCCTTACCGTGGGGACGCGTACACCGAACCCTGGCGGATTTCAAGAGCTGGCAATTAGATTGTGTGGTCGTAAATCAGCGACCGACTATGTCACCAGCTGATATTAGGAATAGACAAACTTAAAAAAAAGTAACAAAAAGAATAGTTAATTGATGTATTCAATTATATCGTGCTTTACTTTCAATAAATTACAGTAAAAATCAATGAAATAGTGCAACACATTTTAATCATTACAAACGTCACCACTCGGTTGAAAGCTGAAAACAAAGGTGACACCCAACATGGTCCTCCTACTCTCAAGAGTTGAAAATCTGATAAGCTTTAGTCTATCAGTATATGATGGTTAGTCATCATAACTTCAACCTAAACGACGTAGAGAGAATAGCAACAAATTTTTCTGCACAGACTCAATTGCATTGGCGTGAACCTGATAATATGGATTCCATTTTATTGATGCTATTCCAAAATTGGTCTTACAAGTGCTGTATAAAGCTGTTTAGTAACATATGGATCTGAAAACTCCTTAGCCCATCTGTTAATAAAGCAAGATCTTCTCTTGGTCATACTAATATGACCAATGTAGTCAAGTCCATAAGTACACCAAGATCCCCAAATGTTTGAACGGTATCCAATACTATTACAATAATGCAATACTTGTTAGAAATTATCCCTTTTCTGTGAAATACCATATATTTACAGGTTCACATTACACCATTCAACTAATAAATCAAATTCACGCTGAAGTGTTATATGACTATTTATGTCATTGAAACTGTAAAATATATATCATCTGCATACCTAGGGACGTTGTAATTCGAAATTACAGTCGGAAGATCACTTAGCACTTATATATATTTTGTAACGACGCAAGTCGGTACACCTCGTTTTCGTCCACACCTCACTTAATCTTGTATAAAATAATTATTCAATTTATATATAATTTTCTTATTCATATATATGTTATTTTTTAGTTGCAATGTTCATTTACTTAATTAAACCAAACTCTTCTTATGTTAAAGGGAGTAAGAATGTTAACACAGTACACCGAGGTGAGTTCTAAAAACGTTCACCAGCAAACATCTGCATGCTATAAAAGGTGAATAAATAATAAAATAATAAAATAGGGGAGTTGGTTGGCGGATGTGGTTGAGTACGCAAATCATTGAAACTATTATAATTATTTAATTAAAAAAGAAATGCTTACGAAGAATTCTATTCCGCGATCAGGAGAAGTGCCTAGCTAGGTCTTCCTGCAGCGACAAATTATCAGGTTCCATGAAAGGGAAATACATACGACAGATTTCTCTTCCCCCTATGTTTGGTCTCCTTCGGGTTCTACGAAAAGAGCAGTGCATTCGATAGTTTTCCCTCTCACTATCAGGTCTATTCTTAAATAGGGGATTTTAGATATTAAGTACTATCATTAATTGGAAGAATTATTATTGGAAGAAAGAATAAAAATAATCTAACTCATAAAAACAAAGTTTTTATTAAAACTCTTTCTTTCCTTATGCATATTAGTTTTGAATGTCTCCGTGACTGTGTGTGACTATCTTAAAATTAATCTTTGGTCACAACAAGTCTACGGACAAAGTTTCAGATCCATCGGATAAGGAGAAATAGGTTTTAAATCACTCCGTGACCGTGCGTGACTATGCGTGACTATGTCGAAGTTGATCTTTCTTTACAGCAAATATATCGGCCAAGTTTAAGATCGATCGGATGAGGGTAAAAACCACGCGTGATTATACGTGACTACCACAAAATTAATCCGTAGTCACAACAAGACTGTGACCCAAGTTTCAGATCAATTGGATAAGGGAGAATGGGGTTGCCCCACGACAGACAGAGAGATTGAGTTAAAGGAAAGAGTTTAAAAATATGAAGGTCTGAGAATTTCTGAAAAGCTATTTTACAAAGATCAAAATTTTATACTTGAATCAGTTCTCCGATATTTACTTATAAATGATTTTTATTTTTTGATATTTTTGGTCCTTGATGAAAATGGTTTTATTAAGTAAACTAACATGAATTTCCCCCTTCAATGGATTGTCATCTCAACGCGATGAAGGGGTCCAGTAAGCGTGAAGATCCTGAGAGCGATGCCGGCGGTAGCGTAGCTACTGGCAGGGCCACCCTTGCCGGTAAGGTCAATGGTGAACGCTGAAGCTAAGAGCAATCCACAACGTAGGACGTCGAATCGACAGATCACAACTCTGCAGCATCTGTCTCACAATGAGCGGCTGAAAACAACGTCTGTAGTCCGGAAGGAGCGGCTGAATATACAGAAAGAAAACTTTAAACCCTTCCGAAGGCAATGGGAAACCACTGAAGTATTATCCCTTGAAAACCATACAATTATGAATGAAAAAAACGACGGACGGCTAAGAATCACCGGAGGTAAAATCAAACGAAAACTCAACATCGGCACATGGAATGTACGCAGCCTATATGAAGCTGGGAAACTATACAATACAATAAATGAAATGAACAGACTGAAGGTCGATATACTTGGTATCAGCGAAACGTGGTGGCCAAATAATGGTGAATTCATATCCCAAAACGCAAAAATGTTTTACTCTGGCAATCTTGACCAAAATCACAGAAACGGCGTGGGAATTATTCTAAACAAAGATGTAGCGTAATGCGTGACAGGGTTTTTTCCAAAATCAGACAGAACAATGCTACTAAAACTGGAAACCAAGCCAATCAATTTAAATATCATTCAGACATATGCACCCACAGCGGATAAAAGTAAAGTGTTCTATGCTTATAGATTATGAAACATGATAAATTGACGGAAATTCTCATATCCATTGGGATAGATCAAAAGGAAATACAATGCATTAGAAGTCTATATTGGCACCAAACAGCACAAATTGAGATTAACGGCCAACTTAAAGCTATATCCAAGGGCGTCAGACAAGGATGCATTCTGTCCCCTTTGTTATTTAATATTTGTTCGGAAAGAATATTTGAAGAGTCTATCAGCAAAGTTCGGAAGGGTATATAAACAAATGGTATTTTTACCAATAACATAGGATATGCTGATGATACAACTTTACTGGCTGACAATGTGCCCTCGCTACAAGACCTGCTAAACAAACTCGCTACAAACAGTAATGCATATGGCCTAAATATCAATATTCGAAAAACAAAATATATGATTGTGAGCAAGAAAAATAACCATTATACTACTTCGTTAAAAATACAAAACGCATGCATCGAAAGAGTACAGAATTTTAAATATCTCGGCGTAAGAATCAACGAAAAATGGGATTGTTCAAAAGAAATAAGATGCCGTATAGACATGGCTCGAGATGACTTTTTTAAATACAAAAAAGTACTTACAAGTTACAATATTCATCTTGAAACGAAATCAAGATTCATTAAAACATATGCTTGGTCGGTCATCAGACATAAAAAGATTAGAGGCCTTTGAAATGTGGGTTTATAGACGAATACTCAAATTACCCTGGACTGAACATATATCAAATACCGAAGTTTTTAGAAAAATGCACTGCGAAAGAGAGCTATTTACCGTCATAAAGAAAAGAAAAACATAATACCTGGGACATTTTATGAGAAACCCAAAAAATAAGCTGTTACAATCGATAACACGAGCGAATATTGAAGGAAAGGCTGCTAGAGGGAGAAAAGAAATAACATGGATTGATAATATTGAGGTATGGACTGGTATCAGAGATATGGGCAGACTTCTAAGTGAAGCTAGTGATCGAGATGCTTTTGCGGATCTACTTAAAAATATATAAAATGATTTTATTTTTTTTTTTGGAAATGTGAAATATGTAAAAAATTGTAGTTGTATTGGTCGCTAAAATTCGAAGAACGAATTAGCAAATAAAGAAGAAGAACATGAATTTCTAAGCACTATTTAAAATGAGATTCACAGGATCCTCAGGTTATAACTTCCATCCAAGACAAGCCTTAAAAAAGGGAAGAAATATTGGACGAGATATATGTTATTGGGATCTTCTACTATTTCGAAAAAAAAGTTTCAATCTGGCTTCCTAGGTAATTTGTTATAAATTAAATAAAGCAAACAAAAAAATCATTAAATATCGTTGAAATAATAAAGTAAGGAAGTATCTCTAAGAAAAATCATTTTGTTCTTTTTAGACGTGTACATGTACGAGCAAGTGTTATGAGCTATTAGAACATTTGTCTATTGCATGTTTAAAGTGGCTGCTGAACTCTGAAATAAACGGAAATTCGCTTGCATTTAAGCATATGTTCAAAATAATATGCAACACGAAAGATAAGCATTTCCGTTTCGTATTTTATTTAGTTGTTCATTATTTTTGCCTTTCATGCATTTGTTTTCGTGAAACGGACACAACTTTGCAATGGTTCTTTTAATCCATTTCTTTATTATAATGTTTTTTAATGTTTTTGTTGTTAACGTCATCGTCGTCGTCATCGTCATCGTAGTCACAAGAAAGTTTTTCCTTTGCCACGGTTTATTCGTCTTCCTCTTGTTTATTCATACTTAACATGTTATTTTTTTGGCCGTTAAGCTTAAGACAAGTTTTGGCAAAAAAAAAAAAAAAAATAATAAAAAAAAGAAATACATTTAAAATACATGAACAATAAAATTGACGACAAAATAAAAGTAGTACTATTACTTCATCAGAACAAACAAACAAACATACACTCTTCCATAGACATACTAACACACTTACAGCCTAAGCGGATGAGATGAAAGATATGTATGTATGTAGTTTAAGGAAAAAAAAAACATGAATACAAATAACAAAAATAAAAACAAAAAGGCTAAGTGACAACTAAGCTTAATGGCTCTCAACATGGAAATGGACATTAGCCTCATTCAAGCACTTTTATCCTTCCATACCATAAAGAAACGAAAAATAAGAAAGAAAAAAACAACAACAACGCCAGAAAAATAAAACTACATAAGCGACGCGACGAACAAATGTTATAAAATACTCGTATAATTTACACTCTGACACATGATAAGAATTGAAGAAGACGAAGCAGAAGAACTCCAAGTTGAAGACGAAGAAATAAAGGGTGTAAGAAAAGGTAAAAAACAACACAAAACATTAAGATAAAGTACACGAAAACAAACAAGAAGCTATAAATAAACAAATACACTCACATAAACACAGTCCCAAACATGTGTATATGTCTTAGAGTGTGTGTGTGTGTGTGTGTGTTGCAAAGAAAATTTACTATTTGTATTGTTTTATGCTCTGTTGGCTTCTACATAAATTTGGACAAACAACAAATGAATGACTTTTAAAAAAAGGCAAAGTTATCTTTTTTTCTTTCTAAACAGAATTAAAAATTTCCAATATAGATTTCGTTGGGAACATTTTCTTCAGATCCCTTGAAAAGTTTAAGTTCAGTAATACAACATGTGGTAAAAAATCCGTAAACTCACACACAGATGGCAGGATTGCCAATATTTTGTTTTTTATTTTTTACAGCAGCACCAACTTTATCTTGTAAGTAGAGAAAATTTTCTGAATTTTAGTTTTTTTTAGAAAAAGAGATGTCCATAGTTTTGATGATTGTGAAAAAATGGATTGCAAAGATATTTGTGTTTTGATGAGTGATATTCATTTTCTTGCTTAGCAAAAGTACTATCCAGCCAAAGAATCGTTTCATAAACATTGCCGTGAATCTTCGTATTAAATGCTAAAAGAGTTGTATTCTAAATTTAATCTTCCAAGTCCTCCAACTAAGGCAGTTTTTGAAGAAAACTTCAAATAGTGAATCCTATTGTATGGGAGATCGAAAAGTTTAAATAAAATTATTGATATCGTAAGGGTATCGAGAAAACACAGCGAGCCAACTTTTTTGAAACAAAAAACGTAGAACAGTACCACAAAAAGTGCTAAAATAGAATAAAATGAAAAGCGCAAAAATCGTTGCTATTTGATGTCACTTTTGAAGTGTAAAAAATATAATTTTGTGTAAATAATTTTTGGCATAAAAATTAAAACTCTAATCTTTAAAAGATTATCAAAAGACACACCAAATGGTCTTACAGAGAAGGGAGATATAGGAGAATATCTTCGTAAACCCAAAAAATAACGAACAATATTATTATATTAACCATTTAATCGACGCTTGCTCGAAGAGTCGCAATTAGCAAAAATTTCACAGCTGTATAAGAGTCCAGGAATTCTATACCTTTTGGCTAGTAGAACTCTTACTTTCAAAGGTGTGAAATATTGTGTTGACCAAAGAGATCTCAGTTTAACGTAAGTTTGCCCAACTACATTATGTATATGATTTGATCACGATAGAAAGCTTCTAAAGATAATACCTAGATTTTTGGCAGAAGAAACAGTAGGAATCTCTTGACCGTTATTTGTAACTAGCAGATTCCAGTGCTCGATATTCGAGTGCAATTTCTAGGCAGCTTTATTTTTCAACTTAGCCAATTCACAAACCAACACTTTTATAGATTATTATTATTGTAAATGAAGATAACAAACTTATTAACGAACACATTAACAAATTTAATAAAGCACACATAGCATATGTATTATTTTATGTATGTGTTAGTAGCAATTTTAAGTGCAATTTACTCAAAACGAATGAAAAAATTTAAAATCTGTTAATCTGCAAAACGGCTTAAAAGAAATACCTATCAAATAATATACGTTTGGTCAAAATCGGTATAAAACGGCAGAACAAAACATCGGTCACAAAAAATCGCCTAGCCTATTAATATATTAATATCAGGAACCATGTGTTGTTATTTAGACCATTTACTTATCATCAAACATTTAGATTTTAATTGGTTTAAAAAGAGCTGGTTAGCCGTAACCCAACGATGGATATTATTTAAATACTCTTCGAGTTTCCTTATATTGTGATTAATTGAAGCAGTCGGACTGCTTAAATATAACTGCACGTTATCGGTGGACATATGAATTTTTCAACGGAGAAGTTGTGAAGGTATATCATTAGCATGGAGAGAAAAAAGCAAAGGCCCTATGATGGATCCCTGGGGCACTCCTCTCATAATATTCAATGTTGTTGAGATTTTATTTTTCAGGTAAACGGATTGGGTACGATCAGATAGGTAGGATTGAAGCAGATTTACAGATGTTTACACAGCATTAAGTGGTCGACAGTATCGAAAGCCTTTGAGTGGTCAAGTAGGACCAAAAAATTAACTTTATTATCATGCAATTCCTCACTTATGTTTTCAGTTACTTCAGTCAAAACAGTAACACAAGTATGATCAGATCGAAAACCTGATTGTATATTCGACAACAAACCAATCTCATTTATGTAACTGGTAATTTGTTTGTGAAGGGGCTTTTCGAGTACTTTTGAAAAGTAAAATAGTATTGCTATGGGGTGGTATTCGTAATTAGATTTAGGAACAGGAATTATTTTGGCATGCCTCCATTTGTAAAGGAAAGTGCTTGTGGTTATAAATGAGTTAAAGAAATGTGTTAAATAAGGCAAGAGAAAGGGCAGCAAATTCCTCACAAATACTGGATGAATATTATCATGTCCGACTGCATTAGATTTAGTACCAACAACACTAAGATAAACATATTCATGAGTTACACAGGAAAATTCAAAACAATGATGGAGTCATTATCATTGTTAAAATTGTAAAATGAGGAGTTGTTGTTGTGTACTACTGGTAAATTGCTGAAGACTGAGTTTAACTCATTGACGTCAATACTGCTATCAACACTTTTAATGCCTTTCCCTATACAAATATCATGAATGTGCTTCAAGTTTTTTCGTGAGTCCATAGCGGACTCAAAACGCCTTGAATAATAGACCGATTTAGCTTTTCTAATGCTGTCGTTAACTTTTTTCCTTGCAGTATGGTAATCATTTTTGAGCACAGTAGTTTTAAATCGCTTCCACCTTGAATAACATACATCTCTGAGAGAAATTAACTGCTTTATATTAGATGTAAAACATGGCTTTGCTTTGGATTTTCTGGATCGAGTTACCAAAAGAACTGTAGCATCGTATAAACTTTTAATGTTTGTTTCAAGAAAGCAAAGTTGATCATTTACGGAGGGCATATTATAAATATTCTCCAAATTAATATGTCCAAAGTATTCATATAGTAAATTATAATTTAAGTTTTTAAAGTCTCTGTATTTGTTTCTCCCTGAATATGAAAATCGTAGGCAAGAAAAATTAAATCATGTTTGGAAAAACATGATGATGAAATTTGGTCATATACGAGAAATTGGGATTGGAAAATCATTGCCATTAGTATCTAGTGAAATAGATGTAGATAAACTCAATGTATCTTTCATGAATCTCCCTAACATTACTTCAAATATGAACTTTTATGATCAAAGAGAAATTTTAGCCCCTCAATGCAGCTCATTCTGTTTTATTTGTATAAACCAAGAAGATGTATTTTCAAGCTGTCAAGCAATTAAATCTGATGCTGTAGGGTTCGATAATATTCATCCTAAATTTTTAAAAATTATTTTACCGTATGTTCTGCCATTTATAACGTATATATTTAATAATATAATTACAAAGAGTATTTATCCGCAAAGTTGGAAACACGCAAAAATTATACCCACCCCAAAATCTAGCAACGATTATCGTCCAATTGCCATACTACCTTATCTATCCAAGGTTTTTGAACGACTGCTTCATGGACAAATTAGCAAGCATATTAATGATAACGATTTACTGACAAAAAGGCAATCAGATTTCCGACCCAAGCATAGTTGTATATCAGCACTCATAGATGTTTCAGAGTATATACGAGAGAGTATTGATGCTAGAGACATTTATTTTCTTGCTTTACTTAACCATTCCAAAGCATTTGACATGGTGGATCATGAGGTTCTATGCTTTAAATTACACAGAATGTTTAATATCTATCCTTGGTCTATTCGTTTGTTGTCTTCATATCTGTTGAATCGTAGCCAGTCAGTTTTTGCAAACAATAAAACCTCTCGTGTGTTATCAGTTATGAAGGGCGTACCCCAAGGATCAATACTGGGACCTCTTCTTTTTACCATCTCCGTGAATGACCTAGTAGAACAATTCTTGTTTTGCAATGTACACATATATGCTGACGATGTTCACTTATATATAACTACTGGTATAAGCAGCATAAATGATTGCGTTGCAAAATTAAATTCAGATCTTAATAAGATTTATACATGGGCAAGTGCAAATGGTTTATGCCTCAACCCCTCTAAATCAAAGTGTTTGATTTTTACAAGAAGAAAAATGAAAATTGAAATCGTATCAACAGCTAAAAATCTAGTTATTATTTTTAATGATAATCTCACATGGTCTAACCATATTACTTCTGCTGCTGGGAGAACTTACTCAATGCTTAGAACTTTATGGAATACACAACATATAACCCCCCTTAACATTCGAATTTTGCTTGCAAAAACATATCTTATTCCAACTCTACTATATGGCTGCGAAATATATGCAAGCACTGATTCTAAGAGTTATAAAAAGTTGAGTCCACTTTCAATGCAATTTTAAGATATATTTTCAATATTCGACAATATGAGCCGATTTCGTACTACTCAAAAAAACTTTACGGAGTAACATTTGAAAATTTGTTAAAGATAAAAACTCTACTGTTCTTATATAAAGTTGTACGTACACATCAGCCAACATATCTGTATGTAGAAATCATGACATATTGTACATTAGATACCAATATTTAGTATCCAAATGGCAATTTTATGTCTCCTCAATACGACTTTGGAATTCGCTACCACCGTCCATTAATATTATAAGCAACGCAATGTATTTTAAGAGGGAACTTCTTAAATTTTTTAGCTGATCCTTTTTCTTATTTTTTTAATTTTTTTTTTTTTTTTGCTGATCCGTTTATATTTTATATTTTTTTTTATTTAACTAATTTTGTTATTTTTATTTTTTTTTATATTATTTTATTTACTAATATTTGTATTAACATTTTTGGTTATAATTCGTTATTTTTTTTTTCTTTAAAATTATTTAATATTTTTATATTTACCATTATTATTTTTTTAAGACAAATTTATTCAAATTTTCTATTTCAATTCAATGTAAAGCTCCTATACTTTAATTATAAGATTATAAATATTGTTGTATGGGAAATCATAAATAAATAAACTAAACTAAACTAAACAGGAACACGTTAGAAATATAGTTTACAAAAAAGAGATCCCACAAGTTATTGTTGCTGGTAGAGAAATGATAAGGATTAGAGAGGTTTGTAGCTTCAATATCAAGATATGACATATTATATAACAGAGTTGATTCCAATAAGATGTTTGAATTAAAGTCGCCTGAAATTACAACATCATTGCGATTCCAATTTAGTTTTCTTCCGCGTGAGGCAATCTCTAATATAGATAAGATATTCGGAGTCATATTTTCAACAAAGTTTACACGACAAATGACTTTTGATAAAAATAGTAACTCCCCCACCGTGGCGTACTCTATCGGGTCAGAAGATTTTGTAACCTTCAAGGCAAATTAAGCTATCAGCGTAGAGCTAGTCAGCCATGTCTCAGATATACACACAACGTTTACATATATTAGAGTTTTCAAACACTAATCTAAACTCATCAGTTTTACTGTTAAGACTTTGGGCGTTAATGTGATATACACTCCGTTTCACTTGAATAGCACACACCAATTTTTTGTTACTATTTGATTATCTACTAATATCAAGAATCATATATAAATGAGGATGTGCAAACTGCAATTGGATCATGAAAGCGAGAGTGGCAGATCTCAGAATATTCAAAAATTTATGATCATGCATGTACGATACAAAAATTTATATGAAGAATTTTAAGATCGAAGTTTTTGCTCTGCACAGCACACACACACACATTGGTACGCAAAATATGTTCACATTACTAATAAGCAAGATCATTCGAAAAAAAAACAAGTAAGAAAATTATAGTCGGTCTAGACCGACTATACGATACCCTATACCATGCGTTTAGAAACCCTATCTCTTAGGCCCAACTAACTGGACATTGAAAATAAGCAAAAAAAACAAATTTGAGTGGGATTTTTATAAATTTTTTTGGCTGCAGATATGAAAAAGTTCATATCGGATGCTATATCTATAAAGGGACTAGGTCCAAAAATGGACCGATCCTGATCATGTTTGGTAAAGTCTCTTGTATTTTGCAAAAATATGTACAAACAAAATTTGAGAAGAATCAGTGCAATATTTTTGTTTTTTAATAGATTTAAGTGAAGATCGGGAAGCAGCTCTATATGGGGTCAAAGGGCTCATTTTTGGACTACTTATTAGTGGATGTAATTAACGCATACAAACCCAATTTGAGTAAGATCTATATGACAATTTTATCTTATGGCAATTTATGTCGATTTCATATGGGTAATTTGTATGGGGGCTAGGTCTGAACATGGACCGATTCTCACCAATTTCAATAGCGTTCATCCCATGGCCGATAAAAGCTTATATACCAAATTTCATCAAAATATATTCATATTTGCGACCTGCAGTTTGATTACAAGATTTACATGGACACACAGACGGACGGACGGACGGACGGACGGACATTGTTAAATCAACTCAGAAAGTGATTCTGATTCGATCGGTATAATTAAAGATGGGTCTAGGTCAAATATTTTTGGTTGTTACAAACAGCAGCACAAAGTCATTATACCCAAACCACATAGGGTATAAACATATTCTTCGCTTGACAAAACGCACACATTGTTATGAAGCAAGAACATTAAAACCCAGTTAGCATTTAATGAAATTATGACACGGTTTTATCAAGAATCTTGGTTTTATGACAATATATTGAAATGACACTAGATATGAAATGCTGACTAGATATACACACATTGGTACACAATAAGAAACAACAAACACACACACATAGTTAAGAAAACAAAACAAATTGTAAAAGGCAAAAAGTAGAAAAGTTTAAATTTTTTAACATTTGCAATTTTATCGAGTAAAGTTAATTTGAAAAATTTCATAAGACATTTGTTTTATGTGAAATGAAATTTTTCAAACATGGTTGAAAAAATATGTGAAATTGAAGGCAAATTTAAAATCCAAATAAGGAAACAGAAATGTATAATTTTTTCAAAAATGTAATTTTATAAAAACAACTTAAAGTAAATTTAAAATACAAACAAAAAAAAAAATTCAAAAAGAAAAAGAAAACAATTCACAAACTTAATTAGAAATATAAATAAAAAAATCAAGAAAAAAAAAAGTTTCAGATTGCTTGGATTCAGATTGCAATGCCCGACTGTGCGTGACTAAGTCCAAGTTAATCTTTTTTTTCACAGCAAGTGTATGGACCAAGTTTCAGATCGACCGAATGAGGGAAAATGACATTTAGATCACTTCGTGACTGTGCGTGACTATGCTTGACTATGCGTGACTACCCCAAAGTTAATCTGTAGTCACAACAAGACTATGGGCCAAGTTTCAGATCAATTGGATAAGTGGGAATGGGGTTGCCCCACGACAGAGAGATTGCGTTAAAAGAAAGGGTTTAAAAAATTTTGTAAAAAAGTAACTTATATTAAAAAAAAATTTGTAAAGTACTTTTTTGTTAAAAAATAACATTTGCTTAAAAAAGTGCCTTTTTTTAAAAAAGTAACTTTTGTTAAAACAGTACATTTTTTATAAAGGTATATTTTCTTAAAAAGTATTATTAAAAAAAGTACCTTTAATTAAAAAGTATATTTTCTTAAACTAAGTATATATTCTTAAAAAAATAGTCTTAAAAATATATTTTCTTAACACGTTTTTTTTAAGTACCTTTTCTTAAAAAAACAAAATTTCTTAAAAAAAACATATTAAAAAAATAACTTTTCTTAAAAAAGTATATTTTCTTAAAAAAGTATATTTTATTAAAAAAAAATAGCTGTTCTTAAAAAAATATATTTTATTAGAAAAGTACCTTTTGATAAGAAAGTACATTTTTCTTAAAAAGTATATTATATAGTACTTTTTCTTAATAAGTATATTTTTTTGAAAAAAATACGTTTTTAAAAATATGTACCTTTTCTTAAAAAGTACCTTTTCTTTTAAAAGGTGATTTTCTTAAAAACACCTTTTCTTAAAAAAAATATTTTCTGAAAAAAGTATTTTTTTAAAGTACCTTTTCTTAAAAAATTACCGTTGTTAAAAAAGTTAATTTTCTTAGAATAGTCAATTTTCTTTAAAAAAGTTAAATTTCTTAAAAAATTTAGTTTATCACAAAATTAAAAATTGGTTTTGGAAAGAAAAAAAAAGAAATATAGCGCGATTATAAATGATAGCACATTTTGTAATCTTATTAATAAAATATTTAGTTTTCTTTTTTTTTTACTTTCAGGCAATGACGGAAGGTACAAAAGCTCGCCGTTGCTGCTATGTTGCGAAATTCAACATATAAAAGGCCTTCTTCATGGCAAAAAAATATAAAAATATAAAAAGGTGCTTTTCAGGGCTACAAAATATAAAAAAGGCCCTTTTGAGGGCTACTGCATAGATTCAAAAGAGATTTTTTTGTTACTGCTTCTTTTTTTTTTAATAAAATAAAATAAAGGCAATGAGTATGATGATGAATTAATTTAAAAGAAAAAAGTTCTTAAACTTTGTGTACTCTTAAATTTTTTATTCCAAATTATAATATATCATATATTTCTTTATTTTAACAATTCCAGTTAATAAATTCAATTTTAAACTCTTTTTAGTAAATATTTGTCAACCCTGAAAATGGCTGCTTATCGCAACTCTTCTTCTGCGTAACTGTGATCCATGTTCAATGCTACATATGTCAAATGAACATTCGAAGATCTGCCGCTCTTGTTCATAAATGTGATCCATGTTCAAATGAACATTCTGAGATCTGCCACTCTTGCATTATCAGTTTCATGATGAGCAAATTGCAGTTTGCACATCCTCATTTATATATGATTCTTGGTTAAACCATTACTTTCAATGGTGCATGATAGGGAAGACGAATACATATATTTAAAAAATTCATAATTGCACTGTATTCTTAATCGGACCGGTTTCTGGCATTTCAGCTTTAATCAGCGATTTATTGAACACTGTGATAAATTGTTATGTTTTAATTAAATAGATTGTTTCTACATGAAATTTTTCTACTTAGGGTGGCCGTGAGGTTAGAACCTGCGTCTAATCTCACATACACTCGTATTTGCACTTTTTGGTCAGCGCTTTAACACACTCACCTAAACTCAGGCCTACTTGCATATTAATAACAGTATTAATTGCAATATGTATATTGCAGTATCAAACATTTACTGTTTAAAACAAGTAATAAAATTATAATCGGTCCAGACCGACTATACGATACCCTATACCATGGTTTAGAGACCCTATCTCTCCGGTCTAACTAATTCGATATAGAAAATAAGCATAAACCAAATTTGAGTGGCGTTGTTATTAATTTTTTTGGCTCCAGATATGAAAAAGTTCATATCGGATGCTATATTTATATGGGGACTAGGTTGAAAAGTAGACCGCTTCTGACCATATTTGGTAAAGTCTCTTATATTTTGAAAAAATATATACAAACCAAATTTGAGAAAAATCTGTGCAATATTTTTGTTTTTTGATAGATTGAAGTGAAGATCGGGAAAAAGCTCTATATGGGGCTTATGAATAAGAATTGTCCTACAGGGATTTTATTTGTACTACTCATTAATGGATATAATAAACGCATACAAACCTAATTTGACTGAGATCTATATGATAATTTGGATCTTATGGCAACTTATGTCGATTTCATAGGGGTCATTTGTATGGGGACTAGTTCTGAACATAGACCGAATTTCACCAATTTCAATAGCTTTCATTCCATTGCCGATAAAAGCTTATATACCAAATTGTATCAATATATATTCATATTTGCGACCTGTAGTTTGATTACAAGGTTTACATGGACACATAGACGGACGGACAGATGGACGGACATCGCTAAATCGACTCAGTATTTTTGGTAGTTACAAACAGCAGCACAAAGTCATTATACCCAAACCACATAGAGGTATAGGGTATAATGAGGGTTTTTGTTGTTTTGTTGTTTAATTGCAGCATTCCATTTTTCCAAGTTAAGAATTCTCTTATCTTCTGAATGTATATTTTGATTTAATTATTGTTGATATAATTGTTTATGCGAGTCTTTCCGTACCAATTCAAGTTTTTTTTTTTTTTAATTTCAGTGTAGTTAAGCCTTAAATTTAACTTAATAGGCTTATGATCCGACCATATTTTAGTTTCCACTTCAAAACTTTCAATAGTGCTCAATCTATCCTGACAAACTGCACAGATATTATTTATAGAACTGCCATTAGTTTTTATACATATTGCCATTTTCACCTCCAACTATTCTACCATTTAGTATTACCAGCCCGTTGCCATTGTCATTACTTTTTTTTATTTTCTCTCAGAATTTCCTGCAGTTAACAGATTTTCGGACGAATTTTCGATGTATTGTATTTTCTATACCCAATTTGTTGGAACTACGACCGATTCTCTAAACACATGGTGTAGTGTATCAAAACTAGAAAATTACAATTATTTGGTGCACCCTCGTGTACATAACTTCGACACTTGTTTGCCTGTCTGCATGAAGTTAGCTCACGTTAATATTCCAAATAGTATTCGTTCTGTTTTAAAGTGAATCTGAAGGCTAGTGAAAGCTTCCTATCTTTAAAAATTTACTGCTTTACCTGTCATTAAACAAAACATTTAAATTGGTGCCATTTATTTCAATTACAGCAATATAAGTAATGGTATAATTTACGTATGCGTTTATGTAGTGATGATTTCTTCACAACTCTTTAAACCAGTACTTGTATTCGTTTTGTAAAAAATTTTTACTGTATATTATTTATTGTGCAATCATAAAAAAAAAATATTGCTCAATTCATAGAAAATTAAATTGGGTTTATTGTACGAATAAAACCGCCTTATTTTAAAATATCCACACTAAATTGATAAACAATTATGTACTTCATAAAACCGTCTTTTATAATTTTTTAACAACCTTGCAAAACACGTTTCTTTGGCCAACTCATATTTAAAATATAAATTTTAATAATGAACACGTTTATTTTAGCTTTCCATTACCTTTGAAAGCATTGAGTTTTATACTTTTGGATATACGAGTAAATATAAAATAAAGAAAATAAAAAAAAGTTATAAAATTTCCATTATAACTCAATTTCAGTTTTTATTAATATATGTACGTTACACTGCTGGTCGTTGTCTACTTTCAGCGACGACTCTATTACCACCAGTCGCTGGGACACCAGCAGCACGTTGATTGTGTCATAATGGCAATTAAATGTCAAACAACAAATGAAGTGGGAAAAAATATCAAAAAATTATTTTGAACTTATATCCTGTATTATTTTCACTGTATGTCTCTGTGTGTGTGTACGAGTGTTTTTATTTAATTTTTTTTTATTTTAATTTAACCTTTTTATTGGCCAATAAATATCGACAGCCTTTATGTTTTTTTAAATTTTTTTTACAGTATAAGTTTCTTGAAATGGGGCGAACAACTAACGACAACATTTGTTTATAACAATCATGACGATGACAAAAGCAATGTTCTTTTAGTTCAAACTCGTATTATACTTTTCATATTAATGCATAACACACTACTGTTTAAATGTATCCGTTTCCTTAAAACGAAACTTCAAATAAGTACTTGTTATACAAAAAAAAAAAAAAAAAATGGAAAAATTAGCATAACGACAAAAGTGTTCTTAAGTAAATAAGACATTGACTATATACAAAAAAAAAAAAAAAAAATAAATAAATAAAAAAAGACTTTAGTGACGTTTTCATTTTCGGCATGAATGAAATCGTACTCGTACTTACCATTTATATTTGACCATTTTAGGACTTATTTAAAAAACTGCAAATAAATAAAAAGGTTTTATAAATTATTACTGAAACTGTGAGCTTTTTGTAGGACGAATACATCTTAATAGAATATATTTAATTAGTAGATAAATAACATAATAAAATAGCCCAATAAAGCTCTTCTTATAATATAAAATTTCAATATAATTTCTCAAGTTGAACACACAAAAATTGTATATCGTACGAAATATTTTTTACATTGATCATTGAGCACCCTAATTTTTGTCTTGGTTATAACTTTCGTTGCAATACGATTGTTTTTTCGTTTGATCTAAATGTTTATGAATTCTTTGCTGGCTGAGTTATGCATTTGTTGTATGCTCTTGGTAAGTTTTGAACCTCATCAAGTCAATTAATTTTCTACAAACATAATTCTGATCCGTATTACACTGCTCCGTATTATTGACATGTAATTTGCTTTTAAAATCGAGATATTATACATGACGATAACTTGTGAGGCAATCTTCTGTCTTCGTAATCAAATATTGTTTTAGAAGTATATTGCAGATGAAAGCTGTAACTGCAAAAGTACCCGTTTTTTGGTCTGTTTCCACGGCTATGTCATAGTTGTGAGTACTGTCTGGCAGTTTTAAAATTCGTTTAAAGAAAGAAAGAAGTAAAGAACTGTTGCATGTTCTATTTCGTAATTTTTTTTTTTTAATTAATCGTTTTTTAATAGCGCTTATACTATTTTTCAAATTTTACTTATCTCTAAAATCCGCCCAGTTTTATTTGTTTTTTTTTTAAATAAGAGTTAATATACTTTGTTTCATTAAATTAAATTAATTTCTAAATAAAGATATACATTTTTAATAAAATAAGCATTTTGATCGATATTAAATGCTCCAGGATTTATGTTCTTATTGTACTCATAATAATAACGATCGCCCAATTTGAAAGGAGAAAATTTATCAGCTATTATTTCCGAAAACGTACTACTGACAATACCATCTCCGACAGCTTTTTCAAGCAGACCACCCACCCACAGATCAACATCATCCGGATGAAGATGTACTTAAGAGAGCTTATGGCCGATCTCAACTGCCAATTGGCTGAAGCTCTTTATTTTACGATTGCCCATCATTTCCAAGTAGTCATTATAGCAACGTAATCCTTGATCATGTCCACGCTGAATATTAAATGCAGACAAATCGAAACCGAAAGGATTATGACCGCGGAACAGAAAACGACTTAACCCATGCGTTATGGCACTATTGAGGGCTGCGTTGTCCTCAATATATCATCATAAAGTGTTCGCTTTCTCATGCGAGGTGGATTAAACATAACATCGGGTATATTAATTACTTTATCAATCGGTTCGTGCTGCTGATGTATATGAAAACGACCATCGACATTCGAGTGGCCCATGCGAAAGGCAGCACCAGAAAACTCATTTATATTGGCTGGATTAACATCGCCATTGTAGTCAGCACTGTAGCCATGGTGTTCTGTGACCAGACGAAAACGTTTCATTTGCATCGGTCCTATGACAACCGGCAAATACTCATTATAAATGATATATTGCAATTCCGCAATAACAATGCGAAGTGTTTCTTGGTAAAGTTTTTCATCGGATGATTGCGGATGTAGGTGGCTCAATAAAATATGATCTGATTAGTATGACCATCACCTGATTAAAAAAAAAACGTGGCTGGAGCATCACTTTTACAAGCATTCTTATCATTGGTCAAAGGCAATAAATCTCGACCAAAATCATCAAACATTCACAATTTTCTATCCTTAAACACTCTCAACTCCCGAGCCGTCTCTATAATTGAACCATAGACCGGCGAAGCATCCAAGAAATGTGTTACCTTGCTGCGCTGTTTGCCATAGCCTACAAGACAATCTGTTTTGGGAGCTAAAGACCAACGACCAAAAGCATGATAAAATTCATCGTTTTGTTCGACACTTATGGGTAAGCAAGCAAAATGGCAATTTTCGGGTGGTAAAATATCAGCTTTGTTGGGGGAACAACACTGCATCAACCCACCATTTTCCAATCTAACCTAGGCCGATTGTGTGACCAAATTGCATGAGCAGTAAATTATGTTTCGGATTGGGACGAGGTTTCTCAGGTTGACAGTGATGAGCTAAAGATGTGGCCTTAAACTCAACTTGGATATTGCTGGTTATAATATCATCTACCGGAATTTGTTCTTTTTTGGTAATAACATGTTCCATGGCCGAATTTGATAGTTGGAATTTTCGTACATATTCATGAGCCGAGGAATGGAAAACCATATCATGCATAAAATCTGGTTTTCCCGGTGCAATAGGAATCGCAGCAACTTGATGCATTAACTGTTCCTCTACGATTTGCGATATTATGAAAGTTACCATGGGCATGCGAGCCTTATCCAAACGTAAGTCTGTATGATTTTGACCCGTCATACAACAATAACCAAATTTACCACCTGTCAAAACAAAAACTTGCGGTTTTTCATGATCTTTCATGCGTACATGCACGGAATACTGGATTTGTGGGACACAAAGAATGCCCTCAGGACAAGGGTCAAATTTTTCAACAAACTAGAGGTATCGTGAGTTTTATGATTTGCATTTGTATCCTCATACTTGACAGTTTGCGGTTTATTTAAAATAGTCGATTCCTCTTTCAGATTAGCATTACTTGTTATTTGTAAACTGGTTGTTGCCCCATTCCTCTGCAAAGGTTTCATTGAGAATCCATGACTATGGAAAAAATTCAATTGCAATAATATCCATAAAACTAAAATGAGTTTTAATTTCATGTTTAAATTAAATTTAAACATGTTCGATAACCAATAAATTTAAAAACAACAATTAAAACATCGACATTAAAATAAACAAGTAAGAAAATTATAGTCGGTCTAGACCGACTATACGATACCCTATACCATGCGTTTAGAGACCCTATCTCTCAGGCCCAACTAACTGGATATAGAAAATAAGCATAAACCAAATTTGAGTGGGATTTTTATTAATTTTTTCGGCTGCAGATATGAAAAAGTTCATATCGGATGCTATATCTATATGGGGACTAGGCCCAAAAATAGACCGATCCTGACTATGTTTGGTAAAGTCTCTTGTATTTTGCAAAAATATATACAAACAAAATTTGAGAAGAATCAGTGCAATATTTTTGTTTAAGTGAAGATCGGGAAGCAGCTCTATATGGGGCCTATGACTAAGAGTTGTCCAATAGGGATAATTTTTGGACTACTTATTAATGGATGTAATATATACATACAAACCCAATTTGACTAACATTTGTATGATAATTTGGATCTCATGGCAATATATGTTGATTTCATAGGGGTCATTTGTATGTGGGCTAGGTCTGAACATGGACCGATTCTCACCAATTTCAATAGCGTTCATCCCGTGGCCAATAGAAGATCAAATACCAAATTTCATCAAAATATATTCATATTTGCGACCTGCAGTTTGATTACAAGCTTTACATGGACACACAGACGAACGGACGGACGGACGGACGGACGGACGGACATCGTTAAATCGAATCAGAAAGTGATTCTGATTCGATCGGTATAATTAAAGATGGGTGTTGGTCAAATATTTTTGGTTGTTACAAACAGCAGCACAAAGTAATTATACCCAAACCACATAGTGGTATAGGGTATAAAAAAGTACTTTGTTCTAAGATGTTCTAAGACTCTTCCTTTCTGCCTTTACATTTTTTCCAGACTGCATTTATACTGGATTTCAGGATGTCATTTTAGGACTCCGATTCAATTTCTTAGTCGATTTAGCGATGCACCTCCGTCCGTCTGTCCGTCCGTCTGTGCATCCATGTAAACGTTGTAATCAAATTACAGGTCGCATATATGAAGAATATATTTTAATGAAATTTAGTGTATAAGCTGGTATCGGCCATAGAAGGAATGCTGCTAAAATTGGTGAAAATCGGTTCTTGTCCAGATCTAGTTCCTATACATATTAGAGATCGACTTAAATTGCCATAATGTTCAAATTTTCATTTAGATCTCGGTAAAAGTTGGTTTGTGTATGTTTATTACATCCATTTATCAGTAGTAGTCAGTAGTCCCCCATATGAAGCTGATTCGCGGTCTTCACTTAAATCTATCAAAAAACAAAAATATTGCACAGATTTTCTCAAATTTGAGTAGTGAGAGTAGTGCATATTCTGTGGCTGACTTCACACCTGATAACAACGAGCGAAAAATTTTTCTTGGAAGCTTCATTTTGTTATATTAAAAACTATTCGACTGTTAGGCATTGGGAAGGTTTTTTACCTTCAGCATGGAGCATGACGCAAACGAAGATGGTGGTGCATCTAATGAGGAGCCGGCTTCATGTGAAAAAGACATTTTCGCGGGCAAGAGGAAGAGGGTGAAGGGCACTACTCCAGCCACGAAGTTAGATATTTCCACATCAAGTGGGTGATCATTGATGGAATGTGACCGTGGTATTAACAACCGAAATAGATTTTCCATTTTGGGCGAACTTTAGTTCGAAAATAATGATGGCGAACATGTTTTGTACCCCTATTTTTCTTTAGAATATCAATAAAATACATCTTATTGCTGAACTAGAGACTAAATCCCCAAAAATTACAAACAAAATTAAAAATCTCAATGAGCAAAAGTCCATCCTTTATATATCAGATCCCCATATTCACTCTGAAATGATGTATCTGCTGAGAGAAAAGAAATTTTATTTTTTCATGTAATAAATTATTTTAAGTCCTTAAACAATTCAACACTTTTATGGTCGTTATTGTTGTTATTGGTTTATGTCCAAAATTATTTTTGTCGTTATTGGTTTATGTCCAAAATTATTTTTCAATTTAACACAGGCCTTTTTGTAAATTTATTAACAAATTTAATAAACACACACACAGCATTGTATAATTTTATGCATGTGTTAGTAGCAGCTTTAAATACATTTTACTCTAAAAAATATAAAAATTTAAAAATCTGTAAATCTGGTGGACAACTAAAAAGAAATACCTTTCAAACGAGGGATGTTTGGTCTAAATAAGATTACAACTGACAAGTTTTCATCGGTCACACTAAATTGCCTTGCGACACAGGAAAATAAAGAGTGCGTTGTAATAGGTGATTCCAGACATTGTATCCAACATATCTAAATTTACAACACTCTTTCGAAGATAAGAAACTCAAAAACTGGGCAAAAAATTAACGGACGTTTCTCATATAAATCACTTATTAAACCACATTGTGTTCTGGGAAAAATCAAATAAAAAGAAGATGAAAATTCAGTATCATATCAGCAAGGGAGACACATACCGCGGAACTGCAACTCTGAGTATAAATGTCTAAATTATGTCAAATCCCACCCTCCTGGTGAATGCAAACTCAATCAGTCAGAGGGCTCAAAACCGATTACTATTTACTGTGGAGAGGTTAACCTAACTTAACCTAACCTACTGTGGATAGACAAGACATACTGCAAATTAGGGAGGTTGTGACTATAAAAAATATATCAGAAACAAGTTTGAACGTCTGAGAAAAGTTGGAAAGAAAATTCAAAGTAAGTAGTAATATAAAAAAGACCATTAACTCGTCTATTATAGCTCCTGATGTGACTTTTGCGAGCTTATTTCAGTCACAATTTGAACAAAATTTAAGTTCGGGGAAGAGAAACTTTTCCGTTATTGAGGAGTTTTTAAAATTGGAAAATTGCTTTCTAGATCCAAAGGAAATGACATTGGG
This sequence comes from Cordilura impudica, assembly GCA_963682025.1. Lineage (NCBI taxonomy): Eukaryota > Metazoa > Arthropoda > Insecta > Diptera > Scathophagidae > Cordilura > Cordilura impudica. The sequence goes on along the minus strand of OY821519.1, from coordinate 72,186,632 downwards.
ACAAGAAATACATAATAAGTTCCTTGAAAACTACATAAACATACAAAAGAATGAGGTGAAATGCGAAATCCTAAATCTTTTACAAAAAGTGAGTAATAACTACGGCCATAGACATCTAAATTTTTTTATTGTTTGCTTTCTAACGTACGTTCAATTATCGACGCCAGTCATCAAATTGATCTTTTGAACACTCCATCACATAATAATATTGATGTATGTTTTATTCAAGAATGCCATTCACGCAAAAACCCAAAAATACGTCTAAGGGGTTACAATTTTTTACACGACAACTCACACCTGGGTGTAGCCATTGCAGTCAAATATTCTTTGGTACTTGATGCATATTCCTGTCTCAATTGAACTGTTAAACTAAAGCTTTGAAAAATCATTTAACATATCGTCTCCATAAATAGTTAAGAATTTCGCACTGGTTCCTCTAAAGGGAGGGGGTGGTAAGGTTCTAAAGGCTAAAAAAGGCGTATTTTCATAATTTTTTTTTAAGATATGAATGTTGGATTATTTATTATTTTCAATTCACAATTTTAATAAATAAGTCGGTGACAGCGAATCTTCGGAGGCACCTCGAAAAAAACTTGTTTTGCGGTGAACATCATCAACTCGTTGCCGGATCATATGAAATAAAAAAAAAAATTGAAATACGTCACGAACAAATTTTTTTTATTTTTGGCACCATTTTGAACTGAGTAACACGATTTTTGCCATAAAATTTCGGTGAATTTGTTATTAAAAAGTTGGAAAAAATGGTGAAAGAAATACAACTCTTTCTGATTACCTGGTCATTTATGTGTAGAAATAGCATATAAAATTTAGAAAGAATCCGTCAAGCGGATATTGAGTTATGATGTTCACGAATTTCAAACATGTTATTGGCGAGAAAATCGATTTAAAGTTTTTTAAATGCTGAAACGCTGTATCTTCGTTAGTTCTACTCTCGACATGTTATACATCAGAAAAAAAATCAAGAAAAATGTTTTAAAACCTTACCCTTCCCCCCTCCCCTAAAGGGAGTCAGCTAAAAATCTGTAAATTCTCGCTTTTTGCAAAAAAAAAAAAAAAAAAAAAAACGATATACAGTGGTCATATCCACCCACTGTTAAAATATTACATCATATTCTCTGCTCTTTCGACAAAAAATACAGTTGTAGCTCTCTTTATGATAAAAGAGTAGATTCTTCAGAATCGACTAAAGAGACATATTTTAAGTTGTAGTAAATATTTTATAGTTTGTATTAAAATAGTTTTTTCGTCTACAGAAAATTTGTAAATTTTGAGAAACCGGTGCGATATAGTGTTCTTAATTCGTTTTGAACAGTTCTTTTTTTTATTTTGAACAGTTTGTTTTTAGTTCTGTAACATTTCATCTAACAATATGAAATGTTTATCAATTAAGTAAAATTCCTTACACGGCGTTACCCTGATGAATATAAACTTGTAAGTCCTCTGCAAATTTCTGCATAAAATGTGTTGTTTGAACATGATTTTCTTACAACAATTTAGAGCTCACGTAAAAACGCGACTCTGTACTACAATAACTCAAACCATATATCGGAGAGGATTACATTAAAGACGATGAAAATCAGTTGGATGAATACATAAAGATTTTCATTTTATTACAAAAGTCACCCATAAACTTGTCAGTGGCATACGGAGCATATTTTTGAAATTTGCATATATCCAACCATTTTTGTTACCCAGTTTTATCTCTTCCTTTCTACAGTCAAGCTACAGCACATTTTGAAATTTCTCATACCTGTTTTGTGTTTTTGCTCATATTTTATTACTCAATCACAAAAATACTGCAACGCCTTAATTATTTATGAAAGCAATTCATTTGTGTATTTATGAATTACGTTTTTCCCCTAAACAACCACCATTAAGAAGCCTATAATTTTATTTTTACGTGTTAAATGTACTTAAGTCTTTTCTTAAAATAGTTTGTGAATTTATTTTTTTTGTTTATTTGTTTTTTTTTTTTTTGACTACATATTATGCATATATATATATATATATATGTATATAACGAGGATAACATTATACAATAACCCCCTTATTCATAAAAATTTAATGCATACCTAATGTAGGTTTTTTTGAAGAGGTTTTCATACAAAAATTGTTGATAAAAACTACTTTAAGTGCATGTTATTTTTAATGAACAGATCCCTAATAATTTTAGGCTTCGTACGGTGATAATATGGAGGATTTAAATTCAATAAGAATTGTCAAGAAAACATAATTATTAAGGAGAGAAAATAAACAGTTACAGTGTCTAAAATATGCCCGAAATACACTATCGGACAAAATAAAGTATAAAAGCATAAATTTCTTTTATTTTTGCGAAAACAAACATTCATTGAAGGTTTAGTATACTAACCGAATACATTCATCTGGCATAGGAATTATTCACCTCACAAAAAAGGTGTAGTACAGTGTTAGTGGAGTAGTAAATCAAACATACATACATACATCAGTATTATTTTCGTTACCATTTCAGCAAATTTCTGGCGCGAGCCACCAAAGATCTTGTGAATTTCATTTTTTTTTCCAGAGACTCATTTTCTTCAAAGAAATTAATAACGTGTTATTTTCTGCAGGACCAGGTGTTCGAAGTTACCCATGAGTCGATAATGATCGCAACTGAAAAGACATTATCTTTGTGGATGTAAATTATTCCAGGTACCATGGAGTCAAGTGCATTTCTCTTACCGAAAGTTAAATTTAATGGACCCACATTTATTTATTTATTTATTTGTTTAAGTCTATAGAGTATACATCCTTAAAGACTAAGTCTGTGGTTTTCTGGAATAACCGCGTGTGACCATTTTTGTCAGTTTTGAGTTAACGATGCCAAATATATTAAATTTTAACGCACTTTACATGTGTTTATTTTTTTTAAGTACTGACCATTTCTGAGTTTTTTCTTTAAATAACGGCGTAACTTAAATGTTTATTAAATTAATTTGCAGCACTAATGACGTATGTCAACCTACGTTTGATCGCTGATAAATTATTTTCTCAGAAAACGACACATAGCGACATACATTGTTATTAATGAAAAAAAATGCAAAATAATTTTGGATTAGTTTTCAGTTTATACCAGAGTTCAGAAAAAAACACACACTGAATAAAAAACTCGTACATATATGTAAACAAACATAACTTAGACCAACACACACATATTTTTATTTTCATATCAATTATGTTTGTTTTTAAATTTTCTTCGGTGCCCAACACAACCATGACTGTGTTCGTTTTAATATTTCGTTATTTACACGAACATTTTTCTATCACGTACTTTTTGTTTCAATCACACATAAAGCACACATTATTGAGTGTTGCTTTATTTGAAGTTCATGTTCTGGTACGTGTACAGAAAAAAAACACAGAACATGTACAATAAACAGGTTCGAGTTCAGTTATATTTTAAGTCGTGTTGTGGCTCGTGTAGTAAGAAAAAACAGAACATGTACAATAAACAGGTTCGAGTTCAGTTATATTTTAAACACGACTTAAACACGACTTAAAACATAACAGAAAATATAACAGAACTCGAACCTGTTTATTGTACATGTTCTGTTTTTTCTTACTACACGAGCCACAACACGACTTAAAATATAACTGAACTCGAACCTGTTTATTGTACATGTTCTGTGTTTTTTTTCTGTACACGTACCAGAACATGAACTTCAAATAAAGCAACACTCAATAATGTGTGCTTTATGTGTGATTGAAACAAAAAGTACGTGATAGAAAAATGTTCGTGTAAATAACGAAAAATTAAAACGAACACAGTCATGGTTGTGTTGGGCACCGTAGAAAATTTAGAAACGCACATAATTGATATGAAAATAAAGATATGTGTTGGCTGCTTTTGAACAGAACATTGTGTGTTTCATGTGTGTATTTTCTGAACCTTGGTTTATACCCACTTGTAAAAACTTGTGTGTTTATTTCTGTTATTTTTTGTCACTATTATTCTTGATACGTTGTTATATTCCCATCCTAGGTTCTGTTAAATTTTCGTTGATGAACAAAAATCCATTTTTCAAGCAACAACAACTTATGTCTACATGGGTGGTTGCATTGATTGTTTTCTTTTTCAACGAAAACGACGTTTGTCGACATAAGTTATTTTATCTCACACACTTTAAGTGTTATTTGCATATCGTTTTTTTCGTCCTTCTCTAGGATTTATTCCTCTGAAGATTTTTGACTCAAAATATTATATAAAATATTTATTGCCCATATCTACAGGACTGTTAAATAGAAAGCTCTAAAGTCTTTTTATCGTTCCCATAATTTCAAATATAACGTTTTTGGCTCCCCTGAACAAATTAATTTTATGACATACGCGGTTATTCTAGAAAACCACAGAAATATGTAATACAAAGAAATTAAATTAAGTATTCAAATGTAAAATAATTTGTCTTTTAACAACATCATTGCTCTCAGAGATATTTATAATATGATATTATATGTTGAAATTTTCACATATACGGCGAAAGGAGTCGTTGTTGGCATAAACAGGTCTATAGTATACACAATAGCTGGATGTTACGAGTGGGTCTAGTTGGAACGCAAAAGTTAATTTTACCAAGCAAGAACTCAGAATCAACCTCACCACGAATTAATCCAAGTAGAAATGAGGTACTTAGCCCCACTCGACGACCTTTTGAAGTTGCTAACTTAATAAAACCAAGTCTATTAACATAAAGCGGTAACTCAAATAAATTCCATCCAAGCCACCGTAAACAAATTATCAGAAACTGGTTTTGCTCTGATTCAATACTGTTCATATGAATGGTATAGCAAGGATCACATATAATTGATCAATATTCAAGAATAGGGCGAACTAACGAGGTTTGTAATTGCTTTGTTATACATGGATCAGAAAATTCTTTGGACCAGCTTATCATAAAACCAAGAACACCATTAGCTTTGTTGACAGTTAACGCAATGTGATCACCAAAATCAGGCCTCTGAACTAACAAAATATCAAGATCAATAATATTGTGAACTTTTATCAGTGTTCTGTCATTAATATAATAGCTGGACTCTAATTTTATAATTCTGAAGAATGACATATGGTTAAATTTTTTAATAGTTAAGTCCATTAAATTTATTTTACACTATTGAGAAAGTTTGTCAATATCCGACTGCAGTAAAAGTTGACCATTATGCTCTTTAATAGTCTTAAAATTTTTGACATTATCTGCATACATTATAACTTTCGAATGCAAAATAATGGATGGAAGATCATTTATAAATAAAGTGAAAGGTAAGGGGCCCAGATGACTTCCCTGTGGAACGCCAAAAGAGATCTCAATGATTTTTGATGAACCCCATGGACCACAGTAGCGATTATTAAAACGTACGTAATAAATAATTACTAGCAGATTCCAGCACTCGAAATTCGAGTGCAATTTCTAGGCACCTTTATTTTTCAACTTAGACAATTCAAAAACCAACAATATTTTGGTTTATTATTATTGTGAATGAAGAAAACAAACTCATAACACACGCATTACCAAATTTAATAAACACAAACACAGCATATGCATGACTTTATGTATGTGTTAGTAGCAACTTTAAATGCAATTTACTCAAAATATAGGAAAAAATTTAAAAATCTGTAAATCTGGTGCACAGCTGAAAAGAAACAAATTTTAAATAATATACGTTTGGTCAAAATTGGGATAAAATAGGGGAACAAAACATCGGTCACAAGAAATCGCCTAGCCTATTAATATTATAGATTTGAATTATTATAAAGTTCCTTTACGTGTTTTAAAATTGCCTGCCAAAAACTCTGATGACCTGAAAACTAAAAGTCTTAAATATAAATGAAAATATAAAAGTCGCCAGAACTATCTAGATGTTTTTCTTAATGATATTAACCTTCACCCTGATCCTCATTCAGCAATATATCTTAACCGTGAACGTGTCTTTGCTATTGAGATCATTAATATGCAGCTTCAATATAATATTTGTACCCTATACCACTATGTGATCAGGGTATAATCCCTTTGTACTGATGTTTGTGACTACCATCTTTAGATGACATATTATTATAAAGGGTCCGCCATCTAAGGTTTTTTTTTTTCAACTAGTGCTTATTTCGTGAATGGTAACACTTAGCTCATGTCTGATTTGACAGATAATTACTTTTATCCTTCCGCTGAACGAGTATGGTTGTGTATACGCTTGAGCAACGCTGGGAAATATTGCGACATTACTTCGAAAATCATGGTAATGTTGCAGAATATGTGCGAAAATTGCGTACGGATTTTGGAAGAAGAGAAGCACCGTCAGCTCCGTATGTTTGTTATCTTGTGAAAAAAGTGAAAGAAACTGGCATCCTCATCGATAAACCAAAGCGTGAAAAGCCAAAAACAGTGCGTACACCCGAGAATAATGATGCTGTGGCAGAAAGTGTGCGTGAAGCGCCATCAACATCAATTCACCGTCGTTCTCAAGAATTGAACATTTCGGAGGCATCATTGAAACGAATTTTGCATAAAGACCTTGGTATGACGCCACACAATGCCATCCAATGCGTTTTCGCTTCGATAAGTGGGCCTGCGATCGACTTACAGAAGATGCCGATTTTGCCAAAAAAAATCATCTTTTCAGATGAAGCTCATTTTGATCTTGGCGGGTATATAAACAAGCAAAATTGTCGCATTTGGGACACAGAAAACCCGCACGCATACATTGAAAAGCCGATACACCCAAAACGAGTCACTGTTTGGTGCGGATTTTAGTCCAGAGGCATAATTGGGCCATTTTTCTTCGAAAATGAGCAAGGAGTGGCCGTTACAGTCAATGGCGATCGTTATCGGGCCATGTTGAACAATTTTTTGTTCACAAAAATTGAAGAGGAGGATATTGGCAACATTTGGTTTCAACAGGACGGCGCTAAATGCCACACAGCCGAAGCTACACTCGATGTTTTGCGCCCTGTTTTTGAAGATAGCATTATCAGCCGCAGAGCTGATGTCGTTTGGCCACCTCGGAGCTGCGATTTGACACCGTTGGACTATTATTTGTGGGGTGCCCTCAAAGATAAGTGTTACGCCAACAAGCCAGAGACAATTGACGCTTTAAAGGACAATATTCGTGAAGCCATTGGTGAAATACAACTGCACACAATCGATAATGTGCTTAAAAATTGGACCGATTGTGTAGGCTACTGCACGGCCAGCCGAGGCAGCCATTTGAATTAAATTATTTTCCATTATTAACCGGAAGGATTGTACTTTCAAATAAAAAAAGAAATTTGAGTTAATATTCAGTGGTTTTTTTTTATAGCATTTTCAAAAAAAAAAAAAAGTTATTTGGCGGACCCTTTACATAACATATTGTGTTCCATCTGAAAGACATATTTTTTTCCATTTAATGTTTTAAAAACTAATAAATCGAATTTAATCAGTAGAAGGTTATGGTTTACTTTATCGATGTAAACTGCATCAGTTTGTTTTTTCACATTTGTCAGAGTAAATCATCCTTTCCGAAATCTGTGTTGAAATGGTGACAAAATTGACGGTGAGGGATAGCAGAAACAATTTGATTTCAAATTATATTAACAATTTGTTTTTGAGAGTACAAAAACGTCAAATGAACTATTGACATACAATTTGGTTCAGATGTCAAAAAAAAAAAAAAATCGATTTGCCTAATTGATAGGCCCTTATATTAGGCAAGCTTAAGTTAAGAATTTGTGCCTCTACCTAGTGCTTTTGGCAGCCGTGTTGTAAACGTCAAATAAGTCTCCAGATATTCACTTAAGTTTTTGATAAACTAAGTTTTTGGTAAACTAATCTCACTCAAATTTGCTTTATGCTTATTAATGGCTTTAAGCAGGATAATTGGAAAATTACAAAAATCGCTTTGTTAAATATTTTAGCTGCGTACAATTGTTTTTATATAAAAAAAAATTAAAGTTAATTGTAAAATTTCTCTACAAATTATTGAATGTATTGAAATCTTTTTTTTTTTTTTGGTTATTTACAATAACACCAATCATTTTACCTTTTGTAAATTATTCTATCCTTTTGTTTGACTGTGCTCATTGAGATCTGTCTAATCAAAAATTTAAAATGAGACTCATTTTTACACTTCAGTTACTTTACCATTTGTCAACCACACGACTGTGAGTCCAGGAAGAAAAAAGTAAAAAAAATAAATGAAAAAAATTAAAAAAAAAAATATACATAAATGATAAACAGAACCACCAGTTTTTATTTAGACCACTAGCACTGCAATAATTTTGTTAATTTTTCTACACATATTCCATTTACGTCAATTCGTTCCCTAGAAAGTTGGAAAGTCGTTGTTTTGTACGTGGTCAATTGCCCAGCAAAAATTGAAGTTAGGGAAAACTCTAAACATGAGATTATTTTACTGCTGTTTAGTAAGCCTTTTGTATGAAGCAGCGCACATGAAACCCAAGACTAACTAATTTTAAAATTAAAAATTATACAAAAGCAAAGAACGACCAAACTTTAAATATTTATTTATTTTATCTTATCTATAATAATAATAGGCAAGGTTATTTATTGTGATTGAGTTTAAACCTTCAATTTCTACCCGATTTTGGCAAAAGATATACCATTTGAAAGGTATTTCTTTTGAGAGTTCCACCATATTTACAGATTTGCATCGTCTGGAACATTTTTTTTTTTAGTAATGCTTATTTAAAATTGTTACTAACACATACATACAATACATACTGCGTGTTTATTATAAATATTAAAACCCCTGTATTTGAGTTGTGAATTGGCTAAAATTGATTAGCATACCTTAAGGCTCTTAAAAAATTGTTCATTAAATGAAAAAATAAAATTTCCTTGAATTTGCACTCGAATTTCGACGGCTCGGCCCTGCTATTTTTATTAATTTTATTTATTTTGGTTAATTTTTTATTTCATTTATTTTATTTTTTTTAAATATTTTATTTAATTTAATAATTTAATTTATTTTTTTAATTCAATTTAAAGAAAAATATTTAATTTATGTTATTTATCTTACTAATTTAATTTAATTTATATAACTTTTTTTTAAATTTTTTATTTATTTTTCTTATTTCAAATAATTTTAAAATTGAAAATTCCGCATGAACAAATGACCAAACTTTCCATATTTATGTATTTTACTTTATTTAATTTACTTATTTTATAAACTTTATTTATTTTGATAACTTTAAATATTTTAGTTATTTTATTTATCTTATTAATTAAATTTATGTTATTTATTTCATTTTAAAAAAATATTTAATTTGTTTTATTTTATTCGTTATTTTCTTTTTCTTTCCAATTCAATTTACCTTATTTAATTAATTAATTTAATTTCTTTTATTTATGTTTTATTAGTCTTATTTGGTTTATTTTCCTAATTTATTTATTTAATTTATTTTATATATTTTTTTTTTATTTTATTTGTCTTATTGACTCAATTTCTTTTATTTTATTTATTATATTTAATATATATTTTTTCATTTTATTTAAATCAGACCATATATATTTAATTTATTTTTCTTATTTGATTTATTTCTATTTTATTCGTTTTATTAATTTAATTTCTTTTATATTATTTACTTTATTTGTTTTAATACTTTACTCATTTATTCCGTTTACTTTATTTTATTTCTTTTACGTATTTTAAAGTTTTTTGATGTGCAAGGGGGTAAATTTCTATTTCACAATACAATCACAAAAACAGTGTAAACGTAATAGGTGAGAGCTGACACATAACGCTGTGTGACTTATGATTGTATTGGTGAAAAAATTATGATATAACATTGTTTTTTATGTCACTTTTTTAAAAGCGTCATCTATGTATCACTTAAATACGTTTATATTGGGATATTTTTTAACGTTTTACAGCAAAGGGTTGTTGAATTAGCTGAAACAGTTTTTGCTATAAGGGATACATAGATGAAACTTTCTGTTTGATTTTACAAAATGACATAAAAAAATCTTTTATTACTAGATGTTTACACATCTTCTCTCTGATCGGCCTCACATGATTTTTTATCTATTTGATTCTATTTATTTTATTTTTTTTATTTATTTCTTATTTTTCTTATTTTTATTTTATTTATTTTACTTATGTTGTTTATTTTATGTATTTTTTATTCAATTTATTTTGGATAATTAATTTATTGATTCATTTGATTTTAGTTTATTTATTGTATTTATTATTTTTTCACTTTAATTAATTATTTTTTTTAAATTTATTTATTTCATTTATATTTTTCTTTTTTTTTATTTTTTTTTTATAAATTTTGTATTTTATTTAATTTTTCTATTTTATATATTTTATATATTTTATCTTATTTTATTTTATTTTATTTTATTTTATTTATTTTATTTACTTTTTTTATTTAATTTATTTTATTTATTTTTTTTATTTTTATTTTATTTTATTTTATTTTATTTTTTTTTATTTTATTTATTTTTTTTTTATTTAATTTAGTTTATTTATTTCAGTTGTTTTACTTATTTTATTTATTTGTTTTAATTACTTACATTATTTTTGATATTTTATTTATTTATCTATTTTGTTTAATATAACTATTTATTTATTTTATTATTATTTTTATTTTTATTTAATTTTTATTTTTATTTTTATTTTTATTTTTACTTTTATTTTTATTTTTATTTTTATTTTTATTTTTATTTTTATTTTTATTTTTATTTTATTTTATTTTAATTTATTTTATTTTATTTATTTTTATATGTTTAATTTACTTTACTTGTAATATTTATTTAATTTTTTTGGGTTATTTTATTTATCTTATTGACTCATTTTATTTATTGCATTTAACATATTTTTTTAATTTCTTTAATTCATTTATTTTGTATATTTTAATTATTTTATTTATTTTAATTTAATTATATTATTTATTTTTCTTTTTTAAATTTTTTTTATAATTTTATTTCATTTTATTTTGGTTATTTTATTTTTATTTAGTTTATTCAATTTTTTTTGTTTATTTTATTTATTTATTTTAGTTATTTAATTTATTTTATTTATTTTATTTATTACATCTATTTATTTATTTTAATTGTCTTATTTATTACATCTATTTAATTATTTTAATTGTTTTATTTATTTTGTTTTATTCATTTTATTTACTGTTTTTTTATTTTTTTTATATATGTTTTATTATTTTTTTTATTAAATTATATAAATGTATTTTTTTTTAATTTAATTTATTTTCGTTGTCTTATTTATTTTATTGACTCATTTTATTTTATTTTATTTTATTTTATTTATTGCATTGTTATATTTTTTCACTTTACTGAATTCAGTTATTTTATTTATTCCATTAATTTTTCCTATTTTTTATAAATTGTTTGTTTTATTTTATTTTATTCATTTTGTTTAGTTTATTTATTTAATTTTTTTTATTTATCTATTTTAATTATTTAATTTGTTTTAGTTATTTTTTTATCTTATTTATTATATCAATTTATTTATTTTATATATTTTATTTGTTTTATTTATTATATTTGTTTTATTTATTTTATTTATTTTATTTAGATATATTGTGACAATATCTTGTCTCTATTTCAGCAATTTGAAAAAATAAATAAAATATCTTGCAGTTAAAGAAATTCGCTGCCATTATAATTACCACACCGACGTTTATAGTTACGGCTATTTTTTTGCTGGGTATTGTTTGTTTTTATCCTACTTTTGAAATCATTCTCTTTTTATAGTTTGGCTTTTGGATAAACGGTTTAGCAATAATATTGTAGTTCACCAATGACGTCATTGTTTCACACAAATATTCACACACCCTTACTCAATAAAAATAAAAAAAAAACATAGGGATGTTAGTGGTAGTGTCAGTTTACAGATTTTATGTATAATGATGCTGGCTGGCTGACTGGCTGGCTGACTAAGGCTGGTGGGCCAGCTAACTGGATGGTTGTTTTATTTAAATGATACATCTATATGAGAGGGTATTAAAGCAACACTTAAGAGTATTAGTTGGCTGGGTGTTGTGTTCCATTTGTTATTGTTGTTTTTGTTTAAAACAATAGCCTTCTTTGGAACTCATGAAAAACAATTGTTTTGTGTTTGTTTGGCTTAGAGTTTTACTGCCATCTGTTTTAAAAAAAGCAGGTCAGTCAAAATACACAATCTACTTTCAACTGTTTGTTTATGGTATGTGAGTCTTTTTGTTGTTGTTGTTGTTGTTGTTGTCATCTATTTTTATACACTCACATACTTGTCTTCCAATGCTATCAGCACTTATTAAATTTTTAATGCTTTCTTTAATTTAAAAACAAAAAAATGGTTGAAAACAAAATTTAATCAAACGAGATAATGCAGTCACTAAGTTGTTTGTTTTAAATCACGTAGTCATTTAATTTGTTGCAATGTAAAAAACTTTCATCTTTTAGTATTTGTATTTGGAATATATCTGTGGTCACAAGTATTAATCACCTACATTGAAAATCATGCTTTGGAGAAAAATAACTTTTTATATAAATATAATGGGGATTCATTACGACTTAGGTCAGTATGTTTTCATTAATAATTTTTTAAAAAACGGTGTTAGAGAAATGGGGACTTCCCGTAGATATACAGCGTTGTTAGTAGAATATGATAGCATACATAACTCAAATCGTTTTTAAGTCGACTTAGACGGTTATCGCTTGTGACCATAGATATCATAATTTTGTTGTATATTTATGTAAATGGGAGACATTCAAGAGATGATATGTTAATTAGGAAATGAATTAAGAATCCGAATTATGGGTTTTTATAGGGTTTGCATGGTGTTGTTTGCAAAGACTAAAACTGTCAAAAAGTTAACCTGTAAAACGTAATTCAGCGCTAAGTAAAAATTATTAAAGGGAACACTTCCTTCATTTCCTTAAATTGAGTCAATTTTCTAATGGATGAATTAACGAATTTTTTCAAAATAATTGAATTTAATTGATTAACAATTTGCTCAACCTGTTCTATATGGAAGATTAAATAAAAAATTGAGATACGAACTAAAATAACACTGTAAATGAACTCAAAAAAAAAAAAAAAAGATTTCAAATTGATTGATATTATTCTCAGTTATATACGAGTTGAAAGAAAAAGTAATCAAGAAAGTGCATCCACTCGTATTATAATAGAAACTTTGTTTAAATCTAGTCGATGTTCTCAAGTGGTTGAGAAATAATGTTTTAATCAATATTATTTCTATTTTATAACTTGCTTAGATGTACTGAATGATTGTTTATTCGTATGTGTAAAAAACTAAAACAAATCTAGAATTAAGCTGCTTTAGTAAGTGTTTATTCACTGAAAAAGTACACAAAATATTTAAAATTTAAATATATAAATAATATAAAATGACATACAATTTTTGGTGTATTCCAATTAAAATTTACAACTAGTGAAAAAATTAGATAATTAAAAATATACAAAAATTGCTTTTGTCAAATATTTAAAATTAAAAACGAAAGTATAAATAAAACAACAAACAAAGAACAGAAATATTTATAAAAAGAATAATTAACAGTAAATCTGTGGTTTTCTGGAATAACCGCGTATGTCCATTTTTGTCAGTTTTGAGTTAACGATGCCAAATCTATTAATTTTTAACGCTCTTTACATGTGTTAAATTTTTCAAAAAAAAAAAAAAAATACTGAATATTTCTGAGTTTTTTCTTTAAATAATAAGTAACTTAAATGTTTATTAAATTAATTTGCACCACTATCAACGTATGTCAGTCAACCTACGTTTGATCGCTGACAAATTATTTTAGCAGAAAACGACACATAGCGACATACGTTGTTTTTAATGAAAAAAATTCAAAATAATTTTCGATTATTTTTCAGTTTATAACCACTTATAAAAATTTGTGTGTTTATTTCTGTTATTTTTTGTCACTATTATTCTTGATACGGTGTTATATTCTCATCCTAAATCCCGTTAACTTTTTGTTGACGAACAAAAAAATAAATTTTTCAAGCAACAACAACTTATTCTACATGGCTGTTTGCATTGTAGTTTTCTTTTTCAAAGAAAACGACGTTTGTTGACATAAGTTATTTTATCTGACACATTTAAAGTGTTATATACATATTGTTTTTTCGTCCTTCTGTAGGATCTATTCCTCTGAAGACTTTTGACTCATAATTTTGTATAAAGTATTTATTGGCCATATCTACAGGACTGTTAAATAAAAAGTTCTAAAAACTTCATATCGAGCCCATAATTTAAGATATAAAGTTTTTTTTGGCTCCCCTGAACATTTAGATTTTATGACATACGCGGTTATTCTAGAAAACCACAGAAATACGTAAGTTAGCAATGACAAGAATTTGATTAAGATAAAATTGTTGGCCTAATTGAAGTTTTCCGAATATTAGTTCACATAAGTTAAAGCTTTTAAATTTATTTTTTATAACTTTACTTGAAAAACTTTTAATAATTATAATTAATAATTAATTTAAACGCACTTAATCAACTATAACTCAAATTGACAAAATATATTTTAAATAAAACTTACTTAAGAAGTAATGACATAATTAACTTTCAATAATTTAACAATAATTTTGTCCATAAATAAAGATTCATTCCAAAATCATCCACATAATTGTAAAGTTATTTTTAGTTTCAACAAAAAGATAAATATCTTTCAATTAAAATTAATAACTGTTACAAAGTACCACAACATACATAACTAACGAACACAACCATCTGAAAATCCATTGGAGAGAAACTTTTTTTGAAACAAGATTTAATTAAATTGTTCACTATTTCCTTAACCACAATAGTTGAAACATTCTAACCAATAGTCCTCAGAGAAAGTGATAGCGAAAAAGAGAGAAAGGTTGGTAGGGAGTGTACGGTAAACAACAAATTTTCAAACGTACAGCAAGGTTCCATTATTCGCAATTTGGTTAAACAACAAACAGATATTAATTGTTTCTTCATGCTTTGTTGTGGTTAAGCTTAGAAAGGCTGTACACAAATTAGTTGTTATAGTTTAGGAATATGAAGACAAAATTTTATTATATTAAATCATCGATGAAATTGTAGGTGTGAGATGCAAATAAATATAAATTTAGATTATAAATATAATTTAGATTATGTTTCAGAAATTTAAGTAAATCAAAGTCCTGAGATATGCAGCAAAGACATAAATTACAAAAATTCTGGAGAAGTTGTTCGAATTTGCGCCGATTAAAAAAAAAACTTTCACAGTAGTACAGAGTACAAAATATTTTTTTATGGATTTTATTGCTTGAAAAGTATTAAAACTATGCAATTTTTTTTATTTTAATATAACACATAGTAAGATTGTAACATCAAAAAGAGTTTGAAAATCACTAACATTATTAAAAATTTTCTATAAATATATTTTGTTAAGTAACAGGTTATTGGGTAAGTAAGTATTGGTCCTTGGAATGTGACCTTTACAGTAAGATACTTGATATTTTGATTTAGGTTTCAAATGGTTCAAAACTCCTTAAGTTTGCTTTAGTGTCCTACAGACAGTATTAAAAATATTTTTATGTATATTCTGTATTTCCTTTGGATGGTTTGTCTTAAGTGTTACATACTATTGAAAAGAGCTTTACGGAAACGATGTTGGTTGCTGTTAAAAGAGAAAAAATATTAAAAAAACTTATTTAATTATTTCTGTGTGGCAGTATGACTATAATTTTCGAAATTCTAATTCGTTTATATCACTGTGGAATATTTCCAAAGTTATTGTTCGGGGGTGAGAAATTGAAATTCCTAGTTAGGGTGAAAGTACTAGGCCAGAATATTAAAAACTCCTACGGGTTTGATACTTTCAGGTCAAACTTTTATAATTTTTCTTTATCTCGATGTTTGTTTGCTTAGTTTTTCAGCATTATTTTCATTGCATTCTTCAGCAAAATTGTGGCTGAGGCTATAATGTAAAATATTGAATAAAAGCTACTATCACTCTACTAATAAATACTAATCATACGCTCTGAGTATGTTATGCTACTCAAAAAATCAATTAAATAAAGGGCGAAAATTAAAATTTTTGAAGACTTCATTCGATAAAATTTGTCCAAATTTATTTGTTGAAAAATAAAATGAGAATTCATCAATTGTTCTTGAGTTATAGCAAACCAACAACAAGATAAGGAAAACCAAGTAAGACAATTATAGTTGGTCAATAAACTGACTATCTGATACATTATACCATGCGTTTAGATAATTGGTCTTAGGTCCAACTAATTGGGTATAGAAAATAAGCATAAACCAAATTTTAGTGCCATTGTTATTAATTTTTTGCCTTCGGATATGGAAAAGTTCAAATAGGATGCTATATTTGTATGGGGACTAGGTCGAAAAATGGACCGATCCTGCAAAAACATATACAAACCAATTTTGGGAAAAATCTTTGCAATATTTTATTTTTTATAGTCTTAAGTGAAGATCGGGAATCAGCTTTATATAAGGGCTATAAAAAAAGCGCTTAAACTATAGGGTTTATTTTTGGACTACTAACTAACAAGATCTCTATGATATTTAGCATCTTATGGCGATTTAAGTCGAGCTCAAAGGGTTCATTTGTATGGGGACTAGGTCTGAACATGCACTGATTTTCATCAATTTCAACAGCGTTCGACCCATGGCCGGTAGAAGCTTATATTGCAAATTTCACTAAAATATATTCATATTTGATAATGTACAATAGTTACATGGACATATAGACGGACGGACGGACGGAGAGACAGACATCATAAAATCGACTCAGAAAGTGATTCTTAGTGGGTTTAGGTCAAATATCTTTGCTATTTACAGCACAAAGTCATTATAACCTGACAGGGTATTAATATAAAAGGTCGTACAGAGAGTTTGCTCTAAGAGTGTTTCATTACACTGTGCTAGTACTTTCACCCTGACTTGGAATTTCTCACCCCCCGGAATGCGTGTTGTATATTATTATATATTAGTTATTTACTCAGAAATATAAAATTATTGATACCCACATTTCCTATATTAAATGAATAGTCTTGGCAACATCGAACATGAGAATAAAAATGAAATATCCGCTAGATTAACAAAAGTACGTGGTTATGTGAGTTTAGATTAAAATTCAGATTAATTCCATTTGAAATCACCTAAAATATTAAGGTTTTATAATATAATTTATTTATCAATAATTCAGACCATCCAAATATTTTTCAAATGATTTTTAGTTTGTTTATTGTTGCTTATAATCATGTGTCAAAAATCTGCAGAAAGAATTAAAAAAGGGCAGATTCTTGTGCCTTATTTTATTCCCTAACACAGCAAGTGTTCTTTAACATATCTAAGTTACATCGTGATCTGTTGGTAAACCCTATGTGACCTCCCTTCTGGTTTATCATAGGAAGTAAGCACTTTCGCTAAAAATTTAGTCACTATTAATAACTTTTTATAGCGTATGCCTGAAATCTTCGTAAGAAAAATCAACAACAACTTTAATCAATAATATTTTTGACTCCTTTTTTAACTGGGTAAAACCGACTTGACACATCATTGATTAATATATCGTCCTCTCACCCATAAAAATAAACGGAGCATCCAATAAATACAGTAGTACGGCGAATAACTTATGCAATCCCTTGTAAACCTGCACTAGTTTTCTCCATTTAGAAGATCTGGCTTGGGAACCTATCTCCTCGTTAGATGGAAGTATATGAATAATTTCTTATTTTAGAAAGCAAACGAAAATATATATTTTCGAGTAAAACTTCGCGGTCCTATAGATTTGGACAGGTTGGTAGCACCATTTCTGATATTTTGCCAAATTTCGTGTCAATACCTTCAACTGTTTGTTCAGTAGCAACGCTCGTTTTTGTAAACAAATAAATGTGAATTTGGAAATTTGAACAATATCTGATTTTTATGAACAAAGGTTTTCATTAAATTGTGTATCCGAAATGAAAATAAAATTTTCACAAGCGGTTTAAACAGTTCCAGGAATGTAAATAAAGAGCTAAATGAACAGAGTACCCCGGAGGAAGAAAACATCAACTGATAAACAACACGTCAATGAAATCAAAAATTTGATACAGGAAAATCATCGATTGATAATTAGAGTTCATGCTGGCACTGTTCGTATATCAAAGGGATCTGTCAACGCCATTTTAAAAGATATTTAAAACACAAAATTTTTTTAAAAAAAGCGTCGCAATATTTCTGAAAGAATGCTTTTTGACTACCAGCATAATATCAAATGCATCCTTATGGGTGGTGAGACCTGTATCTATGACTTTGAATCTGAATGAACCAATCAATCAAGGGAATATTGTGGAAGAGGTGCAGCAAGTTCGGAAATATTTAAGAAAGGATGGTAAAGTTAACAGTAATTTTCTATTATTATTGTACATTATGAATTTCTCCTATCGGACTAAGCTGTTGACGAGGAAAATTCTTGACGTGCTATATGCATTGCTTGGGTGAAGATATTCGCAAAAAAGAGTATAGAATTATGGGAAGACAACTTTTTGTTTTTACACCACCATAATTCAACATTTCACACTGGATTAGTTTTTGGAGATGATTTCGAACAAAATTCGACCAATACTTTCCACCGTCTTTGTCCTATTTAGCACCGCGTGACTTCTGACTATACACAAAACACAATATAGCACCCCGCGGACTTCATTTCCAAGTGATTGATTAGATAAAAATCGAATCGTAGCGCTCTTCGAATATTATTACAGAAATCGAGTTTAACAACTGTGTCGAATAGGGTGGCCCTTAATAAAAAAAAAAGTGTTCAAACTATCTGTCAAACCCCCTAGAAATATGCAAATAGCAAAAAACTGACAAACACAAAGTCTTGGGCCAATCAAAAAACATTTAGTCGTGTACCAACGCGATTGAAAATTTCAAGTGTGTTTATATGGGGAAAATATGACTTTTTTCAGATTTTGCCCAAATTTCGTTCTATAGTTTAAGTTTTCCGACAAGTTGTTATGTAATTCGGGATAAGTATTAAATTATCCTTTCAAAAAGCTACAAAACTTTAAAATTGAATGAAACATCGCCAAGAAATAGCAAATGCCCCAGGCCACTTTTGTGCTAAAAAAAACTAGCTCATGAAATTTGATGGCATTCTTTTCAACTTTGAGAAATTGATTAAAGCCATAATTTCTTTTTGGTCTCTATACTTATTAGGATTCAGATGTGAAGTATTGTTTTATTACCACGTTGGTAACCTATTGCGCATTGAGACCGAAAATGGGAAATTTTTTTGATAAAATTTTGAAAACTCCTTTTTTAAGTTTTAAGAAATTTTCTTAAACAAAATTTAAAAAACTGGATCTAAAACTTTAGGGTTTTATTAAACACATGTCACAGATTAACTGTGTGAATTTTTAAGTAAATCCCTGTGCCGGAAATTTTTTGATAAGAATTTTATTTTTGGGGATTTTTAATTGGGGTCACATATGACCCCAAGCAGGGCATTTGCTATTTCTTGGCGATGTTATATTCGATTTTGAAGTTTTGTAGCTTTTTGAAAGGATAATTTTATACTGATCCCGAATTATATAACAACTTGTCGGAAAAATTAAACCATAGAACGAAATTTTCGCAAAATCTGAAAAACAAAATCATATTTTCCCCATATAAACACACTAGAAATTTTCAATCGCGTTGAGGCACGACTGTTTTTTGATTGGCCCAAAATTTTGCATTTCTCAGTTTTTTTGCTACTCGCATATTTCTAGGGGGTTTGACCGAGAGTTTGAGCACTTTTTTTTCCTTCATATAATGAAGGGCCACCCTAGTGTCGAAGATTGGCAAACTGCTCTTCATAAGTGTATTCTATCGGAGGGAAATTACATTGAAAGCGATATAATTGGTTTTGAAGGATAACTAAATTTTATAATAAAAAGAATTTTTGCATGCAGTAGTACTATGCGCTTTCGTTTTATCTTGATTCTAAAAATAAAATATTTGTTTACTGGATTGTGGTGTTTTGAGTCCAAATAAATAATGAACAGATCGCTTTTAAGTTTAATTAGAATCTGATTTTATTATTGAGCTTCAGCGCAGCACTCGAAATTCGAGTATAAATTTTAGGAAATTTTGTTTTTTCATTCATTTTCTTTCAATGGCTTTTAAGAGTATATTAGCAGATTCCAGCCCTCAAAATTCGAGTGCAAATTCTAGGAAATTTAATTTTTTCATTAAATACAGACCCTAAATATTTGTGCATTCTCCTGATCCCAAAATGATTTAATGTAAAGTATATTTTTTATTCAAAATATTATCCTACTTGATATAAGTTCTCAATCTTGTAAATTAAGAATAAATTTAAGGTCAAAAGTCAAATTTAAGGAGATTTACATTTTTCTAAAACAAAATATCGAAATAATATATACATAGTTGGCAAAATATTTCGATAAAACTTGTTAATAATATTTTATTTATTCTATAAAAAAATATTCCGGACTTATTTTCCGAGACTAACCCATTGGGGTACTTTTGATGTCAAATTGACCCTTTATGAAAATATATAAATATTTTCCTCATCAAAATTTTTTTTAAAATAAACCAAATTTAATGTATTCATAAAATTCCTCAAATATATTCGTTATTTCATGAAAATATCTAGACAGTATAAACAAATTTGTATATCGAGGGCTTATATTCAAAAAGTGCTATCTGCATCAATAATTATTTTGAAATTAATTAATCTTATAAATCGTTAACTTTTTGTAGAGATTGTAAATTTTAATATTTAGAATACTGTTGCCTATAATTTTGTACCACCTGTTAATGAAAAAAAAAATTAACAAATGGCACAAAAAAGAAGTTTAGCATAATATTATTCAGAACTAACCCTTTAGTACCCTTATATTTTAGTTAAGATTTTTAGTGTTTTATAATAGATTGACATTGACCCATAAGTACTTAAGGCTTAATAAAAAAAAAATAAAAATCGAGAACCTACGGGTTAGTTTCAGAAAACAATTCCAGAATATTATTTTTTAGAGTTATTTAAATATTATCGACATGTCTTATCGAAATCCTTCAACAAATACATATTATTTTGATATTTTCTTTTATAAAAATCCAAATCTCCTTAAGTTAGACATTTGACATTAAAGAGGGACAGTTTATAATGCTTCAATTTAACCTCAATTTACAAGATTGAGAACTTATATCAAGTAGTATAATATTTTGATAAAAGATGTTTTAAATATGAAAACACCAAAAAAATATAGCCTAAAAGTTGAAAAATTATGAAAAATCAAATTTTTCTTCAAATCCGCTGAAATTTTAACGCTGCCCTCGCCAAAATAAAAACAGGATGCCTACAATATTCGTCATTTTTAATAAGATATATTTTGTTAATAAGACTATGTAGTTGATTTCGGTAAATTTCTTGAACAAAATTTTTGAAAATGTAAAATTGGAGATTTTGAAATAGTACTAAAAAAAACGTACTGTTTTGACATTAATTTAGATGCAAATTATTTTATATAAGATCATTTTGTGATCAGGAAAACTGAAAAATGTTGTTGTTGTAAATTATTTCAATGTCTTTAAAAATGTGAGCACGATTTTCTTTATCAAGTGGGCTGCGGCGCATTTATTGCCTGGGGAACTTGATATAACTTGGCTGTTTTTTGACCGATAATAGATTTTGTTGTTTTATTAGAAAGATAATTTACTCTAGATTATAGTTTATTAATTAACTTAATAATTAAAAAATGATTTGTTTTGATAATTTTTACATATAGATGCATATTTGAACTTTGACCTCAATGCGCCTCCAGAAAGCATTGTCAAATCTTGCGCACTAAAGTTTAAGATCCAGTGTCACAATAATCCAACCCGAACGTCTTAAAATTCCAAAAAAAAAAAAAAATTTATATATATACAATTTATGACATTAAAATAAAATACATTAAATTGTTAATTTTTAAATAAAATTCAATAAATTTCATTATAAATATATGTATGTTGAACACACAGAAGATATATAAATGGGTTTGTTAATAAATAATTTTTTATAAGCCTAAAGGCATGCTAATCAATGTTAGCGAATTTATAAATACATACAAAGCATTGCATAGTTTTTATTTGAAGCTTAAATTTGTGTTTTAAGTTTGTGTTTGTAGCAACTTGAAGTGATTATTACTACAAAAAAATGTAGCAGATGGTGCGCATCTGGAAAGAAATACATTTCAAATGGTTTAGTTTTTGTCATAATTGGTTGGTAACTGAGAGTGTAGTGGGTGTCACATGAAATCGCCTTGCCAATTAATATTATAGATTTGTGCATTTTTATCTTAGCCATTCTAGCTTTCTTTTAACTTACTGTAAATACGCATTTGTTTCATTAAGTATCATGAAGGATCATATTGCTGTACTGAATACACTCAAATGTGTGTCGCGCAAATAATGTTTGATCAGCATTGAATAATACGTATCGCTATTGATGCTTTATTTGTTCCACACTTAATGCACAACTAGTGAATTAAAAATTAAAGCAACGAAAACTGAATGCAAAGGGGAGTTATTCTTCCAAAGAGATCTAAGTGATTGAAACAGTTCTATACGTCAGTATGGTATGAGGCGAATTATATCTGTGGTCAGAAGCATTAACCGCCTAAGTCGAAAATCATGCTTTGCAGAAAAATAACTTTTTAAATATAAACCGTAAATATAAACCGATATTAGTAAAATATGATAGCATACATAACTCAAATCGTTCTTAAGTCGACTTAGACGGTTATCGCTTCTGAATACAGATATGTTTTCTTAAGAAGATATAAAATGTGAAATTATTGGTTCAAATTAGGTTCAACTAATTGGATGCAGAACATAAAAACACAATTTGTAATAAATTTGTTGTCTGTCATTTAGTTCGTTTTGTCATTTCGTTAATCTTTTAAAGTATATAGTTAAATTTTTATTCTTTAACTTCCACAGCTGTTTTTAATATTGCCAGCCATACATATTTTACGTTATATTACAGGGTGATTCCCTTAGTGTCTGCATTTTGAGCTACGGGTTATTTTGATTTTGGAAACAGCAAAGTCAGCCAAAGTCAGTATATTATGATAAGTTAGAAACATATATCTGTGGTTTTCTGGAATAACCGCGTATGTCCATTTTTGTCAGTTTTGTGTTAACGATGCCAAATATATTAATTTTTAATGCTCTTTCAATGTGTTAAATTTCTTTTAAAAAAATATTGACCATTTCTGAGTTTTTTCTATAAATAACGACGTTACTTAAATGTTTATTAAATTAATTTGCAGCACTATCGACGTCTGTCAACCTACGTTTGATTGCTGATAAATTATTTTCTCACAAAACGACACATAGCGACATACGTTGTTATGAATGAAAAAAGTGCAAAATAATTTTGGATTACTTTTCAGTTTATAACCACTTATAAAAACTTTTGTGTTTATTTCTGTTATTTTTTGTCACTATTATTCTTGATACGTTGTTATATTCTCATACTAAGTCCCGTTAACTTTTTGTTGACCAAAACAAATCAATTTTTAAAGCAACAACAACTTATGTCTACATGGGTGGTTGCGTTAGTAGTTTTCTTTTTCAAAGAAAACGACGTTTGTCGACATAAGTTGTTTTATCTGCACACACTTTAAGTGTTATTTACATATTGTTTTTTCGTCCTTCTCTAGGACCTATTCCTCTGAAGATTTTTGACTCAAAATTTTATTAAAGTATTTATTGCCCATATCTACAGGACTGTTAAATAAAAAGCTTTAAAAACTTTATATCAAGCCCATAATTTCAAATATAACGTTTTTTGGCTCCCCTGAACATTTTGATTTTATGACATACGCGGTTATTCTAGAAAACCACAGATATATGGTTTACGAAATGATTCGATTTATGCTTGAAATACTGAAAACCTCTATCTAAAGTGGTGCATGTTCTACCGAAAATGTATTGTTTCCAGACATGTAATGTCACTCTCACGCTTTATTATTTTTTGTTGATACTTTGCCATCTCTTTCTTACATTTTTTTTTATTATTTTTGTTTATTTTTTAAAGAGATATTGAACTAGAAAAGCGAATCAGTTAAGTAAAGCATACTGAATTGAACTAGAAAACACACCTCTAGTGAAAATCGGAAAGCAACTTTGTGTGGGGACTATTACTAAAAATTATTCAACATGGTTTGTTCTTGGAGTATAATCAAGTCGATGTAATAAATACATGCAATTTGATTGCATTCCATATGATGATTTAGATCTTAGGACAATTTAAGTCAATCGTATGGGGGAAATTATTATTGGAACTAGGTTTGCACTGAGATTCTCCAATTTTCATATATTGCATACTATAGCTGGTAATATGTTTGCGACCTGTATTTTGAGTACAAAGTTTACATGGATACACGTACATACAGGCAGACGGACGGACAGACGAACATCACTAAATCGACTAAAAAATATTTCTGAGCAGATCGGTAAGATCAAAGGTGGATCTTGGTTAGATATTTCGGATAGTTGGCATAAAAATCTTAAATAATCTTATCGCTATAGATGAGAATTTGTTAGGATTGATTTATAATTTCAGTTTACTTCTCATTACGACTGTTTGCAATTTATATGACGATATGAATGTGTGTATGTGTGTTCTTAGTTGTCAACTTTTAACCGGGTTATATCACGCTTGCACACATTTACATTCATACATACACAATAATTATCAGCGTTGTGGTGATATAGATGAATTACAATATGTGCTAGAATGCATATAATTGCAATGCGGTTTCTACTTTAGTGTTGCAAATAATTTGTTGTTGTTCTTGTTTCATGATGCTCTTCGCTATCTAATTTTATCAAATGACCATGAAATGAAAGAGTTTTACTTCGAGGTTTGGAAATCGCATTAATGAGTTGAAATTTCTGTGGTTGCAAGAACAACGAATACCGACAAACAATTTATTCAAATTGTATTCATGCGTTAATAAACTATGTACTCGTATGTTAAAAGAGTGGTCTTTGGTGTTTAAGCACTACATCACGCTGGTGTTCGTATTAAATAGTTAACCAATTTTGTCCATGAATGGCCTATTCAGACTCTAGTCCTTAATATAAATTGTAATTATTCATAATTACGTATAAGTTTAACTTGGATATAGAGACAGACGGAATTTGCATATAAAGTGTACATAGACATTAGAGTGGTCCTACGTTATATGGATATTTTTCAAATTTCGATTTTGGGGATAGGCGGGATCCAGTTTGTTACTTTTCAATACAAAACTAATAAATTTGAAGCTTGGAGACAATCGGATAAAAAAAATTCGCGCCGGAAATCGAATGAAAATTTCACTTTTTTGTGATTTTACGAAAATTTCGTTCTATAGTTTAATTTTTTCGACAAGTTGTTTTAAGCATCCGAAGCTAATAGAAGACAATTTATTCAAAAGAATATGAAATATAAAATAAATTCTATTTATTTTGGTGTATTTAAAGATGATTTCGTGTGCGATTCAAATTGTTTTCTGTAATCACTTACGACTTGCAATATGCATGGCTTTTCTTTAACCCATTTTCGGCCACTGTTCGTGCTTGCGAACAGTAAACTTACTCGTTTTTATCGCCAAATTACAAAGTTTTATGCATTTATTTAATATATAGACTAAATTTTAATTATCAGTTAAAAAAAACATAAAATCTGCCTTATATTTTACCTGAAGGGGTATTTAGTGGTACCTATTTTCAAAGGATTTTTTTATAATTGAACAAAAACATTAATTGTTGAAAAATTTTAAATATTAATATGGGGTATTTGTGCAAGCAATTCAAATGAACAAAAAAAAATAAATAAATCATAACATTGCTATCACATTATAGCTGTTAATATATGTAACTGTTCGCAAGCGCGAACATTGGCTGCTATTTGGAGAATATGCTTCTATGATACAATATTGTTGTTCTTTGTTTTTTCTAAATATGACAAGTGTTTTACTAAAATAATCATGCAATCAAACCAGATAACGGTAAATGCAAGATGCTTTACGTTTTGAATTTGAATTCTTTTAACAAGTAGGCTACAGTTTTAAATATTCCAAGTGAAGTGAATTATTGAGAAATGGCTTATCGACGTGTGCTCACTATGAAAGAAATTGAAAGAATGTTAGAAAGTGATGAAGAGCTTGAAAACCCAATTGATTCCGTAACTGTGTTACCTTCAGACTTTGTTGATTATGTCACAGATGAAGAACTGATTGATGAAGACCTTATTCCCATCAATGACATGGTAATTTGAGTAATTATTACATTCCTTATTGTCATTTCGATGCTGAAATTTTCAGGACCCTTTTACGTGCGAACTTGCAGGAACATTTGAAATAATGAACGCAAATGATGAGGAGCTTGAAGATTTGGCATTGCAAAGGTCGTCAGTAGCTTCCTGTGGACCACCACCACCGAATCGAGGAAGGCCAACCCACAAACCACCTTACTCTTTTGGCAAACCAAAATGGACAAAAAAATGTAACGCCAACAAGCAGTTCGAATTTCAACTCAAACCTAATGCAGAACCATTGAAAGTGATTCAAAAAAATTTGCATGCTGAAATCAGTGGTCTCTCACCGATAATGCTGTGTCAAATTACGGAATAAATATAAGGTCAAAGAAGTGGTATTGGCCTTTATTTATTTCTGTTCTTAGTTCATCAGTAACTAATACGTGGAAACTACATTGCTTTTTGCAAAAAGCTGAAAAAAAAATATGTTATCTCAAAAAGATTTCAGAGTGAGCGTAAGTAAAGCTTTGCTATTAAGTTCGCAGTCAAATGCTGAATCCACTCAAGAGAGATCAGACAGAAGCGTTACCTACCAATTGCCACGTGTTGTAGGGGAACATATTCCAATAGCTCAGCCACAAGGAAAGCCTCGAAGATGCCAACTTAAAGGGTGTGGCAAACCAATCAAATGAATGTGCATAAATGCAATGTACATTTGCATCCACAATGCTTTGAAAAATTTCATTTAAAATAAATCTTTTTATTATTTTCATATGCTAATAAATATATTTTTAAATATTTATCAATAGTTATTACTCTGTTTTTTAACATATTTCTGAATATTTTTTTCATATGGGAAATTCATGTCAAATTGAAGCCAGTGTTCGCACTTGCGAACACCTATTTGCTGGACTCACGGACAAGATAGCGCCAAGCCGACAACGGATTTGGTTTCAGAAGACCCAAGTTACTATATAAAGAGCAGATTTTTTTAAAAAGTTCGCGTTTGAATTCTCTTGGGTTAATATTATATTATTATATTGATTTTATATTTCATATTCTTTTGAATAAAATATCTTTTGTTAGCTTTGGGTCATTTGTGGGTCTTCTCATTTTATTTAGAAAAATACACAGTGTTTTTATACATAAAATAATTTTATAACAAAATTGCTTAAAAGTTGTTTAATTTATATTAGCGAGCAATAAGCAGATAATTACACCAAAGATATATCACAATGGATTATTTTGATCCCAGGAGCACTGAACGGTTAAATAAATAAAAATTATCCGAATTATTTTTCTTAAATTCTAAATAGTGGTTTCATCGAGTTTAATAGAAAACTCGTTTTCGGTTATTCTTATTTAAAAATATCTTAAAATCCAAAGCTGGCCTTGGCAAATAATGGGTTAACGTTCTCGGTTTTATCCCAAATTTTAGGACTGGAAGTGCTACACATTTGGTTATTATATTTTAAGAGTCGCATCTAATAATATAGCAGCACTTTGAATTTTTTGAATAAATTGTCTTTTATTAGCTTGGGGTCATATATGACCCCAATTCTAAAAGGGTTAATGGGGTCATATTATTTTTTTTCGAAACCCTAGGCTAGTAAGATAAAATGTTACATTTAAAAGTAGCCAAGTGATGAATTTTTGATACAAAGTATTTAGAAAGAGTACATTTACAAAATATTTTACAAAAATCCCATTTATTTCGAAATAAAAATAAAATCCTTGTCAAAAAAATAAAATCCTTGTCAAAAAAATCCTGGCATAGGGATTTACTGAGAAATTCACAGAGTTAATCTGTTACATGTGTTTAACAAAACCTTAAAGTAGAAAATCCAATTTTTTAAATTTTGTTTAAGAAAATTTTTTAAAACTTGAAAAAGGAGTTTTCAAAATTTTATCAAAAAAATTTCCCATTTTCGGTCTTAATGCGCAATAGGTTAACAACGTGGTAATAAAACAATACGTCATATCTGATAACTTATAAGTATAGAGAAACTTATAAGTATACGAAAGAAAAAAATTATGGCTTTAGTCAATTTCTCAAAGTTGATAAATATGCTATCAAATTTCAATACCTAGTTTTTTTTTTTTTGGCACAAAAGTGGTCTGGGGCATTTGCTATTTCTTGGCTAATTTTTATTCGATTTTGACTTCTTACAACTTTTTGAAAAGATAATTTAATCGCAATTCTTAAAACAGCTTGCCGAAAAACTTAAACTATAGAACGAAATTTCGTAATATTTAAAAAAAGTCATATATTCCCCATATAAACACTCTTGAAATTTTCAATCGATTTCAGGCGAGACTTTTCTTTATCCAATTATACCCAAACTTCACATTTATTAGTTTTATATTGAAGAGTAACAAACTAGACCCTAAATATCCTCAAAATCGCATTTTTAGTTTTAAGGACCACTCTAATGGGCATACAGATGAAGGGACGAACAGCGTTAATCTACTCAAAAAGTAACCCTAAGTCAAGAAGCCCTTGATAGTTACAAACATCAACAAAAAGTCATTATATTCTACCAGAGAGTAGTGAATGGAATAGTGAAATTTTTATACATCGCACGATTTGCAATCAAACCTTGTCCAAACCTTTAAAAAAAAGTTATTTTTGTTTCTCTGTTTTCTGTTCAGATAAATTGTATTTCCATGTCAGTTGGTTTCATCTTAAAGATTAGATGTATATTTCATGGATAATTGAAAATTCAATTTTCTTCGAACTTGTTTCGTTAACAGATTGGAGCTGTTGACTTGTCTTCTGTTTAAATACAAAATTAAGGAATATCGAGAATTTTCGCTCTAAAAAGGTTATAAAATCGCCCTAATTTGGTTGACAGTGTTTTTCTGAGTTTGTAGACAAAATTTCAAAAACGTTTAACCGAAAACATGAAACACATGAAAGAGGAGGAAATCGACCGAATCAGTTTGAATGTTTTTTAGAAAACTGCTAAAAAAGAGTCATGGGTCAGCTTTTGAAAGGAATTGACCAAACGAATGAATTGACAAGAGTTCGTAAAGTTCTTTCCAGGGACTTCAGTATATCAGGCTTCTTAGTGAAACCTGATGGCAATTCCCCGAAAAGTAGCAACGATACTATTGAACTTCTATTTGATTCCAATTTCCCCGATTGTAAAGACGAGATAAGAGAGAATACCCCCACAAGCGCCTTCTCACTAACCGCAGTTTCCATATGTAGAGGTAATTCTGAATACCATGGCTTTGGATATATATATCAACGGCACTGCGACGATGGTGGGTTTCTGTTTAAGGGAGTCATGTGGTAAGGAACATTGCTCTTGAGACTCACCATAATCCTCCGGCTAATGGATGGCCCAGGAATTGATCGGTAAAGCGATTATGTGCTACCGATCGCGAACTGTGGAAGACATTTTACAATTTGAATACTTTCCAGTGAAGACCGGGCAACAGACTCTGGCATAGCTTCAATGTCAGCCTATAATGTTGTTTTGGAGAATGAAATAGGAATATTCTGGCAACTTCCTGGTGAATGTAGTGTTCTTCAGGCCGAGATTCCTGCAATTTAATTAGCAGTGAAAATAATTGCGGAAAGAACTATGGATCCATTAGTAATCCAAGATTATCGTGGACCATTTTGCTGGTCTCAAAGAATCGAAGACAGCATCGACGATAGTGAAGTCAATTTGAATAAAGGAACGTGTTGGGTCCCTTAAGCGAATGAGACAATAGACCTTGAGGCTGACATGGTTTCGAGGACAAAGTAGGGTCATAAGTAAAGAGTTGGCTGACGAGTGTGTTTCCACAACGATGGAGTAGACAATTGATACCGTTATTTTAATACCTTTTTCTAAGTTCTCGAACATTATATCTTAGGCAGCTGACCTTAATTGGATGACGATACGGATATTAATGAGTTCTTGCAGGATATTCCAGATCCTATGTCACTTAACAAACCCAAAGAGAATCAATCAGTCTACTTACTGGAGTTGTATGTATGTGGAAGTAGAGCAGTCAGTGCAACATTTATTGTGTGAGTTCCCAGAACTGAAGTAATGATGCTTTGGATATCTAGGCAACCAATTCTCTTATAACCTGGTCTGTCATTGGGCTATCTTACTGTCTTCATATGGAGTTTCGGATAGTTTGAACATAGCGCGCAATCTTGTTTTCTATACCATTATTTTTGTTATTTTAAAAAGACCGCAAAATGTACGATTCTTTGCCATATAGTTTAAGGTATTGTAGTGTATGTATATATTCGGACTCAGCTTAAAAAAGTTGAGGTTTTCATAACGAACAGGTTATTTCTCGTACATATAAAGTAGCAGCATACAAAATTTGCTTTAAGTTGTTGTTTTGACTTTTTCTTCATATAAAAATTTTATGTATTTTATGCTAAAGGCAGTGGTGAAAAGTAGATAAATTTATAGCGAAAGAGCTTCCTTTCTATAACCTAGTGTTAAATTCAAGGGTCATACTCATACGCTATTATTAAATAGCTTAGAAATTTAGTAATTTCACTGATTTTTGTAATTGTTGTTTTTTGCTGGATAGCATATCATGTGTATTCATCCATATTTAGAGAGATACTCGTACAACAAATCACTGCAATTATGCTGCTGCCTGTTATAAATGCATCACATAAGGGATTTAACATACCAAACAATGACTCGAAAGGCCAACCGACTACGATTCTACTAACAATGTGGTTGGTGGTAAAGACCATGGATGGAGTGGTGCATAATGTCGTCCCATAGAGTTCATGTTGCTAAGTAATAATGCGGCTGTGGTCATATATCTGCCTTTTTGCCGCACTCTAAATGTCCTTTTAAGTTTTTAAGTTGTTGATTGTTCAATTTTGTGTACGCTTTTAAATGCAGTGTTAAACAGCACAAAAAAAAATATATATAAAACTATTTAAAATATGTGATACAAACTTTATATATTCGGATTATAAAAAAGAATATTTCAAGCTAAATTAAACAAAATTAAGAAACTTGTAAAAGTATTTGGTATCAAAAAAAAAACCTTGCTAAGTGCTGCTGAAAAATTAAAAAAAAATTAAGAAAATTATAACCGATCTAGACCGACTATATGATACCCTGATACCCTATACCATGGGCTATCTCTTCGGTCCAACTAAGTGGATAGAGAAAATAAGCATAAACCAAATGTGTGTGGCATTGTTATTAATTTTTTTGGCTGCAGATATGAAAAAGTTCATATCGGGTGCAATGTTTATATGGGGACTAGGTCGAAAAATGGACAGATCCTGACCGTATTTGGTATTATTTATATTTTGAAAAAATATATACAAACTAAATTTGAGAAACATCGATGCAATATTTTTGTTTTTTGATAGATTTAACTGAAGATCGGAAAGCAGCTCTATATAGGCCTAATTGCCCTATGGAGATTATTTTTGGACTACTGATTAATGGATATAATAAACACCTAAAAACCCAATATGATAATCCCCCAAAAGATAATTTGGATCTTATGGAAATTTATGTCGATTTCGTATTGGTTATTTGTATGGCGACTAGGTCTGAACATGGACCAAATTTCACCAATTTCAACAGCGTTCATCCTATGACCGATAAAAGCTTATATACCAGATTTTATCAAAATATAATCATATTTGTGACCTGTAGTTTGATTTCAAAGTTTACATGGACACACAGACGGACGGACGGACAGACGGAGGGATATCGCTAAATCGACTCAAAAAGTGATTCTGAATCTATCGGTATAATAAAAGATGGGTCTAGGTCAAATATTTTTGGTAGTTACAAACATCAGCACACAAACCACATATTGGTGTAGGGTATAAATATTAAAAAATTGAGTTAGAACTTAATCAGGCTCAAGATCAAATGTTTTTACTTTAAATAAAGCAAAAATTATTGGCAAATTTGTTTGAAAAATTGATATATATTTTGCTTGACAGGTTATACAGCTGTCTCGGGTCGAGTCGCCAACCCTCATCAGTAACCAAAAGCAGTATATAGTTAATTTGGTAAAAAGTTTAATTCATATGCCTTTGCTATGAAACCAATGCAATAACAACAACAAACAATTGTCTCAACTGACATCTCGTAATTTTCTGTTCATTACAAAAAATATGGCTGTCAAACACAAACAAATTACCAACATGCTGGCAATTTCATTTCAGATGTGAAATGTTGCCAGGGGTTGTAAATGATAAGACATTAAAACCCGTTTTCATACAGCTGACAATAATTGACAACAATTGCCATTGAAAATGACATAATGAAAACCAGGCATAAGAATCCAAGCAAAGGGTTGTGATATTAAACCTTCTCCAATATAACAAACTGATATATAAAACAACTTTGAAAAAATGTATATGAGTATAGGGTGATAGCCATTTTTTTTCTGGAAGTTCAAGAAGTACTGGTCTGATTATTGTGAAACTGGATCTAAAACTTAAGTGCACAAAATTTGAGCCAAATCGGACAATTCTTTCTGGAAACGCATTGAGTTCACAGTTCATATATGAATTTATATGTAAAAATTATAAAAAAAAAAAATCGTTTTCACAAATATTTAGATATTAGTAATCGTGTTTTAATTAATCTTATTAATAGACCATAATCTGGAGTAAATTATCTTTCTACTAAAACCACAAAATCTATTATCGGTATAAAAACAGCCAAGTTATATCAAGTTCCCTAGGCAATAAATGCGCCGCAGACCACTTGATTAAGAAAATCGAGCTCACATTTTTAAAGACATTGAAATAATTTACAACAACAATATTTTTGCATTCTCCTGATCCCAAAATGATCTTATGTAAAGTATTTTGCATCTCGTCTATTGTTATGCCGTTCTAAATTAATGTCAAAACGGTACGTATTTTTTAGCACTGTTTCAAAATCTCCAATTTTTTATTTTAAAAAATTTTGTTTAAGAAATTTTCCGAAATAAACGATTGGACTTTAAGGTTTTATTAACAAAATATGTGTGATTAACAATGCCAAACATTGTAGGTATCCTGTTCTTAATTTGGCGAGGGCAGCGTTTTGATTTCAGCGGATTTGAAGAAAAATGTGATTTTTCATACTTTTCCAACTTTAAAGCTACATCCTTTTGGTGTTTTCATATTTCAAATATGTTTTGTCAAAATTTTATACTACTTTATATAAGTTCTCAATCCTGTAAATCAAGGTTAAGGTCAAATGTAAAATTTAAGGGTTTTTAAATTTTTTTTAAAACAAAATATCGAAATAATATATATTTGTGAAAGGATTTCGATAAAGGTTGTTGATAATATTTTAATAATTCTAAAAAATAATATTGTGAACTTATTTTCTGAAATTAATCCTTGACTCTTGATGTCAAATTGACTCTATATGAAAATCTAAAAATATTTTCTTCATCAGGATTTTTTTTTAAATAAAACCTATTTAATGTATTCATAAAATTCCTCAAATTTATTCGTTTTTTATGTAAATATTTAGATTAATTAGTTTTTATATTTAATACAGTATAAACAAATTTGTATATCGAGGGCTTATATTCAAAAAATGCTATATGCATCAATAATTATTTGAAAGAGAGCCTGTAAAACTAATTTATTAATAAGATCTGAAAGTATTTGTCGATTGATTTGCTACAATATCTATTAAGAAATAGTTGTATTAATCAGGTATGATATCAAAATTAATATTATATTTGACAGTTATATCAGAGAACAGTTTGAAATCAAAAACAAGTAAGAAAATTATAGTCGGTCTAGACCGACTGTACCATACCTTATACCATGGTTTAGAGACTCTATCTCTTCGGTCCAACTATAGAAAATATGCATAAACCAAATTTGAGTGACATTGTTATTAATTCACTTGTATTTAAAAAAAAGTATATACAAACCAAATTTGATAAAAATCTGTGCAAAATTTTTGTTGTTTGATAGATTTAGGAGAAGATCGGAAAGCAGCTCCATATGGAGCTATTGGGATTATTTTTGGACTACTGATTAATGGATATAATAAACACATACAAACCAGTTTGACTGAGATCTATATGATAATTTGGATCTTAAGGCAATTTATGTCGATTTCATTGGGGTCATTTATATGGGGACTAGGTCTGAGCATGGACCGAATTTCACCAATTTCAATAGCATTCATCCTATGACAGACAAAAGCTTATATATAAAATTTCATCAAAATATACTCATATTTGCGACCTGTAGTTTGATTACAAGGTTTACATGTACACACAGACGGACGGACGGACGGATATCGCTAAAACGACTCAGAAAGTGATTCTGAGCCGATCGGTATAATAAACAAGTAAGAAAATTATATTCGGTCTAGACCGACTATACGATACCCTATACCATGCGTTTAGAGACACTATCTCTCAGGGCCAACTAACTGGATATAGAAAATAAGCATAAACCAAATTTGAGTGGGATTTTTATTAATATTTTCGGCTGCAGATATGAAAAAGTTCATATCGGATGCTATATCTATACGGCGACTAGCCCCAAAAATGGACTGATCCTGACCATGTTTGGTAAAGTCTCTTGTATTTTGCAAAAATATATACAAACAAAATTTGAGAAGAATCAGTGCAATATTTTTTTGTTTTTTGATAGATTTAAGTGAAGATAGGGAAGCAGCTCTATATGGAGCCTATGACTAAGAGTTGTCCAATAGGGATAATTTTTGGACTACTGCTTAGCGGATGTAATATATACATACAAACCCAATTTGATTAAGATTTGTATGATAATTTGGATCTGATGGCAATATATGTTTATTTCATAGGGGTCATTTGTATGGGGGCTAGGTCTGAACATAGACCGATTCTCGCCAATTTCAATAGCGTTCATCCCATGGCCGATAAAATATTAAAAACCAAATTTCATCAATATACATTCATATTTGCAACCTGCAGTTTGATTACAAGCTTTACATGGACACACAGACGGACGGACGGACGGACGGACGGACATCGCTAAGTCGAATCAGACAATGATTCTGATTCGATCGGTATAATTAAAGATGGGTGTAGATCAAATATTTTTGGTTGTTACAAACAGCAGCACAAAGTCATTATACCCAAACCACATAGTGGTATAGGGTATAAAATCAAGTAAGAAAATAATAGTCGTAGAATTGGTCTTAGGTCGAACAAATTTGGTATAAAAAAATAAGGTAAACCAAATTTTAGTGAAATTTTAAATAATTTTTTTTTGCCTTCACATTTCAGCTCATTTCGCATGCTGTACTTATATCGGGACCAGGTCAAAAAATGGATCGACCGTGACCATATTAGGTGAAGTCACTTCCTTTTTGCAAAAACATATACAACTAAGAATTGTCCTATATGGTTTATTTTTGCCTACTAATCAATGGACGAGATCTACATAATAATTTAGATCTTATGAAAATTTAAGTCGATGTCATAGGGGTCATTTGCATGGGGACTAGGTCTGAACATAAACCGATTTTCGCCAATTTCAATAGTATTCATCCTATGGCCGATAGAAACTTATATCAACGTATATTCATATTTGCGACCTGTAGTTTGATTAGAAGTTTACATGGACACACAGAGGGACGGACGCATGGACAGACAGACGGACCGACCGACGTCGCTAAATCGGCTCAGAAAGTGAGTCTGAGTTGATCGGTATAACAAAAGATGATGTTTCTAAGTAATCGTAAGCGATGAAGCATATAATCGTCAAAATTGTCGCATTTATGTGTCCAGAAAACCCACATGTATTTGTCGAAAAACAAATGTAATCACAACATGTCACAATTTTATGCCGATTGTGTACGGGAGACATCATTGGACCATACTTCTGCGAAAATTAGGCTCGTCAAGCAGTGACTGTTACTGATTGTTGTACTGAATAAAATTCAATTATACCCTATACCACTATGTGGTTTGAGTATAACGACTTTGTGCTGCTGTTTGTAACAACTAAAAATATTTGACCTAGACCTATCTTTAATTATACCGATCGAATCAGAATCACTTTTTGAGTTGATTTAACAATGTCCGTCCGTCTATGTGTCCATGTAAACCTTTTAATCAAACTGCAGGTCGCAAAAATGAATGTATTTTGATAAAATTTGGTATATAAGCTTTCACCGGCCATGAGATGAACCCTATTGAAATTAGTGGGAATCGGTCCATGTTCAGACCTAGCCCCCATACAAATGACCCCTATAAATCGACATAAATTGAATTAAGATCAAAATTGTCGTATATATTTTAGTCAAATTGGGTTTGTATGTGTTTATTACATCCGTTAATGAATAGTCCAAAAATGATCCCTATGGGACAACTCTTAGTCATTGGCCCCATATAAAGCTGCTTCCCAATCTTCACTTAAATCTTCCAAAAAACAAAAATATTGCACTGATTCATCTCAAATTTTGTTTGTATATATTTTCGCAAAATACAAGAGACTTTACCAACCATGGTCAGGATCGGTCCATTTTTGGACCTAGTCCCCATATAGGCATAGCATTCGATATGAACTTTTTCATATCTGCAGCCAAAAAAATTAATAAAAATCCCACTGAAATTTGGTTTATGCTTATTTTCTATATTCAGTTAGTTGGGCCTAAGAGATAGAGTCTCTAAACGCATGGTATAGGGTATCGTATAGTCGGTCTAGACCGACTATAATTTTCTTACTTGTTTTTTTTATATAATAAATCCTGCTTTTGTATAAAAAAAACCTTTATCCAATTGATTAAAATATACGGAATACACAGTTCAGCTCATAAAATGTGAAAAATGCAAAAAATTCACGATCTTATTTATGTAGGAGTTGTATCTCGTTATCAGTACGATATCTGTAATTTTAATAGGCTAGGCGATTTCTTGTGACTGATGTTTTGTTCTACCGTTTTATCCCGATTTCAACCAAATATATACTGTATGAAAGGTATTTCTTTTTAGCCATTTGCAGATTTACAGATTTTTAAATTTTTTCCTTTATTTTGAGTAAACTGCATTTAAAGTTGCTACTAACACATACATTAAATTATACAATGCTATGTGTGTGTTTATAAAATTTGTTAATGTGTTTGTAATAAAAATTAGATTTTTTTTTGTTGATTTGTGATTTGGCTATAATTGATTAGCATACTTTTAGGGGCTTTATTTAATGAAAAATAAAATATCCCAGAATTTGCACTCGAATTTCGAGGGCTGGAGTCTGCTAGTTCTAATTAATAATCATAGGGAATGGGTGAAGTAAAATAGAAATTGTCGATTTATTGAGTAAAATTTTGCGTGAACCTTCTTTTTTGCTGTAACTCTAAATAGATTAAATTTTAACAGTGACACTGAGTGGCCACTTTTGTCACTACTGGTATTTAATGAAACACATGCGTACTCATACATACACACACACACACACGCTTTTTTACCACACAATCTCTAGTGTAGTTTACATATATGTATATCAGTAATAAAAACATGTTTTTTAATTATATTTACACGCAGTTTATAATTAATATTTTTTTTTCTACATTCACCTGTGCGGCTTTGTCGCCTTTATTCGCTCTGCCGTCAAAGTAAATTTATTTTGTTTTTATTATAATGGATTTCATAAACGAGTTAAAACGATACAAATATTTTCGAACAAAATTTTACGAGCAATTTCAAAAGAATATCTTTCTTTGTCATCGCATTTACTCAAACAATATTAGTGAAGAGCTTAAAAAATAGCACCACACACCTGGGCGGAATTGACAAACTAATGAAAAAATAACTGTACAAAAAGTGTCGCATTCGAAAAAAAATTTCTAGTAAAATTTTCAATATATGTCTTTTTAGGCGATTTGTCGCAAATACTTAATAGCCATTATTTTTTTTTATGACATATTTTGTTTTTGGGATTTTTTTTTTTGGATAACAACAAAAAAAGGGATTGAAACTGCTCAACAAACCCTATTGAAAGAAAAGAAAATCATTGGAGCGTTTTTTTAATCTTGAAATTAATTTTTTTAATTATAAAATATTCTTTTTTATTTATTTTTTATATTCAAATTAATAACAAATAAAAATAATATATAATTTATAAATTTTGTTATATTAATAGGTTTTCACAAATATCTGATTTCAACATGTGAGCATTAACGAGAATCACCAGTTGTTCCTTTAAATCTGATCCATGTTGTCTTGAAATCCGAGTGCACGGATTGAAATGCCTGTTCAATCCACGGTTCCAAATTGGAATCGGGTTTTGAACAAAATTCTAGTACATGATAAAAAAACCGCATATATCCTTGGGGTAACCATCAAGACATCTATAATATTAATAGGCTAGGCAATTTCTTGTGACTGATATTTTGTTCTACCATTTTATCCCGATTTTGACCGAACGTACATTATTTGAAAGGTATTTCTTTTTAGCCATTTTGCAGATTTACAGATTTTTATATTTTTTCCTTTATTCTGAGTAAATTGTATTTAAAATTGTTACGTAAATATTGTATTTAAAATTGTTCGTAATAAAAATGATTGTGTTTTTTGTGTGGATTTGTGAATTGGCTATAATTGATTAGAATACTTTTAGGGTCTTTATTTAATAAAAAAAATAAAATTTCCTAGAATTTGCACTCGAATTTTGAGGGCTGGAATCTGCTCGTTTTTTTTTAATGCACAGAGTTTAACGTAATTGTTTTTTAAAAAAAGTAAATATTTGAGGGAAATAATTTCCTCAAGACAACCAATATACTTCAAAAGTTTTCGAGAGGAATATTCATTAAAAGTTTTTCCGTGCATTATTTCCTTTCGAGCGTGGAAAGAGTTGGGCCAGTCTAAAGGGATTTCGGGAAAAAAAATCAAAAATGGCCGAAAACCGCTTGAAAGTATATTTTTATACTTTCAATAGGGGTACTAGTACTTTGATACAAAAAAAAAAAAAAAAACAACAAAAACAAAACATAATAAAATATCCTAACGATTCCATTATTTGTTCGTGAAAAATCGCTCAAACCGCCGTATGTCGGAAATGCACATATTGATATTTTTTTTTTTTGATAGTACTATCAACTCCATATTCACTTTTAGTGAAGTACTTTTTTCAGCAGTTCATCAATTCGGCTCAGGTGATGCCACATTTCTCCTTCATGTGATTCAATGCAGTTGAATATGGTCCCAGTTAAGTCTTCGTGTAAATATGAAGGATTGGAAGAATAGGCGATTGAGGAGGATGGAATCAGTGGTCGCCCTGTTAGAGAACAGCTTTACCCAAACTATTTCATATTAAGAATTTAATTACTAAGATTTGTTTTTTGTTTTTCAAAAAGTTTTATCACTCTAATGTTGAAATATAAGTGCCCATCTAAAGAAATGGTGGATTTAAATTTTATGAAATAATAATAACCATAAACATGAATTTTTTTTATATGTTATTCCCACGTCGCTCAACTCCCTCATACCATGCATCCATTTATTTAAATAAAACTGATGTAATAGTAGTGAATATTTACTTGTTTATGCAGCCAATTCTGCCAGGTGGATGTTTTACCTTTTTATATATATATACATTAATATATATTTATATGAAAGCGCTCACATTTATTATTAAATTTTCGTTATACTTATGTGATGTAAGTATAGCTGCCAGATTTGGCAATTTGTTGCCAACACATTGGCTAGTGACTATTTGATGATTTGTCCTCAAAACATTACCAGACCGCAAAAAATATTATCATTAGAAGCCGGGTTTGGATGGGATATTAAAACAATGTGAAGCTTAAAAAATTAATTGTTTTTAAGGCCAATAAGACAAAACCGTTACTGATACAATAATTTTTTAAAATTTAAATTAAATAATATTTTTTTTTTAAATATATTCCAGCACTTGGAATTTTAAATTATAATATTTCAAAGCGGGACCACTAATGTTAGAAATTTACATTTACAAATAGAAGAACATATAAAACCCCATTCAATAATTTGTACAGTGATGTTAACTTCTTTCCTAAAAAAACGCAAATTAGTACCTCAAAATGCTCTCAAAGGCGCTATATTAGAACAAATCGCAAAGCGCTAGTATTTGGTGTTACCTTTTTAAGAAAAACATACCATTTCTTCATCATGTTCAAGCCATGGTACATATTTTTATATAAAATATTGATAATTTTTTATATGTTTGAATTAAGTTACTTTAGTACAAATATTTTATGAAATTTTATAATTAGCACAATATTAATATGACATTTTTAGTCCACATTAAATATATGTATATATTAAAAATTGACGGAATTACGTATCAAAAGACTTTAAAAACTTCACTGCACTTAACACTCTTTCAACTTCAGCCTTTGTATTCTATTTACAAATGAAAACTTGTTTGAAGTATTTCAGGCAATATGTGGCGTTTTAAATATTCCAACACCTGCCATTAAATCTCTATATCGTCTCCAGAACCACAATAACAAAGATAAAAATTTTTCTCCTGATGCAGTGATTATGGTCAAACTCTGTTCCCCATACGACAAAAACTTTATATTGAAATGTCTCTCTAATTACCGTAAAGCGTACAAGACTGAACTGAAACTATCACATTTCGGCTTTGGTGGCGATCGCACCTTCTACGTCAATGAAAACTTGACCACCACTAATCATAAAATACTTCGATCTGCAATTGAATTTAAAAAGAAAGGGCTGATAAAAACAGCATACACTACTCGAGGCTTAGTATATATTAGATTCAATGGTAATGACGAACCAGTTAGAGTTGAGACTATTGAAGGACTAAACAATTTATTTCCTGATGGATGTTTTCCTGCCAACAACTGATGATTTGGTAATAACAAAAATAAACCTTGGTTCAATCAACAGATTAAGGATAAAATCTGTGAAAGGGATAATGCTTTTAAAAGTTGGAAACTGTTTAAAACAGATAATTTATATGACGAATATTCCAAAGCTAGAAAACAAGTAAATAAAATGATAAAAACTGCTAAATCTGCATACTACTCTAGCCTATTTATTTCTGCTGCACACTCTAAAAAACGTGGAAACTCATACGAGAAATTGGTGTCGGCAAATGTAAGGAAATTGTCAATTCTGACATAAATGTTGATTCGCTTAACAAATCTTTTACAAATATCCCTGACATCCCCATAAACGATGGATATTATACCCGAAATACTGATACTAGTTCAAGTTTATCGGAAAATGCTTTTTGTTTTCAATGCGTAAACCAACTGGAAGTACTTTCCACATGCCAAGCTGTGAAATCTAATGCTGTTGGTTCTGATAACATACATCCCAAATTCTTAAAGGAAATTATCCCTCAACTGCTACCTCAAATTACCTATATTTTTAACACTATTATCACAAAAAGTGTATTTCCTCAAAGTTGGAAAAATGCTAAAATTTTACCTATTCCTAAATCAAATAAAGAATATCGTCCCATTGCTATCCTACCATACTTGTCTAAAGTACTTGAAAGGTTATTGCATCAGCAAATTGGAAAACATGCCAAGAATATGGGCCTACTCTCAGACAGATAATCAGGCTTTCGTCCTAAACATAGCTGCATAACTGCACTCATTGATGTGTCTGAAGATATTCGTGGGTATATTGATAGTGGTAACATTGCATTTCTAGTGCTCTTAGACCATTCGAAGGCATTTGATACTGTGAATCATGAAATACTCTGCATGAAGCTAAGAACTTTTTTTGGTTTCTCTCCTTCCGCAACTCGTCTTATATCGTCTTATTTAGCAAATCGACAACAATACGTTAACGCCAATAATAAAATATCAAATGTGCTTCCAGTAAAAAAGGGCGTTCCGCAAGGTTCGATTCTAGGACCACTTCTTTTCACTATATATATAAATGATTTGCCTAGGCAACTTTCGTATTGTAAAGTTCATATGTATGCTGATGATGTGCAACTTTATGCTTGTAGTCGTTTTGATGAACTAAATAACTGTGCTGCGAACCAAAATGTGGATCTTAATCGAATTTACTCATGGGCTCTGGCAAATGGGCAATGTCTCAATCCTTCAAAGTCTAAATGCATCGTTATTACTCGAAGATCAGTGTCTTCCCTTGTTATACCAGATTAACCGTCAAATTATTGAAATTACACAAAAAACCAAAAATCTTGGAATTATTTTCAATAAAACTCTCACCTCGTCTGATCATATAAATGTCGCTTCGGGAAAAACGTATTCAATGCTTCGATCACTGTGGAAAACTCAACATCTTACACCAGTCCATGTACGAGTTCTACTTGCAAAAACCTATCTAATTCCGACTTTGTTGTACGGATGCGAACTATTTGCTAGCTGTGATTCTATTAGCTCTAGGAAATTAACAACTACGTTTTATTCTATATTGAGATACGTCTACAATTTGAAAAGATCATCCCACATAACACCGTATGCGCGAAAACTTTACGGTGTGAATTTTTGCGATCTTTTGAAGATACGATCATTGATACTGATGCATAAGATTATATTTACACGTGAGCCTACATATCTTTTTAATCGAATATCCTTTTCTAATTCAAGAAGAAATAATTCTATAATTCAAATAAGACATAAAAGTTTGGTCTCTGAATGGCAGTTCTATATACACTGCTTACGTCTTTGGAACTTGCTACCGCCAATATTACAATATTTAAGCAACGCAGGACATTTTAGGAGACAAGTTTTCCAATTTTCAAAAATACCATTTAAATATTGTTTAAACTTTGCTTTGTTTTGAATATATGTATGTAAAATAATTTTTGTTATTTATTTTATACAAATTATAAACTATGTTATATTTTCATTAAATAATGTATCACATTATACCGATCCTGTACTTTAATTATAAGACTCTTAGTCTTGTTGTGCAGGAAACCAAATAAATAAAATAAAATACAAGTATATCTGATAAAATTAAAACCAACCCATGTACATTATATAAATAGGGTTCAAATATATCAACTTAGTTTTAAAGGCGCTAAAAGCACCTAAAAAAGAAAATGGATAGCGCCAACTTATTGCTTCATTTATAAATGGCGCTAAATAAAAAAATACGTTTTTTGGGTCATCGAAAAACCCTTGAACATGTATAGTATACATCGAGTCCAAATGTATGATCGACCCCCAAAAACTTTGGAGGGCCGACCCACTCATGCCAGTGCCACACCCATACAACCATTTCAAAAAATCACCATTGGGCTTATACGTATACGTATCTTCTACTCTGCTAATAAATAATAATCATACGCCTTGACTATGTTATGTTATTCAAAAAGTTAGATCGGATGAGGGTAAATAACTTCTAGATCACTCCGTAACTATGCGTGACTCTGCGTGTCTACCCCAAAATTCATCTGTTGCATGTGGGGGAATGGGGTTTCCCCATGGCAGACAGAGAGACAGGTCAAAAGTTGGGACATCAGAATTCGTTTTAGAGGTATGGTTCGTTGGGCAAAGTTTCTTACTTTGGTCCCTAGAATATGATTTTCCTTGTCACTTGAGCGATATTTTTGCCTCCCTACAAATCGACCCGCCCTAATGTATACCCTATGCGATTCCTAGCTTGTGATAATGTTTCTAACTATAAAAAAATCCTTGACATAGAACCGTTCGTCTGTCCGTCCATGTAAACCTTTTAGTCAAACTACAGGTCGTACCAACAAATACTTTTCCCTGGAATTTGTTACACAATCTTTGATTGGCATTAAGATGGACCCTAATGAAATTGCTGGAAATCGGTGTATCTTCTGATCTAGCCCAAATAAAATTGTCCCCTAGGAATGCATCTAAAATTATCCAAAAATCTAAAAATAACATAACTATTGGTGGAATTTAGCTCAAAAGTACATGTCATCGAATCTATTAATATGGCTAAAAACAATAATATATTACTTAGATTTGGTCTGTGTACGTTTATAAGTAATCGTCCTGTTCTCCATATAAAATTGGTATCTAATGTGATATTTGCATATCTGCACTTAACAAATTCACAACAATGCCACTCGAATCTTGTTTATCGTTACTCTAAAGAATTTGATTTAAAAACAAAACTTAATCAGTTTGCTATTCACGCAAGAAAATATAACTGTGTAATTATACCCTACGCCAGTCTGTGGTCAATATATAACGGGCTTCTGCTAATGGTTGTAACAAGCAAAATCACCAATCCCATAAGTTTCTAGCAAGTACCATTCAAGCACGTATATATACACTGTGTACCAAAATTAATATCGTTTTATGACATCTGATAAACACTATATTTATACCCTATACCAATATGCGGTCAGGGTATAATGACTTTGTGCTGAGGTTTGT
Organism: Cordilura impudica; assembly: GCA_963682025.1. Classification (NCBI taxonomy): domain Eukaryota; kingdom Metazoa; phylum Arthropoda; class Insecta; order Diptera; family Scathophagidae; genus Cordilura; species Cordilura impudica. Next base: position 72,142,048 of record OY821519.1, on the reverse strand, counting down.
AATTACCAAAAAAATTTGACATGGAACCATCTTTTGTTATACCGATCGACTCCGTATCATTTTCTGAGTGACTTTCTGAAGTCGACTTAGCGATGTCCGTCTGACCCGCAGTCCGTCCATCTGCCTGTCTGTGTGTCCATGTAAACTTTGTAATCAAACTACAGGTTGCAAATATGAACATAGTTTGACGAAATTTAGTGTATAAGCGTTTATCAGCCATAGGATGAGCGCTACTGAAATTGGTGAGAATCGGTCCTTGTTCAGACCTAGCCCCCATACAAATGACACCAATTAAATCAACATATATTGCCATAAGATCCAAATTATCATACAAATCTTAGTCAAATTGGGTTTATATGTATATATTAGATCCATTAGTCAGTAGTCTAAAAATTATCCCTATTGGACAACTCTTAGTCATAGGCCCCATATAGAGCTGCTTCCCGATCTTCACTTAAATCTATCAAAAAACAAAAATATTGCACTGATTATTCTCAAATTTTGTTTGTATATATTTTTGCAAAATACAAGAGACCTTACCAAACATGGTCAGGATCGGTCCATTTTTTGGGCATAGTCCCCATATAGATAAAGCATTCGATATGAATTTTTTCATATTTGCAGCCAAAAAAATTAATAAAAATTCCACTCAAATTTGGTTTATGCTTATTTTCTATATCCAGTTAGTTGGACCTAAGAGATGGGTCCCTAAACTTCTGCTATAGGGTGTGTCGTAGAGTCGGTCTAGAGGGACTGTAATATTCTTAATTGTTTTTTGATGATTTATGGTCCTTTAGCAAGAAAAACTGTAAAGACTTAAAATTTTGTGGACAAGTATATTTTTTTTTTTAAATTTTAAAAAATTTAATCATAACTTGAAAACAACTTGATATTGTTATAAAAAAATTTAAATTAAAATATAAATTAATTTAAGTTATGTTAATACTGATTCTTTTATATAGTTAACAGTTGCGAAATTATCCAGAATGAAGTGACGAAAAAAAATCTTTTTTGCGCAAAATTTATATATTAACTTTTTTGAGTTTGAAATTATTCAGGCTCAAGATCAAATATTTTTACTTTAAATAAAGCAAAAACAAACAAACATGTATATTGTAATATGCAATGTGTACTCATATACAAACATATTTGTTTCAAATTTGTTTTATATTTTAATTTGTTATATTGGAAGAGGCTTAAATAGTATAACTTTTGCTTGAATTCTGAATTGGTTGTTTTCAGCAAATATATATGAATTTAACTTTTTACGAAACAAACTATCTTCTGCTTTTGGTTACTTATGAGGGTTGGTGACTCTTCCCGAAACAGCTGTATAACCTGTCATGCAGAATATAGATCAGTTATTGGAACAAATGTGTTAATGTTCTAGCTTTATTTAAAGTAAAAACAATTGATCTCGAGATTGAATGATTTCAAACTCAATCTTTAAATTTATAAAGATCGAAAATAAGATTTTTTATTTTATAGAAAATTATAAAATTAATTTTTTTAATGTATATGTTAATTTTTTTAAATTTATAAAAATTCGAAAATGACAACAAATTTAATTTTTAATTAATAAATTATAAAGCTACATACAGTGAAAAATAAAACTAGACATATACCAGGTAAATCTTTGGGTAAATGTTAGTTTTTTTTTCCAATAAAGTGCAGGTACCTGTTTCTGGCAAAAATTAAGAATTTTTATTTGGGCAACGTTGTAATGGGTATTAAATGTAGCTTAGAGTGGTCCTACGTTATATGAACATTTTTCAAATTGCGATTTTGGGGATAGACGGGGTTCAGGTTGTTACTTTTCAATACAAAATTAATAAATGTGAAGTTTGGGGACAATCGGATAAAGAAAAGTCGCGCCGGAAATCGATTGAAAATTTCAAGTGTGTTTATATGGGGAAAATATGAATTTTTTTGAGATTTTATGAAAATTTCGTTCTATAGTTTCTCCGACAAGTTGTTATTGGAGTCGGGATCAGTATTAAATTATCTTTTCAAAAAGCGATAAAAATTCAAAATCGAATAAAAATTCACCAAGGAATAGCAAATGACCCTGACCACTTTTGTGCCAAAAAAAAATAGGTCATGAAATTTGATAGCATTTTTTCAACTTTGAGAAATTGATTAAAGCCACTATTTAGAATTTAAGGAAATTAATTCGGTTAATTTTTATTTATTTAACCCCTCAGTGCTCGTGGGATCAAAATAATCCATGTGATATATCTTTGGTGCAATTATCTGCTTATTTATGTATAAAAACTGTCTATATTTTTCAAAATAATATAAGAAGACCCACATATGACCCAAAACTAATAAAAGACATTTTATTCAAAAGAATATGAAATATAAAATCAATATAATAATATAAAATTAAAGAAAAGCAATACTTATTGCAAGTCGTAAGTGATTACGGAAAACAATTTCAATCACACACTAAAACATGCTTAAATACACCAAAATAAATAGAATATTCTTTTGAATAAAATGTCTTTTATTAGTCATATATGGGTCTTCTTATTTTATTTAGAAAAATATAGACAGTTTTTACACATCAAATAATTTTATAACAAAATTGGTTAAAATTGTTTTAATTTATATTGGCGAGAAAGATGCGGATAATTGCACCAAAGATATATCACAATGGATTATTTTGATCCCACGAGCACTGAAGGGTTAAATAAATAAAAATTAACTGAATTATTTTCCTTAAATTCTAAATAGTGGTTTCATCGAGTTTAATACAAAAATTCGTTTTGGGTAATTTTTATTTAAAAATATCTTAAAATCCAAAGCTTGCCTTGGCAAACAATGGGTTATCGTTCTCGGATTTATCCCAAATTTCAGGAACGGAAGTTCTACACATTTGGTTATTATATTTTAAGCGTCGGATTTACTTACAAAATATTTGAATTTCTTGAATAAATTGTCGTTTATTAGTTTGGGGCCATATGTGACCCCAATTCCAAAAGAGCTAATGCGGTATTATTATTTTTTTTCTCCTAATTTCAAGGCTAGTAAGATAAAATATAACTTTTAAAAGTAGAAAAGTGATGAATTTTTGATACAAAGTAATTAGAAAGAGTACATTTACAGAATATTTTACAAAAATCCCATTTTTCTTGAAATCCGCAAAAATCAAATCCTTGTCAAGAAAATTATTGCGTAGGGATTTACCTAAAAATTCACACAGTTAATTTGTAATATATTTATTTAATAAAATTTTAAAGTGCCTGATCCATTCTTTAAAATTTTGTTTAAGAAAATTTTTTAAAACTTGAAAAAGGAGTTTTCAAAATCTTATTAAAAAATGTACTATTTTCGGTCTCAATGCGCAATAGATTAATGACGTGGTAATAAAACAATACTTCACACCTGAGTTTTTATAAGTGTAGAGACAAAAAAAATTATTGCTTTAATAATTTCTTAAAGTTGAAAAAAATGCTACCAAATTTCATCACCCAGTTTTTTTGACACAAAAGTGGTCTGGGGCATTGCTATTTCTTGACGAATTTTTATTCGATTTCGAATTTCTATAGCTTTTTGAAGAGATAATTTAATAGTGATCCCGAGTCTTAGAACAACTTGTCGAAAAATTAAACAATAAAACGAAATTTTCGTAAAATCTCAAAAAAGTCATATTTTCCCCATATAAACACACTTGAAATTTTCAATCGATTTCCGCCGCTACTTTTCTTTATCCGATTATCTCCAAACTTCACATTTATTAGCTTTGTATTGGAAGGTAATAAACTGGGCCCCGCCTATCCCTAAAATAGTATTTTCATTTTTAAAGACCACTCTAATGTAGCTGTGTTTATTGAATGATGTTCCACATTATTAAAATCGGGACGCTACATATAGTAAAGTTATTTCATTCTCACCTGCAGCTTCGTCTTCAAGACTTCGATTTTACGGAATAAAAATCGTAGCTCCTAGCATCTCGTTTAGGAGATAGAAAGTAAAAAAGTATTAAAACAACGATATATCTGTGGTTTTCTAGAATAACCGCGTATGTTATAAAATCAAAATATTCTGGGGAGCCAAAAAACGTTATATTTGAAATTATGGGCTCGATATAAAGTTTTTAGAGCTTTTTATTTAACAGTCCTGTAGATATGGGCAATAAATTTTTTATATAAAATTTTGAGTCAAAAATCTTCAGAGGAATAGATACTGGAGAAGGACGAAAAAGACAATATGTAAATAACACTTAAAGTGTGTGCAGATAAAACAACTTATGTCGACAAACGTTGTTTTTTTTTTTAAAAAGAAAACTACCAATGCAACCACCAATGTAGACATAAGTTGTTTTTGCTTGAAAAATCGGTTTTTTGTTCGTCAACAAAAAGTTAACGTCCCGTTAGATGAGAATATAATAGGATGAGAATATATAGAATATATAGGATGAGAATATAATAATGTATCAAGAATAATAGTGGCAAAAAATAACAGAAATAAACACAAAAGTTTTTATAAGTGGTTATATACTGAAAAATAGTCCAAAATTCTTTTGCATTTTTTTTTTCCATTAATAACAACGTATGTCGCTATGTGTCGTTTTGTGAGAAAATAATTTGTCAGCCATCAAACGTAAGTTGACATACGTCGATAGTTCTGCAAATTAATTTAATAAACATTTAAGTTGCGTCGTTGTTTAAAGAAAAAACTCAGAAATGGTCAGTATTAAAAAAAAAATTTAACACATGTAAAGAGCGTTAAAAATTAATATATTTGGCATCGTTAACTCAAAACTGACAAAAATGGGCATACGCGGTTATTCCAGAAAACCACAGATATATGTATATACATATAAAAAGCATGGCAAAACATATGATATAAGTGAATGGAGATTTTTTGTCGACAGTAGCAAAGAAAGTCTTAAAGCAGTTTTACTATACAATGGCTACAAGATGCCATCAGTACCCATCGCTCACGCTGTAAATATAGAGGAGTCATATACCATGTATAATATATTATAAACTATAGATAGCACGATTGGAAAACGTGTTGTGACTTGCAAGTTGTTGCTAAACTGACAGGTATGCAAGGTGATTATACAAAAAATGCTGGTTTCTATGTTTCTGGGATAGCCGAGCTCGAAACGTGCATTATGTAAAGAAATATTGGCCAACAAGAACCAACAGCACAGTAGGCGTGCACAATGTAAAACGTGCTGCTTGCTTTAATCAAAAATGAGAATGTAATTATGGCTCCACTACATATCAAGCTTAGTACAGTAAAAAATGTTATAAGGGCACTAGACAAAGATAGTTAAGCGTTTACTTATTTAAGAACAATACTCACAAATCTTTCTATGGGAAAACTTTCTGAAAGCGTTTTCAATGGTCCATTAATTCGAAAACTGCATCGAAGCCTTACGTTCGAGACATTATTATCATTTGACAATATATCTTATGTGTGCAAAACAATTCGATTGATTGTTTCGTCTCTTTCCAAAAAAGCAAAGGCTGGATTATGAAGAAATCATTCGTGATTTACTTAACAACTATTAAAAAACCATAACATATAATTGTTGTAATTTTAAAACTCTTTTAACTGAATCTCTCTGTCTGTCGTGGGGCAACCTCATAGTGGGGGCCCATAGTGTTGTTGTGACTACAGATTAATTTTAGGGGAGGCACTCACAGTCACACGTGGTCACGCACAATTACGAAGTGATCTTAATGTATTTCCCCTCATCCAATCGATCTGAAACTTGGTACATACACTTACTGTGAAAAAACATTAACTTTGACTTAGTCACCCACAGTCAAGCATGGTCACGCACATTCATGGAGTGATCTACATATATTTACCTCATCCGATCGATCTGAAACTTGGTCGATGTACTTGCTGTAAAGAAAGATCAAATTCGACATTATCACGCACAGTCACGCATAGTCACGCACAGCCACGAAGTGATTTAAAACCAATTTTCCCTTATCGGATCGATCTAAAACTTGGTCGATAGACTTGTTGTGGAAAAAGATTAACTTTGACATAGTCACGCAGAGTCACGCACAGTCACGCATAGTCACGCACAGTCACGGAGAGATTAAAACCCAACTTCCCCTCATCCGATGGATCTAAAACATTGTCCATAGACTTGTTGCTACGGAGATATTTAAAACTCATATGCATAAGGAAAGGAAGGGTTTTAATAAAAACTTTGTTTTTATGGGTTACGTTATTTATTTATATAGTAAGGCTAATTCCAGGCGTAAAAATGTATAATTTTATGTATAAATATATCTCTACAAATACCTTTACTATAATCACATTTGCTCTTTTTCCCGGATTATGGAACGAAAATATGATGGTTCCTTATAAGATAATTAAAACCTGAAATTCACAGTAGGTAAAACAAAAGTCGAAATCAGTTTTAAATCATTTGCTTAACTTTGCAAAACTTATTTAATAAAAGCAACTAAACTAGATAAAAATTCACAATTTTTGTAAAAACGAGGTACCTTCACTTTATTGAGAATAAAATCAATAGATTTTCATGGTATATGAGGAATTTTAGCATAAATTTTTCTAGGATTGAATAAAGGTTCCCCAAGTGTTTCCGCCATAGGTATTCGAACACCATTAACCGCCAATTCCCTGACAGAAGCAAATCCCAATCGATTATCTTGTGGTAAATCCCTCGCCATGTGGTACAAAATGTGTTTTGGAGTAAATCTGAGATAGCTATTTTTTTATCTCTAAGAATACTAATACTCGTATATGCATTCATTCTTTTTTGCTATATATTTTTGTTTCTATGTATATTATATTTTTTAATCAATATATAAATAATTATTCGAATGCTAATTAAATCTCACTAAATCTTTTTGTGGTGATTTTTTAATTAGACGCTTTCCCACTTTTCTAGACCGACTGTGTGATACTCTCTACCAGTTTAGAGACCCTATCTCTTCGGTCCAACCAATTGGATATAGATAATAAGCATTAACTAAATTTGAGTGGCATTGTTATTAATTTTTTTCGCTGCAGATATGAAAAAGTTCATATCGGGTGCTATATTTATATGGGGACTAGGTCGAAAAATGGACCGATCCTGACCATATTTAATAAATTTGAGGTAAATCTGTACAATATTTTTGTTTTTGATAGATTTAAGTGAATATCAGGAAGCAGCTCTATGTGGGGCCTATGACTAAGAATTGTCCTATTGGGATTATTTTTGGACTACTGATTAACGGATATAATAAACACATACAAACCCAATTTGACTGAGATCTATATTATAATTTGAATCTTATGGCAATTTATGTCGATTTCATAGGGGTCATTTGTACGGGGACTAGGTCTGAATATGGACCGAATTTCACCAATTTCAAAAGCGTTCATCGTATGGTCGATGGAAGCTTATATGCTAAATTTTATCAAAATATATTCATATTTGCGACCTGTAGTTTGATTAAAAAGTTTATATGAAGACACAGACGGACAGACGGACGGACGGACGGACGGACATCGCTAAATCGACTCACAAAGCTATTCTGACTCGATCGGTATATTATAAGATGGGTCTAGGTCAAATATTTTTGGTATTTACAAACAGCAGCACAAAGTCATTATACCCAAACCACATAGTGGTATAAGGTATAAAAAGAACCATCTGGCACCCCCAGAATATAATGCGAATATTGCGTGTCAAAAATATTTAAATAATTTCATTGGCAGCAATAAAAAAATCCCATAATTGTACGTGAACGGTCCCAGAACTACCCCACCTGACGCATAAATGACGGGAATAGTTTGAAGAGAATTACGTTGGTGAAAAGTGGCAACCTTATAAAATATATGTTTAAAGTTTCAAGGCGCCACGATGTTTATTATTTGTGTTTAGAGCCATCAAAATTGAATTTGTAAACATGGAAGAAATTGGTCTCTGTTATGTTATTCAATACCTACATTTGAAAGGTCCCAGTTCAACCAATATTAAAGTCGTGCTAGATTCTACTCTTGGGAAGTCTGCTCCTTCATTAACGATTATAAAATATTGGGTGGCAGAGGTAGCCACGCCAGCGATTAAGAAAATTCACAAAATGCCATTGGATGATCTTCGGCTGAAGGTGTGTGAACTAGCTGGATTGATAGCCATTTCTAAATGTGCTATATATCACATATTCATCGAAAATTGGAAGATGAGAAATTCGGTCCATGTTAAGATCTAGCTCCCATACAAATGACCCCTATGAAATCTACTTAAATTGCCATAAGATCCAAATTATCATATAGATATCGGTCAAATTGGGTTTGTGTGTATTTATTAAACCCATTTTTAAGTTATCCAAATATAAATCCCATATGGCAATTCTTTGTCATAGCCCCGTATAAAGTTGCTTCCCGATTTTCACTTAAATCTATCAAAAAACAAAAATATTGCACAGATTTTTCTCAAATTGTGTTTGTTTAAATTTTTTTCAAATATAAGTAACTTCACCAAATATGGTCAGGATTGGTCCATTTTCCGACTTAGTCCCCATATAAATATAGCATCCGATATGAACTTTTTCATATCTGCAGCCAAAAATAATTAATAACAATACCGCTCAAATTTGATTTATGCTTATTTTCTATATCCAAATAGTTGGACCGAAGAGATATTGTCTCTAAACCATGGTAAACGGTATCGTATAGTCGGTCTAGACCGACTATAATTTTCTTACTTTTTTCTATTGATTATCTTCAAAAACGAAAAACAATCATCGATAAAGTGATGAAATTAAGGAAAAATAATTTGCTGTTGTCGAAAAAGAAAGTATCACTGGGGAAAGTGTATCGAGCTAAAACGAGAGAGATAGAGAAATAAAGAAAAATTTTATAAATTTTTGTATGTTTTATTTGTCCGGTCGGGTTGTTCTGGGATCACCCTCGTATATTTTTGCTAAAGGATAACCCACGAATTATTTAGTTCTTTAAGTTCATTCTGATGTATTATCACCAAAACTCTGTGATCAGCAAATGGATTCGGGACGATCTACACAATATATTTTCCAGCATAAGTATTTTTATCACTTTCAAATATCAGCACAAAGTTCTGAAATGTTAGGAAATATTTTCGGAAATATAGATTTTAAATTATTAGAAGATAATATTTTGTAACACAAAAACAATTTTTTTTATTTAGAACTTATTCCGATAATCGTAATTGTACTGTACCTTTTATATGTGTATACCACTGATTGGAGTGCAGTATTTATGAACAAAAAAGTGCTCATTTTTTGTCTTCTCTAATCTATTTCAACTACTTTTCGAAGCCATCAATCATTTGTTTGTACTCGTATACTAATGTTGTCAAAGTGATACTCGTGTGATTTTTTGCTATTTTTTTAAGTTTCTTTTTTTTTTTCTTGTTGTTTTTTTTTTTTTTTTTGGTGTTTATAGCTGTTAGCAGAGTGGTAAAGCATAAATTGCATTACAGGGTTTAATGGGTGTAGGTGATTTTTTGTTTCGTTTTTAATTTTTCACAACATGGAAAATTGTGTCGGGGTTGACATGTTTCTACTTTTGCTTGTTTATTATCAATACAGATGCTCCTTCAATGTAGTTGTTTGTTGATATTACGATTTTCTTTCTAAGAGGTGACTAATAATAATTATTGGGATTTTTATTGTTACAGCCAGGGACCGAAAATAACTGTTAGTTTTTTCTTTCGGTAGAAAAGGTTACGATAAAATTTGCTTTATCTGTTTTAGGGAATTTTTATCTATTATCGTGTGACATATATATTACTTTGGTCATCGTAAACAATATAAATGAGAAATATTTTTTTTTTTTTGGTTATGAATAACTATTATAAGAAGCAAAACAAATTTTTGGTTAGCAATAACCATTAACGAAAGTAATTTTATATTTTTGTTATCGCAAACCATATATTTATCGCATTTTTGATCAAGTGGATGTATTTTTATACGGTTTGTAGTTTAATTATCAAACTACTTGAATTAAACTTCTTTAAGTTTAATTTTTAATCTACTTTCTAATTAAATAAAATTTTATTTGTAAAACTAATAAATATTTCTTACAAAACTGCCCATTTTGTTTACTTTACCAAAGATATTTAAAACACTAATTCTTCAAACGCCTTAGAAATGTATCCATTACATGAAAAATATGATATGTATTCGTGTAGCGATAACCAAAAAATAAAATTACCATTGATAATGGTTGTTCGTAACGAAACATTTTTATTTTGTTATAAAAATATATATTTCCATAATGGTTAATTATTAATTAATTTGAATTCAGAAATATTAATGGTTAAATAATATCTGTTCGTAATTTCTCTTATAAACTGTTACGTCCCTGGTTATAACAACTTAGACTCAGCACTCGAATTTTTAGCACATTCTAAATCGCCAAATATATATCATCACTTATCTAAACTACGTTATTAGAATAATAAAAAACTCCTGGTAACATAATGATTTTCCTTACCCCTTCTGAATTTAATGACATTTTACACAAAAGTTATCTCTAACATAGTTAATGTTGATTCAAAAATTTTAATTTTCTATAGCCCCTGGTTGGCGAAATATACTGATTTTGGTATTTGAAAAGTCCACAAAAATTTACTAAAATAACTACTGAATTACGTATAAGTATATATGAAATTATTTTTGATACTTGCTTCGTTGGGATCTTGTAACATGATTTTTTTCCAAAGTTAAAAGGATAATATTTCATTACTTTAAGTTTCCGGGAATACATATCAACAAATTTTACTTTTAAAATTCTTTTTGCCATTTGTAAGTATCGTGGTGGTGTTCGAATTGATTTCTGGGTTATTAAGAAAAATGCGACAATTAATAAACAAAATGGCTTAGTCCAAATTTTATAATTTTATTTTGATATAACAGTACGTTATTATAATAATGCTAATGCCCATGGTTAACTCTGTCTTTCGATATATATGTGATGATATTTTTTTGAAAAATGACTGATATTTAATGCAATAGTTTATATACAAAAATTTTAAGTGGAAGGAAGCAATTTATGGCCTATATTTATACTCTAAACCAGTGGTCGCTAAGGCTTTTTAACGAAGGGCCAAATAAAGTTTAAAAAAAATTGAACTGGGCCAAAAATAAAAAGCGCTAACAATAGAAAAAAGTTTTCGTATGCATGATTTTGTAAATAAATTTATACCACTAATAATATATATTTTTTTATATTTTTAATTTTATTGAAAAAGTAATTTAAAACAAGTAAGAGTGTTAAATTCGGCTATGCCGCATCTTTGACACCCTCCACCTGGGTTTTACGTTTACATTAATATCTGGACTTCTTGCACTATTTTTAACAAATGTATATAAAATATTTGAATATGTAAACACTTTGATAAACCTATTACTGAATTATTACAAAAAATGCTCCGAATTTTCAGCATTTTATAGAGGTGTCTACATATTTTAGGTCATAAATTGGCACAATGACACCAGATTTATCCCATTTTAAATACTAACCTGATCCAGATAATTACAAACAATATTAAGTTTAACCAGGTAAATGGTTTATTTTGTAAGTTTCTTTTTAATATAAATTTTTTAATATAAAGGTGCATTTTTTACAATCCTTTTCAATTTTCCAGAACTATTAGTATAGGGCACATCGGTGAGTCCGCATAGATCAACTTTCAACTCTTACTTGTTTTTATTGTATTAAATCTATCTTTGTGTCTTTAAATTAATTAAGATAATTAAGATGAAAATATTTAACAAATTGTTTTTTTAGTTAATATCTGAACATTTTACTGATACAATACAGCGTAATGATGAATTGTACTTCTCAATTAGTTTATTTTTAATGTGCCATAAGAAGTTAGGTTTGTGCTAAGAAAAGCATGAATATATATTTCCCAGGGCGAAGCTTGATCATTGCACTTTGATGGAGTTGAGCTCCGCGACTATTCATAACATGAATAGCTCGTGCCTAAAATTTTTGGTAGTTGGGAATGGCGGTTGTGTTAAGAAAAGCATGAATGCATGTTTCCCAAGGCAAGGCTTGATCATTGCAAATAGATTGAGCTGAGCTCCGCGGTGATTCTTAATGTGGATAACTCATGCAAAAAATTTTTGGGAATAGCGTTTGCCTCCGTCCCGACACTAAATAACAAATTTTTAAAATTTATTGTAATTAACATCTTTTTTTAACATCTGACAAAAAATAGTATTTTTTTAAACACCAATTTTTTACAGCGTATAAACATTTTATGGTTTACCTACTACTTTTGAATGCAAATATGCAGAGTTTATATCTGTACTAAAAATACAACCCTTAAAACCATGCTATTTTTGCAACTCTAAAAATTTCAGAATTCTGTATAAATAAAATAACATACCGATTTATTTTAATATGCGCTTATTATGGATACATATACAGAATATATGAACATTCATTAAAAAAAATATGTTAAAACTTAAGAGCGATTTTGGGGAGTAAGTTCATTTTTTGATTTTATAAAAAATGAGGTATTTGTTCATTTCTTTGGTGCTCTTTTTTAAATTTGGGGAATTTGTTCATCGTGAAGTTATTCCCGGTGTACCAAATTTCAGAGAAATCCGTTGAAAAATAAAAATATTTATAGCAAACAAATGTACCAAAAAACAGAAAATGAATTTTGTATAAAAAGTGGGCGTAAAAAGAGGCGTGGCCGAAGGATCATATGGTGACCTTGCCTGGAGTACAGAGATTCTGCGTACCATATTTCAGAGAAATTCGTTGAAAAATAAAAATTTGTATAGCGAACAAATATACCAAAAAACAGAAAATCAATTGTATACAAAAAGTGGGCGTAAAAGTAGGCGTGGCTGGTAAGAATTATATGACGACCTTTCCTGGAGTACAGCACAGTACCAAATTTCAGAGAAATTCGTTGAAAAATAAAAATTTGTATAGCGAACTGCTTCATAATGCCGATGCATGGAGTCATTTATATTGTGCAGGAAACCCATTGAAATTTTTGGTAATATAAATGAGCTCTATCTATTGGATCTGTCTTGTTGGTGATATTTCGTTCCCATATTATTCAATGTACAATTTCCCATATATAATTTCTATGAAGTTGAAATCTGCTGATTGAACTGGCCATTCCAAAATACTAACTAGTACATTGTGGCCATTCGGTTACAACTTTGGACGTGTTTTTTTGGGTCATTTTAATGTTAGAACTTCCAGACTATGGGCTTAGTTTTCTTTGAATAATATTACCACCGCCAAACTTTGCGGATTTATTTGTATATTTTGGGTCTAGTCTTTTTCCTTTTGGTCGTCGTACTAACGTTCTTCTATCATGGTCTCTAAAATTAAACATTCACTCATTTGAAAAGAGAAAAGTACTCCAATTCCATCTTGAGCAGTGTATGTGTTTTTTAGCAAAATTTATGAGAGCCAGATGAATTTTCTCTGATATCAGTGATTTCTTTATAGGACAGTAACTACCGAGATCAGCCTCAATTGCTCGTAGAAAACAGTGCGAGCACATATTTATAGTTTCAGCTTGCCAACGACCTCTTTAGATAATATTTTTGGATATATTTTAAATTATTTTGTAATTAAATTATCCTGACTATGACTAGTTTTACGGAGAGCGCTGCGTAAATATTGAGTCGTCACTGTTTAATAGAATATTTCTCACAAACATTCTTTTTCTTAAGACCAGTAGTAAAATCGTCTATTGTTGTGCTTTTCAATTCTTCACAAAACTTTATTCTTGCCATTATTTCATAATTAGTTATAACATTAAAACTTTGCAAAATACAATTGTTTTTAAAAAACCGTTGAGACAAAATGTCAGAAACTATAGATATTTAAATAAAGGTTAAGATTTTCTGCATTTTCTTTGATACGATCTTCTATTATTATGGTTTTAGCCAGCTCCGGCAAAGAAGTTTAAAAGTTTTCATTGTTTTGTCATCACTAAAAAATATTTTTTTTAAGCTATTTTTTTAAGTATTTAATGTACAAAATTTCTTATGTCTCGATAAAGAACACTCCAAAGAGTACCTTTTATTAAAAAATAATCTTTTATTAAGAAAATACCTTTAATTAAAAAAGTACCTTTTTTATTAAACAAGTGCATTTCATAAATATTCTTTATTAAGGAAGTACCTTTTATTAAAAAAAGTACTCTTTATTAAAAATAACTTTTATTAAAACAGTAGCTTTTATTAAAAAGTACATTTCTTTAAAAACTACCTTTTATAAAATAAGTACTTTTTAATAAAAAAAAGTACATTTTATTGAAAAATTACTTTTTATTATAAAAAAGTACCTCTTATTAAAAAGTATCTTTTATTAAAAAAGTACATTTATTAAAAACAGCTTTTAGTAAAAAAATAACTTTTATTACTAAAAGTACCTTTCATTAAAAAAGTACCTCTTATTAAAAAAGTACCTCCTCTTAAAAAGTAATTTTTTTTAAAGTTATTTTGTTAAGAAAGTACTATTTATGAAAACAGTACTTTTTATTTAAAAAATCACCTTTTATTAAAAACATACATTTGATTAAAAATGCACCTTTTATTAAAAAAAGCACATTTATTAAAAATGCACCTTTTATTAAAACAAGTACATTTATTAAAAATATTGCTTTTATTAAAAAAATACTTTTGATTAAAAAAGTACCTTTATTAAAAAGTAAAGTTTATTAAAAATTACTTTTTATTAAATAGTAGCTCTTATTAAAAAAGAAGGTCTTAATAAAAAAGTACTTTTTATTAAAAAAGTACCAATAAAAAAGTACTTTTTATTAAAAAAGTACCTTTTTTAAATAGGACCATTTATTGAGTAAATAATTTATGAAGCCGGTACCTTTTATCCAAAAAGTACCTTTTATTAAAAAAAGGACTTTTCATTGAAAAAGAACCATTTATGAAAAAAGTAAGTTTTATTAAAAAGTACTTTTTAATAAAAAAGTAGCTCTAATTAAAAAAGTACCTTTTATTTTTTTTTATTTATTTATTTCATAACAGTAATATACATTGTGATTAGAGCCTCAGCACCAATAATGGTATAGAAAAAGGCAATTTTATTGAATAAATAATTTTATTATGAAAGTATCTTTTGAGAAACCAGTACCTTTTATTCTTTTATAAAAAAAGTACTGTATAATTTAAAAAGTACTTTTTATTTAGAAATTACTTTTATTTAGAAATTAGCTTATATTCAAAAGTACATTTTATTGAAAAAGTATTTTTTAAGAAAGTACCTTTTATGAAAGTACCTTTTAATAAAAAAGTAGCTTTTATTAAAAAAGTGCCGTTTATTAAAAAAAAAAACTTGAATAAAAAATAACTTTGATTAAAAAAGTATATTTTTTATAAAAGCACCTATTGTTAAAAATGCACCATTTATTAAAAAATATATTTTATTAGAAGAATATAATTATACATATAATTACATATTTCTCGAGTTGTGTTGTGTTTGTAGTTTTTTTTCATATTTTTTTTTTTTGTTAGTTTTGTAATTGTGCTTGTCCCTGGGCTGTAGTGGTGGGTTGGAACCAGACCCGTTGCTTTAAGCGAGCTAGCCGGCAACACCACTACAGTGCCTTTGGGGGCACGTAACAACTTGGGTCATCAACATGTTGGTTAGACTAATAAATTTTACCGCGAACAATTTTCTTCAGTAAGTTGGATGTTTTCATTAGAGAAAGAAATTTACGTCTAATAACCTCATTTTTTTTGGATCAAATCGATTTCAAAATGTCTGAAAGAATTCTTGAAAATATTTTAAGCAATGATAATTCGTATTTCAATTCAAGAGTTCAAAACCTGCCAAAATACTTTTCTTATGAAAAGTCTTAATACATATGTGTATATATATATATTCGGCAGTGTTTTTGGACCTAGAAAGAGCACCGCAGCAAATACTTGTATTGTTGGTAATCCCGGAAAATGCTCCAGAAATTTAATTGTCAGTTATTATTAATATCAGCAAACTCAATTTTCTAGTAACAAAAACTGAGTAATTCGTTATAATTTATTTCAAACAAGGTAAAAGAAATTCCCGGAAACATAAAAACAAAATATTTCCTAGAAGTGAAATTGGTACGATTTTAGCAAATATTTGTTATAATTAAAACTGTGTATTAAAATAGTGTTTCCGATTTATTTGTATAAGAGTCGTTTTCAGCCTTTAAGTGGATTATAGTAATTATATTTTTTAAATATTTTATTGGAACACGTTCTCTACTCTCTTGTGTGCCATTTGTTTACTTTTTGTTTATTTGCCAATGAAATGAAATGGAAAAATATCAACATCAACCTCAACAACAACAGCAAAGTGCAATGATATAATTATTGATATTTTTTTCAAAGTTGTTTGTACAAAATAACATAAATAACATCCGCTGAAAGTAAAATAAGCAAAAAAAAAGAACAAAACAAAACAAAAAAAAAAAAAACACACAGATGATAAAATCGAAAAATTCATTTGTAAATTCAGATTGCGCTGGTGAAACATGAACAGTTTATGGGATTTCATTGAATATTTTATTCAGTTTTATGTGTTCACACATACACATACCAAATAGACTAGTAAGTTTATAATGTACATATATATATATATAGTTATATATATAATCCTAGAACATTTTAAAAGAAAAGTAAATTTTTTTTTGTTATGTACCCTTTTGTGTTGCACCTCCTTTTATGTATTTATGTACTCATATATTTAGGCACCGATAGGTATTTGTCAATCATAAACTTTTTTTGATCTCCTTGTGTATTTTGTTTTCGATACACATGTCATTGTGATAAATATGTCAGAAATTTATAATTCGCATATGAAAACATTCGAGTATTAAAAACAATGGATGAGGTTTACTGTTAACTGCGTCATTTGTCAACAAAAACAATTTAAGTAGGTCATATTGCTTATTAAATCAGGGTTTCTCTTGTGGGTGACTACTTGTTTTCTGCTGATATTGTTACACTGAAAAGTGTTTGCCATTTACAAAGACAAAATAGTATTAGGTTAGAGAAAAGTCTACCCAGACAGACTTCATTGCAGGCCTCATCCTTAACCCTTATATATGTAATGTAGCATTTTGGCAAAAAGAAACGATTTGTAAGAAAAAAATTGCTTCCAGATCAAATATCTCTCTTTTGCTAATTGGGGTATACGATGTATCATGTATACTATGTCGACTTAAAAAAAAAAACTATTTTAATTTACGTTTTGGAAATGTGGTAGGTATCATTTCCGCCATTTTAAAACATTTTAGATTCGAATAGCATAAAAAATGGGAAAAATAATAAAAAGTGAAAAAATAGCAAAGCAGATATTTGGCAAAAAAAAAGCATTTTATTTTAAAAAAAACTGTTATTTAAAAAACGCTTAAAACAATTATTCTGGGAGTTTCTCTTGTATACACCATAAGTATCAATACACAATTTAGCACTTTTCGTGCTCAATTTAGCCATTTTCATAAAAAAAAACGCTTAATTGATGCCTTCCCATTTTCTTTTAAGATCTTCTAGCATTTTTTAACTTCAACAGTTAATATTAAATAACAATTTTGAAAATATTGATTTAATAAAAGTATATTGTATACTCTGCCGTTCTTTGCCACGGCTTTCGATATGTATAATTATTTTATTATATATTTTTTATTTCAATTTTAGAAAACTGTCGTATGGTCGAAAATATGAAATTCTTTGGTCTCACTCTCGTGAATACTCATATTCCAAAACACTTCACAAATTCAGGTTATCAAAAGTTAGGTCGATTCTGAGAGTGAGGGGTGAAAATAGAGGCTAAATTAGAAGACCCGTATCGCGGCGTTTGTTTATGTTAGTTTGAATTTTTTTTAATCGACCTTCGAACTTTGCAGTCAAATGCCGATTTTCAGCATATTGTTTATATGGTTTTTTGGCTATAACTCGTCGACTAATTGATATTTTTTCAATCTGTAAAAGCCAAATTATTGCTAGAGACCTGTGCAACAATTAAAATTTTTAAAAAAATTGATTTAGAAAATTTTTGTGGTGCTTATGAAGCAAAATGTTAGAAAAATTATTTTTTTTTATGCTTTTTGAAAATATTTGCCACAAAGCAAAGTCTTTTTGCTTTCTGTTTGATCTCTAATATGCTTCTCAGTTTCTTCAATAAATTTCATTTGAAAAGAAAACAATCATAATACAAGACTTGCGTTTTCCAGCTTAATATTAATTTACTTCTCATTTTTTATGTACCAATTTTGTTCAGTGTTGGTTTTAAAGAAACATTAAAAAAGAAATTATGAAAATATGGAAAAAAAATATATTTTTGAAATGTTAGTTATGAAAAGTTTTAAGTAAAAAAAATTAAATAAATTAAATTAATGATTTGGCCAGTTGCCGTTTAGCAGGCGGCTGTGGATCAATCTCAGAAATGTCGATAATTTCGTCTCTTGCAATACTCAGATGCAATACTCGCTGAAATATGTTGGTGTAAAAACACCTTTGAAGAAGAGGAAAATGAGGAAAAAGAGGAAGAAGGGGAAGACAAAGATGAAATTCCAGAACTTCTGTTGGACGAAATTATCGACTTTTCTGAGATTGATCCACAGCCGCCTGCTAAACGGCAACTGGCCAAATCATTAATTTAATTTATTTAATTTTTTTACTTAAAACTTTTCATAACTAACATTTCAAAAATATATTTTTTTTTCCATATATTCATAATTTCTTTTGCAATGCTCATGAAAAAAATATTTATAGAATATTATTTTTTAGTATAATTAAAATATTATCAACAACTTTTATCGAAATGCTTCCGCAAATATATATTATTTCGATAATTTCTTAAAAAAAAAATGTAAATATACCTAAATTTGATATTTGACTTTAAATGGAGACAATTTATATTGTTTCTATTTAACTTTAATTTACAGTCTTGGGAACTTATACCAAGTATAATGTTTTGACAAAAGATGTTTCAAATATGAAAAAACCAAAAAGATTTAGCCTAAAAGTTGAAAAAAGTATGAAAAATCACATTTTTCTTCAAATCCGCTGAAATAAAAATGCTGCCTTCACAAAATTAAGAACACGATACCTATAATGTTAAGCATTTTTAATCACGTATATTTTGTTAATAAGACCCTAATGTCCAATCGTTGATTTCGGAAAAGGTCATGAACAAAATTTTTGAAAATATAAAATTGGAGATTTTGAAATAGTGCTAAAAATACGTACCGTTTTGACATTAATTAAGAACGGCATAACAATAGACGAGATGCAAAATACTTTACACAAGATCGTTTTGAGATCAGAAGAATGCAAAAGTATTATCGTTGTAAATTATTTCATGTGAGCTTGATTCTCTTAATCAAGTGGTCTGCGGTGCATTTATTGCCTGGGGAACTTGATATAACTTGGCTGTTTTTGAACCGATAATAGATTTTGATATTTTATTAGAAAGATAGTTTACTCTAGATTACGGTTTATTAATCAATTTAATTGAAATGCATTTATTAGTATCAAAATTTTTGTGAAAAACAATTTTTTTTGATAATTTTTACATATAAATTCATATTTGAAATTTTTTGATAATTTTTACATATGAATTCGAACTTTGAACTCAATGCGCATCAATGCGATTTGTCTCAAATTTTGAGCACTAAAGTCTTAGATCCAGTGTCACAATAATCCGGCCCGCATATCTTGATATTCCAAAAACAAAATGGCTGTCACCCTTATATATACACTCAGAAAACGGATTCGTTGTCGCAACCAAATTTGTTGCCAACCGAATTTTTGTAGTCCCATGTGCTATCCCAATATTCTTTTGTGATAACTGAATTATATAATCTATATAAACGTAGAATGGTAAGGGTAATTGTATGTAAATATAAATTCGATTGTTAGAACTGTGGTATATAGTTGGTACAATGAATGGCTTTATTAATTTTATTTACCATTTATCTATGTTTTTGCTGATATAAAATATTTAAAACACTTTTTTAATAATAACTTTTATTAATAATTTTTATTAATAATTTATTTTTATTTAAGCGATATCTGACAATAGCTTGCAATAAAATAGTAATCATTTATCTTTAGGTAGTCCATACGTACTTTATAAATTATACAATTTTGAGAAAAATATTTTTCTGTTCCACTTATTAATAATCATAACATATCGGCATATTGTCCGCAAAATTTCCTGAAATAATAAGTTGGTATTAATTGGGAAAAATTTTTTTTTGAAGAAATTCAACTTGTCCACAGAGTAAAATAAATGCAACAAACACAAATTATGATCACATATATGTAACTTGCTCTTAAGTCAATTGATCGACATTCTGTTAGAGAAAAGAATTGATTGGATGAAACACATTGTGTTCCAATACATCGCGATATATTTTTGGTCTTTGGTGAAATCACAAAACATTTGATCGACCTCATCCAACACGAAACATTTCATATTGTTCGTGTGTATAGACATGCGGTTAGTCATTTCTAAATAAGGTCTGATAAGATGACCACATCGTGACGACCAGCTTCCTGGTTACGTACGTCCTTAGAAATATTTTTTTCGTCAACACAGGCGTGGATACCAACTGCCATATTTGCGTTGACAAGTCAGGAGTTTTTGCTGAAATCAAATCCTAGACGTATTGATTTATTGTAATATGATAATAAATAACTTTTACAGGTATTCCACAGAGCTCAGACCATATCTCTCTATCTTTGACACGACTATTGGTAGTGCGCAGTTGAATGGCAAATTGTTTTTCTAAACCATAAGCATAAATGTCACACAAAAGCTTCTTCCCAGATGCGCTTAAATACACTTTCAGGTTTCGTATTTAATTTACATACTTCTATGATCCATTTATCCATAAATTACATTGAAGTTTTTGTAAACGTTGTGATATTGATTTGAAAATTTAAATGTTCATATAATATTCAAAAGTTGTTTTTTACATTTTGTTTAAAAAAATGACAATATAATTCGAAAATTCAGTATGACTAAACATATTTTTATATTTATTCGGTATTTACAACAGAATTTGATTCATGCAAATTTCTGTTGGTTAGAAATACCAAAATAGTTTAATAGTTTTGTTTTATTTTGTTATAACCGAAAAATAATTCCTAATACAAATATAATTTGTAGGAATGTAACCAATAATTTGTAACAATATCTGTTAAAACATTTTTGGTTTAAAATATGTTATTATAACCGAATAAGAAATTGCAGTTGCCAATATTTGGGATTAAATTAGTTGAAATTTTTTTATAAAGAATTTTATTAGTAAATGGAACTATTTTTTTTGTTGCAGATACTTTTATTTCAGAAGAATTGTGTTTATACAGTAGTTATTAAAGTAAATATATTGTATTATTAAATATTGAAGAATTATAATAAAAATTCTTATTACCTTAATAAATTTTTCTAGTCTTAACCGAATTCCAACCAATCTTTTTTGTGTGTGTATATTAAAAAAATATTTAAAGAAAGAAAATTGATTGAAAAAATAAAATTTTGTAGAACTCGCACTCGAATTTGGAGTGCTAGGCTGTGCTAGTTTTTTAACTAATACATTTTCTGCAACTAATGTATTATATTTGGCCGTTACATATATCATTTCCATATAATGTCATGAATACGGAGTGGTACAGATTGTAATTGCTAACTAGTGCTGCAGTTCTAGATTTGAATGTTCTTTAAAAACTATAATACAGACCTATAACATAACCAGTGCAGCTTTTATATTGTAGAATTAAAGAGAATTGTATTTAATCGGACTATTAAACAAATGTTATTATGTTGAAACAAAAAAAAATAAAAATTAGCCTAAAACAGCATTCATGTTTACCTTTATTTGACAATGAAAATGTTTTCAAAACGAAAATTTGCCAACATTTCATTTTAGATATTAAATGTGAACATAGTGCAATCCATTTTCACCTAACTAACAACGATTGATATCGAAAATGATACTGAAAGCCAGGAATTCCAATGTGAACTCATGAACAACTTAAAAAAAGTTTATTGTTTTTTTTTTCGAACATTAAAATAAAGTATTTCTTCTGAATAAAATTCAATTTTTCAAAAATTCTGTCAACCTAGAAAATTAAATCCAACAAATTTTTGTCGGCCCAATAAATGCCAAAATTTCAAAACTTAAATAAAATTGGAGTAAAATTTCGATTTTACTAATATTTGAGTATATTGTTTATTTTTCTATAGTGAAACGAGAAAAAAAATGTTTACGGATATCCTGTTCAACCATCATATAAAATTTTATATACTAAAAAATATGTAGCAAACTTTTCTAAATGAACCGCAACGGAAACACATATGTACTGGATATTTGTCCACATACAAAAAGCAACAACATCAAATCTTTGGTGATGATGTTAAAAAAATCACATAAATGGTTAATTTTGTCATGTTGTGTTGTTGATGCTAACTTTAGGCCAACCGTAAAGGGAAGTCATTATTTAAACTGAACAAGTGAGTAACAAAATTTAACAAAAAAATAAAAAATATATATACAGAATTATATTACAAGTATGGGTCTCTTTATTTAAAAGTTTATTTTTAATGATCCCTTTTGACAGTAATTCAAAATGAAACCATTTTAGAGCTCTATAACTTAATAGCAAAAGTTTTTGTTTATGTAGCTAGGAAATCGATATTGTTCACCTCCACCACCTCGCTATTCTTTTAGAATAATAATATTATTTCCAATTTGTCAATTCATCATTGGGACACATGTTTTTCAATTCAGTTAATTATATTTTATGTTCGTCATTCACGCATGGTAAACCACTTGTGTTGTAGTTACGTAAACTAGTTTGTTAATTCCACCACATATACTTAAAATATCATTGTCAGCTAATGTTCATTTCATTATCAACTACCTTTCATTTAGACATGCTACAAGTTTACTCTTCATTCAAAATATCATGCAAGCCAGATAAAAGTATTATTAGATTATAATTAACAGGGATTGTTAAAATTATATTTTGTTTTATAAATTGCGAATTTTAAAACATACAATAAGTCTCATTTTCACATGTGCACATTATAATATGGGGCTTTTCATTGTACAAAATTTTCCGGCAAATAATTTCACTCATTCTTCTTCAAATCGAAATGGGTTTAAATTAAATGGCTTTTTGAGAGAAATGTTTTTCCACTCACTATCTTTAAAATATATGTACATATAGTTATGCCCGTCAGAGACTCTGCAACGGCGTATGATTAATAATAAATTTCACGCAATTATCGCTCATACGCCTACAAATTAATTGTTTGAATTGTACAAATTTTACATCCAGTACCTTTTTCGACAAATTTTGTTTTTTTTTTTAAATATATTTTCTTAGAAAAGTATCCTTTCTTAAAAGTTTATTTAAAAAAAATGTATCTTAAAAAATAATCTCTATTTCAAAAAGTATAAAACGGTACATTTTCTTAAAAAAAGTTTTTTTTTAGTAAAAAGTATCTTTTATTAAAATAATACCTTTTCTCAAAAAAGTAAATTTTCTTAAAAAACTATATTTACCTTAAAACTACATTTTCTTTAAAAATTGCCTTTTGTTAGAAAATCACCTGCTTAAAAATTTTTTTTTTATAAAGCAGCACCTTTTCTTTAAAAAGTTCTTATTTAAAAAAAGTAGCTTATCTCATAAAGTACCTTATTTAAAAAAAAAACCTTTTCTCAAAAGAGTATCTTTTATGAAAAAGTACCTTCCTAAAACGTACCTTTTTAAAAAATACGTTTTCTTTAGAAGCACCTTTCCTGAAAAATTATATTTTCTTAAAAATTTATCTTTTCTTAATAAATTGTCTTTTGTTAAAAAAAAACACTTTTTCATTCTTCAGAAAATGAATTTCATGTAAAAATCGAGATGCATTGAACCCTACCCCCTCAGATATCGATGAAATTTTGTTCATAGCTAAATTTGATCAATACAAACAAACCCTCATTTTTAGAAATGACTGTTTTGCGATTTTTTGGGCGTGGCACAGTGGGAAAGTTTTCGAAAAAACGCGAAAATGGTCGAAAAGTGCTCTATTTAAAATGCAATAACTCAAAATCGGCTGAACCGATTTCCATGATCTTGCTATCATTAAAAAAGATATTTTAACAGGCTTTATGACACGTTTGAAAAAATGAAAATTTTAAATAACGAAAAAACCAAAAAGATCAAGGGATTTTTTACAGTGTATTATTTTTTTAGAAAGGCTTATCCTTCACCTATACCATATCCAAAAAGTAAAATGGGTTCTTTTTTAGTTTTTTTTATATAATTTTTTAAGTAGTGTCAGCGAAAATATCAGCTCACATTCTTACACATTTACAAAATAGTTCAACAATTCTAACATTTTTTAAATGTTTACAAATAAAAAACCATCAACAATTGTTTATATTATTTGCCAAATGATTCTCGGTTGGTGATTACCGTTTCCAGAACACATCTAATCGTTGTATTCCACTTTTTGTATATTATTTCTTCAGTTTGCGTTTTTAGATTATTTAAATTTTTGAAGCAGTGACCACACATTGAAACGCACACTCGCTTTTTTGTATGTCACCATTACAATCAACGAATTTGAGAACATCTTTGTAGTCGGTAAATGTGCATTCTCCTTCAAAACAAAATGATTTTAAGCGACTTTTTTCAAACATCAATTTCATATTCTGATGCAATGTGCATACACAGATATTTTGCTGGTTTCCATCTCCAAGTTTCATACAATTTTTTGGCCTTAACATTGTAAATTTTGTAAAACCAACTTTGGCCAAGGGATGTTTTTTTTTAAATTCGTAGTAAGATTCGCGTAGTGAAGATAACATCAGTCTTTTTTGAACTTTTTCACGTAAGTTTCCTTGTTTAATAGTAATTGAATCTTGCGATCCTGGCATCATTCGGCTAATTTCATCATCTTCATAAAATAATTTGACTGTGCTTAGAGTTTCGGTTGGTAAACTACGTCTGCTCATTTTTAAAAGATTGATATCTGCAAACTTCGTTTTATTCCTTTGGATATCTTTACTTTTTTTGATACAATCGTGAGATATATCATCCCCAAAACGATATTTAATTTCTGCGTGACTCATATTGATTGGTAAGAGAGATAAAAGTTTTTGCTTTTCCAAAAAATTTGAGCTGTTCTCTATTTGATATTTGATGTTTTGCAAAATTTCTTCGTAAATGGCTTTGACATTTTCGAGTTGCGCTGACAAATCAGATAATGGATCAGCTCCAAGTGAATCTGCTATATTTTCCAAAATTTGCACTGATTTTCTATTTCTGTATGCATCTCGTTTGATATATTTCCTTTTAAGAGGCGTCATTTGGTTTGGTAGATGCGGAATAATGTGATCATTTATATTTTCAATGAGTTCGTTGCTTTCGATGTTTGCATTACGGCTGGTACAAGTTGGAAGTTCATTCAATTCTTCGCTAATTTCATCGCTGGGCGTTATTGGTAAATAATTTGAGACTTCAATCTGCTCCACGTTGGATTCATTACGACTGCGCGCTTTTCTCAGTGTATTCCGGCAAGTTTCGCAAATACGGCTACAATGAATGTTGGCGACAGCTGGAAAATACTCAATTATATTTGCAGCCTCGTTCTCACTTATTTTACGAAGCGAAGCGCAACACTTATTAGATATTTTTATGCATCTGTACTTATTGTTTGAATTCATATTCACTCAAATTTTTAAAATATATGCGTAAAAATTGTAATGGGATATCTTGGCTTATCGATACTGTTTATAATTATGTATTTCGGTACGTTGCACTTTCAAAATATGGACTTGTAATTTTCGAGTTCGTCGACACTTGTTGAATGAGTAAAATCGATCAATGCACTCCTATTTATACTGTGTATTGTTCACTAGTTTACTGACAGGTACTTATAAATGGGTGCATATTTTTTTACGGTGGCTATATACCTGTTTCACCATGTGTGAGTTTTAAATTTTCGAATAATGACCACCCTTAAATGTGGGTTGAATTTCTGTAAAAAAGTCATACAGGTAGCCAACTGAAAAACCCAAATAATTAAAAATTACTTTGCTTACGCAATCATAAAAATTAAATAACCCTTTGTTTATTCCGTTTTGTTAATTCTGAGAATCATAAAAAATATGATCGAGGGTTTTTCCGAAGAATGTTGTGCATATGTAGAGTAAATTTTTGAAATTCATACCTTTACTCAATTGCGAATAAAAGCGAATTGAGTTGGCAAATCATGTATTGTACTGTGTTATTTTACCTGTAAATATAAAATATAAGGGCAATTACTAGAAGTGACACTACTTAAAAAATTATATAAAAAAAACTAAAAAAGAACCCATTTTACTTTTTGGATATGGTATAGGTGAAGGATAAACCTTTCCAAAAAAATAATACACTGTAAAAAAAACCTTGATCTTTTGGTTTTTCCGTTATTTAAAATTTTCTTTTTGTTATAAAATTTTTTACAGTGTATTTTTTATTTTTTTTTCAAACGTGTCATAAAGCCTGTTAAAATATCTTTTTAATGATAGCAAGATCATGGAAATCGGTTCAGCCGATTCTGAGTTATTGCATTTTAAATGGAGCACTTTTCGACCATTTTCGCGTTTTTTTCGAAAATTTTCCCACTGTGCCACGCCCAAAAAATCGCAAAACAGTCATTTCTAAAAATGAGGGTTTGTTTGTATTGATCAAATTTAGCTATGAACAAAATTTCATCGATATCTGAAGTGGTCGGGTTCAAAATTTCAGTTTTATCTTGATTTTTAAATGAAATTCATCAGAAGTAAATTTTCAAAACGCTAAATTTTCTCTGAAAAAGTGCCTTTTCATAAAAAAAATTACATTTCGTAACAAAGTGCCTTTTGTTAGAAAAGCACTTTTCCTTAAAAAAAAATTTTATTAAAACTGCACCTTTTCTTAAACAAGTTCCTTTTCAAAAAAAGTAAATTTTCTCAAAAGTTTACCTTTTATGAAAAACTACCTATATAAAATGTACCTTCCTAAAAAGTACCTTTTAAAAAGTACTTTTTTTTAAATAACTATCCTTAAAAAATTACATTTACTTAAAAAAGTATATTTCCTTAAAAAAATAAAATTTTTGCAAAGTACCTTTTCTCAAAAAGTACCGTTCTTAAAATAGAACTATTTTCAGTAAAGTACATTTTCTCAAAAAATTTTGTTAAAAAAGCACCTTTCGTTAATAAAGTACCTTTCATTAAAAACGTACCTTGTGTTAAACAATTACCATTTATTAAAAAAGGCCCTTTCAAAAAAAGTATCTTCTCTTAAAAAGTACTTTTTCTTAAAAAATAAAGTGTTCTTTAAAGCACCTTTACTCAGAATTTTATCTTTTTCAAAAAAAAGTACATTTTCTTAAAAAGTTCCTTTTGAAAAAAAAAATTAAGTTTTCTTAAAAAGTACTTTCTTTAAAAAAATTTTTTTTTAAAGCACCTTGTTTTAAAAAGCATCTTTTTTTGAAAAAAGTCAATTTTTTTAAAAAAAGTATCTCCTTTAAAAAACTGTTTTTTTAAAGTACTTTTTAAAAGAAATACATTTTATTAAAAAATATCAGTTCTTAAAAGTAACATTTTCTAAATTTTTTTTTATACCCTATATGTGGTTTGGGTATAATGACTTTGTGGTGCTGTTTGTAACTACCAAAATGTTTAACCTAGACCCATCTTTTATTATACCGATAGACTCAGAATCACTTTCTGAGTCGATTTAGCGATGTCCGTCCGTCCGTCCGTCTGTGTGTCCATGTAAACCTTGTTATCGAACTACAGATCGCAAATATGAATATATATTAGTAAAATTTGGTAGACAAGCTTTTGTCAGCCATGGAATGAACAATATTGAAATTATTGAAATTCGGTCCATGTTCAGACTTAGTCCCCATACAAATGACCCCTATGAAATCGACTTAAATTGCCATAAGATCCAAATTATCACATAGATCTCGGTCAAATTGGGTTTGTTTATGTTTGTTACATCTATTTATCATTTGTGCAAAAATAAACACCATATGGCAATTTTTTGTCATAGCCCCCGTATAAAGCTGCTTCCCGATTTTCACTTAAATCTATCAAAAAACAAAAATATTTCATAGATTTTTCTCAAATTTGGTTTGTATATATTCTTTCAAAATATAAGCGACTTTACCAAATATGGTCAGGATCGGCCCCTTATTCGACCTAGTCCCCATATAAATATAGCAACGGATATGTACTTTTTCATATCTGCAGCCAAAAAAATTAATAACAATGCCACTCGAATTCGGTTTATGCTTATTTTCTATTTCCAATTAGTTGGACTGAAGAGATAGGGTCTCTAAACCATGGTATAGGGTATCGTATAGTCGGTCTAGACCGACTTAATTTGCTCACTTGTTTTAATTCTCTTTTATATAAATCGTACCTTTTCTTAAAATTATGTTTTCTTAAAAGTGTACGTTTTGTTAAAAACATACCTTCTTATATCTTTCACATCACTGTGCTGAGGGTATATATCAGTTTGTTTTTCCGTTTGCAACGCATCGAAAAATGCATTTGCAACCTCATATAGTATATACATATATTCTTGGTCTCTATAACAACTCGAGTCCATATAGCAATGTCCGTCTGAAAGTCGGTCTGCTGAAGTCGTGTTCATTTACAGAATATCCCATTTACTTGGGTGATCTTAGGATAATATTTTCTGTCATTATTTCGTAATGGGAAAAATTTAAAAAGGGATAAATCTTCTATCATTATGCCAAGATATATCTAAAAATATGAAGACACAAATGTTAGAAATTCAGTGTGTTTCTTGTTATATATTAGTATTAAATTCAGCAAAATGTTAACTTTTTCAAATATCACTGGTCTGCAAATTAAAAAAAAATTGACTGCAGAAACGAAGCATTTTTCTTAACTAATCTGGGTGCGCTGAATTCGAGTCTGGCATAAAAATTGGGCTATAACAGTTTGTTCGTTTCTTATCGCATGCTGGTAATACTGTAAAACAGTCAATACTGACACTACAATTTCACAATTATTAATTTGACAGAAGCCCACATTCATTGTAAACATTCATAATATGTAGTAGCGTTTAAACATGTTAGGGAGATCATGTGTTACTGATTCAAGCTACTTTTGCTTCGTGTGTGTGGTGAATATTTGGTTGGCAAAAATATCAGAATCATTAAAATATGCATATTTACATTATTTTGATATTGTTGTCAGAAACTTGGACAAACCGCGGACACCGACAATGTTTTGCAGTAGTTGCAGAACTGTTTTATACAAGTGGCCAAATGGCAAGAAAATCTAGTTCGATTTTACAGTTCGAGTACTTTGGAGAGAGACAAGTAACCACCAAACCGATTGTTATTTCTGTTTAACAAAAGTTGCTGGATTCAAATTGAAAAATCGAAAAAATATTACTTACGCGAATGTCCCATCGGATTCCAAACCAATTCAGCGTCCACCAAATGGTCCATTACCAATCATTCCCAGTGCTATGAGCAGTGAGTCCGAAACATCTTTCACTGGCAGTAGTAGTTTGTATGAGGCTGATGATGAACGCCATTTACTGACTCAAGCTGGGTTGAGTGATCTAATTCAGGATTTCTAGTTTAACGAAGCAAGACGCAGATGACCAGCTTCATGCATGCGGTAGTGGAAATATCTTGGAGTTGGGACAAAAGTAACAATCTATAGAGATAGAAGCTAGGAATTGGCTGCATATTTTTGAAAAGAAACACTCTATTCTATACGGTACTGATGTTGATGATTAACTTCAAAAAATGAACCAGCCATATGACAAAACTGAATGGATATTATTTATCGATGGCTCTAAGTACAGTTTAAAGACTCTTCTTTTGCATAATGGGAATAAAAAACCATCCATACCAGTTGCTCATGCCATTAGTACAAAGGAAAGTTACGAATAAAAGATTAAAATTTTGACATTACTCAAATAAAACGATCATAAATGGAAGACCTGTAGTGACCTTAAGGTGTAAGATTGAAATTTCTTTGTACATATAGGTCATTGTTTTGTGTCTCAGGTCATTGGTTTATTAAATATTCCTTTTCATTAATGTTTCCTTTGTCTATGGGAGAGTCGCGCTGCATGTCATAATTACGTAAGAAAAAACTGAGTATTCACCAGGAAAACAAAACATTTCAAATAAACTTTTAATTGATCTATACGACGTTTTTCTTCCGCCACTGCACATAAAATTGGGCCTTTTTAAGAACTTTGTCAAGGCTGTGGACAAAGATGGTGCGCATTTTAATATTTGCTAGCAGTTTTTCCTAAAATTTCATACGCTAAAATCAAAGAAGTCATATGTGTTGGCCCTAAGATTAGGAAGCTATTCAATGATGACAATTGTTCACAATGTTCATTGGAGAAAGAATATACAGCATGGAAATCTTTCAAGAGTATCGTGGACAGTTTTCTTGGAAACAATAAGAGTGAGAACTACAGACAAATTGTTGCTGAATTAATGAAAAATTGTCACGAATTGGGTGCACGAATTTTATACCAAATGCATTTTCTTCAGTCCCATTTAATATGTGAAACCGAACCAACAAAATACAAATGACGTTGAAATAACGCCATTCACTTTTGAAAATTCATTGATTTTTTAATAAACTAATGATTTTTTATGTAAAAAACGAATAAACACATTTTTTTGTACCTCGAATACCTGATGTGATAGAGAAAAATCAATTACCGATTCGAATTCAGTCCTACGAAAGATATTTGGTTGCTCCAGTCCAAAACGTTGTTGACTACTGTATTTGATATAAATAGCGTAAGACGTATACACACTAATGTAAGCTCAAGACCCAAGTGGAGCATATCAAATCTCGGCGCACTATTACTTGTTTATAAAGCTACCTTTTCTAAAAAACAACCTTTTTTAAAAAGGCAACGTTTTTAAGAAACTTAATTTTCTTTAAAAAAAGAGCCTTTCTTAAAAAAGGTACATTTCACTGAGCAACAGAAAAAAACCTGGGATCCGATAGTTTTTTTCGGGTAGGTTTTGTCGAGTACAACAAGGCTATCTCCTTGAAATTTGCGAAACACCTCCAAAGTCTTGAGTCCGGGGTTTCGGTTCATTTGTACATTTTGTGTTACTTTTGTAACAAATTCATTAACTTTACTATTCCCAAGTAAAAAATATATAAAGACATTTCAAAATTTGAATGGAATTTGAATATAGAATTTTTTTAAACAAATAACTTTGCTGGAGGAATAGGCACAGATGTCTCAACATTTTGTTCACATCTTCGAAAGGCCTCAGTATCTGCTTTGTAAATCCACTGAGAAGTTAAAAATCGGTTAATATTCAACAAAGTTACTGGCGTTTATGTGCAAAAGGGCCAAAAAAAACGGGTTTTTACCCGTAAGTCAAGATTTTGGAAGTTTTTCGAAAATTTCAAGGACTATAATCTTGTCGTACTCGACAAGACCTTCTGGAAAAGTATCGAATCCCAGTTTTTTCTGTTTTATTCTTTTTTGTGTCACAGTCTTTTCTTACAAAAATACCTTTCGTTCAGGAAGTACTTTATCTTAAAAAGTGGCCTCTATTATAAACTACGTTTTCTTAAAAAAGTAAATTTTTTTAAAAAGTTAAATTTCCCAAGAAACTATAAAAGTATAATTTCTAAAAAAAATTACTTTTTTGAAAAACACTTTTTAAAAAGGCATATTTTTTAAAAACATAAATTTTCCTCAAAATTCATATTCTTAAAAAACCATCTTTTCTTAAGGAATAAATTTTGTTAAATTAGCACTTCTTTTTAAAAGTTTGCCTTTTTTAAATTACATTTTCTTAAAAATACCTTTGCAAAAAAAAAGTATTTTCATAAATTTTCAACGTTATATTGATCTATATATTTTGCTAGTTTTAAAAATCTAAATGCTCTTTTGAAATGCACGACTCATATATGTATACCCGGTGCCATACAGATATATTTCAAATAAAACTTTTATTTTTTAATAATAAACTCATACAAAGTATTAATTTAAAAGTTTATGATGAGTGTTTCTCATTGTGGTAAATGTATATATATATATACATTTAAAATCCTGTCACCATATGTGATATGTGGTTTGGAATAGTATGAAATTCTACATAAGTAATCCTTTAAAAGTCGACAGAATCTGATCACAAACAAAGCATGGCAATTAAATGAAATTTGTTTCCTATTTTCCATTTCTAGGTAAACTTTATTTAGTATAACTAAAAAATTCAAAATTTAGTTTTACAAATTTTTAAAAAGACGTATACGCAACTTCAATATTCCAGATTAATTATACGCAGTGGTTAACAAAATGTGGTTGCAATGATATGAATGCTGGTTATTGTTATTTATTTGTGTTTGTATTTTCAATATCTTTTATCTTCTCAATCTGAATCGGGCAAGAGTTAGCTTTTGAGTTTATATATCGTCATCCGTTTTTTTTTTTTTTTGGCTGTATTTATAAACTTGTCTGTTCAATACTTTTATCGCCAAAATAAAAAAAATCTATTGAATTTGCTATTAATACATTAACGACTAAACCATAAAATGTTAATAGTTGTAGTCAGCCTAGACCGTTTATTTGATGCCATCAGGATTTTATTTGGACTGTGATTAAAATTTAATTCAATTAAATCATACATTAAATTAATCTAGAGGGGACGTTTGAATGAAGACTTTGTCTAAAGCGAGTTTGATTAAAATGAATAGGGGTCATTTTTGGGCCGATCAAAGCTTGTCTTATAAATTAAAATATTATATATACTGATGGCCGGACATCGTTAAATTGACTTAAAAATAGTTCAGAATTGATTAGTATAATTAAAGGTCAACAACGTTTTGCCAGCTATAGTTCTAAATACAAATTCATTATAACTACAACATTATTCAAATTAAAAACTTTCACTTGTATGTTTCATATAACGAACATTGCCAAAAAATATTTCATGAAAGTATGGAATGCATATTTGGCAAACATTTTATCTTAAGCGATGTTAATCATTTCGATTTATATTTTATTTTACTGATGATGAGCGTAAAACTAAAGTTAACAAATTTCCTCTCAATTGCCATTTTAATTAGTTTTTATTTAAAAGCATAGATAGTGCCAAGTATTTTTTTTTTGTCAGTTCTATCTAACTATTTGGTTGAAGTGCTGAAATTGTCAGCTGTTCATTCTTTTATTTTATCATTTGTTGTTCAAATTAAAGATGTGTATAATATACACTATATATGTATAGTTGCTCAACACCCACTATAAATCCATTGTTGTTCTAAGTGACAACATTTTTTATTTGGGTTAATGATAAAAGGAACTTTAGCAAAGGAACAGCAGGACAAAAACAAAATAAACTATAATTGGAATTTAAAAAATGAAAGAAATGAGCAACAGTTTTAGTGATAAAACAAGAAAGATAAATGCGACCAATTATTGCTTTACACCAGGTTTACTTAAAACAGTTGTGTTCAAAAATAAAAATGTAAATGTGTTGGTGAGAAAATGAGAATTGCACTGTAAGAAATGCTCAATGGATTTATAGCAGTATTGGTCTCTGTATGAATCTATTTTTTTATGGCAAATAAGAAATTGTTACTGTTTTGTGTAAAATTGTTTTACAGAAAAAAATTAAACAAAAATTAAATTTTTAAAGGAAAAAATAAATACCTTACTTTATTTTTCATTGCACAAAAAAAAAGTTGTAGATTTATCAATCAATATTAATGATTTCATTGTATTTACATATTAAAAAAAAATGTCTTTAATATGTTTAAAAAAATTTAATTTTTGGTTTGGAATGAATGAATGATTCTTTCATGTACACAGAAATTGAAGAGAGGAGAGAGCGTGTGCTATCAAAATCAATTTGGAACATCATGCTCGTTTTGGCAGGATACGAAACTGGTGACTGTAATGAGTAATTGTCATGGCACAGAGATGGGGTTGGTTCAACGCAAATAGAAAAACGGAGAAAAAATTACCTTGAATTGTCCAAAGTCCATTGTCGACTACAACCAAACCATGGGTGGGCTTGATTTATACGACCAAATGTCACAAATATACGATATCAACGGGAAGTCCACAAAGTGGTTTAAAAAGGTGATCTACAAACTTCTACAGACTACCTGTGTCAACGCCTGGATACTATATAAAGAAACGCATCACTTGCCAAATCTTCTCTATATTGATTTTATAGCTACATTGGCGGAGGATATGATAAAGTCTGGGCTGAAGAAAAGTAAAGAGGCCAAGAAGAAAAAATTTGTACGTCACTTGAAGAATCGAGACGTCAATTATGGCCATTGAAGGCAAAACGCGACGCCGATGGGTAAAGTGCTCAAAGGATAAGAAAGGCGGAAAGAATGACAAACGTACTTTCTTTGCATATAAGAAGTGGGAAGTTCCACTATGTTTCAAGTGTTTTTTACCATATCATATGTAGAAAACTTTGTAGATATCAATAAAATAATAAACTTTTACTACTGGGTGTTTTTTAATAATGAGCCCTACTGGGACATTATATCCCAAATTTCAAATCAAAACCACCGATTGGAACTAAATATCCCAGAGCTCCCAGCACCTCTGCTGGCGAAAACTGAAATTCTGGCTCGTTACAAATGTTAATTTTTCCTGGTCTTTAAGGTCCACCTAGCGCCAATATTGTATATCCAACAGTTTTTTTTTCGGTTCGAAAGGGTTAACAGATGCTGTAAAAAACAATTGGTCAGATTACTGCATATGAAGTTTGTATTAAAAATGGTTTTGCGATTATACTCGTAACAAAAGAAACCCAAACTTTTTACCTCTTGTGGTATTTCTAACCGAAGTGAAAAATTTTTTTATTATTAGTTTAAATTAGTAGTATTTAAAATACTTTACAATAGAATCTTTACAATTATATATAATTAAAGAAAAAAAAAATATATATTATTTTCTTTATAAAATGTACAATTCCACTTTTAAATGCATTCAGATTTGATATTACTGGGAAACATGTTGTAAAGGTGTAACCCCTTATAAAAAAGAGATCGTTGCATCGCCGTTGTTGCTGCTTTTGGAAGTCTGAAGTTGTCAACATTTCTAAGATGATAGGGTTGTATTTCTCCAACATAGTTTAGTTGCTCTATTAGATATTCTGATGCGTTTCCAGTTTTCATTTTTTGTAAAAAGTGAAGTGTGTTCATTTCAAGTCTTTGTTTTATATTAAGCCATTTTAGCGCATTAAGCATATTTTCTATAGGTGTATAAATGTTACATTTTAAAATTGATCGCATTGCTTTATTCTGTAATTTTTGAAGTATTTCTATTTGTGTTTCTGAGCAGCATGTATATAGAATTGTTAAACCAAATTCAAAGTTTGGTTTTATCGTGGTATTGTAAATATTTATATCCGTAATTATAGATATTTTATTACGTATTCTTTTAAAAAAACCCGATTTTTTTTACCAATTTTTTGCATATATATATGTTCTTTAAATTTTAATTGTTTGTCTATTATAAAGCCAAGATATTTAATTTGATTTACTTTTTCTATTACCTCATAATTAATTTTAAATGCCGATTCATTGTTCATATTTATTTCCATTTGTTTCGTTTTATTTTCATTTAGTTTTAGTTTATTCATTTTTAACCATTTATTCACATTGTTAATATCATGCACCATGTTGTCCTGACAATGTTTATCTGTGTATCCTTCTGCAAGGATCAGTGTGTCGTCTGCATACAAAATTATTTCGCATTTTTGTAAAATATTCGGCATGTCATTTATATATATGATAAACAATAGTGCACCCAAAATTGAACCTTGTGGCACTCCATACTCATTATTGATATAGCTCGAATTCACATTATTTACTTTCACCATTTGTTTTCGTTCTGATAGATACGATTTAAATCTATTCTTGTATTCCGTAGATAAATAGTTTTTTTTATTAAAATATCTCTATCGATTGTCTCGAAAGCTCTTTTAAAATCTAAAAAGATTGCCATAATTTTCTTATTTTTCTCCACGTTTTTCCATCTATTAATAACACCGTTGTTTCACATGAATATTTTTTCCTAAATCCTGATTGATATTTGGAAAATATGTTATTTTCCTCTATGTAGTTTTCAAGTTGTTGTTTTACCACTTTTTCAATTATTTTTTCACATGTTTTTAGTGTATTAATTGGCCGAAACTCTTCGCATTTGGTTGTTTTTACAATTTTTTCTATTGGTGTTACCGAACATATTTTCCATGTTTCTGGGAATTCTCTCGATTCCAATTATTTATTTATTAAATTTATCTTGATCTCACCTATTACGTTCCAATTATCTATTATTATTTTCATAGATACATTGTTAAAGTCAGGTTTATTTTTGATATCTTTACATATATTTTTAAGTTCTTGTAGATTTATTGCATGAAATTTAAATTTATGATTAATCACAGGTATTTGATTTATATATTGCACTTCTTCTATTGAGTTTCTTATTGATTTTATACTATCTACAAAGTATTTATTAAATTGACTGGCTATTTGTATGTTTTCCTTATATTCTATTTCATTAAATATCACAGTTTTTATAAACTTTTTATTTTTATTTAGTACTAACTCTTTAATTTCCTTCCATATTTGCTATTGATCTTTGGCATTAGTTATTTTTTTATTGACAAATTTATCCTGCTCATAAGTGATTTGTGTCTTATACTTATTTCTCATTATTTTATAATAATTCCATGCTACACTTGTGTTCTCGTTTTTTGATTATTTGATTATTTTTTCTTTTTTGAGTAGTTTTAATTCTTTATTAAACCATTTGTTTACATTATTCTTTTCTGTAATTGTTTTCTTTCTCGTGAATTTTTTAATTGTCTTCTCTATGCAGGCATCAATATGGTCAGCATTATTATTGACATTATCATTCTGATTATATTTTATTACTCCATTTATTACCCTATTAAACAAGTTTTTATTGTAATTGAATATTTCTATTTCCTTTTCCTTTGAGTATTCACTGTTTCTATTTGCAATTGTTATATCTATCGCCTCATGATCTGCTATTTTGTTTGCAATGTTATTTCTTACGCTCACGTCAACATTATTTGTTATAACAAAGTCTATTAATGATTTTGAATTCTCTGTTATCATTTAGAGTAACTCGTATTCTATTTTTATATGTTTCATCTTTATTGCAGTCTATGTTGAAATCGCCTGCTATAATTATTTCATAATTTGTTTCACAGATCCTTTCACTTAATTCATCAAATGCATCACAAAATTCTACTTCTCTACAGCTTGGAGATCTATAAGCGGCCACAATTACAAAAAGCGTATTTTTATTTTTTGCCAGATATGCACTCATCCAGTATTTTGAATCGGCTACTTTTTCACATAACTTGTTCACTTTCCATGTCTTTTTAAAATAAATTATGACTCCACCGGTGTGTGCATGAGTCAATTTCTGTTCTAAATACCGAGTAAAAATACATGATTTCATTATTCATTTGCTATTAATCAGAAAGCGTATGAAACAGTGCCAAATTATTTAAGATAATTTACAGTCGAAAAGTTTGTACACCTTATTATGGAACACTTGTCACAAGTTTTTTTTGATGTGTAAACCTCTATGCGCTCTATGGGGGGTAAAAATATATTTCACAAGACAATCATAAAAACAGCGTATGGGAAAATCGGTTTGAGGTATATGTAAGTGTATTGGTGCAAAGATTTAAATTTATTTAGCTGATTCAACAACCAACAGAAAGCTCCATGAATTTATAGCAAACAACTGTAACCATCAAGTATAACAACCACAGCAAGTGCTCGCTATACGTAGATGGCGCTTACTTTTTGATTTTAATTGATGTGTAAATAGATGTTTACACATCTCCCCTGTGATCGGACTCACATCGTTTTTTTTGTGTTATCGTTTTAGCTCAGAAAACGAATCTGCCACTCAAAAGTACACTATCATTCCTTGCATCAAAGATGCAGATGTAGAGATATTCAGAAATTTGAGTACACCGAAAGGTGCCAGTTCTGGATTGCCATATTTCCGCGATTTTCAGGCTTTGATTTCGACAGCAACTGATGATTTAGCTATAAAAATCCACTCGCTAAGTACTTGGAAAATTTTTCGCGCTCTTGGAACCCGGTGATCCCGTTGAGGGTAGCACAACAAGTTGTGAGCAGGTATTATTAACCGAATGTTTCTATGTACAAATCAAATAACATCCTTGTGTTAGACGAGGCGTATGAGCAGTTGCAGCATGTGTTCAAAAACCTGACCAGTTCCAAGTTGAACTCAATATGCTTACGATCAATTGCCCGAGGAGTTTCTATGCTGACTTTAACTGCTTAACATACTTGACCAGGACAAACTCTTTATAATGTCGACGGACGATTCATTAGCACAACTACATCACTTGTAATAAAACTACAGGTCGCATAAACAAATATCGTATGTCTGTGGTCACAAGCGACAACCGCCTAAGTCGACTTAAGATTTGAGTTATTTATGCTATCATATTCTACTAACAACGCTTTATACTTACATGAAATCTCCACTTCTCTATCACTGTTTTGTAAAGTTATTAATGCAAACATTCTGACCGAAGTCTTAAAGAAGCCCCATTAGATATATGTATATAAAGCTTGATTTTCGACTTAGGCGGTTAATGCTTGTAACCACAGATATAGAAAATGGAGTTTTTTTTTGTTTGTACGTTTTTTTTCTATGTTTGTTTATGGTTTATAGGAGACTATACCACTGGACCGATCGTGTTGAAATTTTTACAGCAGGTAGCTGCCTATCCGGAAGGAAAAATAGGCCCTATATATATATTTCTTTATTTTTGAAGTGGGCGTGGCACGTCCCATAGGGAGTGAATTTTTAACAACTAAATTTTACATATAATTTCTGGAGTACTACAATAGCAGGAGTATATTTTAATCTAAACTTAACTAATTTGAAGAGTTGCGAAAAAATTTTACAAAGTAAAATTTAATGTCATATATCTAGAGTACTGTAACGGAGAACGCCTTGGAACTTTGTGTGAGTTCATAAGTTATTAATGAGAGTAATCGGACAAAAATTAAGCCAGATCAGATCAGTGGACGTAGTACCCCCATACAAAGTAAATAATTAAAATCATATCACTGAAGTAATATAAAGTGATAATATAAAGTGAAAGTCTTGAGACTTTGTCTGAGTTCATGGATTATTATTGTTAGTAGTCGAACAAAAAATTAGCCGGATCGGATTAATGGGCGTAGCACTCCCCATATAAAGTAAATAATTAATATCTGGAATACTGTACTTTCTAAAGCCATTAGATATAGTTTCTAAAGTCATGAGTTCGTAAGTTACTAATGTGAGTAGTTTGACAAAAAATGGGCGGTATCGGACCAATGGACGTGGTACCTCCTATACAAAAAATATGAGGTAATATGAAAATGACAGTCTTGAAACATTTGATAACTTCATTAATTGCTAGTGTGAGTAGTAGTGGAAAATATGGGCGGAATCGCCAAAATCAAAAACCGCCAAAACCGAAAATCGCGAATAACAAAAATCGCCAAAATAAAAAAAATTGCAAATAACAAAAAATAACAAAAAATCAAGAATCACAAAAAAAGAAAATCGTCAAAGTCAAAAATCGTCAAAACAAAAACCGTCAAATTAAAAAATCGCAAACAACATAAACCGCCAAAATAAAAAAACGCATAAAAGAAAAATCTTTGAAGCCAAAAATCGCAAAAAACTAAAATCGACAAAATCAAAAATAGCAAAAAAAAAAAAATGCCAAAATCAAAAGTCGTGAATATCCAAAATCGGCAAATTCAAAAAACTCGCCAAAATAATAAAATCCCCAAAAACCGAAAATCGCTAATACCAAAAATCGCCAAAATCAAAAACACCGAAATTCAAAAATCGCCAAAGTAGCCAAAATCAAAAATGGCCAAAATCTAAATTCTCAAAAACAAAAATCGACAAAATCAAAAAGGGCCAAATTTTTCTAAATAATATTTTCCCATTTTTTATTTCGTTACGATCGCCAAAATCAAAAATGGCATATAACAAAAAATGCCAAAATCAAGAATCACAAAAAAAAAGATCGTCAAAATCAAAAATCGCCAAAACAAAAACCTTCAAAATAAAAATCCGTCAAAATCAAAAATCGCCAATACCGAAAATCGCGAATAACATAAATCGCCAAAATAAAAAACCGTAAAAAACAAAAATCTCTGAAGCCAACAATCGCATAAAACAAAAATCGCCAAAATCAAAAATAGCAATAAATAAAAATCGCCAAAATCAAAAATAGCAAAAAAAAATAAATATCGACAAAATCAAAAATCGGGAATAATAAAAATCGTCAAAATCAAAAATCGTTTACATCAAAATTTGTCTGCAAAAAAAACTCGCCAAAATTAAAATCTCCAAAAACCGAAAATCGCGATTACCAAAAATCGCCAAAATTCAAAAATCGCCAAAGTCAAAAGTAGCCAAAATCCAAAATCGCCAAAATCTAAATTCACAAAAACAAAAATCGACAAAAACAAAAATGGCCAAATTTTTCTACAAAAATTTTACCATTTCTTATTTCGTTACGAGGGGTGTAGAGAAATGCATCGAATTACAGCTAGTGCTAAATTAATTGTATACAGAGTACAATATTTAGTACACACCAACAACTAATTAAAGTTATAAAAAGAAGTACATGTTAAGGCCTAGGTAAAATATAAATGTTCCGTATGTATTTCGTATAACACTATAACAAACTTCCTATTCTTTCGAACGATTTGACATCGATCGAAAAATAAGAAATGTGTGGTCTTTTTTAGTCAATGTATCCACAGTTTCCCTAGATGTGAAATATATTGGATATAGTAATGTTCTATATAATTCAGCAGATATCTTTAGAATATATAAATGACATCATTTAATAGCAATTTTTTAACTAGCCCCTATATTATATTCCCATTCAATATAAATTTCTCGCTTAGGAATTTACCGTTTCTAAACCTACACCAAATTATAAATGAATATAGCTTTAATGATAATATTTATTTCATAATAATATAATTTATTTTTCTAGAAATGGCAGCAGACATTATACATTTTCGGATATGGTACAGTTTTAAATTGGTTAAGGAACAGCATATTTTAATCGATACCGTTTTGTCTTATGGGATTATATCATGAAGCCAAGGACAACCATTTAATTTTCTTTATCATATGAGGTATTCATATTTTTGTTTAGTCTAAAATTTATAAATTAAAAAAAACAGCTTAATAATATATTTTTTTTTTTTTTTATATTTCATATCGCACCTGTACCTCTAAAGTGAGTCAACTCAAAATTTACAAATTTTCAGTAGAGGCAAAAAACGGGTTTTTTTAATATTTACTATAAAATTTAAAAACAGTTGTTTCGTTGTAAAGAATTGCGAATAATAAGTACACAACAGTTGTTGTTTTTGCGATTTTTTCAGTGATCATCAAAAATAACAAATTTTTTTGGTGGAACTCAAAATATGTCTTTTTAGTGGATTCTAAAGAAGCTACTCTTATAACACAAAGAGGGTTAAAACTGTATTTTTTTTGGCGAAAGACTAGAAAAATCGATGTAAGATTTTTACAGTGGATAGATATGACCACTGTGTATCGTTTTCTTGCAAAAAGTGAAAATTGAAAAATTTTGAGTTGACTCACTTTAGAGGTGCAGGTGCGAAATATTTTAATAAAATTTCCTATTAATATTAAAAATTAAGAATTTCATTGTATCAACTAAAAATCACAATTCGTACAGCCGAATTTGTATATAATATCAATTGTCCTTGCCAGAATAATATGATAGTATTAGCAACAAATTTGGTTCCAGCAACGAATCCATTTTCTGTGTGCAATTATCCTTTACATTGCATACAATTTTTATAAAATTTTTTCAATGATGTGTTAGTTCTTCAATGGAAAAACTCGACCAAAAAAAATGTATAAATTAAAAACAAATTCATTTAATTTTTATATCTACGCAAATTTTTTTTTTACAAATTGTTTAATGTTTCTTTTAATATCTTTCTTAGTTTTATATATTTTCACCTAAAAATTGCCCAATTTAGTTAATCCTTGAGCAGATTACCACAACTTCCAATAAATAGCAAGAGGTTAAGAGAGACCCGTTCGTTGATTATAAAATGCTTTTAAATTTGTGATAATATTTTTTTTATTCTGTTATTTCGTTCTGCAATTACATATCACAAAAATAATTGAACCGGTCCTAACTTGTATAAAATTCGCATGCTGCACACATTTGATTTGCTTTAAATAAAATGCTTAAAATTCACACCAATCGTTTTATGTTTTTGTTGTTTTTTTTTTCATTTAGTGTTTCATAATGTTTTTTTTTTTTTTTTTTTGGTTTTTCCTCTTCAACACTTTGTTACAAAAGTTCGTTTTATTTATTATTTTTTCAAGTCACCCTGGTAACTTGTTAAAGCTCAATTGCCTTTACTGGGTTTTGCCTGCCTGACGCCTGCTTAGTTGTCTGGTATTATTAACTTTATTTGATTTGAAAAAGGATTGTGTGTTTTAGTATTTTTTTATTATTATTATTTTTTTTTTGTAAAATAAAATTCTAATAATAAAAAAAGTATGTATGTACATCTGGAACGGTTGAAAAGAGACTTTATATAGTTTTGTATATGAAGTTGGTACATTCATATGCTCATATGAATAATTCCAGAATAAATGTCCGTTGTGAAAG
This sequence comes from Cordilura impudica, assembly GCA_963682025.1. Lineage (NCBI taxonomy): Eukaryota > Metazoa > Arthropoda > Insecta > Diptera > Scathophagidae > Cordilura > Cordilura impudica. Next base: position 72,099,268 of record OY821519.1, on the reverse strand, counting down.
ATTTCCTTTATTAAAAAAAAAATTGAATAATCATTTGAATGAGAGTTTAAAATTGTATCATTTATTGGAACTAAATTTTTAAATGTTAACATTGACTTTGCTTCTGTGCTTCCATAATTCTGGAAAAGTTTAAATTTATTAAATGAAATTAAAATCAAGCTAAGTTTTACAATTAATATGACAGATTAACAGGATGTAGACAATTGCTTCCGTTCGTATGTTGTAGATCCATGTATGTTTATATAAAACTATATCTGCTTTGTGATATAAAGCATTCAGACCAGACATTTCATTTTAAATTAAAACAAATTCTAGTTGACTTTTAAGAAATTAAAAAAAATATATTTTTTTTTAATCTTTAGTAAAAGTGTTATGTTTGTATATCGGCCAAAGGTCAGAGTTTGATATTTTGAGTTCTTGAAAATGTTTATCTATTTCAGATATTTTTCAAAGGAGATTTCACATTTGTTATGATATAATGTTACCCATATAGAATTGAATTGAACCGAAAAATTGGCACAGTTTTCAGTAGTCATAAAGAGAAAGGTCAGATCAGAAATCGCATGATCATGTTCGGCATTTGAAATCACACACAGAAAAAAGATTAGTAAGAATTCCGTTATCACTAGAAAAATTTTATCAGTAATTGGTAACAGAATTTTTACTGTAATTGGTAACTGTTTTAAATCTCAATCGGATCTTCATTATCATAATTAAAATTATTATTCTCATAGAATCTACGTACTGTCAGTGTTCCGTTTACTAATCAAAATTTTTATAAAAACTATTATACTAATTCAATTGAGGGAACTAAATTAAAACGACTTTAACATTAATTATTTTAAATTTGGTTCCTATAAGGAACAAAGGGCCACAAGGGCCTATTTTAAAATTGTAATTTAAATAATTTTATTGTTTACATTTCAAAAAAAAAAATGATATGAAAATAGGACAATAGTTTGTTAGATGTATTATTGAATATTTTTATAGCCCCTGTTTTTCCGGTAAGAAAAGAAAAGTGCAATTAAAGCGATTGTCATGTCTGTCACATTAGAAAATACTACATTTTACTATAATCTATTTCAGGATTTATGTTTTTTATATGCTTTATTAATAAACTAGCTCTTTTGTTAACTATAAACAACTGTATCTTATTTGCCATACAAATAAATTTAGAGCTTTTCTCTGTTTTTTCTAAAATGATATCTGTTTATTGTCATATTGTCACGACTGCTTTTTTCCCCAATTATATTAGGGAAAAAATTTAACTTTTTCGGTATTGACTGGAACTTTATTTTTACTAATTTTAGGTCTCTGATTTCAAATGTAATCTCCTTTGACTTTTTAAAAAAATTGTTCTTCAACGCTTCCTCTAAAACTATATAAAACCAATGTAAGCTCGGCTTTAAGATAATTTTGTTGACAAGTTTTGGATTTTTTAAACTAAGTTATTCCAATATATGTACTGGAAGTGCCTTAATTTTGGACATAATGGTATATCGCAAAAAGTCGAGCTGATAGAAAAAAATCACGTGAGTCCGATCACAGGGGAGATGTGTAAACATCTAGTAATTAAAGTTTTTTTTGTAAAATTTAAATTTTTTAAAATTAAACAGAAAGCGTTATCTATGTAACACTTATAGCAATCAACTGCAGGAGCTCTGCTAATATAAAAATAATTATTATTATTTTTTTATTATTTCAACCGGTAAATTTTTAATTTTTCGTTTTTTATTTTATATTTTTCACTTTTAAGTTATCGTCTTTCATTTTTCATTTTGCATTTTTATTTTTCATATGTCATTTTTTCATTTTTTATTTTTTATTTTTATATTTCATATCTCATTTTTGATTTTTTATCTTTCATTTTTCATTTTTTATTTTTCAGTTTTTATTTTTCATTTTTTATTTTTCATTTTTTATTTTTCATTTTTTATTTATCAGTTTTAATTTAACGTTTTTAATTTTTAATTTTTTACTTTTTATTTTTTATTTTCCATTTTTTATTTATTTTTCATTTTTCATTTTTAATTTTTCATCTTTTATTTTTTCATTTTTTATTTTTTCAATTTTTCATTTTTTATTTTTCATCTTTTATTTTTTCATTTTTCATTTTTTATTTTTTCATTTTTTATTTTTCATTTTGTATTTTTCATTTTTCCTTTTTGCGTTTTTCATATTTCATTTTTTATTTTTCATTTTAGTTTCTCATTTTTTATTTTTCATTTTTTATTTTTAATTTTTTATTTTTAATTTTTTATTTTTCATTTTGTACTTTTTATTTTTCATTTTGCGTTTTTTATATTTCATTTTTTATTTTTTATTTTTTATTTTTCATTTTAGTTTCTCATTTTTTATTTTTCGTTTTTCATTCCTTAGTTTTCCTTTTTAATTTTTTAATTTTTCATTTTTTATATTTCATTTCTTATTTTTCATTTTTCCTTTTTTTTCATTTTGCATTTTCAAACAGGTTATTACATATCACAACTTTTTCACCAATACAATCATAATTCACACCGATTTTTTTCTTAAGCTCACATGTTACACTGATTTTTTCTGACGCTCACATGTTAAGCTGTTTTTGTGATTGTATTGTAAAATAGAAATTTACGCGTATAGATGTTGACACATCAAAAAAGTGCTGATTTGGATTCAGCGTCCCAAAAAAATCCTACAAAGTTTGAAGGCTCTATCAATTATGTAACTTTAGATATTTGATATTAAATAATTATTTTGTATGAGAGCCGCCACGCCCACTTGTCCGATCCGGCCCATTTTTGTTCTGATTACTCACATTAGTAACATTTGTACTATTGTAATGTTTCAAAACTCTTGCTATCACAATAATCAAGATATACGATGTTAACCAATTTATGTGGGAGGGGCCACCCCCACTTGAAATACAAAAAGATATATAGCCGTAAACCTAATCTGGATTATTACCTTCCTAATGAAACCGGTTTGGGTCACATCGGTTGGGTAGTTTCAGAGCCTATAAAATATACATACATTGTATTTAATATATATATATATATATATATATATATATATATATATATATATATATATATATATATATAGAAGGCAATAATACTCTCTTACTTTTTGTAATGGTTAATATGTTGGTCAGGTCCGTCTGACCAACATATTTTTATGAGTAATGAAAAACTTTTACTGTATAATGTTGGATTAGAAAGATCACTGAATGTCATGTCTGTCATTACGGAATTAGCAATAGTTTATAGTTTGTAGTTCATGGGCATCAAGTATTTATATCCTTTTTTAGAAAAAGGACCTTTTTAGAAAACAAAATGGTTTTATAAAATGTAGTTATACCCTATACCACTACATGGTTTGGGTATAATGACTTTGTGCTGCTGTTTGTAACTACCCAAAATATTTGACATAGACCCATCTTTTATTATACCGATCGATCAGAACCACTTTCTGAGTCGATTTAGCGATGTCCGTCCGTCTGTGTATCCATGTAAACTTTGCAATCAAACTACAGGTCGCAAATATGAATATATTTTCATGAAATTTAGCGTGTAAGCTTTTATTGGCCATAGGATGAACGCTGTTGAAATTGGTGAAATTCCTATGAAATCGATATAAATTGCCATAAGATCCAAATTATCTTATAGATCTCAGTCAAATTGGGTTTGTATGTATTTATTATATCCATTAATCGGTAGTCCAAAAATAATCCCTATATGGCAATTCTTAGTCTAGGCCCCATATAGAGTTGCTTCCCGATCTTCACTTAAATCTATAAAAAAAAAAAACAATAATATTGCACAGATTTTTCTCAAATTTGGTTTGTATATATTTTTTAAAAATATATGTGACTTTACCAAATATGGTCCGGATCGGGTTATTTTTCGACCTAGTCTTCATGTAAATATATGTAGCACCCGATATAAACTTTTTCATATCTGCAGCCAAAAAAATTAAAAATAATTCCCCTCAAATTTGGTTTATGCTTATTTTCTATATCCAATTAGTTGTACCGAAGCGATAGGGTCTCTAAACCATGGTATAGGGTATCGTATAGTCGGTCTAGACAGCCTATAATTTTCTTACTTTTTTTCCATTCTGTTAGGAAAGAACATCGCTAGAAGTATCATTTTACATCAATCGTTAAGCCTACCAAATGATAATGGAGTTAAACCTTATTGGAAATTATGGAATTTTTAGCAACCCAATTAACAAATTGACGTAGTCACAGTGATGAAAATAGGTGTCGTTATTGAAAATAATTTTCTTGCTAAAACAGAAAATGAACGACGTTACTTGTGTAGTCCATTAAGTAACACTGTGGAACAATTTTCACACTATTGCATAGTGTAATTAATCTAATATCATTATACCTTATACCACTATGTGGTTTGGGTATAATGACTTTTGCTGCTGTTTGTAACTAGCAAAAATATTTGACATAGACCCATCTTTTATTATACCGATCGAATAACTGATTCAGAATTACTAACTGATTCGATTTAACGATATCCGTCCGTCCGTCCGTCTGTGTGTCCATGTAAACCATGTAAGCAAACTGCAGGTAGCAAATATGAATATATTTTGACGAAATTTGGTACATTAGCTTCCGTCGGCCATGGAATGAACGCTGTTGAAATCGGTGAGAATCGGTGCATGTTGAGACCTAGCCCCCATACAAATGACCCCTATGAAATCGACATAAATTGCCATAAGATCCAAATTGTCGTATAGATCTTAGTCAAATTGGGTATGCATATGTTTATTACATCCATTAATGAGTAGTCCAAAAACGATCCCTATGGGACAACTCTTAGTCATAGGCCCCATATAGAGCTGCTTCCCGATCTTCACTTAAATCTATAAAAAAAAACACAAATATTGCACTGATTCATCTTAAATTTTTTTTGTATATATTTTTGCAAAATAACAAGAGACTTTACCAATATATTTAAAACTAAAGCTAAAAGTGCTTTCATATACTCATCGAAATGTTAAATCCAAACGATTTTAGTTGTAATTTCAACTGAAAGTGCCCATATATAAAATTCAAAACATGTTTTTGCCACTTTATTTGCATGTGAATTGTAATCTGCATACAAAAATCATTTTTAGCAATGAAACAGAACAAAAACTAGAGAGCAAGCCTTAAAATGAAAGTATTTAATTTAGTTCTGTGCTTTGTATGTTTAATTTTTTATAAGCTCTTCTACTACTGTGTGTGTGTGGAAGAAAAAAATAAATATTAACTAGGCAAAAAAAAAAAACAAAAAACAAATTTGCTAAAAGTTTTTAATGAGATCTTATATTTTGCAAAAAAAAATTGAAAGTTGAAACTAAATAAGTTTGAGTGTTGTTATATTCAATGATGCGTTTTCTTTTCCCTTTTTCTGTTGTGCAATTCTTTTGGGGCACTGCAATATTGAAAATGATAATTTCTAATAGAAGCCTTACAGTTTTAATAAAGTTCTTCTTTCATTGACAAAAATACACTTAGAAGGGATTTTTTCTTGTAATCCAAGAAAAAAAAGAAAATATTTTATATTTATTACTTAAGCAGTGTTGCCAAAAAGGAAATAAAAAAAATACACATGGGTTAACTCAAAACCACTACAGAATCGTTGAAACACATGCATTTTTAATTATATTAAAATTTTATATATATGTGTTTTCAGAAAATCTTAAATCTTCGACGGTGAAATTTTCGATGGAGATATTTTCAAATGGATTTTTAAAATCTAAATTTTCGAAATACAGGTATGTTTTTAAAGATTATTCGGTCAAAAAATTTTTTGAGTATATATAATAGTAAGGAATTCGATAGGACGAAATTCTCTTGTTACAATTTTTTTCTAAACTCAACAACTGGTCTTCAGGATCAAATAGATCTTCTCTCAGTCAATGTTCGATATAGAGCTAGTATACAATGTCACTACGACTTGCCGAGACTTATTCACATGCTTGTTTTCATAATCAGTTTTTCGTAAGAAATTTGTATTCTATAAAAAAACATTTTATTTTATTTCGTATTTATACCCTATACCACTATGTGGTCAGGGTATAATAACTTTGTGCTGATGCTTATTACTACCAAAAATATTTGACTTAGGCCACCCTTTTATTATAGCGATCGACTCTGAAGAACTTTGCACCCGTCTGTATGTCCATGTAAGCCTTGTAATCAAACTGCATGTCGCAAATGTTAACATATTTTGATGAAATTTGGTATGTCAGCTTCTATCAGCCATAACAGGAACGTTGCTGAAATTAGCGAAAATGGGTGCATGTTCAGAAATAGTACCGATACAAATGACCCCTATAAGATCGACTCAAATTGCCATAATACCAAAATTATCTTATGGTTCGGTCAAATTAGGCTTTATCAGTAGTCCAAAAATAAACCCTATAGGATAATTCTTAGTCATAGCCCCCATATGAAGCTGGTTCCCGATCTTCACTTAAGTCCATTAAAAAATAAAAATATTGCACAGATATTTCTTAAATGTGGCTTGTTTATAAATTATTGTAAAAAATAAGTAACCTTAACAAATATGGACAGGATTGGTCCATTTTTGAACCTAGTTCCCACATAAATATAGCATCCGATATGAATTTTTTCATTTCTATATCTAATTAGTTGGACCTAAGATATAGGATATCTAAACGCACGGTATAGGGTATCATATAGTCGGTCTAGACTGACTTTAGTACTCTTGTTCTTTATTTCAATGCTTGCTTATATACAACTAGTATAGCCCAGCACTCGAAATTCGAGTGAAAATTCTAGAAAATATTATTTTTTCATTCAATTTAAAAATTTATGAATAACTAAATGCGCCTTGAGGTATGCTAATAAATTTATGTAATTCACAGTTTAGCACAGGGCGTGTCATATACAATTAAATCATTCTCATTAACAGGGTGTAACGAATTATTAAAAATATATTATTTTATTTAATTTAATATATTTTTAAGACAGATTAAACACTAATTTTATCATTCTCAGCTTCTCCTAAATATGATATATAACTGTGACAATTTTCACACTCCTCCGTGCCCGCATATTGCTTAAAAAGGGAACTAAAAGATTACCTTCCCGTATTAATATATAGATTATGTTTTTCCTTCCTTATAAAAATTATGAAGTTTCTCGGGATTCTTACTGTGTAGCAATCTACTTGCGACTGCCCATGAGAAAAACGTGGAATTTTCGAATAAAATCCGGGAACATTTAACGCTTGACTTTGAAGTTACAGTATTATTTGATAATTTTGTATTTTGGCGATTTTCGATTTGCCAATTTTTGACTTGAACATTTTTGTTTTTGGCAATTTATATTGTTTTAAATTTTCGTTTTTGGTGATTTTTGGTTTCGGCGAATTTTGAATTTGGCAATTCCGCCCATAATTTCCACAACCACCACCATTGTTAATTAATATACGTGCCAAAAATTTCATAACTGTCGTGTTCACACTATTTCATATTCATTGTATAGGACGTGCCACGCCCACTAATCCTATCTCACCCCTTCTTATATAACTACTCACAATAATACTTGAAGGATTCATACAAAGTGTCAAGGTTTCCATTTCCCCAGATATGTGATATTGTACATTTACTTGTTATGTCATGCTCGCTGCTCCGATCACACGCATATTTTGTTCGCCTAATCACATGAGAAATTTATGGGCCCAGTACTTTGTATGGAAGGTGCCTCGCTCCTTAAAAATATCAGAACATTTTTGTAGCCTAAAACAAACACACAAGGACAGAAAAATACATATATTTGAAGAAGATAAGTAAAAAGATCCTTGTTTTTTTAATAAAAAGAATCATAATTATATTTTATATAAAAACAAGTAAGAAAATTATAGTCGGTCTAGACCGACTATACGATACCCTATGACATGCGTTTAGAAACCCTATCTCTTAGGCCCAACTAACTGGACATAGAAAATAAGCAAAACCAAATTTGAGTGGGATTTTTATTAATTTTTTTGGCTGCAGATATGAAAAAGTTCATATCGGATGCTATATCTATATGGGGACGAGGTCCAAAAATGGACCGATCCTGATCATGTTTGGTAAAGTCTCTTGTATTTTGCAAAAATATATACAAACAAAATTTGAGAAGAATCAGTGCAATATTTTTGTTTTTTAATAGATTTAAGTGAAAATCGGGAAGCAGCTCTATATGGGGCCAAAGGGATCATTTTTGGACTACTCATTAATGGATGTAATGAACGCATATAAACCCAATTTGAGCAATATCTATATGACAATTTGGATCTTATGACAATTTATGTCGATTTCATAGGGGTAATTTGTATGGGGGCTAGGTCTGAACATGGACCGATTCTCACCAATTTCAATAGCGTTCATCCCATGGCTGATAAAAGCTTACATACCAAATTTCATCAAAATATATTCATATTTGCGACCTGCAGTTTGATTACAAGGTTTACATGGACGCACAGACGGACGGACTGACGGACGGACGGACGGACGGACGGACATTGTTAAATCAACTCAGAAAGTGATTCTGATTCGATCGGTACAATTAAAGATGGGTCTAGGTCAAATATTTTTGGTTGTTACAAACAGCAGCACAAAGTCATTATACCCAAACCACATAGTGGTATAGGGTATAAAAAGAAATCTGAAATTTAAATCGACGTTGGTAATTTAAGTCACTAGAACTTTGATTGGAAATTAATTATATGTTTCCTAAATAATACAAAAAAACAAAAAACCAAAATAAATCAATAAAAAACAAGTAAGAAAATTATAGTCGGTCTAGACCGACTATACGATATCCTATACCACGGTCCAACTAATTGGATATAGAAAATAAGCATAAACCAAATTTGAGGTGAATTGTTTTTAATTTTTTTGGCTGCAGATATGAAAAAGTTCATATCGGGTGATATATTTATATGGGGACTAGGTCGAAAAATAACCCGATACTAACTATGTTTGGTAAAGTCACTTATATTTAGAAAAAATATATACAAACCAAATTTGAGGAAAAGCTGTGCAATATTTTTGTTTTTTTAATAGATTTAAGTGAAAATCGGGAAGCAGCTCTATATTGGGCCTATGACTAAGAATTGACCTATAGGGATTATTTTTGGACTACTGATTAATGGATATAATAACCACATACGAACCCAGTTTGACTGAGATATATATGATAATTTGAATCTTATGGCAATTTATGTCGATTTCATAGGGGTCATTTGTATGGGGACTAGCTCTGAACATGGACCGAATTTCAACAATTTCAAAAGCATTCACTCTATGTCCGATGAAATCTTATGTACCAAATTCCATCAAAATATATTCATATTTCCGACCCGTAGTTTGATTACAAGGTTTACATGGACGCACATATGGACAGACGGACGGAAATCACTAATTCGACTCAGAAAGTGATTCAGAAGGTGATTCTGAGACGAACGGTATAATAAAAGTTGAGTCTAGGTCAAATATTTTTGGTAGTTATGGTAGTTATGGTAGTATGGGGTATAACAAGTGAGAAAATAATAATCGGCCTAGACCGAATACGCGGTAGCTTATACCATGAGTGACGAGAAAATATCTTTTATCCAGCTTTGCTGATGACTTAAGTGGTCATATGAGATTTTTGTTACTAGTTTGTTGTTCAATCAAGTAGTTTTCGGAACAGCTACTTTCAAATTAAAATTCAATTGCTCTCCGAAATGTTTAATTTTATCAATATATATTCAAAACTAACGCATTTTGATGTATTTTTTGAGCTGTCGCAGGTTTATTTTTGTTATTTAAAGTTAAACAAAATTTTGAATATTTAACGGTTATGTCAATTTCATAAAAAAAAGTTAAAATTCCTTTATTTGTTGCTGAAATATATATTATGTTTCTTGAAATACAATTTTATTTCGATTAAAATTATAAATTTAAATGATAATTATACAACATGTTGCTATAACAGATGTTTATAAACATTGTCGTATTTTTGCGTTTGCCATATTTTTATATTTATGTGTGGTAAGGGTATAATGACTTTGTGCTGATGATTGTAACTACCAAAAATATTTGATCCAGACCCATCTTTTATTATACCGATCGACTAAGTATCACTTGCTGAGCCCTAAAGATCGACTTAAATTGCCATAATATCCAAATTATCATATAGATCGCGGTCAAATCGGGTTTATGTATGTTTATTACATCCGCTTATTAGTACTCCAAACATAAACCCAATTGAACAATTCTTAGTCATAGCCCCGATATGAAGCTGATTCCATATCTTCATTTAAATCTATAAAAAAACAAAATTATTGCACAGATTTTTCTTAAATTTTATTTGTAAAAGTTATTGAGACCTAGTCGCCATATATATAGCATCCGATAAAAACTTTTTCATATCCGAAGGCAAAAAATTAATAACAATTTCACTGAAACTTCGTTTATGCTTATTTTCTATATCTAAGAGATAGGGTCTCGAAACGCATGGTCCTGGCTTTACAGATATGTTGCGTAAAATTTGTCATTAGATGAAAACGATTTTTTAAAAATAACTGAATTTGAAAATGTATGTAGTCCGGTATTAAATATAACTGTTGTCACAAGCATTAACCGCCTAAATCAAAAATCATGCTTTTGAGAAAAATAACTTAGCTCTGAATGTTTTCATTAATAACTTTTTAATAAACAGTGTTAGAGAAATGGGGATTTCACGTAGATATATAGCGTTTTTAGTAGAGCATGATAGCAAGGATAATCCAAATCGTCGAATACCATGCTTTCGAGAAATATTACTTTTTATATAAATGTAATGCGGCTTCATTACGACTTAGGTCAGTATGTTTTCATTAATAACTTTTTATTAAACAGTGATATAGAAATGGCGATTTCAAGTAAATATAAACCGTTGTTAGTAGAATATGATAGCATACATAACTCAAATCGTTCTTAGGTCGACTTATGCGGTTATCGCTTGTGACCACAGATATATTCATTAGAGCACTCACAAAAAAAAAAAAATGAAAAAAGTGCCCCCTAGAAATCTACATCGGTTTGTTTTAAAACGATTCCCAAAATATTTCTGGTCTAGCGTTAACCCATTCCGAGCTGGACCGTTTTTAAGAAAGGTCTATTTTTATACCCTATACCACTATGTGGTTTGGGTATAATGACTTTGTGCTGCTGTTTGTAACAACCAAAAATATTTGACCTAGACCCATCTTTAATTATACCGATCGAATCAGAATCACTATCTGATTCGATTTAACGATGTCCGTCCGCCCGTCCGTCCGTCCGTCTGTATGTCCATGTAAAGCTTGTAATCAAACTGCAGGTCGCAAATATGAATATATTTTGATGAAATTTGGTATATAAGCTTTTGTCGGCCATAAAATAAACGCTGTTGAAATTGGTGAGAATCGGTCTATGTTCAGACCTAGCCCCCATACAAATGACCCCTATGAAATCGACTTAAATTGTCATAAGATCCAAATTATCATGTAAATCTTAGTCAAATTGGGTTTGAATGTGTTTATTACATCCATTAATCAGTAGTCCAAAAATTATCCCGGTGGGACAACTCTTAGTCATAGGCCCCATATAGAGCTGCTTCCCGATCTTCACTTAAATCTATTAAAAAACAAAAATATTGCACTGATTCTTCTCAAATTTTGTTTGTATATATTTTTGCAAAATACAAGAGACCTTACCAAACATGGTCAGGATCGGTCCATTTTTGGGCCTAATCCCCATATAGATATAGCATCCAATATGATCTTTTTCATATCTGCAGACAAAAAAATTTATAAAAATCCCACTCAAATTTGGTTTATGCTTATTTTCTATGCCCAGTTAGCTGCGCCTATGGGGTAGGGTCTCTAAACGCATGGTATAGGATATCCTATAGTCGGTCTAGACCGACTATAATTTTCTTACTTGTTTAGTTTATTGAGGATATTTTAATTTTTTTTTTTCGAGTCACATTCCCAATATGGACATCACATGTTAGAACATGTCAAAGCATGTCATAGCTTTTATGATATTCAATAAAGTATGTTAATCTTGATGGGTTTTGTATTAAAATTAATTAATTTCAAATCAAATGAAGATATTTTGAAACATAACATAAATAACATAAATTTATTTATTTTTCCTTAATATATACTACATTGTGGTTAAACATAAGCAATATGGGTATCAAAATTTTTCTTTTCTCAATAACGTTTCAGTTCCGTGGAAAAAAATGGAACTTTACTAATTTAATACATTTTTCATGGTGCTCCGGGGAAAATTTAAACAAGAATGTGGAGTTTATTAAATTTAGAAGTAAATATAAATTACACTAGGATAAATTAAAAAAAAAAAAAACACGAGACGTTTTCTTTAATGCCGTGATTTTATCGCGTTTAAGCAAAAATTAATTATTCCAACTACATATATTCTTATTGTAATTTAATTGATATTCTATCTTCTTCCAAATTTAAATTTTGCTTAAAAATGGAATTTCAGCTTTATTCTATATTTCCAAAATCTTATTTATTGTTATTTTAAAATAGTTGGATAGGCCAATCTTCTCATTTTGTGCTATCTCAGAAAACATTTTTGTAGCCATTTTTTTAAATGAAATTTGTTTTTATAATAATTAATTTATATTATTTTAATTTTTGTCAAACTAAAATGCCTCCAAATTAACTGCATGGTGCATAAATCAATTTTTGAAACTTTGGATGACATAAAGTTTATACAAGTAGAAAATAATTAAATTTATGTTATTTTCCATGTTGATTTGATTTTTTAATTAACTCATAAAAAATTACATATTTTTGAATGTCAGAACAGTTTGGACATGCTTGGACATGTTCTATATACCGTTATACATCTTGAAAAAAACTATTATGTCATACCCATAATTGACCTGGAAAAAAATTAAAATATAAAAGAAAAACTAAAAAAATACCTTTTTTAAAAACGGTCCAGTTCGGAATGGGTTAACACTAGACCAGAAGTATTTCGGGAATCGATATAAAATAAACCAATGTAATTTAAATTTTTTCACTTTTTTCTCTCCATGCAGAGTGAGTCGCTGTAATATTCATTCATGCATAGACATTTAACATAAACCAAATTTAAGTGTTATGTGTTCTTAATTTGCTATCTGCAGATAGGAAAAGTTTACTTATTAAGCTATTTTTATACGAGGACTAGGTCAAAAAAATATATCGCTCACGTAATGTCACTGATTTCTTTCAAAAACATAGACAAACTAAGTTTCAGAAAAGTCTATGCAATGTTTATGATTTTGACAGACTTAAGTCAAAATCGGAAAGAAGCTTAATGTGGGCACTACGACTAAAAATAGTACTAAGGGGTTTAATTTATGAGTAATGATTAATGTATTCAATCAATACGCATACACAGACCGACAGACAGACGGACGGATGGACATTGATAAATTGGCTCAGAAAGCAATTCTGAGTCGATCGGTATGATAGAACATGGGTCTATGTCAGATGTTTATGGTATTTACAAACATCAGCTCAAACCCGTTATAACCTAACCATAGAGTGGTGGCAACACTGTATATAACTACAATTTTAATTAAGTCCTTTACAAAGAACATGCCAGTAAATTGGCAAAACAAAGGAAGGTAAATGTTTGCACACTGCAATCGTGATAGAAAAACGAACTTAGTAAAAACGATTTATTAACTTTTTCTAAGAAATATGCAGGCGTAAATATTTCAATGATTTTACAGCCCTAAAAAAATTTTTGTGCGATTTAATTGGATTTTGTGGCATGCCCGGTAACATATAAGAATCATTGTTATCACTTTCTTTCCGTTAATATCAATTAAATTGCTCAACCGAAAAAAGTCTACATTTTCCTTTGTAGGATAAACGAAAGTTTTTTGTTTAATACGAAAATATTTTTAGCGAAGCCATTCGCTGAGAAATATGTGCATATATAAAAAAATCTTTGTTATAACTATTACAAAAATAAATGTATAAGACTTCTTATATTTTTTGAAAAAATCGAAAAAATTTCGTACTTTGTTCTGTCTTGCTTTAAAAGTAACTACAGGTGCTTTTTGTGGTACAAAATATTTATATCAGTTTAGTTTTTTAAACTTCAATTTCTAAAATTTCTTTGTAATTTGTAATACTGAGAAAAAAAATTAAATTAATTTTGAGTATTGTCATTAAAAAATAATAAATACAACAAAACTCAAAGCCAACCTTATAAAAACTAAAATCAAATAAAGAAAAGATGTTATAATGACAAGGATCGTAAATAAGATTTTTAACTTTTATATTCGTAAAAATAGAAAGTAATATATTAAAAATATTTTTTTTTAATTAAAATTTTTTTTTTGTAAATTTATGAAAATTTTTCATTTAAGATACAAATTGATATCGTATAATATCAAAATTGAATTATAGAATATATAGTTTAGCAAAGTTCTTTTCATTAAACAAAATAAAAATCGTGTTCATTGTATGAAAGGCTTTTGGTACATGTTCGTATATTTTACACCATCCTTTCGTGTTTCGAAGTATCAAAGTTTTTCGTACTATTTACGTCGATTTTCGTATATAAAGGGCATGCATTTTTTTGGTGTTGTGAAATTGTGGTGGTCCCAATTTGGCTTGAGTATATCTCAGAACATTATTAATTTTTTAAATATTCAAGTTATTGTCAAAAAAATATTTCTGGGTTCCTTCCACTTAATATTATAACTACCCAATTATCGACTTGTGAATGAGATCTTTAAAAAAAGAATTTCTACATATATATGTACATGTGGGGCAGTCCAAGTGAAAACAAAACTTATTGAGCACTATATCTCCGATTCGGAGTGGAGAGCGACCATATGCTTAGAAAAGCTTGGAAAAAACTTTTGAGCTTGAGCGGACCACCTAGTCAAGCAAAAAATCCCATTCTTCAAAAAAATTCCAAAAAATATATGTTACAGCTGCATCTTTCCTAAAAATTTTTGATGGGGCAAAAAACACCGGAGTTATAGCTATTTATGTAAGGCAACCTCTAAAATTTTTTAAAGGAACAAAGCAAAAAAAAAATTTTTTTTTATGTCAAAGCACTGTAGAAAATGTAATTGTTTTTTTTTTTTTTTTTGATAAACTAAACAATCGCTGCAGAATAAAAATTAAATAAAACCACATTTTCGGCTTGAGTAAAGTCGGTTTTGAAGGTATTAAGCTGAAATTTTGTATCCAGGTATTTCTGACTATGTCCTTTCAGAATTTGCCTGGATATCGTAAATCGAAGTCGAAAAAAATTCTGAACCTATTTAACGTTTATATTTTTATGAGTTTTTTTTAAAGCTGTTTGAAGTTGTTTTAACATTAACTGAGTTTTCATTCGCAGGAGACACAAAATGAAGCCTTAGTGTCCCTTAACAAGTTTCAAACCTTTCCTTCAAATATTCCGCAGACTCTTCGTATTCGCTGGATTGCTAAAAGAAAAAGTGCCACTCTGTTGCAACGCCAAAATCTTTCAAATGGTTTAACAGGCTTACAATTTTTTTTTTATTTTTGTACTGCTGTGGGGCTCCATCAGAAAAATATTTTATTTCTTTCACTACAGCAAATTTTTCCTTCAAAAAGGCGATCAGTCTCCGTTGGAACATGTAAACGGCTATAGTGTCATGACCTTAACAATCAGAAATTCCAACCAACGATACGCGGTCAACTTTTGTGTTTCAGAATTTCGAAAATATATTAGTATCGAGTGAACTGTGGCCTGATTGTTATTCCAGTGGAAGCCTTAAATGGCTTCTTGAACAACAAACGCGAAATTTTTCGAAAAGTCTAAAGTCACTTAAAAAAAAACTCCATCTGTTAAGGTTTCCTTCGTCGTTTTGAAATGCTTTGAATGCTCTGTGGAGAGTTTCGCCAGCTTATCCATTAAAGAAGAACAAAATTCCTCTTTATTTTCAGTCAAAGTTTACAATGTGCACCTAAACATAAGAAATTACAAAAAATTTAAAAACTAATGAAAAATCAAAGAGTAAAAGAAAAACAAGTAAGAATATTATAGTCGGTATAGACCGACTATATGATACCCTATACAATGCGTTTAGAGGCCCTATCTCATAGGCCCAACTAACTGGACATAGAAAATAAGCATAGACCAAATTTGAGTGGGATTTTGATTAATTTTTTTGGCTGCAGATATGAAAAAGTTCATATCGGATGCTATATCTATATGGGGACTAATCCCAAAAATGGACCGATCATGACTATGTTTGGTAAATTATCTTGCATTTTGCAAAAATATATACAAACAAAATTTGTGACTAAGAGTTGTCCCATAGGGATCGTTTTTGGACTACTCATTAATGGATGTAATAAACGCTTACAAACCCAATTTGAGTAAGATCTATATGACAATTTGGATCTTATGGCAATTTATGTCGATTTCATAGCGGTCATTTGTATGGGGGCTAGGTCTGAACATGGACCGATTATCACCAATTTCAATAGCGTTCATCCTATGGCAGATGAAAGTTTATATACCAGATTTCATTAAAATATATTCATATTTGCGACCTGCAGTTTGATTACAAGCTTTACATGGACACACAGACCGACGGACGGACATCGTTAAATCGAATCAGTTAGTGATTCTGATTCGATCGGTATAATAAAAGATGGGTCTAGGTCAAATATTTTTGGTAGTTACAAACAGCAGCACAAAGTCATTATACCCAAACCACATAGTGGTATAGGTTATAAATATTAACTTATCAGTGGAGATCCACTGTTTATATGTAACTTCATCAGCATCCTCCACAGCTTCAAGCAGTTTGCATTGCATAATTTACTTGTCAGGGCAAGATGAGCACACTCCTTCAAAACATTTTTCATTTGGAGAGGGGTATGTTAACTGCTGGAGCATTGCTTTATAAGTATTTTTTCGTCATTGTTACTGTCGTGCGATGCGAAAGCTTGCGTCAATTTGCTCCTAAAAGCAAATAATGAAGTTGGTTTGCACAATTTTATTTGCAATGCAAACATTAAAATCATTACCTTCAATCATAAGTTTGACATTTTGGTGGATAACGCAAACGCAGACTGTATGAGTGGCAGATGCTCCCGCCAAAATGCATTGTTCAGGACGAAACTCAGCAAATTTCGAAAAGCCAACTTTAAAATTAGGAAATTCGATTTTGAACAATTCAAAAAGCTCGCGCAAATTACAGTCAACAAGCCGTTTCTGAAGCCTTTCCTTTTTCCTATCGTTTATTTTGACAGTGACAAAGTCTTTCATGCCTGGCATTACCCTGGAATTGTCTTCGCTCAAATAAAATTCTTTTATTACTTTAGTAACTTCAGCCGATATTTTGTTTCCAGGCCTTGCATCGGGAACTGCCAAAATACCCTTCTCACCTCTTAGAGCAAAACATTTATTAATTAGGGTATTTGAGCAACCAAATCTGCCTTTTACTTGCAATAACGTTAATATGCGGCATTTGTCATCGCTAAATTAAAGATAACTACTATTTAATCTTATTATATACGTTAAGCTTTGAAAAATTACCGTGAAGTGCATTTCGACTTAAAGTTTTCTTCAAGTTTTGTCATGATTTCATCAAAACCATTGACCTTTTCTTCGTGAGGATTAGAAATTTTGATATCGGATACCATTTCGAATTTGCGCTTAATAGCAAATTGCGCAGATGTGACCTTTTAATTCAAATATTTTTTTCAGATGAAGTCTAAATCAGGGAATTATGACAAGACTTAAAAAGACGCTAAGAATCCTTCTTATTAAACGTTCCTTCTATTGTCGACTTTACTTTCACCCAAAGCAGTAAGCGCGGCATTAAGCTTCTCTTTTTCATCTTCCAATCTTCCGGGAAGAAGTTAAACTTTTTTGTGTTCACCGGAAATTTCTCTCAAATCAGTTGTATATCTTGAAGCATAAAAATGTAAAGAAGATAGCTCAGCTAGTGCATACTCTTTTTGCAAGCGCCAAAAGAATTCCAGCAAATTTTCTTTTTTGAACTGCTAATTTTATCAGTGAAGATTTAAAACGAGCTTTTGAAAACACGCTTAAAAAATGTCTGTAGTAATTTCGACTGCACCTTACACTCTCACTGCTGCATTTCGTCAGAAGTTTCGATCACTTTATTTATTAAACACTTAATCACTGCTTCACACACTGTTGAAATAATTTAAGCTTTGTGAGCAATAAGTAATAAATTTCGAGGGCAACGTTAGAGACAAAAAACAAAACAATGCATTCGTATCAATCGTAGCTTTCAAGCTCATCTAACGTGCTAGGAATGGACTACTTTGCCGTAAAAACCCGAAAAACACACAAATAGCTTAATAGCTTCAATAGCGACTTCGCTCAAGCCGAAATTGTGGTTCTATTTAATTTTTTTTTCTGCAGCTATTGTTGAGTTTATCAAAAACAATTACGTTTTCTACAGTGCTTTTTATACCCTATACCACTATGTGGTTTGGGTATAATGACTTTGTGCTGCTGTTTGTAACAACCAAAAATATTTGAGCTAGACCCATCTTTAATTATACCGATCGAATCAGAATCACTTTCTGAGTTGGTTTAAGAATGTCCGTCCGTCCGTCCGTCCGTCCGTCTGTGTGTCCATGTAAACCTTGTAATCAAACTGCAGGTCGCAAATATGAATATATTTTGATGAAATTTGGTATATAAGCTTCTATCGGCCATGGGATGAACGCTGTTGAAATTGGTGAGAATCGGTCCATGTTCAGACCTAGCCCCCATACAAATTACCCCTATGAAATCAACATAAATTGTTATAAGATCCAAATTGTCATATAGATCTTACTCAAATTGGGTTTATATGCGTTCATTACATCCATTAATGAGTAGTCCAAAAATTATCCCTGTGGCCCCATATAGAGCTGCTTCCCGATTTTCACTTAAATCTATTAAAAAACAAAAATATTGCACTGATTCTTCTCAAATTTTGTTTGTATATATTTTTGCAAAATACAAGAGACTTTACCAAACATGATCAATATCGGTCCATTTTTGGACCAAGTTCCCATATAGATATAGCATCCGATATGAACTTTTTCATATCTGCAGCCAAAAAAATTAATAAAAATCCCACTCAAATTTGGTTTTTGCTTATTTTCTATGTCCAGTTAGTTGGGCCTAAGAGATAGAGTTTCTAAACGCATGGTATAGGGTATCGTATAGTCGGTCTAGACCGACTATAATTTTCTTACTTGTTGATATTAAAAAAATGTTTTTTTTGCTTCGTTCCTTTAAAAAATTTTAGAGGTTGCTTTACATGAATGGCAATACCTCTGGTGCTTTTTGTCCCATCAACTTGCTCCGCCTCACAAAATTTTTAGGAAAGTTGCAGATTTAACATATATTTTTTACAAAATATTCGAAGAATGATATTTTTTGCTACACCAAGTTTAATTAAAAAGAATCTTTTAAAATTTTAGAATTTTCTTTTCCAAAATTTTTTTTCTAAAGAGATTCAAGTCCAAAATAATGAAAAAAATTTAATATTTCTAGCTTTTACCGTTTTGAAAAATTTTTGGGTTTGAAAAATAACGCGATTTTCACCATTAAAAGCTTATAAAACATACAAAGGAGGTCCGATCAAGCTCAAATTTTTTTCCAAGCTTTTCTAAGTATAAGATCTCTTTATACTCCGAATCGGAGATATAGTGCTCAAACAGTTTTTTTTTTCACCTGGAATGCTCCATATGTATTTGTATGATTTAAGTTATTATGGAAATATTCCTGTTTAAGTTTTCTACCTTATAGATTTTTTCACAATTTTTTTCAACAAAAAAGAATTTGAATCAGAATTTTAATCGCATATAAATTTGTCGCAACAGTGCGTCCGATTTGTATGTCTCCATAGTGCAACAAATAAAATGCAAACTCCTTTCCGTTTAGAATTTAATGAATTATATTATAAAATGGTGGAAAAGGATGGACATTTTAGGAATTTTGAGCCGCTATGTGCAGTTTTTTCGATGTAGTTCGTTTTAATTTTTATTTCTGCCAGTCTATGGCTACAATTTTGTCGTAGTAAGAAAAACAAAATTTCAATTGATTACCGAGATATTACCGTGAGAAAAATTACATGTTCTTCGGTAAAATCAAGTTTAAGCCAAAATATACATGAGGCCATAAAATCCGAACAGCAGCTAAACTAGCAAAACCCAAAAAAATCTTTCTTGTAATAAATTATTTGAATGTCTTGTGGATTTGAATTTCTTAATCAAGTGTCCTGGAGAATTTTTTGTAAGTTGGCTGTGTTGATTTTAGTTTTTCTTATTTTAGTTTTTGTTTTTTTTTTATTATACCCTCCACCCCTGTGTGCAGAGGGTATATATAAGTTTGTCGTTCCGTTTGTAATAATTAGAAAAACAATTTTTGGACCCCGTATATATATATATTTGTGATCCTTATATCAAGCAGAGTTGATATAGCGATGTCCGTCTGTGGAAATCACGATGACGGCTTTAATCGGGCAGTTAGGGTGCTCGTTGGCATAGAAAATGATTCACTAATATTCTGAAAAGTTTGGTATTTAAAATGGTCCAAATCCATTGATTAAGTCCCGCGAATTGAATACAGAAGTAAAAAAAGTCTTGAAAAAATATGATTTGTCTATGTTGTTCTTGTCACGATCACACCCTCAATAGGACTACTGGGATGGTCGTTTTTAGTGAGTATGATTAACCAACATCATGAGAAGGTTTCTGTTTGAAAAATCATGAAAATCGGTTTAATAGGTGCCGAGAAATCACTGAAGAAGTAAAAACAATTGAAAAAAATTTTTGTTTCTGTATTGTTCTTGTTGTTATTCTAAATGTTGTATTGTTGTCATAGCTTGACTTGTCGCTTTGTGCTCGTTGTAGTAAAAATGTAATAAAAACTAACCCGTTGTAAATTTTTTATCAACTCTGATAGAAAATTTTAAAAGATTCCATTGTTTTGGCCTCACAAAAAAAATTGATAGATCATTTTTGTCATCGACACGAGCACGCCTGCAAAGTTTCAGATCGATTGGGTCACGGTAAAGGGTTAAACATCGATCCAAAGTTTTGACTACAAGCAGACACTACGAGTTAAAATTCAACAACATCTAAAGCAAATAATGCTAAACTACCTGTTGTTAATAAAAAAAATAATGTAAATTTACCGAAACAAAATTTTATGTATTAATTTATTTAAAGAAAACACAGCAATAACTTTTGATGTTGTAGTTTTTGTGTGTAACATTTACATATACATACATACATATATTAAATAATAAAATATTACACATATATTCTGTAGATGTACTTATATCCATAATCACATGTTAGAAATAAATCGGTATATTATTTTATTTATATAAAATTCTGCAATATTTTGTTTTGGGGAAAATACATTTCTTTTGCATTAACAAAGAGAGTGTCATTTCATTTTGCTCAGTGCGACTATGCCACAGTAGATGGCGCCACAATTTTTGTTCTAATTAGCTTTGCAATAGTTATTTCTTTTTTAATATGAATGTCAACATTTTCTAAAGATATCAATTACAACAATGTTAAAAGTATATACAGAGCTGAGTAAAGAAGAAGTTTTTGCTTTCAAAACAGTTCTACATAGTTCTATAAAATTATTATACTGCTTTACCTACAAAATATCTGTTTGCGATTTACTAAAGCATTACTATTGACATAAATACAAAATTGCACCTTTAAAATTTTCCATTAAAATTTAAGAAAATATCAATTATAAAAATTGGAATTCAGATTTCCAATTATAAATTAATAACTTGAAATTTAGAAGACATCAATTGAGTTTTAAAGACATAAATTTTATTCTTTAAACACAAATTGGAATTCAAAAAACACCAAATATATTTACATTTAAAACTGTTTACATTAAAAAAAAAATATTGCCATTCAGGAGACGTTAACAGCATTTCAGGATAAGAAAACATTAATTTAAATTCAATGAAGTTTAGAAAACCTCAAATGAGATTGGAGTCAATAAATGAAAATATATTTTATTAACATAATTTAATTCAAAATTAAAAGTTGGCATCACTGGGTTGGATTTTTGTATTGTATTGTGTTATTTTGTGTTACCACAAAATCTAATGATTAAAACTCTCTTATAATAAATAAAAAAAAATTAATTCGCTATGTTTTCGATACATGGCAATATGTTAACAAAAAAAAATTGAGAGTTTTTTTTGGTTATTATTTTGTTACTCCATCCGACCTATTCGGCCTCAATAAAGAATTATTTGGCCAGTTAACAGAAACTATACAACCATTCCTAATTAGCACGATTTATCGCGTAAAGCCACCCTACACAACCACTACCTTTGCAATGGAGGTTAGGGTGAGCTATTTAATTTGCAAAAACTTAAACTAAATTAAACGAGAGGTTATGTCATATAACCGGAAACGCATGCATATACATAGGTATATAACCTAAATGCATGCCGATCAGCAACCACGATGGCCAAAAAGCAAACTCCGAAACGTGTTTTCTTTTATCCGAAATAATCATCGAAAAACCAATTTCCGACCCAACAAGGTATATATATTCCTGATACTTATCACAGCTCGAGTCGATATAACGATGTCCGTCTGTCCGTCTGTAGTCTGTCTGTTCAAATCACGCTCATTCACAAAAAAAAGTCATCTAACTAGATATGGTTACAAAACTATCATTTGCCATAATTCTCAGCAGGTCGGTATTGAAAATGGGCTACATCGGGCATCATTGTGATTAGATACGAGCAAAAATTTGTAGATGTCTCTAAAAAAAAACATAAAACCCAGTGTGTTTGTTGTAACAGTTTAGTGGTTGAACATAATAATTGTACAACAACATAAAAAAATGCCACAAAAATAATATGCATATATATTAACAATACCAAGAACACAATAACATAGCTCATGTTAGTAGTATTGCCACATATTTTTTTATCGTTATCACGTTATAATAAAAAAAATCGCCAATATGAAAGAAAAAATGAAAACGAAAAATGGAAATTTTCCAATGGAAAATGAAAATGGAAAATGGAGAATGAAAAATAAAAATGAAAAATGGAAAATGAAAAACGGAAAATGGAAAATGTAAAATAGAAAATGAAAAATAGAGAATAGAAAATGGAAAATGAAAAATGGAAAATGAAAAAAGAAAATTGAAAAATGAAAAACGGAAAATGAAAAATGGAAAATGGAGAATGGAAAATGGAAAATGAAAAACGGAAAATGGAAAATTAAACATGGAAAATGAAAAAAGAAAATTGAAAAATGGGAAATTGAGAATGGAAAATGGAAAATGAAAAACGGAAAATGGAAAATCAAAAATGTAAAATAGAAAATGAAAAATGGAGAATGAAAAAAGAAAATTGAAAAATGGAAAATGCAAAATTAAAAAAGGAAAATGAAATTGCAAAATGGAAAATGAAAATTGAAAAATGAAAAACGGAAAATGAAAATTGAAACATGGAAAATAAAAAATGAAAATTGAAAAATGCAAAGTGGAAAAAGGAAAACGAAAACTGAAATATGAATAATGGAAAATGGAAAATGAAAAATGGAAAATGGAAAATGAAAATTGAAAAAGGGAAAATGGAAATGGAAATGGAAAATGAAAAAAGGAAAATGAAAATTGAAAAATGAAAAATGGAAAATGAAAATTGAAGAATGAAAAATGACTAATGGAAAATGGAAATTGAAAAATTAAGAATGAAAAATGGAAAATGAAAATGAAAAATGGAAAATGAAAATTGAAAATTTAGAAATCAATATTAAACAAGTAAGAAAATTATAGTCGGTCAAGACCGACTATACGATACCCTATACCAAGCATTTAGAGACCCTACCTCTCAGGCCCAACAAACTGGATATAGAAAATAAGCATAAACCAAATTTGAGTGGGATTTTTATTAATTTTTTCGGCTGCAGATATGAAAAAGTTCATATCGGATGCTATATCTATATGGGGACAAGGCCCAAAAATGGACCGATCCTGACCATGTTTGGTAAAGTCTCTTGTATTTTGCAAAAATATATACAAACAAAATTTGATAAGAATCAGTGCAATATTTTTGTTTTTTGATAGATTTAAGTGAAGATCGGGAAGCAGCTCTATATGGGGCCTATGGCTAAGAGTTATCCAATTGTTATCATTTTTGGACTACTGATTAATGGATGTAATATATACATACAAACTCAATTTGACTAAGATTTGTATGATAATTTGGATCTTATGGCAATGTATGATGATTTCATAGGGGTCATTTGTATGGGGGCTAGGCCTGAACATGGACCGATTCTTACCACTTTCAACGGCATTGATCCCATGGCCGATAAAAGATCAAATACCAAATTTCATCGAAATATATTTATATTTGCGACCTGCAGTTTGATTACAAGCTTTACATGGACACACAGACGGACGGACGGACGGACATCGATAAATCGAATCAGATAGTGATTCTGATTCGATCGGTATAATTAAAGATGGGTGTAGGTCAAATATTTTTGGTTGTTACAAACAGCAGCACAAAGTCATTATACCCAAACCGCATAGTGGTATAGGGTATAAAAATGAAAAATAAAAAATAGAAAACGCAAAATGGAAAATGGAAATGGAAAAATTAAAAAAGGGAAATGAAAATTTAAAAATGGAAAATGAAAATTGAAAATTGAAAAATTAAAAATGGAAAATGGAAATTGAAAAATGAAAATTGAAAATTGAATTAAAAATTAAGAATTAAAAATTAAATATTAACACCCGTATTCATAAAAATTAAAGTGTACTTCAAGTAGACTTTTTCAACAAATTTTGTATGAAAAACAGACAATAAAGTCTACTTGAAGTACACTTTAATTTTTATGAATACTGGTGTAAAAGTTTAAATTTTTATTTTGGTATTCGGAATTAATGTTTCAGTATCGGCAAAAGTTTAAAAGTTGTAGCCGTACTTGACATTGGGTGAATGTACAGTTTAAGACTCAGGTGGAGGGAATCAAAAAATTCGGCACAGCCGAATTTAACACTCTTACTTGTTTTTTAATCACTTTAAATAAAAAACAATCAATGATATCAAAATTTTTTTGGAAACTAATAAAAAATAAATTTTTCCCACTTGTATTTCCATTTTCAAAATTTGACTTCTATGCGCGTCTTAAATAAATTGTCCGATTTGGCATAAATTCATAACTTTGATATTTCTAACCCAGTGTCATAAAATTTAATTTGAAATTATAACAAAAAAAAAAAATGGTCTCCTAAAACAAGGGAGAATTAATTGCGCTTATTCTTATTTTCGATGACAACTAGTGACATCAAACAGCATTTTTTGTTAAAATTTTCCAAAGGATATCATCAATTCGTCCTTGACCAACTATATTTTCATATTTTATATTTTGCAATCTACTTCAGGCTTTTAATGTATTCCATGGACTTAAAGTAAGAACTTCCGTTACTTAATACATTTTTAAAGTCATTAAGCCTAGAGAAACAAAAATCAAAACAAAAAAAAAATCAACAGCAGAGCTTGAATATTAAACTAAAACAGTAAAAACTTTATAAACGAGACCCACGGCTTAATTTAGTTTAAAATATGCAATACATTGCAAACACAAAAAACTTATTTTCATTAGTGTTGAGAATTTCTATTGTTCATGTATATGTATATGTAAATATGTAACATATGAATATACTGATGATGATGTTTAGCAACAAAACAAAAATCAACAAAACTCTTAAGCTTTTTACGGAATTAAAAATTTCTGTTTTAGACTCTAATCGTAGTACAGTTATTTTTTTTTTCTTCAGCAAATTATCCGGTTACTGTCGAAAGCTTTTATGCTTTGTTATTGTTGTTTTTTTTTATATATTTTACAAGAAGCAATTTTATTGTTTTACCATTCCATGGCTTAATTATATGATAAATTCTATATATTTTTCTTTTGGAAATGGGTTCGCATTATTATATTAAATATTTATATATATTCAACTAAAAGTTTCACTTACCTTATTTGTCTGTATTTACTTTTTAATGATATTTATTCTATTAAATAACAATTTCATGTATTAGCTGAAATTAGAGAAAGAAAATTGTATATTTATCTTTAAATTGCGTATTGAATAGACGACTTTTTTGAAAGTGAATGAAAGATCAATAAATTTTTTAAATTTCGCAAATGAAATCTTCGGCATTTAAAAAACCTTAATAACTAAAACAAAATTTAGTTTGAGAAAACAAAAAATCATACATATGAACAGGAGTTCGTATGTGGTAACTGAAAAATTCAGTTGTTGAAGTTGGCCATACATTCTTGTGTATTCACTGTGTATCTATATTATTAATAGGCTAGGCGATTTCTTGTGAGCAATTTTTTGTTCTACCGTTTTATCCCGATTTTGACCAAACATATATTATTTGAAACGCATTTCTTTATAACCATTTCTCAGATTTACAGATTTTTAAATTTTTTCCTTTATTTTGAGTAAATTGAATTTAAAATTCCTACTAACACATACATAAAATTATACATATGCTAAGTGTGTTTTATTATATTTGTTAATGTGTTTGTTATTTTCTTCATTCACAATATTAATAAACCATAAAAGCGTTGGTTTGTGAATTGGCTAAGTTGAAAAATAAAGCTGCCTAGAAATTGCACTCGAATTTCGAGCGCTGGAATCTGCTACTTATTAATAAACGGGGATGCCAAACATTAAATTTCGAATTTCGAAATCCCGGAATGTATACCCGAACTGTAAATGTGTTCTAAGAAAAAAAGTATGCCGAATCGTTTAAAGCTAACTTTGAAGCGATACAAGTAATACTTTACATTTTATTAATGTTTAATACGTGGATTAGTGAAAACGTTCCTACGGACCTGTAATATTAATAGAAGAAATCTGTAATGAGTTTTGTTGAATTGTATTTTTTATACCCTATACCACTATGTGGTTTGGGTATATGACTTTGTGCTGCTGTTTGTAACAACCAAAAATATTTGACCTAGACCCATCTTTAATTATACCGATCGAATCAGAATCACTTTCTGAGTTGATTTAACAATGTCCGTCCGTCCGTCTGTGTGTCCATGTAAAGCTTGTAATCAAACTGCAGGTCGCAAATATGAATATATTTTGATGAAATTTGGTATGTAAGCTTTTATCGGCCATGGGATGAACGCTGTTGAAATTGGTGAGAATCGGTCCATGTTCAGACCTAGCCCCCATACAAATTACCCATATGAAATCGACATAAATTGCCATAAGATCCAAATTGTCATATAGATCTTACTCAAATTGGGTTTGTATGCATTCATTACATCCACTAATGAGTAGTCCAAAAATGATCCCTTTGACCCCATATAGAGCTGCTTCCCGATCTTCACTTAAATCTATTAAAAAACAAAAATATTGCACTGATTCTTCTCAAATTTTGTTTGTACATATTTTTGCAAAATACAAGAGACTTTACCAAACATGATCAGGATCGGTCCATTTTTGGACCTAGTCCCTTTATAGATATAGCATCCGATATGAAGTTTTTCATATCTGCAGCCAAAAAAATTAATACAAATCCCACTCAAATTTGGTTTTTGCTTATTTTCAATGTCCAGTTAGTTGGGCCTAAGAGATAGGGTTTCTAAACGCATGGTATAGGGTATCGTATAGTCGGTCTAGACCGACTATAATTTTCTTACTTGTTTTTTTTGTTCTTTTTTCAAATGAGTGCAATTTATATGTCATTACCGAAACTTTTGACACTAATTTTGCATCTAAAAATGGCACAAAATGGAGCAAAGTTGAAACATCGAGTACCCTCATTTGTGCTCGTAACGGTGTAGACTATATATGAAGAAAATCAGGACCAGTGAAAGACACATTTGATTCCTATACCATATTCTGCAAGCACATTACCGATAATATGGCGTATATTATCATACGGGAAACCAATCGGAAATGCAGGGAAGCAACAACTGTTTGGAATTCGGCAAAAAGTATAAAGAAAAAGGAATGGCAAACAACCACTCCAAAAGAGTTCGATGCATTAATGTAAGCATTAGGGTGGCCCTTAATAAAAAAAGTGTTCAAACACTCGGTCGCACCCCCTAGAAATATGCGAACAGCAATAAAAGTGAGAAATGTAAAACTCGATGAAACCACTATTTTGAATTTAAGAAAAATAATTCGGTTAATTTTTATATATTTAACCCTTCAGTGCTCCTGGGATCAAAATAATCCATTGTGATATATCTTTGGTGCAATTATCTGCTTATTGCTAGCGAATATATATTGAAACATCTTTGAACCAATTTTGTTATAAAATTATTTTATGTATAAATAAATAATATATATAAATAAATAATGGGTTAACGTTCTCGGATTTATCTCAACTTTTAGGAACGGAGGTTCTACACATATATTGATTATATTTTAAGCGCCGCATCTTTTAAGCATCGCATACTTCATATCCCATGTCTCTATACTAAAAAAAATGTTGGCATTAATTAATTTCTTAAAGTTGAAAAAAATGCTATCAAATTTCATGACCTAGTTTTTTTTTTTGGCACAAAAGTGGTCTGGGGCATTTGGTATTTCTTGGCGAATTTTTATTCGATGCTGAAGTTTTGTAGTTTTTTGTTAATTTAATAGTGATTCCGAATTATATATATATAACAGCTGGTCCGAAAAGTTAAACTATAGAACGATGTTTTGGTAATATCTGAAAAAAAGTCATATATTCCCCATATAAATACACTTGAACACTAAATGTTTTTTGAATGGCCCAAAACTTGGTATTTCTCATTTTTTTTTTTTTTTTTTTTTTGCTATTCGCATATTTTTAGGGGGTGTGACCGAAAGTTTTAACACTTTTTTTGTTTGTTTATTAGCGATGAATATACATACATTTTTTTACTTGGGTTGTGCCCAGGTACAAACAAAAAACAACAAAAGTAACATCGCTTATACATTCGATATGCACCTGTTCTGTTATGTATAAAAATTTTTCACTATTTTTAGTTTTCTTAGTTTTCTCGGAGTATCTTTACATTTTTGTAGGCTATTAGACCTAGAGGCTCCAAATGTAACATCAAACTGCTGCAGATTATGGCGATCATTTTATTGTGGACAGGAGAATATTTTCAACAAACAGGCAGACAGACGGACATCGTCTGTGTGTATATGTCTTTTATATATATATTTTATTTCAATGAGTTTTAAATGGATTGACAAATTGATATATACCATCTACACAGTGGTGTAAAATGTTTTTCTTTAAAATCTTAAAAAATCAGAGTGCTATTTGTGGCATGCGAGTTACATATATATAACCCACACAAGTTTGAGAAATTCTTAAGTAGTATTGGCATTGTTACAGAAGCCTTTATTATGTATTGCATTGTCAACAGTTTTACTTCAATTTGGTTCGATCAATAATTTTATACCCTATACCACCATGTGGTTTGGGTATAATGACTTTGTGCTGCTGTTTGTAACTACCAAAAGTACTATCTTTTATTATACCAATCGACTTAGAATCACTTTCTGAGTCGATTTAGAGATGTCCGTTCGTCCGTCCATCCGTCCGTCCGTCTGTGTGTCAATGTAAATCTTTTAATCAAACTACAGGTCGCAAATACAAATATATTTTAATGGAATTTGGCATATAAGTTTTCACCGGCCATAGAATGAACGCTATTGAAATTGGTGAAATTTGGTCCTTGTTCAGACCTAGTGCCCATACAATTGACTCCAATGAAATCGACATAAATTGCCATAAGATCCAAATCATCCTATAGATCTCAATCAAATCGGAGTTGTATGCGTTTATTGTATCCGTTAATCAGTAGTGCAAAAATAATACCTATACAACAATTATTATTTAGGCCCCATATAGAGCTACTTCCTGATCTTCACTTAAATCTATCAAAAAACAAAAATATTGCACAGATTTTTCTAAAATTTGAATTGTATTTATTTTTTCAAAATATAAGTGACTTTTCCAAATGTGGTCAGGATCGGTCCATTTTTCGACATAGTCCCAATATAAATATAGCATGCGATATGAACTTTTTCATATCTGCAGCCAAAAAAAAAAAATACTAATGCCACTCAAATTTGTTTTATGCTTATATTCTATATCGAATTAGTTGGACCGAAGAGACAGGATTTCTAAACCATAAATAAATTGGTTTAATTTTTTAATATTTAAAACTTGATTTTGTTCAACTAAATCCAAAAGTCGCGTGCCATAAATTCGCCATCACTGCCCTGCGTTTAGAGAAAAGGCCATAAACTAAATTTGTGTGGCACTGTTATTAATTTTTTTGCTTTCATTTATAAACAACCTCATATATTATATGGGGATTACGTCGAAAAATGGACCGATCCGGACCATATTTGGCAAAGTCACCTATTTTGTGCAAAAGCATACAAAAACTATGTTTGAGAAAAATCTTTTTGATAGATTTAAGTGAAGATCGGGAAGCATCTTTATATGGGTCTATTATTCAAAGTTGTCATATAGAGGTTATTTTTGGACAACTGATTAATGGGTGTCAGAAACACACACAAACCAAATATATGTGGCATTGTTAACAATTTTTTTTTTTATATAATTTTAGAATTTTCTATCTTAATCTTAACCATTTACTACCTATGGAGGCTTGGGGAACGGGGTCTTTCACAGAGGTTCAAAGCTCTCTGTCTGCTATCCACTTGGGGATAGCAAGAAGCGATTCCTCTGCGTGAAATTCCCAAGCAGCTCACGACTTCCGGTCTAATACCAAGTGTTCCCTGGTAATGTCATACAGGCACCCGTCTGTTGGCAGCCAAAGTGAGAAGGCATATATTACTGGTAACCTGAATGGCATGTTATCACCAATGCGTCTCAGGAAATTAGGCGACAATCGTAATAACAACAATCGCTGAAGCTCAGTATTTTTTCAACATAGTATGGATGGCGGCTTCAAGCTGGCGGCTTCAAGCTGGCGGTCCCAGCACCATCATTGGACACAGTGGACCAATCATCCACTTGCCCGAAACTCAAACGATTAATGAAACTACTACAGGAGAAATAATAGCAATACCCCACACATCGATGACAATATTTGGCACACGAAAACGGATAAGAATTGGACAATGGAACGTAAGAACGCTTAGCGAAGCGTCAAGGCTAGCACAAGTAGAGGCAGAAATGTTGAAGCTTAATGTTGCGATTTTAGGTATTAGTGCAATGCGATGGTGCGGAAATGGTCAAATAACATCGGCTAATGGAAACGTTGTGTTATATAGCGGTAAAGAAAGCAGGAGAGAAAGCGGGGTAGCATTTGTAATATCCAAAGAGCTAAGTTCATGGAATCCTATAACAGATCGTATTATTACAGCCCGGTTTTTCAGTAAAGTTGGAAAATACATTAGCATCGTGCAATGCTATGCACCCACAGAGGATGCCGACGACCTAACAAAAGATGAATTTTACAATCAAATAATAGCTACTGTTAACAAAATAGCAAACCGTGATATACTTATCCTAAGTGGTGATTTTAATGCCCAGATTGGCAATGACAACCATGGTCTAACCCATATCATGGGAACACATGTCCTGGGAACTAGAAATAAGAATGGTGAACGTTTTATAGAGTTTTGTCAGACATTCCAACTCGTGATCGGCATATACACAAATACACAAATACACATGGGAATCCCCAGACGGTCAGACACGTAATCAAATAGATCACATTTGTATCCGCCGCAAATGGAGAGGGTCTCTAATAGATGTACGCACCAAAAGAGGTGCCGAATTATACAGCGACCACGAGCTAGTGGTAGCTACAATAAGAATACAACTTAAAAAAATGTATAAAAGAAACCAACAGATAACACACAAACGCCTTGATGTCAACAAATTGAGAGTTAAAGAGAAAAGGGACGAAGTTGGGGAAGAACTAAGGGAATGTGTTCAATCAGAAAACACTTCCTGGGAAGCAACGTGTCACAAGATTAGGGATATTGCCAAAGATAAAATAGGTTATAAACAAAAGACAGAAAGGAAATTATGGTTATCCGATAACACCTGGAAACTTATTCAAGAAAGAAATTAGTTGAAACAACAAAAACTTGAAAATCCCTACTATAAACCACAATACAGCGCAGTGGCAAAAGCCGTAAAGAGATCAGCCCGAAATGATAAAAGGAAGTATTTAGAATCTATCGCCAGTGATGCAGAAAGAGCTGCAGGGTCAAACAATATGAAAGAGCTACATCAGATAATAAATCGTCTATCAAATCAAAATATGAATCGTAATCATGCTATAAAGGACTCTGGTGGTCAGCTTCTGACAAATACTGAAGAACAGACCAGAAGATGGAAGCAACACTTCGAGGAAATAAGCAACATTACTTATGATGAAATTCCGGAAAGCTCTCAGAATATCGATTCACATACAATAATCAACAAGGCAATAACCACAGAACACCCAAGCATCGAAGAAATTAAGTGTGCTATCTCAAAAATAAAAAAGAACAAGACGCCGGGTGAAGACGGAATCCCTCCAGAGATACTTCAAACGAAACCAACGATAGCGGCAGAAATGGTATACCCATATATACGTGATGCTTGGATTAATGAAGAACTTCCTAGTACTTGGACTAAAGGTACAATAATTAAACTACCGAAAAAGAACGACCTAACTGTGTGTGATAATTGGCGAGGTATCACACTGCTTAACACAATATATAAGGTCATTGCGATAATAATAAACAACCGACTGCAGCATGTTGAAAAGGCATTACGACACGAACAAGCTGGTTTTCGTCCTCATCGTAACTGTGTAGACCAAACCAACACTCTTCGTGTTATAATAGAACAATGCGCACACCATTGTATTTAGTTTTTATTGACTTCAAAAAAGAAGTCATGAAGTCATGTTAAAGCTCTGCAGGAAAAAAGGGGTATCGTATGGGACTTTCAAAAACATGTAGAAGATTTGGATTTCGCTGACGATATTTACCTCATGTCACATAATTTTAACGACATGCAGAGCAAAGTGAATGATCTGGGAACACTGGCAAAAGAAGTTGGATTAGAGATAAACATTTCGAAAACACATGCAATGCGAATCAACAACACAATCGATAACCACATTCTAATACAAAACCAACGCATACAATATGTTAACTCATTCTGCTACTTATGATGTATAATGTCGATAGACGGCGCCGTGGAAGAAGATGTGACAAACAGGCTGAAAAAGGCAAGATCAGCCTTTGGCCGCTTGAATAGAACTTGGCGGTCACCCCAAATCTCGAAGAAGACAAAGATTCGAATATTTAACGCATGCGTGAAATCAACTCTTCTGTACGGTAGCGAAACCTGGCTGACGACAAGCGTAATAGTACAGAGACTTCAGGTCTTTATAAATAAATGCCTGCGAATAATTTGTCGCATCTTTTGGCCGAAAACAATAACCAATACTGATCTTTGGAGATTGACGAACGAGGTAACTATAAATTGCCAAATAACAAAAAGAAAGTGGAAATGGATAGGGAACACATTAAGAAAGCCAAACGGTAGCATCACGAGGACTGCTTTAGAATGGAATCGTCAAGGCAGCCGCCGCCCCGGTCGTCCAAAGAACTCTTGGCGCAGAACACTTAACCAAGAACTTAAAATATTAAATAAAACTTTTGATGAAATTAAAATTATATGTAACGATAGATTAAGTTGGAATAATCTTGTAGAAGCCCTATGTTCTCAAGTGGAATGAATAAAGAAAAAAAAAAACCTATGGAGGCTCCGTGGTTGGTTTTATTTTTCCGATTTTAAATATCAAGGCAATCACTCGTAGTTATATTTGAAGTTAAAACTTATGATCAAACAGATCAGCTTTCTCAGTTGTATAAACTAGTCCAGTATACAAATTATAATTATCTATTCTCACTTGCATACAGAATTTTTTTACTTCGATTTGCTAAGCGTGTTAAGGTATTTACGGTTTGTGTTTAATATTTGGTCTGAAATTACCCATTTAACCTTCAACCCACCAAAAAAAAAAAAGATCGCTGATCTAACATCCTAAGTCTATATACACAAGATTTCTGTATATCTATGCTAATATAATTAAGAAGTAATGCGAGTTTGCTTGTTAGTTTATAGGAGGTAATCTCCATAACTACTCACCTGATCTTCGTGAAATTTCCGCAGTGTCTTACTGAGGATAAGGGAAGTGCTATAGGATATAATTTTTTTAATACTTTTAGTGGCCGCGGCACCACCCATACAAAGTAAATTCGTAATATCATATATATTGAATGCTATGATAAGGAAAGCTGTGCAAATTTGTGAGAGGTTACCAATTATTAGTGTTAGTAGGGATCGGATAAGTGGGCATGGCAACTTCCATACAACTCAATATCATATATTGCGAATACTATGACAGAAACAGCTTTGAAAATTTGTCTTATGTCATCTGTAATTAACGTGTATAGTAACACAAAAAATGGGCATGATCGGACAGAGGGGAGTGGCACCCCCATACAAAGTAAATATTAAATGTCTTATATCTGAAGTAGTGTAATAGTGAGAGCCTTGGGACTTTGCGTAAGCCCTTTCAGTTCGATGGGGGGTATCGAAGAACACGGGTTATATCTAGTTGTTAACAAAAATCTGTTTTATCTAAAACAAAACTTATAAACATTATTTTTCATATTATACAGATAAAAACTAGATAAATATAAGACCCTAGATGTAAACCGGTGTGCTTCGCTATCGCCTTCTCCCCCCATCGCCACTTTTTAAACATTTTGGAAACTATAACTTCGTAAGGTATTCAATCACAAAATTTTGATCATGTGATCATGACCTTGGACAAATAAAATTCAGCTACATTCATACATTGTTAAAATCTGTATGATAATTTGGATCTAATAGCAATTTAAGTCGATCTCATAGTTGGTCATTTGTATAGGGACTAGATCCGAATATGCACAGCTTTTCACCAATTTCAACAGCGTTTTTTCTATTGCCGCTAGAAAGATATATATTAAATTTCATCAAGACATATTCATATTTGCGATCTGCAAACCTGATTACAAGGGTTACATGAACACACAGACGGACGGATAGACAGACATCGCAAAATCGATTTAGAAAATGATTGGTATAATAAAATACGGGTCTAAGTAAACAAACATCAACTCAAAGTCATTATACCCTGACCACTAGGACGGGTCGATTTGTAGTTAGGAAAAAAAAAATCGCTCAAGTGACAAGGAAAATCATATTCTAGGGATCAAAATAAGAAACTTTGCCCAAGGAACCATACCTCTAAAATGATTTCTGATGTCCCGACTTTTGACCTGTCTGTCTGTCTGTCTGCCATGGGGCAACCCCATTCCCCCTCATGCAATTGATCTGAGACTTGGCACATAGTCTTGTTGTGAATACAGATTAATTTTGGGGTAGTCACGCAGAGTCACGCATAGTCACGGAGTGATCTAAAAGTTATTTACCCTCATCTGATCGATCTTTTTGAATAACATAACATAGTCAAGGCGTATGATTATTGTTTATTAGCAGAGTAGAAGATACGTATACGTATGAGTGTTAATTTTAATATTAAATCAAACATAGTGAGCCCAATTCTAAACAAAAAATGGTGATTTTTTGAAATGTTTGTATGGTGAACCTCCAGGGGGCTACACTGGGATGGGTGGGTCGGCCCTCCAAAGTTTGTGGAGGTCGATCATACATTTGGACTCAATTGGGGCACTCTAAATGGGTCAAAGTGAGACAGACAGACAGGTCAAAAGTCGGAACATCAGAATTCGTTTTAGAGGTATGGTTCCTCGGGCAAAGTTTCTTAATTTGATCCCTAGAATACGAGTTTCCTTGTCACTTGGGCGATTTTTAAATCGAGCCGCCCTACTGACCACATAGGGTATAAAAACATACAAATAGCCTAAAAGAGTTAAATAACAGCATAAAATAACATTTACAAATCATGTACAACTAACACATTTATAAACTACGATGATTCATTTTCAAGCGCTCGAATCATATATCTTAATGGAATTATAACAAAACTCCCTTCCATTTATATTCACAACGAGATTTTTATATTTATATAATGCATTTATTTTTTGTTTCTGTCACGATTTCTTGACAATTCTGTTTGCATTTACTTTAACAACTCTTTCATGGGTATCACTTTTAATTCATGGAAAATTTATGTCATTGACTGCAATAAAAAAATATAAAAATAAATTATGATGAATATAAGTGAATGGTAAAACTGAATGTTTGCACTTAAATGAGTACCAACGTAAGGAAATACACACAAACTTGCATGTACTTAATACTTCTTGATAATGATGATGACGACGATGTTGAAGATGACGATAGTGATGAGTTTACTACTCTAGATGTACACCAAAAGATGATAACTTTATACGTACATACATGTGTGCGTTAAAGAGAAACGAAACATAATGCATACAATACATATTAACTTATGAAATTAAATACGTAAATGAATGTATGTATGTGTGTATATTAGGGTGGAGCGAACAATTTGAAAGGCAATCTCTTGAATTTGGCTCTAAGCGGGTTCTATGAGTATACACACAGAAAAAAGCTTGGTTGGAAAAGCGGTTGCAACTAGAAAAATTTGTTAAAGCAATACGAATTTTTATTTTAATTCTTTAATTTTTAAAAATGCAATAGATATTCTATAAATAAATACAACTCAATTAAATTTAGGGTATCTATAACAACAAAATTAGTTCCGTTTACCAATCATATTCTTTACACAAATTTCTAACCTAATTTAATTGAAGCAACCTAATAAAACCAAGAATAACATGTCTTAATCCTAATTATTGACGACTGTAACTACTAATTCAATTATATCAACATATTTCAAACCGTTTAAAAGATATTGTAACAAAAAATTTGTTAGAGTGGTACCAATAAAATTTGCATTAAGAATTATTTTTCGGTTATAACAAAAGAAACACAAATTTGTAACCTCTTTTGGTATTTCTAGCCGAAAGGAAATTGTATGAATCAATTTCTGTTGTAAATACCAAAACAGATAAAAATATGATTAGCCAGACCAACTTTGATTTATATTGTATTTGTCAAAAAGCAGACTTTTATATATAACGTGAATATTTCATTTAGCATTTCAAAATCAATCATAACGTGTAAAAAAGTGTCAAATTATTTAAAAAAAAAAATAGATTTTTTACGATTGAATGATATTGGCTTTGCATCTGATATGCCTTTTAATGTCAAGGAAAATTTAACACCCCGGAATTTTAAAATATATGTATATTGAAGCTGTAAAACTTTGGAAAGGCAAGAAACTATTTTGTGTTTATTCTATGCGTGGCATTGTTTTTATCAAAATGAACCAGTCAGATGAACCGCAGCGGCTCAATTGCATTGATGATATTTATAGCTTATTTCGAAATGAAAATTCTGATGAGTAGTCAATCACGTATATTATTTTTTTCTAAAATTATATATTTGTATTTCTTATGTTTTATTATTTTGTTGGAAACATTATACCTTAAATTTTTTTATCATATTTATCATTCATATTTAAATTACGTCTTTATGGAACCAATTTTTATAATATCAATTTCAAGATCAATTTTAATATTACCAAACTTTTTTTGTATTCGATATATTCACCTTTATCATTCTTAATTAAATCATATATAGATATATCTAAGTTTTGTAATACCAAGTTTATAATCAATATTAATGTTAACACACAATTTACTTGCGTTGCACTCAGCTCTGTAATATATGTGGAACAATTTATATAATCTGAGGGTGAGTTCCAAATTCAATGCACATAGCATGATTCGTATTTTTTCCAAATTTAAAACTGGCTTAAACGTTGTTCATATTAATGCGCAAAGCTTACAAATAAAAATAGAAGAGTTCCGTTACATATTTGAGTCTTCCAACATCGATGCGGTATGCATTTCAGAAACATGGTTCAATGCCAGGGTCAGTGATGACTGTTACAGATTTCGGGGATATAAGCTCTTCAGAGTGGATAGAAAATAAAAAAAAGGGTCATAAGGATAAAAAAGCAGGTGACGTTGCCATATATGTGAAAAATAATGCAAAATGTAGAAATAATAAGTAAGAAAATTATAGTCGGTCTAGACCGACTATACGATACCCTATACCATGCGTTTAGAAACCCCATCTCTTAGGCCCAACTAACTGGACATAGAAAATAAGCTAAAACCAAATTTGAATGAGATTTTTATTAATTTTTTTGGCTGCAGATATGAAAAAGTTCATATCAGATGCTATATCTATATAGGGACTAGGTTCAAAAATGGACCGATCCTGATCATGTTTGGTAAAATCTCTTGTACTTTGCAAAAATATATACAAACAAAATTTGAGAAGAAGCAGTGCAATATTTTTTTTTTTTAGTAGATTTAAGTGAAGATCGGGAAGCATCTCTATATGGTGTCAACGGGATCATTTTTGGACTACTCATTAATGGATGTAATGAACGCATACAAACCCAATTTGAGTAAGATCTATATGACAATTTGGATCCTACGGCAATTTATGTCGATTTCATATGGGTAATTTGTATGGGGGCTAGGTCTGAACACGGACCGATTCTCACCTATTTCAATAGCGTTCATCCCATGGCCGATAGAAGCTTATATACCAAATTTTGCCAAAATATATTCATATTTGCGACCTGCAGTTTGATTACAAGCTTTACATGGACACACAGACGGACGGACGGACGGACGGACGGACGGACATTGTTAAATCAACTCAGAAAGTGATTCTGATTCGATCGGTATAATTAAAGATGGGTCTAGGTCAAATATTTTTGGTTGTTACAAACAGCAGCACAAAGTCATTATACCCAAACCACATAGTGGTATAGGGTATAAAAACTTAGTGAAGTAATTGAAATATTAAAACCAAATTATATATGGGTCTCCATCGATGAGACTACAGACATTGAAGGCCGGTTTGTTACTAACATTATCGTTGGTATTTTAAGGTAGTAAAATTAGTTTAACCAAATCACGCTACAATTGCTCGAGCCTTTAACGACTCAATTTCATTATATGCGATAACTTTAACAAAAAGCAAATAATTTTGTATGCGACTGATGCTGCTCCGTATATGGTGAAATCTGCAATTTTTTTAAAAGTTTTTTACCTTAAAATGATTCACGTTACTTGTTCGGCCCATGCCATGCACCGCATTGCGGAGGAAATCAGAAATCAATTTGAAAACGTAGACCTTTTGACTTCTTATGGAAAAAAAAAATATTTCCTAAAGCACCATCACGAGTTGCTATATTAAAAGAAATGTATCCAGAACTTAATCTTCTACCTCAACCTGTAATAACCAAATGGGGAACATGGATAGAGGCTGTCGTATAATATGCCAACAACTTTGATCAATTCAAGGATGTTGTGGGAACTTTAAACGAAGAAGACGCAGTAGCCATAAAGAAAATAAAGATTTGAGATTTGCAGTCCAGTCAGTTGGTATTTGTTAGTTCTAATTATTCATTCCTTGTTAACGCAGTTAGTAAACTGCAAGAATATAATTCATTATCAAGCCCAGTAAAACTAATTGACGAAGCTATTAACAAAATTAATGTGGTGCGAGGCGAAGTTGGTGAAACAGTTCGGCGAAAATTAGATAAGGTCATCAAAAAAATTATTAATTTAATGCTATCAAACAAATTTCTTGCATTTTTTCTTTAAGCCCTTGTGATGAAAACGTAAAAAAAGAATATTGCTTAAAACAATTGTCGTCATTTAAAAATGCACCAATCACATCCGTGGATGCTGAGCGGTCTTTTTCGATGTCTAAAAGCTTTTTAAGAACAAATAGGTTGAATTTTACTTTTTAAAACATAAAGCAACATTTATTTATCTCTATAAATAAAAATTTAGTTTAATTTTTGTTAATCTTTATAAACAATGTATTTACACTGGCGGTCACGAAAACCGCACCACTCCAAAAAAAAATCATGATATTATGAAATCGTTTAAGTTTGCTCTTAAGAAAATGTTATTTTATGTAATTTGAAGAAAATTCAATTCAAGCACAAGGTAAAAATAAGAAATATATTTCTGGAAGTTGTATATATGTTAGTTTTTGCAAAAAAAAAATTCATCTGCGGAAAAATCAAAATTTTTATAAGTTTGTTTTTAAATTAATTTTTAGTATAGAACTGCTTAATATCTCTTAACAATAATTTTTTTTAATAAAAGTAACATCAAATTACGAAAAAAAAGTACATTAGTTTGATTTTACTCCTCTTACAGGTCAACAAGGACCTTCATGGTTCCTTCGTTAATAACGCTGTATCATACGCATTGTACAGCTGAAATCAATTTTTCGTTTTCGGGTTTTTGATCAGTAGCTTTGCGTTTTATTACGTACCATAAGTGAAGTGGTGTGATTTTCATGACCGCCAGTGTATTTCTCTTTAAGTGAACAAAGTGTCTGAATTTAAATATGATTTAAATAAAAATTTAAAAAAATATATTTTTTTAATTTTAAGTGGATATTTTAAGATTTTTAGCGCAAATTTTAGTCGCGTAAAACACACTTTTTTAGTGCATGAAGTTCCTGTCTCTGGTTATAACAAAAAAAAAAAAACACAAATTTGTAACCCCTTTTGGTATTTCTAACCGAAAGGAAATTGTTTGAATCAATTTCTTTTGTAAATACCAAAACAGATAAAAATATGATTAGCCAGACCAAATTCTTTGATTTGCATTGTATTTGTCAAAAAAAAAAAATAAATAAAATGTAATAAAGAAAACTTTTATATATAACGTGAATATTTAACTTGGCATTTCAAAATCAATCATAACGTGTAAAAAAGTGTCAAATTATTTAAAAAAAAAATTGATTTTTGAATGGTGTAAAAGAATTATTATTATGAATTGAACCTAGAGATGCATTCAGTCCACATGGTATGAATTTTTTCTAGGTCTTTATAGTTATAGCTTAGAACAATAATCTGCCATTCAAAATCGCATTCCCTTCCTTCTGCAAAGGTGGATATGTACAGATACTCAGAACACATTTGAGCAGATTTACTTAGTTCTCGATTGCCATATTCCAACTAATAAATACTTCCATTAGTAATTGTCAGGCTTTTGTTGCAGCAGATGTTCTATAAACGAATAAAGTCAAGGATCGGACCAGCTCCGAAATAAATTCATAATACTTACCAATGCTTTCATTTTCCGGTTAGAATATCGCAGTCGTTATTGCAAAGTTGACCAATTACCCGAGGAGATTATTATTGAATCACTTTTCCATCACTTGTGGTAAAACAAAAGATCGCAAAAATAAACGTGGTAATTAAATTGCAGACAGAGAACATCATACAGGATATACGAACAACTATTTAAATTTATAAAAAATGCATTTTAAGGCCTAAACCAAATATTACTGTTCCATATTAGTTCGGTTTAAGTAGCTCTACTACAAATTTCCAATGCTTCCGAATTGAGTTTGCAACGATTTGACATTGGTATACAAATAACCAATATAGAACCTTTTTTATACATAGTGTCCACAGTTTCCATAAATGTGTAAAATATTGAATGTAATGTGTATAATGTTATTCAGTAAATGTCTTTAGGATATGTAAAAGACGTCACTTAAAACAAATTTTGTGTCCAATTTTGTATTATATTCACATCCTATATGAAACTGGGTAACAATGTCATTACTAACATTGCCTTATGATCTAACCATTTTTTAACCTAAAATAAATTATAAATGAACGGAGCTTTAATAATCATATTTTTTTTAATAATACTAAAAATAATAACAATAATAATATATTTATTAATAATATCTTTTTTTTTAGAAATAGTCGTACTAATCATGAATGATATCAACATCAATATTATATTTCTGTGGTTTTCTAGAATAACCACGTATGTTATAAAATCAAAATGTTCAGGGGAGCCAAAAAACGATATTTTGAAATTATGGGCTCGACATAAAGATTTTAGAGCTTTTTATTTAACAGTCCTGTAGATGTGGGCAATAAATACTTTATATAAAATTCTGAGTCAAAACTCTTCAGAAGAATAGATCATAGAGAAGGACGAAAAAAAACAATATGTAAATTACACTTAAGGTGTGTGCAGATAAAACAACTGATGTCGACAAACGTTGTTTTCTTTGAAAAAGAAAACTACCAATGCAACCACCCATGTAGACATAAGTTGTTGTTGCTTGAAAAATAGATTTTTTTGTTCGTCTACAAAAAGTTAACGGGACTTAGGATGAGAATATAACAACTTATCATGAATAATTGTGACAAAAAATATCAGAAATAAACACACAAGTTTTTACAAGTGGTTATAAACTGAAAACTAATCCAAAATTATTTTGCATTTTTTCATTAATAACAACGTATGTCGCTATATGTCGTTTTCTGAGAAAATAATTTGTCAGCGATCACACGTAGGTTGACATACGTCGTTAGTGCTGCAAGTTAATTTAATAAACATTTAAGTAACGTCGTTATTTAGAGAAAAAGCTTAGAAATGGTCAATATTTAAAAAACAAAAATTGGACACATGTAAAGAGCGTTAAAAATTAATATATTTGGCGTCGTTAACTCAAAACTGGCAAAAATTGACATATTGGTTACTCCTGAAAACCACAGATTTTGCAGTTATATCAGAGAACAGCTTGCAATCAGAAATTAATATTGCTGTCAAATGTAGATAGCACTTTTTGAATATAAGCCCTCGATTACCTTTATATGAATACTAGATGTAACCCGGTGTGCTTCGCTACATCCTCCCCCTCCCCCCTTCCGAATCGTTATAATAATACAGTAATTCAGATATATCACATTTAATATTAAGTTTGTGTGGGGGTACTACGCGCATTTGCCTAATCCCGCCCATTTTTTTTGTCTGACTACTCACGTTAATAATAGATGACCTGAGACAAATTTGCAAAGCTCTCCCTATCATAGTACTCAATATATATTATATTAAAAATTTATTTTGTATGGGAGGTGCCACGCCCACTAAAAATATTAAAAAAAAATTAAAGCTTGTAGCACTCCCATATGCGGAGTAAGACTATGTGAAAATTTCAGGAAGATCAGATGAGTAGTTACGAAAAGTACCTCCTACAAACAAACAAACAAACAAATATTGTCTCTTTATTATGTTACTATAGATTATTAGTATAGATTTTTTTATTTCAATGCTTGCTGATGCTGTTATAAAATGTTTTTTTTTCATTCGGTACAACAATTATCAGATTTCTCGGCGTTTCTACTCTGGAGCAAGGTACATGTAGCTGCCCATGAGAAGAAAATGGATTATCCATATTAGATCTGGTAACACTTAACTATTGGCCTTGAACTTAGAATATCATTTGGCAATTTTTCATTTTAGCGATTTCTGATTTTGCCCATTTTTGATTTTGAAGATTTTTTTTTGGCGATTTTTATTTTTCGCGATTTTCGGTTTTGGCGATATATTTTCCACGACAAATCACATTGATAACTAATGTACTTGTCAAAAGACTGTCGCTTTCGTAGTACTTCATATTTTTTATATAGGAGGTGCCACGCCCACTAATCCCATCCCGCCCAATTTTTATTGGACTACTGACATTAATATCTGATGGACTCGTGCAAAATGTGGAGTCTTTCCCTTTTATAGTACACCACGTATATGATAT
The DNA here is from genome assembly GCA_963682025.1 of Cordilura impudica. Classification (NCBI taxonomy): domain Eukaryota; kingdom Metazoa; phylum Arthropoda; class Insecta; order Diptera; family Scathophagidae; genus Cordilura; species Cordilura impudica. Next base: position 72,055,470 of record OY821519.1, on the reverse strand, counting down.
TAGATATCTACTTTGCATGGGCGGTGCTACGCCCACTGCTTCGATAACGCCCATTTTTTTGTTCGACTAATCATACAAAGAACCTATGTGCTCACGCAAAGCCAAAAACCTCTCTCTTTTGCAGTACTCCAGATATATGACATTAAATAGTTTCTTTGCATGAGGACTGCCACGCCCATTGGTGTGAACCCGCCAATTTTTAGACCGACTACTCATACTAAGATCTGATGGGGTCGTGCAAAGTGTCAAAGCTTCCCTTTTTAGTACACCAGTTATATGATATTATATATTTACTTTGTATGGGCGGTACCATGCCCACTGCTCCGATCACGCCCATTTTCTGTCCAACTAATCACATAAATAACTTATGGGCTCACACAAAGTCCCAAGACTCTCACTACTACAGTACTTCAGATATATGTATAGCATTTTATATTTACTTTGTATGGCAGTTGCCACGCCTATTGGTCCGATACTGCCCACTTTTTGTTCGACTACTCACATTAATAAAAGGTGAAACCAGACAAATTTGAAAAGCTATCTTTATCAGCGTACTCGAGATATATAATATTGAATAATTACTTGTATGGCAGGTACCACGCCCACTTGTCCGATCCCGCCTATTTCGGCGTAGCCACTAATATTAACAATAGGTGACCTCACACAAATTTGCAAAGCTCTGCCAGTCATAATACTCAATATATGTGTATGATATTAAAAATTTACTTTGTGTGGGAGGTGCCACGCCCACTAAAAGTATTTAAAAAATTATAGCCTATAACGCTTCCCATATCTGCAGTAAGACTCTGTAAAAATTTCAGGAATATCAAATGAGTAGTTACGGAGATTACCTCCTACAAACAAACAAACAAACACACATTACCTCTTTATAATATTAGTATAGATTTTGAGTCAAAAATATTCAGAAGAATAGATCCGAGAGAAGGACGAAGAAAACAATATCTAAATTACACTTAAAGTGTGTGCAGATAAAACAACTTATGTCGACAAACGTCGTTTTCTTTGAAAAAGATAATTACCAATGCAACCACCCATGTAGACCTAAGTTGTTGTTGTTTGAAAAATAGATTTTTTTGTTCGTCAACAAAAAGTTAACGGGACTTAGGATGAGAATATAACAACGTATCATGAATAATCGTAACAAAAAATAACAGAAATAAACACACAAGTTTTTACAAGTGGTTAATCCACTGAAAACTGAAACTAATCCAAAATTATTTTGAATTTTTTTATTAATAACAACGTATGTCGCTATGTGTCGTTTTCTGAGAAAATAATTTATCAGCGATCAAACGTAGGTTGACATACGTCGTTAGTGCTGCAAGTTAATTTAATAAACATTTAAGTTACGTCGTTATTTAAATAAAAAACTCAGAAATGGTCAATATTTAAAAAAAAAATGGAACACATGTAAAGAGCTTTAAAAATTAATATATTTCATCGTTAACTCAAAACTTACAAAAATGTACATAGCGGTTATTCCAGAAAACCACAGATTTGACAGTTATATCAGAGAATGGTTTGAAATCAAAAATTAATATTGCTGTCAAATGTAGATAGCTCTTTTTGAATATAAGCCCTCTATATACCTGTATATGAATATAATAATTCTGAGAAAAAAAACTTAAACTAGGACACATTTTGAGTACCCCACGGGTTAATTTCTAAAAATAAGACCAGAGTATTATTTTTTGGAATTATTAAAATATTATCAACAGCTTTTATCGATACCATTCTACAAATATATATTATTTCGATATTTTGTTTTAAAAAAATTTAAATATCCCTAAATTTGACTTTTGACCTTAAAGAGGGACAATTTATGGTGTTTCAATTTAACCTTAATTTACACGATTGATAACACGTATCAAGTAGTATAATATTTTGACAAATAATATTTGACATATGAAAACACCAAAAAGATGTAGCCTAAAAGTTTTAAAAGTATGAAAAATCAAATTTTTCTTCAAATCCGCTGAAATAAAAACGCTGCCCTCGCCAAATTAAAGACAGAATTCCTACAATATTTGGCTTTGTTAAGCACATATATTTCTTTAATAAGACTCTGGAGCTCAATCGTTGATTTCGGAAAATTTCTTGAACAAAATTTTTTAAAAAGATAAATTGGAGATTTTGAAATAGTGCTTAAAAATACGTACCAATTTGACATTAATTTACAATGGCATAACAATAGAGGAGGTGTAAAAGACTTTACGTGAGATCATTTTGGGCTCAGGACAAGGTAAAAATGTTGTTGTTGTTGTAAATCATTTCAATGTCTTTAAAAATGAGAGCTCGATTTTCTTAATCAAGTGGTCTGCGGCGCATTTATTGCCTGGGGAACTTGATATAACTTGGCTGTTTTTCAACCGAAAATAGATTTTGTTGTTTTATTAGAAAGATAATTTACTCCTAATTAAGGTTTATTTACTAATTTAATTGAAGCGCAATTATTAATATCAAAATTTTTGTGAAAAATAATTTTTTTTTATTTTTTTTTCATATAAATTTATATTCGAACTTTGAACTCAATGCGCGTCCAGAAGGCGTTGTCCGATTTGGCTCAAAATTTTTGCACTAAAATTTTAGATCCAGTGTCACAGTAAGCCGACCCGCACACCTCAAAATTCGATCAAGCATTTTTTTTCATACAAACCGCTTTCACCCTAATATGCACTTATTCCTATTCCAATTATTATTTTTTGTCTGTTTAACTTCCTCTTTGTTTTATTTATAAATATAATTCTTTATAAAACTCACACTTATGCATATTACTCTATACAAAGATATAAGCATACGTAAGGATAAATTTTTATTTTAAACATAAGATTGTAAACAAAAACCCACTTACTGCTGATAAACTTTATGCTTGTGAGTGATGTAAATTAAAATGTAATCAGTTAAAGTGATTTAAGTGGCTTTTATTACTGATGTGAGTTTTATTCTTTTGCATGTGTTTTAATTTTATGATCAAAGAATGAATTGTTTACACTGAGGATATAATCATACGGCATTTTTTCTTATAACTTTAATTTATAATGGATATAATGGATAAAATGGATATTTTTTAAATTAAAAACAAAATTATATGCATTATTGGATAATTTAAAGTGCAATTGACTATAGTGTAAAATAAATGTTGAAAAAAATCCAAGAGAGTTACAAAAATAAGAATTTATGCTATCGCATTATTTTTGGATATGCTCTGTAATAAAAATAAAATGAGCTTAGTCTTTTTTTGCTGAAGTGCAATTTTGTTTCGTTATCTTTTTATTTTTCAAATATTTAAATAAAAACTGAAGACAGGTTCATTTAAAATGAGAATTTTTTCATAATATCTAAATATTTTGCTTTTTTTTCATTAATTTGAAGTAAAATACAATAACCTAAATATTTCAACCGCTTCAGAAAATTTAAAATGAAACCATTTATTATCCAAAGATGTGAAAGATTTATTTATAAAGAACCGCAAAAATGTTCTTACATAAAATAAATTAACCCAAAAATATGAAATTTCTTGGTCAGGACCAAGAAAAGTAGGGGAAATGTATGAAAAACTAGATTTAAATGAAAGTTTTAGGAAATTATTTGGCAGAATATGCAAAACTTTTTAGCGCTATGACCATTATTTGCAGTGTTGGTTGAAAAAAAAAAAAGAAAACACATTTTCTTCACCTTCACATTTGTCACCCGAACCATACTCAGAAGGCTTTCTGGAATTCCTTTGCAAAGAAAAATCAATTGAACTCAATTGAGAGTGTGGTGTGAGGCTTCTCAATAGCTAAAGTCCAAAAACATAACCCATGATGTTAAGCATGATGGAGGAAGTCTAATGGTATGGGGATATTTTTCTTCATCAAGTATACCAAGTCTGGTCAAAGTTGATTCCCAAATGACTGGACCGCATTATCGAACTGAACAAAATGCAGCTATCCGCTGTTAAACTGGTTGTCCAATAAATTTGTGTTACCAACTCATAGTTGTAAACCTTAAAAAAAAAAACACCCTTTAGAAATGCTGAGGAAATGTGCTCAGGTGAATTAATCTTTCAGCAAAATAATGACTCCAAGCGCACGAGTAAGTGGGCAAACAACTATTTTAATTGCTATTCAATTATTTATTACTAGCGGATTCCAGCGCTCGAAATTCGAGTGCAATTTCTAGGCAGCTTTATTTTTCAAGTTAGCCAATTCACAAACCAACACTCTTATGGTTTATTATTATTATGAACGAAGAAAACAAACTCATTAACAAATTTAATAAACACATACATAGCATATATATAAATTTATGTATGTGTTAGTAGCAACTTTAAATGCAATTTACTAAAAATAAAGGAAAAATTTGGAAATCTGGAAAACAGCTAAAAAGAAATACCTTTCAAATAATATACGTTTGGCCAAAATCGGGATAAAATGGTAGAACAAAACATCGGTCACAAGAAATCGCCTAGCCTATTAATAATATAGATTACGTACAAATATTTCTACATTTTGGGAGAACATGGAATCCGAATTCCTGAAACTAATATCAAAAAGCTTTTAGGCCATCATCAGCATTTTATTAACTTTGTGTTTTTTATAAAAATATTTTGTTGATGCATTTTATTTTTTCGAAAAAAAATCTTATAATTTTTTTTTTAGCTTTCTTTCGATTTATGAAAAAAATAAGTCTAACATTCATGTTTTTGGCTTTTGGGTAATTCCATAATTTTTATTGCTACAATTTCAAAGAAAAGCTTACGAAAATATGACAATAGTTTGTTAAAAGTATTTTTGAATATTTTTATAGTCCCTGTTTTTCCAGTAAGAAAGGAAAAGTGTAGTTAAGTAATTTTGAAAATAAAGGTATTGTCATGTCTGTCACATTACGAGGTATTTCTTTTTAGTATATTTTATTTTATAATTCATGTTTTTATATGCTTTATTAATAAACTAGCTCTTACATTAACTATAAACAGCTGTTTCTTATTTGACATACAAATAACTTCAGAGGGTTTCTGTGTTTTACAAACATCCTCTGAAATGATGTCTGTTTATTGTCATGTCTGTCACGAATGCTTTTAACACACAATTATTAATAACTATTATACTTTCTCATTTTACTGTAAAATATTGGATTAGTTAGCCTTTTGTATTTTATGGAAAATTAAATATTTGAAAAGTTTTCAATACTAAAATGAAATTAAATTACATTTTCTTCAAAGAAGGAAACATACATACTTTGAGCTCCACTCTATTTTTTAAAATAATTGTTGCCGATTATTTTCCCCAAACTTGTGCTTAATTTATTTTTTATTCAATGAGTAAAATTAGATGAATTATTTTGAGTTTGATATTTTTATACTTATATTTTACTAGTATATCCTATGTCGTGCTTCGCTACAACTTGCCGAGACTTATTGCCATTATTAAATAGTTAGTAAAACATATATCTATTTATTTGATTTATTTTATTTTTTTAATTCACTGCTTGTTGATATACAATATATATATTTTTTTTTGTTTTCCATTCGGTATAAAAGTTATGAAATTTTCCTGCCAATAAGAAAAATATGGATTTTGGAAACTAAATCCAGCAACACTTAATGATTAGCCTTGAATTTAGAATACTATTTAGCATTTTTTTATTAGCGATTTTTGATTTTAAAAATTTTTGTTTTTGACGATCTTCGTTTGTGACTATTTTTGATCTAGCCAATCTTTTTCACGACTAATCACGTTGATAATTAATGTACTTTTCAAATGTTTCAAAACTGTCGCTTTCACACCATATTTTTTTCTATAGCCAGTGCTATGCCTACAGATCCGATCGCGCCCGCTTTTATCTGACTATTACATTAATATCTGATGGACTCGTACAATTTGTCAAGGCTTTCCCTCTTATAGCACTCTATTTATATCATATTATATATTTGTTTTGTATATTAGGCATGTAGATAACAAACTGATTAACAAACACATTAACAAATTTAATAAATACACACATAGCATATGTATAATTTTATGTATTTGTAAGTAGCAACTTTAAATGCAATTTATTCAAAACAAAAGAAAAACTTTGAAAAACTGTAAATCTGCAAAACTGCTAAAAAGAAATTCCTTTCAAATAATATACGTTTGGCCAAAATCGGGATAAAACGGTAGAACAAAACATCAGTCACAGGAAATCGCCCAGCCTATTAATATTTATTTTTAGATTTACACGGACACATGTGGAGATAGACGAACATCGTTAAATTTATTCAGATAATAACGATAAATGTATTTAATGAATTTATTTGTGTGAAAAATTGTAACTTTTCAAAAATCTTTGAGCTCAAAGATTTTTGAAAAGTTACAATTATTCACACAAATAAATTCATAACGTAAAAATTGTAAATTATTTTAAAGCTCTGCTACCAATGCAAGACTGTGCAGATTTATATATAAATACTTAATTTTTTTTTAACAAGTAGTTATAACTTATTAACTTTACATCCTTCCTTTTTCATATCCTCCACAAGATAAACTAATATAGAATATATTTTTCATGTCATTTGTATTAAATATATCAAGGGTTTCTGTTCAAAAATTGTTATCTACAATATATAGTAAAATTATTTGTTAATTTGAACTCTTCACTGATCTAACTGCCATCTATAAAAATGGTTATGATTTATGATTTAAACATCAATAGAAGGACTATATTATAATAGATATTTTAGTAAACCGATCAATAAATACTTTCAGATTTAATGTATGAACTGGTTTTCCTCGCTCTAATCAAAAAACTTGCTAAAGCAGACTTGTTAAAGTTTGAAATACTAACAATCGATGTAAAGAAGTATTCACTAGATTCGATTATATGTACATACATAAAACAAAAAATTATAAATATCTACATATGGATGTTTCACTGGACGAATCTGATTTTTAAATATTTTAATGTTAAGGCGCATGAATGACGCCTAACTGTTTACATTCAAAACAAATTTCTATAATTATATATACTAGCAGATTCCAGCTCTCAAATTCGAGTGCAATTTCTAGGTAGCTTTATTTTTCAACTTAGCCAATTCACAAACCAACACTTTTATGGTTTATTATTATTGTGAATGAAGATAAAAAAAACCCATTAACAAACACATTAACAAATTTAATAAACACACACATAGCATTGTATAATTTTATGTAAGTGTTAGAAGAAACTTTAAATGCAATTTACTCAAAATAAAGGAAAAAATTTCAAAATCTGTAATTCTACAAAACGGCGAAAAAGAAATATCTTTCAAATAAAATACGCTTGGTTAAAGTGGGTATAAAACGGTAGATCAAACATCGGTCACAAGAAATCACTTAGCCTATTAATATTATAGATATAATCAAGCGCTTTAACACTAAAATATATAAAAATCAGAAAGTGGAGTTAATTGTTTTGGCAAGTGAAGAATCCATATGAACGTATAAGTAACATACAATTCATTCATGGATGATGATTATATAATAAAGTACTTATTTACTTGTTTCTTTTTTAGTATCTTCTATTAACATCATTTGTATTCATTTACAAAATATAATTAGAGGCATTTCATATAGAGACAGTTTTGAATATTGTTTCTCCATGATACTCGTATACAATTATTATTTCAATTATTTTTGTTCGTCTGAAGTATTTGTATTAAAGTATGATATTTGTTTTTATAGAAACATAGAAATAAATGCATTTTAAAAACAAAAATTTTTCTTACTTAATTTTATATAATAATGTAACAAAAATTCATATAGAGAAACAGAGATTTTCATGTATTTATTATAAAGTTTGGAAATTCAGCTGGAAATATGAATAAACTTTTTTGTGTAGCGGATATTGTAATCACAAGTGAAAAAATTACTGTAAGATAAATCACGTTAAAAAATTAGTTTTTTATGTGGCTGACAAATAAACAAGATTATTATAACTGTTTATTGGATTTGGATGGCACCAAATTCGTTTTAAAAAAATCCTTCACAGACACAGCCGAGTAAAACTCACGAAGAACGGATTCGTTGTTACAATCGAATTTGCTGCCAGTCGAATTTTGGTAGTTCCATGTACTCTCACATTACTATATATTTTGTTAACTGGATTATATAATCCATATTACCATAATTCTGTGGTTTTCTGGAATAACCGCTATATCCATTTTTGACAGTTTTGAGTTAACGATGCCAAATATATTAATTTTTAACGCTCTTTACATGTGTTCAATTTTTTTTGTAAAAAATGTTGTCCATTTCTGAGTTTTTTCTTTAAATAACGACGTTACTTAAATGTTTATTAAAATAATTTGCAGCACTAATGACGTATGTCAATCTACGTTTGATCGCTGACAAATTTTTTTCTCAGAAAACGACACATAGCGACATACGTTGTTATTAATGAAAACATATGCAAAATAATTTTCGATTATTTTTCAGTTTATAACCACTTATAAAAACTTGAATGTTTATTTCTGTTATTTTTTGTCACTATTATTCTTGATACGTTGTTATATTATCATCCTAAGTCCCGTTAATTTTTTGTTGGCAAACAAAAAAAAATCCATTTTTCGGGCAACAACAACTTATGTCCACATGGGTGGTTGCATTGGCAGTTTTCTTTTTCAAAGAAAACGACGTTTGTCGACATAAGTTGTTGTATCTGCACACACTTTAAGTGTTATTTACACATTGTTTTTTCGTATTTCTGTAGGATCTATTCCTCTGAAGATTTTTGACTCAAAATTTTATATAAAGTATTTATTGCCCATATCTATAGGACTGTTAAATAAAAAGCTCCAAAATCTTTATATGGAGCCCATAATTTCAAATATAACGTTTTTTGGCTCCCCTAAACATTTTGATTTTATGACATACGCGGTTATTCTAGAAAACCACAGAATTGTAAAGTAAGGGCGATTTATATTATATAAAAGTCCGACATTAGTTGATATCATGGAGTTATTAATTTTGTTTTTTGATTGTGGTAACTATTTATAGGGGTTTTTACTACTATATAACAAAAAATTCAATTTTTTTTATTAACATATTTAATATATATTTATTGAAAACGAATTATTTTAGATTAACTTAACTTTTCTATTTGTGAGAAGGTCCCTGGGGACATTTTTAATTTTCCAATTCTCACAACTCCTTAATGTTGTATGGATTGAATACCCGAATCGTACATGTGTTCCAAGAAAAACTTGTGCTAAATCGATTAAAGCTGGGGGTTTTACAGCGATACGAACAATAGTGTTCGTTTTATTGTGGTATAATGGCGTTTAGTTATCAATGAATAGGGACCTTCGTAATACTAAAGAAGACATCACTAATGAATTTTGTTTAACTGCGTTTTTGCGATGTATTTGTGGCTCTCATTTCGAATGCCGAGCTGTCTAAATAGAAGAATGAGTATGCTAAGGAACTGCAGGTCCCAACCCATGCTCCAATATGCAAACCCGCATTATCATACGATCGATTTTTGCTAATCAAAAAATTTATTCGCCTCGATATCGCGATGGGCGATTAGTCAACAGTAAAACTGGTTACAGTTCAATTTGGCGGCATCTTAGATCCCGCATGATTCGTGGACGAGCAATTATTCCCACATAGAGGCCGCACTTGGTTTACACTATACATTCCATCTAAGCCAGTCAAACACGGAATAATGGTATGATGGCTGTACGATTTGAAATCATTTTATCCTTTCAAAGGAATGATTTAAATCAAGGGCAGAATGTTATGTATGGAATATGGAATATGGAATATGGAATATGCGAACACAAGCCAAAAAAATTGGTGCTGAAAATTTTTCTCCGCGTTGGATGTGGCGTGTACGCGATGTAGTGGATACAATGGATTAGATGCTTAGCACATATTCTTGCAAACGATAAAAACCGCTGGCCCCTTGCAATGTTCTCCAATATGGTAGATATTACTGCATTACTTGAATTTATCATATAAAATGAAATTAAGCAGTAAAAATAAGTAAGAAAATTATAGTCGGTCTAAACCGACTATACGATACCCTGTACCATATTTTAGAGACCCTATCTCTTCGGTCAAACTAATTGGATATAGAAAATAAGCATAAACCAAATTCGAGTGGCATTTTTATTAATTTTTTTGGCTGCAAATATGAAAAAGTTCATATCGGGTGCTATATTTATATGGATAGAGGTTCGAAAATGGACCGATCCTGACCATATTCGATAAGGTCGCTTGTATTTTGAAAAAATATAAACAAACCAAATTTGAGAAAAATCTTTACAATAATTTTTGGTTTTTGATAGATTTAAGTGAGGATCAGGAATCAGCTTCTTATGGGAGCTATGACTAAGAATTGTCCTATAGGGATTATTTTTGGACTACTGATTAATGGATATAATAAACACATACAAACCCAATTTGACTGAGATCTATATGATAATTTGGATCTTATGGCAATTTATGTCGATTTCATAGGGGTCATTTGTATGGGGACTAGCTCTGAACATGGATCAAATTCCACCAGTTTCAACAGCGTTCATCGTATGGTCAATGAAAGCTTATATACCAAATTCCATCAAAATATATTTATATTTGCGAATATGTTTACATGAACACACAGACGGACAGAAGAACGGACATCGCTAAATCGATACTGACATTGATTCTGAGTCGATCGGTCAAATATTTTTGGTAGTTACAAACTGCAGCATAAAGTCATTATACCTAAACCACATAGTGGTCTAGGGTATAAAAACCGATAGGCAACATTAATTTTTGCTCACGACCAATTAGCACTGCCTAATATTGAAGAACTAACCACCAATGGACGAATTACGAGCTATTCTATGATGGAAGCATTCACTGTAAAGGTAAAATAAAATAATTTTGAAACATACTAAAGCGTAAAAACTAAATATTTTTGTCCTCGTAGGTAGTAGCAAGACCAACAGCGTGTGGCTGCACCTTCTTTTGCGTCTCGATCAAATCGGTCACCATGCCAGTTATGTTTAAGTTTATGTTGAGCATTCAAAATTCCTACTCTGTTGCAATACCTGCACACTGTTACTCATATAAAAGGTTGACCCTGAAAATCTCATCCCTGAAGTCCTCAGAAATTCGAGGATTTGGTTGGATCTAGAAATATTATTTCACTACCCAGTATTTGGAAAGAGCGCGGGTGCTTTTTTTATGTATTAACGCTCCACAGTCCCCAAGTATGTGCTCTGGTAAGTCGGCTTCCCCATCAAAGAATCTACATTTTGGGTTTGCAGCAATTCCTAACCTGCTCAGATGTTCTTTGGGCCTACAGTCACAAGTTAAAATCCCGGCTAGTATTCTTAATCCGCTCTTTGATACTTAACAAGAGTTGGGATTTCCTTAAGCTTAAGTGTCTCGAGAAAAGTTTCTGTCTGGCATAATTATCAGGTTCTCAGAGTACGTCTTCCCATACTGCTTTTCCTATTCTACAAAACGGTTCTGGTAAGACCATCAGCTTGTTCATGATCTTGAATTACCTTGTTGTTATAGGTTCCTGCGTACCTTTTCGCTATTTGAATTCACGTCTTGTGTTACAGAAAATAATTAAAACACAGTTCCTCTCTGCTTGATAACATGATCTGCTTGATAACATGCTAACCGAGAGAAGAAACGGTGGGAAAAATGTTGAATCTTGAACCTTGTCCATGAAATCTCGAAATATTTCATCGTTTATCATGACATTTATATCTGTGGTCACAAGCGATAACCACCTAAGTCGACTTAAGAGTTATGTATGCTATCATATTCTGCTAAAAACGCTTTATATTTATGTGAAATCCCCATTTTTCTAACCTTGATATTTAAAAAGTTATTAATACAAATATTCTGACCAAAGTCGTAATGAAGCCCCATTACATTTATATAAAAAGCTATTATTCTCGAATGCATGATTTTCGAGTAGGCGGTTATTGCTTGTGACCACAGATATATTACTCGTTTGTTTATTATATGACTTCTCATATACATTTGTTCCCCCAACACAAAAGCTAGAAATGCAGTTGCCAAACAAGTTACCCGAACTAAATTACATAAACAAGGCTCTAGAATTTTGAGAACGTGTTTTATTTTCAGATTAAAGCAAGTTTTACATTTTCGGCAATAAACGGAAAAAGTTTGCTTTAAATAAAGAAAATCTTTTGCCAACGATTACAGACGGTAATGCAGCATTATGGTTTGGGGAGGTATAGCAGGAAATGATGTTGGTTAACTCGTAGTTATTGAGTTTATAATGGATCAAATTGGCCATATAAACATTTTAGAACAAAATTTATAACAAAGCGTACAACAACCGGTCTTTAGAGAAGTGTTTTGATTCTAACAGGATAACGACCCACAATATACGAGGTACAATGTCAATTTCTGGTTGTTCTGCGGTCCTAAAAATCGATATTATATGTGGTATTTACTGGAGAGCAGAATAAGTAGAGATGTACTTTAACGATGGTTAATCGTTACCAAATAGGATCACAGAGTTCATAATGTTCAAAAGTTATCCTACAATTTATTAACTTAAGTTATATTTAATGTAAATCTAGTTTTTTTGTATTAATATTTGATATGTACAAATACTTCTACTAAATTTTCTCTTTTTTTTTTTTTTTTTTTGTTTTTTACATGCATAAAATTTTTTGAAGACAATAACCCTAAAATAAATAAAAAATCAATGTGAGTCCGATCACAGGGGAGATGAGTGAACATCTACACCTTTTCCAATTGTATCAAATATATTTCAGAAAATATCTATTGAAATTTAGAATTAAAAAGTAGTTTACCCTACAATACTAAAAATTTATTATTGTTTCTATTAGTGATTTGGAGTCGCAGAAAATGTTTAGCAATATTTGGATTTATTTGTTATGCACTGGAAAATAAACTATCAATGGCGGCCTTTTAATCGAAAGAAGATGGGGACTTCTTTTGTTAATCAGCTACAATATAAACTCCAGGATAGAATTTTGACCGATTTTGAAGTTATCATTTTGAAAAAAAACACGTTTTTATCGTCACCTAAAATACAAAAGGCCGTAACTAACTAAAAGTTCAAATTTGACTTTTTCTATCGTAGTTACGGCCTTATACTTAAAAACTACTATTTTACCATAAATTTGTTTGCATAAAAAAATCCATCTTTATTTTTAAGCTTGTTTCTAAAATTTGGGTATTAAGTTTAAAGCAGTTTTAGTTTTATGGTGTTTTATGATGATGACGATATGTAGTTTTCAAGAGATATTAAAAACCCAGAGTAATACTTAAAAATATATGTTTTTACATAGCGTTCTGACTATTTTTCTTACACTCAAATGATATATTCTGAAACTCAATTCATATTTTCTGAAGAAAATTTAATAATTTCTGAAGTACATTTGATGTTTTCTGAAAGACATTTGATATTTTCTGAAATACATTTGAAAATTTTTGAAATTCAGTTGACATTTTCGGAAATTCAATTGATATTTTCTGAAATACAAATTATACTTTCTGAAAATTGATGTTTTCTGAAATGCAATTGATACTTTCTGAAAGTCAATTGATGTTTTCTGAAATTCAATTGATACTTTCTGATTGGTCATATGTGACCCCAAGTCCAAAAGGGATAATGTGGTCATATAATTTTTTTCGGAAACCCTAGACTATTAAGATAAAATATAACATTTCAAATAATTATAAAACTGATACATATTTGATACAAAGTATTTAGAAAGAGTACATTTTTTGAATATTTAAAAAAAAAAACAAATTTCTCTCCTAATCCGCAAAAAAATAATTCCATGTAAAAAAAATTCTGGCAGAGGACTTTACTTCACTCAGTTAATCTCTAACACATATTTAGCAAAAGTTTAAAGTGCCAGATAAATTTTTTTAAATTTTGTTTAATAAAATTTTTTCAAACTTAAAAAAGGTGTTCAAAATTTTATCAAAAAAATTTTCCATCTTTGATCTCATTGCGCAATTGGTTAGAAACGTAGTCATAAAAGAATAATTCATGGCTGAGTGCTCATAGGTATTGAAACCAAAAACAAATGATGGCTTCAATTAATTTCTTGAAGTTGAAAAAATTTCCGTCAAATTTCACGACCTAGTTTTTTTGGCACAAAAGTGGTATGGGGCACTTGCTATTTCTTGGCGAGTTTTTATTCGATTTTGAAGTTATATAGCTTTTTAAAGAGATCGTTTTAGTACTGAAATCGACTCATATAACAACTTGTTGAACAAATTAAACTATAAAACGAAATTTTCGTAAAATCTGAAAAAGTCATATTTTCCCCATATAAACACACTTGAAATTTTCAGTGGCGTTGAGACACCTCTAAATTTTTTTGTGATTGACCCAAAACTATGTATTTCTCATTTTTTTTTTTTTTTTTTTTTTGTTATTCGCGTATTTCTAGGGGGTGACACTGAGAGTTGAACACTTTTTTTTATTAAGAGCCACCCTAATGTGCATTATTCTATTTCAGAGTTCCATTTGCAGAGTCCGGTTTAGATCTTAATTAATATTTGATGGCAAACTCTTCTGTATGCTATTTGTGTTTTGGTAATATTATTATTTTTTTAGTTTTTTATTGTGTTATCTTCCAACTAGTTTTATTGTGAATGTAAGATGCGCAAAAAATATTTAGAGCCCAACAATCAGTTATTTTTTTACCATGAGTTGCACATTTGAATAATTTTTCACTCGCGGTTGAATAGAAAATTTAGTTAAAAAAACGTATTGTTCTTTGCTATTCTGAACAACTCTTTTTTTCTACACTCTACATTACAGATTTTTTATTTTATTTAGTGTAAAGCCTCGACATACTGCGAGTTTGATTAAATTGTTTCTTCTTTGAAAAGAAACTGATAATTTATCTTTATTGTGGAATCAATTCAAATGGAAGAACAATACCATTCAATAGTTTTTTAAACACAAAAATTGAAAACTGTAAAAGGATTTGTATAAAAAACAGGGGGAAATAAATATAAACAAACATAACTCACTTAAACTCTCACAACGTGTTTTCTCCCCACAGTGATCACAACAATAATATTCAAATTGGACAATCACTTTAAAAGTTTGAAAAAAAAATAACATAAATAAAAGCGAAATTTTAAATATATGGTAGTGTTGTACTACTACAGCAAAACTTATTCATAACTTTCCGAAAATTATTTTGCTTCTATGTTGCATCTTTGTACTTATTCTTTAGCATTATTTATCATATTTAAGATATTACTAGATTTTCGTTGAATTCAAGATAAGACCTGCTTACCCCACTGTGTACTGGTTGTGACGCTAGATATTTGAAAAATTTACCATTTTTAAATTTCACATAAGCAAAGAGTTTATGACGTCAAAACTTCGATTGAAAAGAAAAAATAAATCTATGTATACATGCATACACTCATGTTTTCACATACACCATAAATAAACAGACAACACTAACTTTTTTAACACAACAACATTGACGCAGTCACATAAAGCATAGCCATTGTTTAGAATATAGTTGTTCTTTCAACCTGAACTTCGATTTTCTTGTTTCATTTAGGATTTATGAAAAATAATTCCGTTAATTTTTATATATTTAGCTCATGGGATCAAAGTAATCCATTATGATATATCTTTGGTGCAATTATCTGCTTATTGCTCGCGAATATAAATTAAAACAACTTTTTACCAATTTTGTTATAAAACAAGTAAGAGCGTTAAATTCGTTAAACAAAATATTTGAAAAATATGCATGCGTTTCCGGTTATATGACATAACTTCTCGTTTAATTTAGTGTTTGCTAATTAAATAGCTCGCCCTACCTCCATTGCAAAGGTATTGGTTGTGTAGGGTGGCTATATGCATTAAATCATGCTTTTTTGGCTTTTGACTGGCCAAAAATTTCTTCATTGCGGCCATATAGGTCGGATGGAGTAACAAAATAATAACCGAAAAAAGCTCTCTCAACTTTTTTTTCAAAAAAATATTGCTATATTTGGAAAAGATAGAGAATAAATTTATAATAATAAATAATTAAATTAGGGATGCCAAACGCAAAAAACCAAATGTCGCAAAAATTTTAAATAAAATAATTTGTTATCTTTATTTTCTGAAGAACTTCAAATATTCATCCAAAAAAAATTGTGAAAATTTATATACAAAAAACATTCTCATCAAATTGCGTTTATTTATGTAACAATTTTTATGTTCGCAATTCTTAAATATCATTTGAGGTTTTATAAAATTCATTGAATTTTAATTAATGTTCTCTGTAGTCCGATTCTGTAAATTTCAACGATCCGACAATCGCAAAATATATCGACAGCTATTGTTGTTTGCACTAAGGATTAAGTGATTCACTAAGTACATACATCTTAACGATAGTCGACCAATATATTTTTCTATTTATTTAAATTGTAAATGAGTGGCATCTCTGTCAAAATAAGCGAAAAATACAATGAATAGAAAAAAATTACTTCGTGTTTGACAGGATGATTTTATGTTTATGTTTAATATCTCTATTTTTTTTTACTAATATTTCAGTTTATTTATTTGAAAATGAAATGAGTTGAATATGCTATTAAATTTTTTTATTTATATAAAAAAGTTTTTTAATTAAAGCAAAATATTTTCACTATTTTATGATGTATGACGACATTTCAACCTAAATATTTAAGTTTTTATCGATTGAATAAACAACACGAAAATTGTTGTCGTTTAGATAACAACAACAGCTGACTTTAACAATAGCGAATATCGTTTAAAAATTGTACTGATAATTTTGCTTTTCTTTTTTTAACGATTCGACTATCGTTAAAAGAAGTTACTGAAAAGCTGTTAATTTCTCCTGAATGCCAATATATTTTTTAATGTAAACATTTTTTAAATGTAAACATATTTGGTGTTTTTTTTTTTTGGAATTAGATGCAATTGATGTCTTCTAAATTTAAAATTATTATTTCCGACGTTTTGATATGATTTTCTGAAATTCAATTAATATTTTCTAATTTATAATTGGAAATTTTTAATTCTAGTTTTTAGAATTGATATTTTCTTAAATTTGAATGGTAAGTTTACAAAGTGCAATTTTGTATTTATGTAAATAATAATGCTTTAGTAATTATAAACAATTTTTAAAAATTAAATGTAATCACAATTAGATATGTTGTAGGTAAAGCAGAATAATAATTCTGTATAACTATGTAGAACTGTTTTGAAAACAAAAAACTAATTGATGAACTCGGTAACTCTATTTTATAAAGACAACAAAAAGTTAACATGCCAAACTTATGTTCATATTTGTAAAAGAATAAGGAAAAACGTATGAAATAAAAGACCAGCCCGTGTATACTCTTAACATTTTTCTGTATGATAGCTAGTTGAAAATATTGACACTCATGTTAAAATAGAAATAGAGCAAAGCTAATTAGAACAAAATTTGTGGCGCCATCTACTGTGGTATAGTCACGCTGAGCAAAATGAAGTGACACTCTGTTAATGCAAAAGAAATGTATTTTGCCCACAACAAAATATTGTAGAATTTTATGTAAATAAAATAATATACCGATTTATTTCTAACATGCAGTTATTATGGATATACATATATAGAATATATGTATATTATTTGTATTATTTAATATGTGTATGTATGTATATGTAAATATGACACGACAAAAAATACAACATCAAACGTTATTCTTGTGTTTTTCTCTTTAAATAAATTAATACATAAATTTTTTTTTTGCTAAATTTACATTGTTTTTTTTTATTAACAATTAGGTACATATTTTAGCATTATTTGCTTTAGATGCTGGTTAATTTTTACTCCCTTTATATTAACTCGTAGTGTCTGCTTGTCGAAAAAAATTTTGGATCGATTTAAGCCCCTTTCCGGTGACCCAATCGATCTGAAACTTTGCAGGCAGGCTCGTGGCAATGACAGAAATGATCTAGTTAATTTTCTTAGTGATGCCAAAACTATGGAAACTTTTAAATTTTTCTACCAGTGTTGATAAAAAAAAATGTACAAAGGGTTAGTTTTTTATTATATTATTACCACAATGACCACAAAAACAACAAGTCCAGCTATGACAACAATACAACATTAAGAATAACAACAAGAACAATATAGAAACATCATATTTTTCATTTTTCTTTTTAATTTTTCAGAGATTTCCCTGGACCTGTTCCACCGATTATAATGATTTTTGAAACAGAAATCTTCCCATGAATTTGTTGAATCATTCTCACTAAAAATAATCACCTTAGCTATCCTATTGAGGCCGTGATCGTGACAAGAACAACGTAGAAAATTATATTTTTTGAAGACTTTTTTTAGTTCTTTATTCAAATCTCGGGCCCTAATTGACCGACGATTTCAAATAGCAAACTTCTCAGGATGTTAGTAAATCATTTTTTATGTCAACTAGAAGCCTAGCAGCCCGATTGATGCCGTCATCGTGATTTCCACAGTCGGACAGACGGACAGACGGACATCTCTATATCAACTCCGGTTTTTATTTTTTTATTTTTTATTTTTATTTATTTATTTATTGGTGATCTAGCACAACAAGACATAAAATCTTATAAATGATAGTGCTAGTGAGTATAACATACATAAATGTGTACTTGATTGAAAATTAACATATTAAAGGCATTAGAAAAATAAATTTGTGAATTTGAGTTACAAAAAAAGAATAAAAAATAATTGTAGTATAAATAATAATATAGACAGTTTTATAAGTTATTACAAAAATGCAAAATAGGAAACAAAAAAAGTGATTAACATAATTGTATTTCATAAAAAATTTTGTATTAAAATTTAAAAAATTTGGTTTTTAACATATGCAATCAAATTTTAAGGTTAACGACATAAAAAATAAAATTTAACTAAAATAAATTAATAGTTCCTTCTTGAACAGGTTTGCGTTGCCTATAAGTTGTGTGTTATCTGGAAGTTTATTCCAAAGACGAGTGGAAAAAATAAAGAATTGGCGTTCAGACAAAAGTTTTCGAAAACGTTGCTGAATTATTTTCTTTCCACGACAAGATCTTGCAAATTGGATTCTAATAAATATATAAATTGGTTGTTTTTGTGTTATTATCTTGTGTAGAAACATAAGACATTTAAATTTAAGAAGATTTTCAAAGCTCATCTTATATATACGGTATGAAAACGTTGAAATGTGATCACGACGTCCCTTATCGAAAATGTATCTTGCAATATTATTGCAGGCAACACTTAGTTTACGAAAATCATCACAATCGCAATTGGCAAAAATTTCACAACCGTATAAAAGGACTGGAATAAGGTACGTTTTCGCTAACAACATACGAATGTTTAACGGTGTTGAACTTTTCACTGCCCACAGATTACGTAACATACCATAAGGTCTCCCTACAACAGAGTTAATATGGGTTGACCAAGTTAACTCATTATTAAACGTTACACCAAGATTTTTTGAAGACTCAACAAAATCAATAATGGTATTGTTTATTTTAATTTGAATCTTATTACCTAATGTTTTTTTACTTCGCGATATAAATAGGCATTTGGATTTTGAAGGATTGATACATAATCCATTGGCATTCGCCCAGATGTAGATTTCATTGAGATCAGTGTTAACATTGTTTACGCAAGATTGAATATTTGCAACATTAGAACCATTATAAAGTTGCATATCATCTGCATACATGTGTACTTTGCTGAAGAATGTGACGTCTGGTAAATCATTAATGTATAAACAAAACAAGAGGGGACCAAGGATTGATCCTTGTGGAACACCTCTGTTGACATTAAGGGCGTTTGAAAATTTATCATTTAAATATACGACTTGCGATCTATTAGTAAGATATGAAGATACTAGATTACATGCAGCGTTTGAAAAGTAAAAAAGTTTTTCAAGTTTCTTTATAAGTTTTGAATGAACAACCGTATCAAAAGCTTTACTATGATCTAAAAGAATTAAGAATGATACCATATTTTGATCCAGTTTTGACCTAAGATCATCAATAACGTCAGTCAATGCTGTGGTACAACTTCTCGTTTTCACAAAGCCTGATTGTCTATCACTTAAAAGATTTTTCTTGCTCAAGTACTTTTTCATTTGTCTGCACATTAAGTTTTCCATCACTTTTGATAAGAAAGGAAGAATAGCTATGGGTCGGAAATCATTGTTTGGCTTAGGTATCGGAATAATTTTGGAAATCTTCCAACCTTCTGGAAATATTGATTTAGTTAAAACTGAGTTGAACAGATGGGTTAGGTATGGTAATAATTTAGGAAGTAACGCTTTTATAAATGTGGAGTTTATACCATCCATTCCAACTGCATTTGATTTAATAAAAAGAAAACTTTCTAGTACATCACACTGATCAACACACCGAAAGTTGAAACTATTTTTAATTGGGACACAATGTATGTCATTATAGATGTTTTGTATCGGTGGTAGGATATCAAGATTTACAAACTTAGTGTTCAGTGCATTTACATCTATATTCTGGTTACTTACTGTAGTGCGTTTTTGCCCTATACCAATATTCCGGATTTCCTTCCATTTAGATTTGCTATCAATAGCAGATGAAAATTTACGTTGATAAAACGTAGATTTTGCCTGCTGAATACATTTTACGACATCTCTTCTAGCAGATTTGAAGACAGCCTGAAGTTCTTAGGTTTTAAACCTTTTCCACCTACCATAAGCGTCATCACGTTTATTGATTAGTAATTTAATTTCGGAATTGAACCATGGTTGTTGATTAGCCTTGACTAATTTGGTCTTCATGGGAACACATAACTCAAATATATTTGTTAACATTGTTCTCAATAAAAAGTATTGATCATTCACATCATCTAATGAGTAAATATGATTCCAGCATATGTTTTCGATGTGTTCATTTAACAAAGTGTAATCAGTATTACGAAAATCACGATATTTAACAAAAGTTGCTTGGCGGTTCATACAAGAATCATAAGTCAAGAAAATAATATCATGTTTTGAAAGAACTGGTGCCGAGAGCTGATCATATAGAAGAACTTTAGATTTTTGGTTGACAAATACAATATCAATTAAACTGTTCGATGTGCTATGAAAGTGTGTTGGAGTTACAGTATTAACAGGAAACAGATTAATTATTTGCATTGGTTCAATAAGGGGATTATCGTCAAATAAATTATTATTAAAGTCACCAATTATGATAATATCATCATATGATACTGTTAATTCCTCCAGAGTACTAATGATTGTTGTAAGGGGATCACAAATATATATATTTTATGGGGTCCAAATTTTTTTGTCTAATTATAACAAACGGAATGACAAACTGATATATACCCTCTGCACACTGGAGTGGAGGGTATAATTATTTTATGTATAATTGATATTGTTTCAAAAATAAAAGTGGTAAATGATACAGCAGATCGCGATGTTAAATTGATTGAAGGGTATAATAACATATTAACAAAGAACGAACAAGAAAAGCAATACTTATTGCAAGTCGTAAGTGAATACAGAAAACAATTTGAATCTCACACTAAATCATGCTTAAATACACCAAAATAAATAGAATTAATTTCATATTTCATAATCTTTTGAACAAATTGTCTTTTATTAGCTTTGGGTTATTTGATCCCAGGAGTACTGAAAGTTAAATATATAAAAATTAACCGAGTTATTTTTCTTAAATTCTAAATAGTGGTTTCATCGAGTTTAATAGAAAAACTCGTTTTCGGTATTTTTATTTAAATATATCTTAAAATCCAAAGCTGGCCTCGCCTAATAATGGGTTAACGTTCTCGGATTTATTTTAAATTTTAGGAACGGAAGTTCTACACATTTAGTTATTATATTTTAAGCGTCGTATCTAAAAATTCGATAGCAATTACAAAATATTAGAATTTTTTAAATAAATTGTTTTTTATTAGCTTAGGGTCATATGTGACCCCACTTCGAAAAGCGTTAATGGGGTCATAATATGTTTTTCCGAAACCCTAGACTATTAAAATAAAACATAACATTGAAAAGTAGAAAAGTCTGGAATTTTTGATACAAAGTATTTAGAAATAGTACATTTACAGAATATTTTACAAAAATCCCATTTCTCTCGAAATCCGCAAAAATAAAATCCTTGTCAAAAAAATTCTGACATAGACATTTACGAAAAAATTCATTTAAAAAGACCTTAAAGAGCTAGGTCAATTTTTTTAAATTTTGTTTAAGAAAATTTTTCAAAACTCGAATAAGGAGTTTTCAAAATTTTATCAAAAAAACTTTCCATTTTCGGTCTCAATGTTTAATAGGTTAACAACGAGGTAATAAAACAATACTGCATATCTAATTACTTATAAGCATAGAGATAAAAAAGAAATTATGGCTTTAATCAATTTCTCAAAGTCGAAAATATGTTATCAAATTTCATGACCCAGTTTTTTTTTGGCACAAAAATGGTCTGGGGCATTCGATATTTCTCGGCCAATTTTCATTCGATTTTGAAGTTTTATAGCTTTTTAGAAAGATAGGTTAACACTGATTCCGAATCATATAACAATTTGTCGAACGATTCCGAATCATATAAACTATAGAACGAAAGCTTCGTAATAAACACACTTGAAATTTTAAATCGCGTTTAACCACTTCTAAATGTTTTTTGATTGGCCCAAAACTTTGTACTTCTCACTTCTTTTACTACTCGCATATTTCTAGGGGGTGCGACCGAGAGTTTGAACACTTCTTTCCCTCAATATAATGAAGGGCCACCCTAGCGTACACATATATAAATTTTTCACTCAGATTGTAATAATTAGAAATAAAATAAAGTGTCTTGTTTTTTGCAAAAAAATATACGAACCAAATTTGAGATCAAACTGTGCAATATTTTTTTTTTTTTGATGTTTAAGTGAAGATCGGAAAGCAGCTTTATATTGTTTGTATTTTTTTTTTTTATTATTAACCAACACTCAGGGGATGCCCCCACAAATGCAGCGCACTGCGTTGATTTCAGGAAATTAGGTTGTGGGAAGGAGGAAGGAGGGAGTAGTATTCGTGGATATTGGACCTTGATTTTATTAGATAACTGTGAGGAAAGACCTGTGCGTGGAGTTTATTCCACATACACACAGAAAAATAATTCTCCAACCGAAATGTTCTAAAACTTAACAACTAAATTATCTATTATATCAGCAGAAATTTTATAGTAACTAACCAGTTTCTATTGTAATAAAATATTTACTGTTGAGACAATAGAATTGCAATTGTAAGCAACTCAAAACTCGGTTATTAAGTTCCCCGAAATTCGCTTGGCGCTATATTTGGTAGCCACAACGAATCTGTTTCCTGTGCATATGACTAGCTCGACTGCTAAACGAATTTTCTCTGTAATGCGTTGTGCGGTCAACTGGACCGTAGACTGCAAAGGGATGTAATCTACTACACAATTTTCAATTGAAATTTAGCATTTTTCATTTGAAATTAAGAAAATTATATGTGAAACTGACAATTTTTTAAAAAGGAAATATATATATTTATTAATAAGTGAAGGTAAATTTTTAGCTCCCTTTTTAAGCAATATGAGGGCATGGAGGAGCGTGAAAATTGGCACAGTTATAGTTCATATGGAGGAGAGGCTAAGAATGATAAAGTTTATGCTTAAGCTGTCCCAAAAATATATTAAATTAAATAAAATAAAATATTTATAATAATTCGTTACCCCTGTTAATGCGAAAGACTTAAATTATACATCAGACGCTCTGCGTTGAATTGTGAATTTCAATTTCATTTGAAATTTTCTCAATTTCAATTGGAAAAGGTGTAGAGAAACGGTTAGAACAAACTTTTATTAATGAGCATCAACGCCCTTCTGCGTACATGGTCCAGTAGCTCCAAAATTGACTTTTAAACTCCTGCCCATATATGGGAGTTGTATCCCATTTTCGGATGCAAATGGTATAGTATTTAAGGGGGACAGAAGGAGTGAAGTAATTTTTGCACTTTATTAGTAAACTAAAACACTTGAAGGCTTCTTTGGACACTTGAGCATCCAATTCCTCCGTACCTACTATACCCATATGTACAGATGACATTTTTTGGATCGAAGGCCCTATGGGTCAACAAATAACATTGAGTGTTCTGCTCATTAAAATCGACTTTACTTCACTCGAAGACTGGTAACAGGTCTTGATTAAGTGTGTTATTCATTGTCAGCCTTTTGCCCCCCACCTGAGAAAGGCTTGGCCTACAATTAAAGGAAAATGAATGACAAAATGTTGCTGTCATCTGCGAAAGACTAGACAGAATTGAAGGTTTGACTAAGAAGGTCATTAAGAAAGATTTCTCTGATCTCGGCTCATCTTTTGCTACTACGACCGATGCAGAACCACTTTCTGGGACGATTTAGCAATGTCCGTCCGTCTTGCTGTTTTTTTTTTTTTTAATTTTAGAAATTTTGTAGATATACTTACCAGGTATACAAAGGGCTATTAGCTAGTACAATGAATTTACCTGAAAAATAAAAAAAAAAACAGGATTTAGTATCAAATAAAATAATAGTACAATATATTATTTTGAAATTTATGCTTTCTTCTTCTCTACCACGCACCATTGAAACAAAAATAAAATTTGCATGTTAATTACAGCATTAATTGCAATATGTCTGAAAACGACTTCAAATCTAACAAACAAAAAATTTTCGCTTCAAAGTATAATCTCAAATATATGTAAAAAGTGCAATATGTAGTATGTAAGTTAACACTTTTAAAATTCATGAACCATAATAATTATAAATAATTATAATTATAATTATAAATAAAATAAAAGTTAACATATTTAAAGTTCATTCCATCCTTCAAATGGAATGTACCATATTAAAATAAATAAATCATGTCGTAAGTTGATATCTGTTTCTGCTGACGTTATGTCTAGCATATATGGGAACAAGTGAAGACAAAATTTTACACAACATCAGCAATTGAATCGCATGCGTATCCACTGCGATGCACTTGTTGATGTTTCACACATCAAACAAAAATTATAAAAAAAACTCCCCAACAATTGTTGATATTTCGATCACGCTGAACGACCTTGATAAATTCAGTCGTCGTTTTAGCTTAAATAAGAACAGTCAAAAAATTAAGAATTAAAAAATTATAAGAGTAAGATTAAAATTACAAAAATTGTGAACCTAAATTACAATTGAAACAATTAATCAGGTTATGAATAAAAGAGAATAAAAATTATAAATGTGAATAAAAATTAAAATTAAAAAATGGTATTTGAAAAAAAAAAAATCAAAGTTATAAACGCTAAAACTAAAATTAAAAAAAAGAAAAAACGCTTAATAAAGCTTAAAATAAACAAAAGAAATCTCGTTTAACCTATATTGCACAAGCCGTGCATCACATATGGCAACTCTTACGGAAATGATAATAGTGGAAATTAGAAGTGTAAATGCAAAAATATTAAAAAAGAAGATACAGTTGTATCTTCTGAAATTAATACGAAGTAAAAAAAAAGCTGTCTGTTATGAAAACTGATTCTAACCACACTGCTCGTAGGCCTGACTTTAAGTGAGTGTGCTAAAGCGCTGACCAAGAAGTGCAAGTACGAGTGTATGTGAAGGTTCACAGTTCAAACCTCACGGCCGCCCTAAGTAGTAAAATGTCACATGGAAGCAATCTATTTAATTACAACATAGCAATTATCAATAAATCGCTGATGAAGGCTGAAATGCCAGAAACCGGTCCGATTGAGAATATAGTGTAGTTATGAATTTTTCAAATATATACTTTCTTCTTCTCTACCACGCACCATTGAAACCAAAGTAAAATTTGCATATTAATTACAGTATTAATTGCAATATGTCTGAAAAAGACTTCAAATCTAACAAAATATAATATTATATAATAATTTCCTCTGAAGAATCTTACTGAAATCCTAGACATCTTAATAACAATATACAACACATTAAATTCAAACTACGAAGTACTTACGGAAACTAACAATAATCCATTTAGGTTTTGCTAGTTTAGCTGCTGTTCAGATTTTATGGACTCATATGTATTTTCGATAAAGCTTGTTTTTAGCGAAGAACATGCAATTATTCTCACGGCTTCATCTCGGTAAACAATTGAGATTTTGTTTTCCCGTCTTTAGCACAATAGTAGCCATAGACTAATAGAAAACAAGCGTAAATCAAACTGACCCGAAGAAACTGCATTTATTGTGTCAATATTGCTAAAATGTCGAAAATTTTTAATTTTTTATATCTTTTTTCTTTAGGAAATATTATTTCTTAAATTTTTTTCTGCCAATGTTTTTTTAATCTATATATATAGATATATATAAATTTATGAAAATTTAAATAAGATTCAATATATTGTAAATTTTTGAATAAAATTCATTAAATTTCATTATAAATATTTACGAACACACAGAAGATATAAATGGGATTGTTAATAAATAATTTCATAAGAGCCTAAAGGGTTGCTTATCAATTTTGATGAAATTCAAAATTCAACACAGGGCGATTAAAATGTACTCTTTTTTGAAACTATCGATAATAAGTGCACAGGCAATGAGTTGCGAATTGGCTCAAATTGTTTAGCATACCTTTAGTTTCTTATATAAAAATAATTAATATCAATATTTTATTTTATATAATGCAGTATATTTTTAACACATATTATAAATAAATTTTATCATTCTCCACTTTTCCTTGATATCAACTATAACAATGCAAAATTCCATACTTCTCCGAGCTCGCATTTTGCTTAAAAAGTGGTCGAAAAATTTACCTTCATGTATTTATATATACATTGATTAACAATTCTTCCGATAATTTTCCAGCTGCATTTTATATTGAAAATTCGAGATTTAAGTTCGTCAACTATGTGCAATTTTTTCCATAGATGGCTCTCTTGTAAGTGCACATAAACCTTGAACTAGCACTAGCAGCCAATACAAATTAGAGATAGCATTGAAATTACATTTCTGCATCACCACTGGATGAGTTCTAACACCAATTGTCCACTTAACCGAATGAAACATGCCAATGGAAAAACGATACAAAGGTAAAAAGCTTGATACATTGCTTGCAGGTATCCCAGTATGAAACTGTAGGCATTGAACTAGCGAAGGATGATAGATTTGAAGGACACAACGAAAGAGATATGATGAAGATGATGATGATTCAGATCATGGTTCTGAACCACCAACAAAAAAACCAAGATCATCAAATTCAATGCATATTGATATACCACCATGTGGTCAGGTTAAAATGACTTTGTGCTGATTTTCGAAACTGCCAAAAATATTTGACCTAGACGCATTTTTTATTATACCGATCGGCTCAGAATCTCTGTCTGTCCGTCCGTCCGTTTGTCTGTGTGCCCATGTAAACTTTGTAATCAAACTACAGGTCCCATCTATAAATATATATTTTGATGAAATTTAGTGTATAAGCTTCTATTGGCCATAGAATGTACGTAAAGAAATTAGTTAAAATAGGTTCATGTTCAGACCAAGTCCCCATACAAATGACCCCTATGTGATCGACTTAAATTGCCATAATATCCAAGCTTTCATATAGATCTCGGCCAAATTGGGTTTGCCTATGTTTATTACATCCGTTCATCAGTAGTCCAAAAATAAACCCTATAGGACAATTCGTAGTCATAGCTCTCATATGAAGCTGATTCCCGATCTTCACTTAAATATATAAAAAAAACAAAAATATGGTACATATTTTTGTAAAATTTGGTTTGTGTATGTTTTTGCAAAAAATAAGTGACCTTGCCGTACATGGTTAGGATCGGTACATTTTTCGACCTAGTCCCC
This sequence comes from Cordilura impudica, assembly GCA_963682025.1. Classification (NCBI taxonomy): domain Eukaryota; kingdom Metazoa; phylum Arthropoda; class Insecta; order Diptera; family Scathophagidae; genus Cordilura; species Cordilura impudica. The sequence continues at coordinate 72,027,625 of OY821519.1, read as the reverse complement.
ATACAAATATAGCATTCGATATGAAGTTTTCCATATCCGAAAGCAAAAAAATTAATTACAATGCCGCTCAAATTTAAGCTTATTTTATAATCGAATTAGTTGAACCCTTTTTCATATATTTCTCGAATTTTTGATGTGAAATATAGCTGGAAAATTAATATTTTTTTATTTTGATGGAGATATAAATTTTGCGACATTTTAGACATTTTGAGGCACTATATACAGTTTTTTCAGGGTTGTTGATTTTACAATTTTTTCTCGTAGTCTTTATCTGCAATTGTGCCGAATACAGGAAAACAAAATTACCATTAGTTACCGATATATAGCCATGAGAAAAATTGCATAAATTCCATAAAATCCAAGCAACTAGTGAAACCCAAATGGGGTTGTATTATTTTCGATAAGTGCTTCGAAAAATGCATACGAGAAGGAGTTTGAATTTTATGTGTTGCACAGTGTAAGTAATCAACATCATACATCTTAAAATAAATAAATATTTTCGATAAACATAATGTAAAATATATATCATTTTAGTTTTTTCTGAAAATTTTTTGCCTTCTTTGCTTATATATTAAAAACTTGCTGTATTACAAAAAAAAAAAAAAATATGCATGATTAATATTTAAGTATGAAAGAAAAAAAAATGTTATACTCTTAATAAAAATTGTTCCAGAAACTTACATGTAAGTAATAGTATTAAAAAAAAACAGGATTACTTTTTTTTCAATAAAACCATTCCTAATAAAATCTTAAGTTTTCAAAAAATCTACATATGACTGCTTCGAAATATTCTTTGTAATAAAAGGATAAATTGTTTGTAGTACGTATCTACAGATGTATTTATGTATGTATGAGTTTATGTAAAATATACAATTCTACTGTAAATGTTGGCAATATTTCTTTCAGGCATATGCAGAAAATAGGTCAGGGATGTAAAATGTTATATTAAAAGAAAAACATAAGCCATTTTTTCTTTCTATTTTCGTTTCGTATCGTTTGTGTAATACGCTTACTCGCCTTTCTATGGGAGTTTTCTTTTTGGCTGTAAATGTACTCGTATGTAAGAATGTTTGTGTATAGGTTTTCACGTAAATGTGTGTGTGTGTGTGTGGTATCAACTTTTGTCGCTCTTTGGGGTTTTCAACACTTTTGACATCTGGCACACATATAGAATGAAATGCCAACACTTTGTAACCAGCAAAGCAATTGTTGTATACAATTTACTTTACACATTTGAATCTTTGACTACAATTTTTTCGTTGTTTTTATTGTTTTTATGCAACAAAAAAATAAAAGAAAGAAAAACATAACTAAATTGTTTGTGCGGTCTGTTTATTGCTGATTATTAAAGAGGAAAATAAAAGAATATCCAGGTTCGCTGTTTTTTTTTTTGTTTTGTTTTGTAGAATATCTGAATGGATTTTCGAAAATTAAGATTACAGCTAAGAAGTTTGTATTATGAAATTAAACTCGGAGTTTGTAAATTATTTGATTAAATACTGTTCAATATATTTCTACTTCCTCTATTCCATTATTTTTGTTTCGCGAATTCCCGATAAGCATTTCATCACAATAGATAACACAAGGAAACAAAATTAAACTTTTTTGTGTTGACTGGAACTGGAACTTGAAATGTTTACTAATTTGAATTTGCTGATTTCAAATCTAATCTCCATTTTTCTTCATCAGCTCACATTTTTAAGTTACAGGTACTAATCGTATTTTTGACTTTTTTAAAAAATTATTAATTTTTTTTCTAAACTTCAACGATATTTCTGAAACTACTGGGCAAATTTAAAATCACGGCTAAAAGCTAATATTGTTGACGAGTTCTGGATCTTTTTTAACTTTATATGGTGAACCATTTTCAAGTTATTCTAATATAATAATAATCAAAATTCTTCTTTATTTGCAGATACAAATTTTGTTAACAATTCAAAGTTTGTAATGGATTTTTAGAAAATATGCATATAAAAAAGATAAACGTTACCAACAATGTTTTTATAAAACGTCTGTCGGAAAATAATGTGTTTAATTAAATTCATTTATTAAATATTCTGTATATTTTAGTGCGACTTTTAAGTAATTTACAAGCATCTCGCAGTCTTTTTCTTTGTCACCATCTAATATCTGTATTATTTCTAGTTCTTCCAGTATTGCTTTACGAAAAGTGCATATTCTGAGTTCTCTTAAAGCTGGACATCTTCCAAGGAATTGTTGAAACGTTTCGTGTTCTCTTAAGCTACAAATTGAGCAAAATTTCGATTCATCGCTACCATCGTATCTATTATGATTAAGTCTTATCATACCACTGCTTGCCTTGAATGTCCAGATGAATTTATCTGCGTTGTGACCAACTGTTAAATATTTGAATCCTCTGTCTGGATTTAGATATTTATAAAACCTTGATGAACTTTCAGTTTTTTTCTGCAACCTTTCAATGAGTTCGTTCAGTTTAATGTTGGTTAAAAATTTATAGCTAAACAAATTCTATTGATTTTCAGTAACATTAAGACCTGGCCATTGTCTTGTAACGAGCTCTTTTAACTTTTCAAAAACCCAGAATAGCTCACGACTAAGCAGTATTTTCGATAATATGCATGGTAGTCCGTTATTACTAAACTGGAATAAAGTTTTACTAATACATTGTAGATGTAGACTTATTGTGTAGAAATGATTATCTTCAGCGGCTGTTTCCAGCATAAGAATATATTTCGGCGTATCATTTGGTAGCTTAAGAATTTTTTGAGAAAGTAGCGTTGCAATTTATTAGTGTCTTTAAAATATACAAACCCCCATACATGAGCAGCATATGCTAAGAAAACCTTCCACTTCATTTGCAGACTTATTTCCGTTTTACCGAGAAAGCTTTTCCAGGTTGTATTAATGGCGCCTTTAGCCTGAATATTTCGTTTTTCAATATGTTTGTTGCACTTTAACTTATATGTGAAAATAACACCCTGATGACAGTTTGACTGGCCAAGCGACCACCATTTCTAAAAACAAGTATTTCCGATTTGATAAGGTTAACTTCCAGGCCCGAAATACTGCAATATATTTCGAGGTTTTTTATAATTTTTTGCAAAACTTCGTCGGCACATAACAAAAGTCTTATGTTGACACCATCTACAGTTGCAATCAAAAACAAGTAAGAAAATTATAGTCGGTCTAGACCGACTATATGATACTCTATGCCATGCGTTTAGAGGCTCTATCTCTCAGGCCCGACTAACTGGATATAGAAAATAAGCATAAACGTAATTTGAGTGGGATTTTTATTAATTTGTTTTGGCTGCAGATATGAAAAAGTTCATATCGGATGCTATATCTATATAGGGACTAGGCCCCAAAACGGACCGATCCTGACCATGTTTGGTAAAGTCTCTTGTATTTTGCAAAAATATATACAAACAAAATTTGAGAAGAATCAGTGCAATATTTTTGTTTTTTGATAGATTTAAGTGAAGATTGGGAAGCAGCTCTATATGGGGGCTGTGACTAAGAGTTGTTCAATAGGGATCATTTTGGGACTACTGATTAATGGATGTAATATATACATACAAACCCAATTTGACTAAGATTTATATGATAATTTGGATCTTATGGCAATTTATGTTGATTTCATAGGGGTCATATGTAGGGGGCTAGGTCTGAACATGGGCCGATTCTCATTATTTTCAATTGCGTTTATTCTATGGCTGATAGAAGCTCAGATACCAAATTTCATCGAAATATGTTCATATTTGCGACCTGCAGTTTGATTACAAGCTTTACATGGACACACAGACGGACGGACGGACATCATTAAATCGAATCAGCTAGTGATTCTGATTTGATCGGTATAATAAAACATGGGTCTAGGTCAAATATTTTTGATAGTTACAAACAGCACCACAAAGTCATTATACCCAAACCACATAGTGGTTTAGGGTATAAAAATGTAACGCTGACTCCAATGGTCTTCGATTGTGTCTCTGTGCTTACAACTACATCCAAATAATCTTTTATCTTGGTTTTTATATTTTACAATTATCGCCAAATAATTTATGTCACTACATCTATATTATACAATTAAATATTTCTATTTTTTCTTATATAAGGAAAAACGGGATTATTCTGTGCGAGCAAAAAAAATGCAACTGCTTCATTTTTATACCCTATACCACTATGTGGTTTGGGTATAATGACTTTGTGCTGCTGTTTGTAACTACCAAAAATATTTGACCTAGACCCATCTTTAATTATACCGATCGAATCAGAATCACTTTCTGAGTTGATTTAACAATGTCCGTCCGTCCGTCCGTCCGTCCGTCCGTCTGTGTGTCCATGTAAACCTTGTAATCAAACTGCCATGGAATGAACGCTATTGAAATTGGTGAGAATCGGTCCATGTTCAGACCTAGCCCCCATACAAATTACCCCTATGAAATCGACATAAATTGCCATAAGATCCAAATTGTCATATAGATCTTACTCAAATTGGGTTTGTATGCGTTCATTACATCCACTAATGAGTAATCCAAAAATGATCCCTTTGGCCCCATATATAGCTGCTTCCCGATCTTCACTTAAATCTATTAAAAAACAAAAATATTTTACTGATTCTTCTCAAATTTTGTTTGTATATAATTTTGCAAAATACAAGAGACTTTACCAAACATGATCAGGATCGGTCCATTTTTGGACCTAGTCCCTATATAGATATAGTATCCGATATGAACTTTTTCATATTTGCAGCCAAAAAAATTAATAAAAATCCCACTCAAAGTTGGTTTTTGCTTATTTTCTATGTCCAGTTAGTTGGGCCTAAGAGATAGGGTTTCTAAACGCATGGTATAGGGTATCGTATAGTCGGTCTAGACCGACTATAATTTTCTTACTTGTTTTTAATAAAATTCTATTAATATTTATTGTTAAATAATACGTTAATCTAATATTTCGTGGCATAGCCATTGTTTGCTATTACCGCACTTAATTTAGAAGGCACCGAATCAACTAATGATATGACGGTATCGAGAGATATTTTTTCCCATTTTGTTTTTAAAACTTTTTCCAATTCGTTTAAATTTTAAGGGTTTTTCTTCTTTACTTCTCGATCTACAAGCTCCCATAGATTTTCTATGTCGTTGAGATTGGGGGATTGTGGCGGCCACTCCAAAACTTGCACATCATTGTTTCTTAACATGCTGTGAGTTAGGCGACTTGTGTTCTTGGGGTCATTATCATGTTGAAATATTCTATCAGGGGACATTTTTTCACGAAGATGTGGTAGCATGTGCTGTTCCAGTATCCCACAATATTTAAAGGCATTCATAATTCCTTCAATTTTTGTAAGGGGGCCAACGCCATCACGTGAGAATGCACCTATTAATAAAATATAAATAAGTTGCATTAAATCTTTTATATGAAATGTCTTACCCCACACCATTATTGATCCCCCGCCATGTTTGACTGTTGGCAACTGATATCTAGGAGAATATATTTGTTTAGGTGGCCTGCATACGTAATTTATTCCATCGGAGCCAAATAAATTAAATTTGCTTTCGTCGCTCCACAACACTTTGGCCCACTGCTCCTTTGACCAACCGATATATCGTTTTGCAAAGTCAAGGCGTGTCTTTTTGTTAACTCTACTAATGAGTGGTTTCTTTGCGGGTCGTCTTGCAAACAAATTATCTTCATTTAATCTGCATCTCGCAGTGTGACCACCAATAGATACTCCTATTTGTTCATTTGCATAGCTAGCAACATCCACTGCCGTCTTTCGTGGATCAATTCTAACAACTTTTATCAGTCTTGGTGGGCAGTAGTTTTTCGTGGACGACCACTTCTTGACTTTCTTTCCACGTTTTTTGTCAGATTAAATCGCGATGCAATTTCACTCATGGATTTACCATCTTCTAGAGCTTTAATAATAGCAGCTCTGCTATCAGCTGACAGCTGTTTCTTTTATGAAATCGGCAATGTACAAAGTTTAAAATAAATTTTTATTTTAATAACCATAATTAACTTACTTTTACCAGTGATTCATTACGTTGCATTTTTTTGCTCGCTCCAATTATTCACTTTTTTCACTGAATTTAAAAAAACTAAACCTTTCAGAAAGACAATTGAATCATAATGATATCAATAAGTATATTCTGATTACAAAGAATAAAAAAACAAAAGAAGAGAGGAATTGGATACCGTTATTAGCACAGAGACACACTCGAAGATCATTGGACTCAGCGTTGCATTTTTTTTCCTTGCAACTGTACATTCAGACCGCCATCAAGACTTTCATGCAAATCGTTTATATATAACGCGAATAAAGGAGGAGACAACAAATAACCCTGTTTAACTCTTGATTTTGTTGTAAAGTAATCGGAAATTTCTTCACCTGTCCATATGGCTGTTTCTGTGTTACTGAAGAAACTTTCAATCATTTTAACAAGCTTATAAGACACACCCATACAATATAGTTTATACATTAGCGCCTGCCTTGGTACATTGTCGAAAGCAGCTTTATAATCTATGAAAAATGCATAGATTTCCTTTCTTTCTTCTAGCTTAATCCTTACCAGGGCTGAAGAGTTATAATTTTTATCAACTGTTGAATATTGTCTTCGAAATCCAGCCTGATATTCTGTCATAATATTATTCGTTTCTAAAAAATTATACAACCTTTCAGTCAACACCCCCATCATGATCTTGAAAATGCTATTTATGAAGGATATGCCTCTATAGTTGTTAGCTTATATGGGCAAAACCAGAATCTTATGAAAAGAGTTATCTATTTTACTGTTATTGAAGATGTTGTTATACACCTGCAGCAGTTGTTTATAGAATTCACCCGATCTTCACCTGCGGCTTTGTTTAATTTTACCTTCTTTAATACGTTTTTCAGTTCAATAATAGTAATAGGACCATCTAGTAAACGATTTTCAATGAAATGGGGTACATACTACATCTCTGGATTTGAGTGTGTAATATTTAAAAGATTCTGAAAGTGGGCTTTGAAGTTTGCGGCCGAAACATCAGGGCCTATTAGGTACTTGTGGTTTCTTATCTCTTTAGCGACTTTCCACCGTTATTTGCTGCATTTTATGCAGTTTATTTTATCTATAAGTTGCATGTTACATTCCGCTTTACGGGTTCTGCATATTTATTTGTAATGCCTTTGCGATTTCAAATATTTGTCTTAATCTTCTGCCTTTTAGATTTTCTGTATTTGTTTAAAAAGTTGAAACTTTTTTCTCTTGCAGAATTGCATTTATTACCATACCAGTTCTGTTTACTTTCAAAAGTTTTGTGGTTAAATTTTGACTAGGTTTAATCGGTTCGAATTTATGTTTTTTAGATTTGCATTAAGTATTCGCTGAAATTGCTGTTTTTGGAGTTATCCCAATATAATTTAGGAAGCAGCGATAGTTTTTTAATTGGTTCCTTTTGTATTGCTACCTTTATGTTAAGCTTTATTGGGTAGTGGTCTAGCATATATTGTGCGGTTGCACAAAAATCGATTACAGAGCTTTCCTTACGTGTCCCCTTGTGTTGTACCTTTTAATATCAGCAAATTGTTGTTATTACAAAAATCTAAATTTCGTCGACCATTAGCATTAACAACTTTATCGATTAAATTTCTTCCTTTCGTCCCTGCTACAAACATTTCCTTATAAATATCTATCATTTCTTGGGCAAGATCACCAATTCTTGCATTGAAATCGCCCATTAAAATTGGATTTGACTAATTATGTTCTTCAACCGCTTGTTTTAGCTTATTAAACCCATTAATCCAATCCGCCGGTCTAAAATATATAGGTATTATTGTAAAACTTGTATTTTTTGTGCAAATTTTAATACTTAGTGTGTCAGTTATTCCAATATATGTAGTGGAAGTGCCCAGATTTTGGGCAAACAAGTGCAGATTTGGATTCAGCATCCCAAATAACCTTAAAAACAACATTCAGTTCTTAATCAACAAGAACCTTGTTCCCTTGTGCAATGATTATCGGCTATAAAGTTTAATTTAATATTTCAATCGCCCCGGTAGGTGAGTAGGTAGCGTGCTCGCCTATCATGTGGGGGTCGTGGGTTCGATTCCCACCAGAGGCTTTGGTCTGTCGCTGCAAAAAAAAAAAAAATTTTGCCAAATTAGAATCTGCAGACAAGCCACTCGGCTTCGCGGAACTAGACTTAAAAAAAAATTATCAAATTAGAAAATTGAGAGTAAACGCCCTTGCTCTACACGTCATCCATATCGATAAAGTGAATGTCTTAAACTAAAATTTTTAATTTAACTCTAAAAAAAATGTATAAAAATTTTTTGAAGCTAGAAAATTAAAAAGTAATAATCTAACCCATTAAAAAAAATAAGTTTTTTATTAAAACTATTTCTTTCCTTATGTATATGTGTTTTGAATTTCTCCGTGACTGTGCGTGACTATGCGCGACTATGCCGAAGTTCATCTTTTTTTTTGGATAAGGGAAATCCGTTTTAAATCTCTCCGTGACCATACGTGACTGTGCCTGACTAAGTCAAAGTTAATGTTTTTTCACAGCAAGTGCATGTACCAAGTTTCAGATCGATCGGAAGAGCGGACATGACATTTAGATCACTCCGTGACTGTGCGTGTAGTCATAACAAGATTATAGGCCAAGTTTCAGATCAATTGGATAAGGGGAATGGGGTTGCCCCACGACAGAGTGTATGAGTTAAAAGAAAGAGTTTAAAAATAACTATTAATTAATCCTTGTAAGAAGCAGGCAATTCTTTTTTTACAAAAAATTCGGTCTAAAAGCCGACAGATCAATAATTTCATGCTTTAAACCAATTTCGATTATTATGACAATTGTAATTCATCTGAGAGTCTGCAATGTTACAACATAAAACAAATATGAGCTCATTGGAAGCACTCCAGAGTCATTGCAAATAATTGAATATGAAACCTTAAACCCTATCCCTCAAAATTTATTCATTTGTGTCGGTAAAATAAAAAACCAAATAGGAAATTCATACAACGAAACTGGTACCATGCATGAACATTTTGTATTAGTTGGTGAAGCCAAAAGATCCCTTTACTCTGTAAATTTGATTTAAAACATATTTTCCGGCGCATTTCTGAAAAAAATAGCTCCACTATTTGAAGCATTTATTTTAACTAGGAGAGCCCAGTCCTCGAAATTAGAGTGCAAATTCTAGAAAATTTTATTTTTTTATTTAACAGAGCCTAAAGGTATGCTAATCAATTTTAGCCAATTCACAATTCAACACAATTCAACATACACAGTATGTGTTTTATGTATGAGTTAGTAACAACTTTAGATGAGCATTAATGTTTCAGACTAAAAAAAAAGACATTTCTAATGAGGTATGCTTGGTCTAAATCGATTATTAATTACAATTTGTATATCCGCAACAAGTAATCGCCAGGCTTATTAATATTATATCTATCTATCTCTATGTTTCCAAATAAAATAAGAACATTTTTGAGTTATAACTTAACATTGTAAAATAAAACTTGACTTTGTACAGGAAGGATGTTGTTTTTGTATGATTCCACTATAGGAGTAATTTTTCTTATAAGTAAATATTTTTCCAAATGAAAACATGAAATTTCATATGTATGGCTGTGCACTATGCAAACGCTTTTTTTTTATTCTTATAACAAACCAAATAATTTTATACAAATCTCTTCATTTGTGGTCAATGACACACGCAAGTCGCACTTGTTTCAAATAATTCCTTGCACAAATTGTAACTCTTTTAAAATCTTCACTAGATTCTCATGGATTCTCGATGGAGGAAATAATAATTCTGCAGAAATACTAAAACACTTGAAATAATTTTTAGAAAAACTCGTTTTCGGTAATCTTTATTTAGAAATATCTTATAAACAAAAGCTGGCTTTGGCAAATAATCGGCTAGCATTCTCGGATTTATCCCATATTTGGTTATAGTATTTTAAGTAACGCTTTTAAAAACTCAACAGTATTTGCAAAATATTAGAATTTTTTTAATAAATTGTTTTATATTAGATCGGGGTCATACGTGACCCCAATTCCAAAAGGGTTAATGGGTTCATTTTATTTTTTTCCGAAAGCTTGGCTATTAAGATAAAATATAGCATTTAAAGGTAGAGAACTGATTAATTTTTGATATAAAAAATTTCAAAAGATTACATATACAGAATATTTCACTAAAATCCCATTTTTCTCGAAATCCGCAAAAATAAAATCCTTGTCAAAAAAATTCTGGTAAAGGGATTTACCTAAAAAGTCACACAGTTAATGTCTGACATGTATTTAATAAAACCTTAAAGCGCCAGATCCATTTTTTTTTAAATTTTGTTTAAGAAAATTTTTTAAACTTGAAAATTTTCCATTTTCGGTCTCAATACGCAATAGGTTAACAACGTGGTAATAAGCCAATACTTCATATCTGATTACTTATAAGTCTAGAGACAAAAAAAATTTATGGCTTTAATAAATTCCTCAAAATTGAAAAAAATGCTATCAAATTTCATGACCTAGTCTTTTTTTTGGCACAAAAGTGGTCTGGGGTATATGCCCTTTCTTGGCGAATTTTTATTCGATTTTGAATTTTTATAACTTGTTGAAAAAATTATTTAATACTGATCTCGATTCTTGCAACAAGTTGTCGAGAAAATTAAACTATAGAACGAACTTTTCGCTAAATTTGGAAAATATGATATTTTCCCCATATAAACACACTTTAAATTTTCAATCGATTTCAGGCACGACTTTTTTTTATCCGAGTGTCCCCAAACTTCACATTTATTAGTTTTATATTGAAAGGTAACAAACTGGACCCCGCCTAGCACCAAAATCGCAATTTGAAAAATGTCCATATAACGTAGGACCGCTCTAGTAAACACTATATGTTTACCTATAACGGTACTCAAAAAAAATTACCTTACTACCCTTAAAAGCCTGATTAAGGTGAAGTAAGGTTTTAAAAGTGGAAAAGAGGCGTATATTCTTAATTTTTATACCCTATAACACTATGTGGTTTGGGTATAATGACTTTGTGCTGCTGTTTGTAACAACCAAAAATATTTGACCCACACCCATCTTTAATTATACCGATCGAATCAGAATCACTATCTGATTCGATTTAACGATGTCCGTCCATCCGTCCGTCCGTCTGTGTGTCCATTTAAAGATTGTAATCAAACTGCAGGTCGCAGATATGAATATATTTTTATGAAATTTGGTATTTGATCTTTTATCGACCATGGGATGAAAGCTATTGAAATTGGTTAGAATAGGTGCATGTTCAGACCTAGCCCCCATACAAATGACCTCTATGAAGTCAACATATATTGCCATAAGATCCAAATTATTATACAAATCTTAGTCAAATTGGGTGTGTATGTGTTTATTACATACATTAATCAGTAGTCCAAAAATGATCATTATTGGACAACTCTTAGTCATAGGCCCCATATAGAGCTGCTTCCCGATCTTTACTTAAATCTATCAAAAAACAAAATTATTGCACTGATTCTTCTCAAATTTTGTGTTTATATATTTTTGCAAAATACAAGAGACTTTACCAAACACGGTCAGGATTGGTTCATTTTTGGGCTAGTCCCCATATAGACATAGCATCCGATATGAACTTTTTCATATCTGCAGCCGAAAAAATTAATAAAAATCCCACTCAAATTTGGTTTATGCTTATTTTATATATCCAGTTAGTTGGGCCTGAGAGATAGGGTCTCTAAACGCATGGTATAGGGTATCGTATAGTCGGTCTAGACCGACTATAATTTTCTTACTTGTTTTTTTTTTTTTTTTTGTTTTTAAGGTATGAATATTGTTGGATTATTTATTTCATATACACGTTATAGCTTAACATTTAAAGAATCTTTGAAAAAAATTTCAATCAAAAATTTTAAAATTTAAAAAATATCGAAACGCGTTTAAAAGCTGATATATCTCCCGATGTAACGACGAAGAGTTTTTTTATTTTTTTTTATATTTTTGGTAGCATTTTGAAGTGAAAAACATGATTTTTTCTACAAAATTTCGGTGAATTTCTTGTTAAAAAATGGGGAAGAAATTAAAAAATAAAAAAATCTTCGTGGTTACTTGGTGATTTATGTGTAGAAATAGTGTGTAAACTTTCAAAAGAATCGGTGAAATAGACTTTGAGCTATGATGTTCACGGACTTCAAACATGTTATTTGCGAGAAAATCGATTTAAAATTTTTTAAAAACTGATTTATATACGATATACCGTATGAGGCCGGTCGCTGGAAACGCTCTATCTTCTTTAGTTTTGCTCAGATTATCTTGAAATTTTTACACGACACTTCCGGCATGCTGTATATTCACAAAAGGTTTCAAAACCTTATCCCGCACCCCCATAATTATTGTTGACCCTACTCTTTTATACTTTATTTTGTCCGACAGTGTTTATAACTTTTTACTTATATTTTTTTTTTCTTGTATATTTGAATTCAATTTACATATTGCAAGTTACTCCAGATTACTACTATAAGGCAAAACCAAAATTGACAAGATTTTTAGTCAAGTCTAAGTTGAAACTTTCCTTGGAAATATCGCATAATTTTTAAGCTCTCCAAACATTAAATGGTACTTTGGTATTCTAACGAAGTTCCCATTAAAAAAGTTTAATTATTGTTTTTCTACTCTAATAATAGAAAAATAATGCAAGTTTTCAAATAGAATTTAATTATTTCTACAAAGAGAAACACCATTGTTTCTATAATAGGACACTAAATAGGATATTAAAATAAATATTGGCCAAAAGAGAAAATCAATTAACTTTAAATATAATAATAATGCCACTCTAATATGTATTTGTTTGTTTCCACAAAATCAGTAAAAAAAAAAAAATCATTTTGTAATTTAAAGGTAAATTCGAATAGATTGGGTATTTTTTTTTTTTTTTTTTTGTTTTGCAACTACTAAATATTAAAATTTATACTGGAAATTTAGAAAGCAAATAGACTCCAAATCTAAATTATCATCATGAGATGACAACTGGCTGATAGCAATTACAAATATTTACACCTGCCCTTCGGTGGACGACATCAAATGTTCTATATATAAAATTAATTCATATATTTTGAAATTGTTTTTAAAATTGCCCAAATGACCGATTACCAAGGACATTTGCACCAAAATATAAATTTCATTTGATAAGCATGGATTTATGTCAAGCAATTAAAATAATTCGTATATCGTCAGATAACATTTAACAGCTTATCATTGTCAATATAGTATGTATGTATGTTTATATGTCTGTTGTTATAATCCTTTGTTGTTAATAATTGCTGTTGATAAATACACATACACATACTTGTATAAGTAAATAATGATCTATTCATTGTTTGCATGAACGTTGTTGACTTGACTATTCCACTTAACTAGTCGTACGAACGAACTACGCTACATATAAAATCATCATGTTGATGTATTAGGCAACATTAAGTATCATAAACTCAATCTGATTTGCATTAAATGAGAAGCACATACATGCATATATATTTTTTAATTACTTATAAATTAAATACAACACTTTCGACAATGAATTTTTTGAGCTTAAACTATAAAGCATGCACTTAGAAAAATCCTTCGGTTTTAAAACAAAATTTTTATCTTAGTTATGGATAACTGAAAATCTGTAAATTTAGACTATTTAATATATTCGTTTATAGGAAAAATCGCTTAAAGCAATTAAAACTGTTAAATTCGTCTATGCCAAACCTTTTATACCCTCCACCCGTGTTTTCAGCACAATATGGCAATCTAGGTTCACAACACAGAGGTAGTAAAGGTTAGATTCTTGCAAATAATAGTTATCTATAATATTAATAGGCTAGGCGATTTCTTGATACCGATGTTTTGTTCTACCGCTTTATCTCGATTTTGACCAAACGTATATTATTTGAAAGGTATTTCTTTTTAGCTGTTCACCAGATTTACAGATTTTTAATTTTTTTTGAGTAAATTGCATTTATTGTTGCTACCAACACATACAAAAAATTATACATATGCTGTGTGAGTGCTGTCTTTGTTAATGAATTTGTTTTCTTCACTCATAATAATAATAAACCAAAATAGTGTTGGCTTGTGAATTGGTTAAGTTGAAAAATAAAATTGCTTCAAATTGCACTCGAATATCGAGCGCTGGAATCTGCTAGTTTTAAATTAATAAGATAGTTGACAAAAATTTTAGGTATTTTCGTGCTCTTTTTAATTGAAAGCAATTATAGCAATTAATTATAGCCATCTTGGTTATAACGAGTGATGACAGATGTAGGGAAAATTCCCTTCTCATGGGGATTTTTTTTCGAAAAAATGGAATGGTGGGAATAAAAGACGGATTAGTTGAGTTCTATTAAATTTATGAAATTTTGTTTCTATGAAAGTATTTTTATAGTAGACTATTAAATTGTGGAAAATCGGATTTGATGATACATGCCATGACAAAATCGAGCATTACTTGTGCTTTAACTATTAGTAATTCTAAAAAATCAATTATTTCTTTCCAAAAAAAAAATAGCATTAAAAAAGATGTTAGAAATTCTGAAACATTCAAATTTCAAATTTAAGAACATATGATTTAATTGAATGATATTATCCCAGACTCATCAATAATAAAAGAATGTCAGTTGGGACGTACTAAGTGTACCCAAATAATACGTAATTTATTGACCAGCGATGAAAAATCAATTTGTTGTGATGGTACCAGCATAATGGTTGGGCAGCATAATTTCTCTATATCAAGATTGGGAGCAGATATTCCAGATATTGCTGCTATTAAATGCATAACTACATATATGCCTTAATTTTGAACAAAACATGCTCCATGTTGCCAAGAGCACCTGAAGGTTTATTAAAACATATTGGAACTTTCATCTCTGGAAGGTTTAAAAGAAGTTCACAGTTGGAAGAATTTCAAGAGTTTCTCATCGTAGAAAAAAGAAAAATTTTAAGAAAATCAGTTACTATATACAAACAATATACAAACAAAATTTGAGAAGAATCAGTGCAATTTTTTTGTTTTTTAATAGATTTAAGTGAAGATCGGGAAGCAGCTCTATATGGGGTCAAAGGGATCATTTTTGGACTACTCATTAGTGGATGTAATGAACGCATACAAACCCAATTTGAGTAAGATCTATATGACAATTTGGATCTTATGGCAATTTATGTCGATTTCATATGGGTAATTTGTATGGGGGCTAGGTCTGAACTTGGACCGCTTCTCACCAATTTCAATAGCGTTCATCCCATGGCCGATAAAAGCTCATATACCAAATTTCATCAAAATATATTCATATTTGCGACCTGCAGTTTGATTACAAGCTTCACATGGACACACAGACGGACGGACGGACGGACGGACGGACGGACGGACGGACATTTTTAAATCAACTCAGAAAGTGATTCTGATTCGATCGGTATAATTAAAGATGGGTCTAGGTCAAATATTTTTGGTTGTTACAAACAGCAACACAAAGTCATTATACCCAAACCACATAGTGGTATAGGGTATAAAAAACATTTTGAAAATTTGGAAAATTTTAAGTCACCACATATTACGTTACAAATAGAAAATAGTCCGACTGTATGCAATTTTATATCACTGCACTGGAAGAGACACCAACAAAGACTTCCTTTAAAAAGTGAATCAGTATTTAAAGAAATGGTATTTCTTAACCCTAAATCGGCTATGGGTGCTGATAACAAAAATATTTTTCAATTTAAATTGTTTTACCAAAAGCTTAAAATTGACACTAATCTGCTTGCGCAAGAATGGATAACTATGGGGAACAATTTTTCTAAACATAAAGGAAAGTCGTTGTCTAAACTAATTTTGGTCAAAAATAAGTAAATCCAAAAAGTTCAATGATAACTAATTTCGCAAAATAAGGGGAAAATTTTTTAAGTTTACCACATGCGAATGCAGATGCTCAATTTTTTTTTTCTTTTGTCCCAATTAATATAATAATATAAAATTAAAGAAAATCAATATCTATTGTAAATCAAAAAAGATTACAGAAAACCGCACACTAAATCATACTTAGGTACACCAAAATAAATAGAATCAATTTTATATTTCATAATCTTTTGAATAAATTTTTTTATTAGGTTTGGGTGATTTGTCGGTCTTCTTATTTTATTTAGAAAACTATAGATAGTTTTTATACATAAAACAATTTTATAACAAAATTGGTTAAAAGTTGTTTTAATTTATATTCGCGAGCAATAAGCAGATAATTACACCAAAGCTATATCACAATGGGATATTCTGATCCCATGAGCACTGAAGGGTTAAATAAATAGAAATCAACCGAATTAATTTTCTTTAATTCTAAATAGTTTAATAGAAAAACTCATTTTCGGTAATTTTTATTTAAAAATATCTTAAAATCCAAAGCTGGTCTTGGCAAATAATGGGTTCACGTTCTCAGATTTATCTCAAATTTTAGGAACGGAAGCTCTACAAATTTGATTAATATATTTTAAATGTCGTATCTAAAAATTCAAGAGCACTTACAAAATATTTGAATTTTTGAATAAATTATTTTTAATTAGATTGGGGTCATATGTGACCCCAGTTCCAAAAGGGTTAATGGGGTCATAATTTTTTTTTCTGAAACCCTAGGCTTTTCGGATAAAATTAACATTTAAATGTAGAAAAGTGATGAATTTTTGATACAAAGTATTTAGAAATAGTGCATTTAGAGAATATTTTACAAAAATCCAATTTTTCTCGAAATCCGCAAAAATAAAATCCTTGCCAAAAAAATTCTGGAATAGGAATTTTGCCTAAAAATTCACATAGTTAATTTGCAACATCCATTTAACAAAACCTTAAAGTGCCAGATCCATGTTTTTAAATTTTGTTTAATAAAATTTTTGAAACCTTGAAAAAGGAGTTTTCCAAATTTCATCAAAAAAATTTCCCTTTTTCGGTCTCAATAAGGATTTGCTTAAGAACGTGGTAAAAAAATAATAATTATTGTCTGAATACTTATAAGTATAGAGACCAAAAAAATTATGGCTTTAATCAATTTCTCAAAGTTGGAAAAATGCCTTCAAATTACATGACCTATTTTTTTTTTTTTTTTTTTTACAAAAAAAAAGTTTTGGGGCATTTGCTATTTCTTGGCGAGTTTTTATTAGATTTTAAAGCTTCCTAGCTTCGTGAAAAGATAAATTAGTACACATCCCGAATTATATAAAAATTTGTCTGAAAGTTAAACGAGAGATAGAATTTTTCGTAAATCTGAAAAAAGTCATATTTTCCCCATATAAACACACTTGAAATTTTCATGTTTTCGTGTTTAGCCACCTCTAAAGGTTTTTGATTGGCCCAACACTTTTTATTTCTCATTTTTTTTTTTGCTATTCGCATATTTCTGGTGGGTGCGACCGAGAGTTTGAACCCTTTTTTTATTAAGGGCCACCCTACTGACCACATACTGGTATAGGGTATAAATATAATGGATACCAAGCAAAATATTGAAACCAAAAATAGAGGGAAAGTTTTGAATTATTGTATAGTAAATGAGGTTTTCATTGTTTTGTCAACGGTATAAAAATTAATAATTTTAAGTTTTGTCATCTTTTGTGAAGCTAAGCTATTTTATTTTTATATTTTTTTTTTAAATAAATAAAACATGCAAATTTATAAATTGCTAAAAGAGTTTTTAATTTTATGATCCAATTTTTTGGTGTTGACCGATCAAGTCGTGAAAAATATATATTTTTAAAAGCTTAAATTGTATTTCCACTTAATGTATATATTAAATGGAATCCAGGGGCCAAATAACCGCATTCGTTATCGAAACTTTTTGATCGAAATCATCCCAAAATAAAATGTTAAGAATAATTTTTCTTTCTCACAGTTGAAGAATTATGGCCTCTGGTTAAGAAGAAAAGCGAAACGTGGTCAAGCGTTTGTCCGTATTCTTCAAACAATAAACCATAATATGGAATTTCGATTGATTTTACTCGATATCGAATAAGGTTATTTGGCCCCAGGGGTCTAAGCGTCGCATACGTGATCGAGTGAATTGAATTGACATTTTTAATTTTGAAATCATGACATTCGGTATCGGCTAATAGATCGAGTGAAATCTTTCAAAATGTCATTAAATACATATCAAGCTATCGAAAACATATTTTATTATTTTTTTATATGAAAATAACGCAAGGAAAATTTATTTATTTTATTATATTTAATATGAAGACGTGAAATGTTTAATATTTATTAACGAGTAATTTGAAAAAAAAAAAACAAATAATATGAGAAAAACTTCTTTAATCTGCCGAAAAGTAAATTCACCAAGCTGTTGGAATTGAGAATAGGTCTTTTAAAGCCCCATCTTAAAAAAATTTACTTAAAGTTGGATAAATTTTTTGAATTCAAAGAACGTTCGCTAAAATTAAAGGAAAAACAAGTAAGAAAATTATAGTCGGTCTAGACCGACTATATGATACCCTATACCATGGTTTAGAGCCCCTATCTTTCGGTCCAACTACTTCGATATAGAAAATAAGCATAAACCAAATTTGAGTGGAATTTTTATTAATTTTTTTGGCTGCAGATATGAAAAAGTTCATATCGGATGCTATATATATAAAGGGACTAGGTCCAAAAATGGACCGATCCTGATCATGTTTGGTAAAGTCTCTTGTATTTTGCAAAAATATGTACAAACAAAATTTGAGAAGAATCAGTGCAATATTTTTGTTTTTTAATAGATTTAAGTGAAGATCGGGAAGCAGCTCTATATGGGGTCAAAGGGATAATTTTTCGATTACTCATTAGTGGATGTAATGAACGCATACAAACCCAATTTGAGTAAGATCTATATGACAATTTGGATCTTATGGCAATTTATGTCGATTTCATATGGGTAATTTGTATGGGGGCTAGGTCTTAACATAGACCGATTCTCACCAATTTCAATAGCGTTCATCCCACGGCCGATAAAAGCTCATATACCAAATTTCATCAAAATATATTCTTATTTGCGACCTGCAGTTTGATTACAAGCTTTACATGGACACACAGACGGACGGACGGACGGACGGACGGACGGACGGACATTGTTAAATCAACTCAGAAAGTGATTCTGATTCGATCGGTATAATTAAAGATGGGTCTAGGTCAAATATTTGTGGTTGTTACAAACTGCACCACAAAGTCATTATACCCAAACCACATAGTGGTATAGGGTATAATAATACATTGTTAACATGGAGAAAAAAAAAATCATGTGAGTCCGATCACAAGGGAGATATGTAAACATCTGGCAATAAATAAAATGCAGAAAACAGCGACAAAAAGGTTAATACATATCATAAATTTTTCACCAACAATCATGTTACGCGTAAAATCTTACGCTCACATATTACGCTGTTTTTGTGATTGTATTATGAATGAGAAATTTATTTTACACATCAAAAATGTACATTTAAAAATTAAATTGCTTCAGTTGTAGATGCTCTCAAAATTAAAAATCATTGATAATATAATTAAAAAAAAATTGTTAATAACTACCTCCTTTTGTTTTAAAGTGCTCGGTATTCTATTTTTGCATATTGACATTTGTTAAAACATATGCTTATGTCATATTAAAAAGCTTAGTACTCGTATCTTGTAACACTTGTTATTAACTTCGATTTCGTGGGTATCATATGCCGCGATTAGCATAGTCGATACATCACGAAACTTTATCTGACACATGAGCACACTCGATCACGTATGCGATGATTAGACCCCAGATTTCTTTCGAATTATAATAAACAGTGTGACAAACACTGGTGTGGAGAGTATAAAGACAAGAATATATATATATATATATATATATATTAATACTCGGTTAATTACTTCGTAAAAAATTTACAAGATTTTTGGGTAATTATGCGGGGAAAGCGTTTAAACGAACACGTTTAATTACCTCATAAGAGACAATTTGACGAATACTTTTAAATACATCAAAAAGGCAATTATCCGAACATGTGTAAAACAGGGTTATTAAAATAACTTAAACATTACATTAAATACAAATAACGCGAATGTATCACATAAAGAAGTAAATTGCAAACACTTTTTGGTATGTACCCACAGATTTACAAAATAATAATGTAAGGCTTTGTTTTTGAGATTTATTGCCTTTGACTGGGTTCCCTTTTCGAGTTAATGTTCCACTTGGGACAACTTTATAAAAAAGGCCACTCTCATCAACATTAAATATATTTTCAGGAGTATTTTGAAGAACTGAGGAAAAATTGCTACTTTCCAGAAAATTTTGGGCGAACTCACGATCATATTCATTACTTTCTCCATGTATCTTTGTGAATTTTATGTTTTCTCTCCGCTGTCACCTCCACAACCAACCACTGTTCAGTTCAAAATCTGAATTAATTTTTATAGCAAACTCCTTTGCTTTATTCATTTCCAATTTTCTAGAAATGACAGCATTATTCAGGCGCATCTGGTTAAACCATATCGTGAGCCAATAAGTACTTTGGGCAATTAAACCATTTATTTTCTGTATAAACTATTTGAGGTAATTACCCGAATTGGGTAATTAAGCTAAAGTTAATTAACCGTGGGGTTTTGTTAGATTTGGAATTCGAGGTAAATAAGCGTGAATGGTAATTAAGCGTGGGGTAATTAAACGGGTTATACTGTATATATTTAGAGGAATACGTATTTTTTTTGGGAATATTAATTGATATCGAAAAATTGGGATTTTGTGTATATGGAATTTTTCCATAAGGAATGTGTCTGTGTTATATTTTTTACTCTCATATTGTCTATATCTAATCACTTGCAAATAGTCTGTACATTTTTTAATACTACAATACAAATTTATAATATAAATTTTATTTAAGGCGTTGTACTTAAATGTCATCTGAAATGACCCACATCTATTAAATCTTTTATTGTTTTGTTAAATACACAAAATGTTTACTAAATTATTTAATAATACTAACACAAGGTAACAAAATTGAATTTTTTTTTTGTTGTTGACTGGAACTTTATTGCAATTTGTAACTAATTTGAGGTCGCTGATTTCAAATCTAATGTCCGTTTTTTTCCATCAGTTACAGACACTAATCGTATTTTTGACTTCTTTTAAAAATAGCTCTTTTTTCAAAACTGCAACGATATCTCTGGAACTACTGGGAAAATATAAAACCACGACTTAAAGATAATATTGTTGACGAATTTTGTATTTTTTAACTGAATATGGTGAACCATTTTCAAGTTATTATATGTACTGGAAGTGCCTTAATTTTGGACATAACGGTATATCGACTCAGCGTCCCAAATAACCTTAAAACAACATTCAGTTCTTAATCAACAAAAACCCTGTTCCCTTGTGTAATAGTAATAATAAATATATCAGATTTTTGCACAATATCTGAAGACGTATAAACTTACATTTATTAATATCTGAACATCATCATATTCTATATGGAGCTTTCAAACAAATACTCGTATTAACCTAAATGCCTAAAGGTATTTTATATATTTTATGATATTTAATTTTGATTTCTGTAATAAATTTATGCATTTTTTTTTTATCATTTGCTCTTTTTACAATGTTATGATTTCAAATAATATTATTGCATATTTCAAAGAAAACATATCAACAACATACAATAGAGAAAATATTGCATGTACGAGTATGTATGTATATTTCTATGAAGTTTATTTTCTTCTTGTATTTCATAAAGTTTTTTGTATTATCTTCATTTTGACATTTCCACAAACATGGCATATTTCTTATTCTTATAGCAGGCATAATATTTTCATTTATTACTTTTATAATACATATGTACATTAGTTTTAAATATTTATGGAAATAGATGTAAAGACTGTGCATGAATTATTTAAATGAATTTATCGAAACTGTATTTTACCCAAAGCTGCGGAGTCGATGATCAAAGCTACCGACTCCAACTCCGACCGCAAAGACGACTGCGACCCTTCAATATAACTGGTTTTGCCCAATATACATATACTAGTTGATTGTGTGGCGCCTAGGCGCCCGTTTATTTTGACTTTAACAAACAAATTTTTTTTTCCATTTCAAAATTTTCCTATATTTTATATATTTTTAAAAAATTAATTTTAATGTTTTTAAATTTTCTTAAGAAAAAAAAAATCGAAAAACAGTTGTAAAAAATACAAAACCAAAACTTCGATTTTCAAATGAAGTTTTGTAAAAGGTCCTTTTATGTATATTTTCGCAAAAGTTAGCCAGTAGCCAACTTTATACTTTCTGCTTCTATACATAAGGAGTTTTTAATATTATATGATTTTAAAAAAATATTTTATTTTGATAGAAACTCGGTAGTTTTAGTCTTATTAAGACAAACTATAAATATGTATCTTTTTAATAATTTAATTTATGTTTGATAACTTTTTAAAATGCATCAAAATAAATAAACTTCTTCAACTAAAAAAGTTTTTAAACCTTTCGGACAAAACAAAAAAAAATATACTACGGTTATAACGAACTTAGTCTATAAGGAACTAATTTGGCCCGTCCCGAAGGGTTCGCTATAACCTAACTCCAATTTATTGTAGAGCAAGGTTCCTAAAAGTTCCTTTAGGGGGGGGGGTTTAAAAGTTAAAAAAGTCGTATTTTCATAATCCTTTTTTGAAGATATGAATACTGTTGGATTATTTATTTCATATACATGTTATACCATAACATTTGAAGAATCTTCGGAAAAATTTTCAATTTCAAATTTTGCAGTGAACATCATAACTCGTTACCGCATCATGTGAAATAAAGAAATCGAAATGCGTTTAAAAGGTGGCATGTTTCCTAAGGTAGTGACGATGAGTTTTTTTCAATTTTCTTTTGGCAGCATTTTAAAGTGAAAAATGATTTCTGCTACACAATTTCGGGAATTTGTTCTTAAAAAATGGGAAAAAAAAGGGAATGAAAAAACTCTTTGTGGTTACCTGATGATTTATGTGTAGATATAGTGTCTAAAATTTCAAAAGAATCGGTCAAGTAGATTTTGAGTTATGATGTTCACGGTCTTCGAATATTTATTTGCGAGAAAGTCGGTTTAAAATTTTTTAAAAACTGATTTATATACTATATACCGTATGAGGCCGGTCGCTGGAAACGCTTTATCTTCTTAAGAAACGCTTTATCTTCTTAAGTTTTGCTCTGATTTACTTAAAATTTTGACATAACACTCTCGACATGCTGTGCATTCAGAAAGAGAAATGCAAAAAAAGGTTTTAAAACCTACCACTCCTTAAGGAAGTGCAAACACCAATACACCTACACAAGAGAGAAAAAAATATCTCATATTTCATCATACATGTAAATTGAAAAAAGAGAACTACATTTTTTGCAAAATTATCTATAAATCCAAAAAAAGAATTTTAAAAATAAGGGCGTATTAGTTTTACTTCAAAAAAAAACTAATTATATCAAATCGCCTTTAATTCTTCCATGACAATTTTAATAAATTATTCAAATTAAAATCTTAAATATACCTATTTACGTAATTTATGTTTGTCTAAATTTTTTGAAAGCAAATTATGCAAAAATTAATATTATTTGTGAAAAAAACAATTATTTACCCACTTCTCTTCTGAAATTACAGTGTAATTTAATTTAATTTAAATTTTAAACTTCGTATTGCACTATTTTTTCAAGTGCTTTTCAATACAGAGCTTTAAACCAGTGAAGGCCGTACCAAACACGCTGGTGCTCGGCTCCGTATATGTAAACAGCCGAGCGAAAACTAAAATACTCTACAAAGAGTAAAAGTAAACAACAGTTTCATTCAGTCTTATGAAAGCTTATGAACGAAGCAGGTCTATGTCGCATTGGGTACAGGTCTATGTCGCATTAGGTACACAGAAAATATTAAAAAAAAAAAAAACCAAAAATGTTGAGAAAATTTCAAGGACTTGATAAACTAAATTACGCAAAGCAGTTGAATCTGCTATAAATTAAACATTTTACATACGTCGGCTCCTGTCTTTTATGCATTTTTTTTTATTTTAAAAAATATCCAGTTACTGCAGGCTGGTAAGTTTTTTAGTTTTGGTAAGATAACACTTATTAACCTTTGAAATATGTTATCTTTTTAAGTTTTGCTATTTTAGTGTTTTTTTTTTTTTGTTTTTTAAAGAATTGAATTACTTATTATTACTTATTTGATTTGATAAACTTCAAACTTATGGATAAAAGAGAATGTTCTTCACATTTTTTTTTTTACATTTTCAGAATGTAAGATTTAAAATTTTAAAACAACAATATATATTTAAAATTTTACCATATTCTTCGTGAACTCAACTATTTTCCCTTTTAGTCATTCATAAACACATTCATACAAAATCTACACAAACCCATTTAATATCGGAATTGTGTTACGTCCATGGATTTCGATCAGTGTAGTACAACTCACACATGCTCGTAAACACTATTACTAACTCACTTCTCTCGATGGCCACCACTGCTTTAAACGAAATCATACAACAAAATCCATATTGAAGATCTCTTTTTTCTCAAATATTTATCAAAAAAAGCGTACTCTTTGGTAAGTGCTGGCCATCAGAGAACCTGAGCGAAAGCACTCTTAATACAAAACAATTTTGAGATGAAAAACAAAACAGACAAACGGAAAAGTTTAGTTTAATAAAAGAAGTATGTATGCATATCGGACGACGTTAAATGAGAAAAATAAAAATGTTCACAATTTCATTCACCCTTTTTTTGCAGAATTTTTTCATTGACCAACAAAGGGAATTTAAAGCAGAATTTGAATAGATATTAGTTTTTTTTTGTAGATTTTTTGCGTTCAACTTATTCCAAATGTAACACGAAATCTGCATATGTAGTGCTATTGTCGTTAGCAGTGCTGCCAATTTTGACAACTTATTGTAATTTCGACGATTTTTCAATTTGTTAAATTTGTTAAAATGATGATTG
The DNA here is from genome assembly GCA_963682025.1 of Cordilura impudica. Taxonomy (NCBI): domain Eukaryota; kingdom Metazoa; phylum Arthropoda; class Insecta; order Diptera; family Scathophagidae; genus Cordilura; species Cordilura impudica. The sequence continues at coordinate 72,002,648 of OY821519.1, read as the reverse complement.
AAGATTTAAAATTTTCAGTAGAATAAAAATTACGATTTCAAGGGTTAACAATTAATGGGTTGTTTATCGAAAATTGATAGTTTTTGTTCAGTGTAAATGTAAATTACAAAATATGTATAGATTTAATTCTGGGTCAAGTCGTTTAAAACGGAAATACCTTGAATAGCATCTCCATTTCAGATTTAAGTTTTAATTACAGCGATACTTAAAACATATATAATATATTTCAGCTATATATTCATATCAATAAGATTATTTAGTTGATTGCTGTGTTAAATTTTTTCGTTGAAATTTCATCACTAATACATTTTTATATATAGAAATAACCAACGCTGTAATAATATTCGTAATATGAATGATATAAATAAATTTTATTGTTTCCTTTTGTAATATTTTTTCGTGTTTTATAAGCGGTAAAATTTTCTTGACAATATCTTGCTTTAAAAATGACGATTTTGGCGATTAAGTTTCCAAAATTGTCGATTTTCTGAAGATTTTATTAGCAGCACTGGTCGGTAACAAAGAAGAGAGAAAATTGTGTGTGGGTTTGTATAAAATGAGAAAGATTAAATTTTATTTGTGTATTTCACATAGCTTTGTAGGGAGCGTAATTATATTTAAGATTATAGTTTGACTACACCTTTTCCAATTCTATTTCAAAATACCAGGGACCGTAAATAACACAGTGCAACATGAAAAAATATAACCATATACAAGATCAAAAAAAAGACCCGTGTCTCCCAGTTTTGCACTTTTTTTTATGGGACACCAAAGATTTGGGGCCTCGGTGTCATTTTTGCAAAAAAGTGATCATTTTCTCAGGCTCATATCTTGCAAACCGTTCGGAATTTTGATTTACTCTCTGAGGCAAAGTTGTAACCCTTGTCATAAAGAACAAAAATTGTGAACACATCGCACCTAAATCTCTAAAGTGAATCAACTCAAAATTTACAAATTTTCAGTAGAGGAAAAAACGGTTTTTTTTAAATATTTACTATAAAATTTAAAAACAGTTGTTTCATTGTAAAGAATTGCGAATAATAAGTATGCAACAGTAGTCGCTTTTGCGATGTTTTCAGTGATCATCAAAAATAACAAGTATTTTGGGTGAATCTCAAAATAAGCCTTTTTAGTGGATTCTAAAGAAGCTACTCTTATAGCACAAAGAGGGTTACAACTGTATTTTTTTTTTTGCGAAAGACTAGAAAAACCGATGTAAGATTTTTATAGTGGATAGATATGACCACTGTGTATCGTTTTCTTCAAAAAGTGAAAATTGAGAAATCAAAAAAACTTCATCTTCAAGATCAAAATTGCAAAAAATTCGATTTTTTTAACCTTTTTTCCCCTGTTCAGGTCCATAGGTAGCAAAACATTCAAAATTCAAGGAAACAATCAACCACAAAAATGTACCATAGATCTCAATAAACAACTTACGCGATCACGCACCGACCGCAGCAGTAGAGACAGAGCATTAAGTTCAGCACACGCATCAAGGGACGCAGCACACAATATAAAAGCGACACGACGCTCACATCGAGGCATTACACAGCGCGACGTCAACGACAGCTCAGCGGTGAAAGTTATATAATTCGAACACATTGGCAACTGAAAATTTCAATATGCAATGTGAAAAAAAAAATAATGTGAGTCCGATCACAGGGGAGATGTGTAAACATTTAGGAATTAAAGTTTTTTTATGGCACTTCTTTAAAATTAAACGGAAAGCGTTATCTATGTATCACTTATAGCAATCAACTGCAGGAGCTCTGCTAATATAAAAATAATTATTATTATTATTTATTATTGTAACCAGTTAATTCTTAATTTTCCCTTTTTTATTTTATATTTCTCATTTTTAATTTTTCTTCTTTCATTTTCCATTTTTTTATTTTTCATTTGCCTCTTTTTCATTTTTTATTTTTATTTTTCATTTTTTATTTTTCATCTTTAATTTTTTATTTTTCATCTTTCATTTTTATACCCTCTACCACTATGTGGTTTGGGTATAATGATTTTGTGCTGCTGTTTGTAACAACCAAAAATATTTGACCTAGACCCATCTCTTATTATACCGATCGAATCAGAATCACTTTTTGAGTCGATTGAACGATGTCCGTCCGTCCGTCCGTCTGTGTGTCCATGTAAACTTTTTTAATCAAACTGCAGGTCGCAAGTATGAATATATTTTGACGAAATTTGGTATTTGATCTTTTCTCGGTCATGGGATGAACACTATTGAAATTGGTGAGAATCGGTCCATGTTCAGACCTAGCCCCCATACAAATGACCCCTATAAAATCGACATAAATTGCCATAAGATCCATATTGTCGTATAGATTTTACTCAAATTGGGTTTGTATGTGTTTATTACATCCATAATTGAATAGTCCAAAAACGATCTCTATGGGACAACTCTTAGTCATAGGCCCCATATAGAGCTTCTCCCCGATCTTCACTTAAATCTATCAAAAACAAAAATTTTTCAATGATTCTTCTCAAATTTTGTTTGTATATATTTCAAGAGACTTTACCAACCATGGTCAGGATCGGTCCATTTTTGGACCGAGTCCCCATATAGACATAGCATCCGATATGAACTTTTTCATATCTGCAGCCAAAAAAATTAATAAAGATGCCACTCAAATTTGTTTTATGCTTATTTTCTATATCCAATTAGTTGGGCCTAAGAGATAGGGTCTCTAACCGCATGGTATAGGGTATCGTATAGCCGGTCTAGACCGACTATAATTTTCTTACTTATTTATTTTTAATTTTTTATTTTTTATTTTTTTAATTTTTTTTTTTTTTTCATTTTTTATTTATAATTTTTGTACCCTATACCACTATGTGGTTTGGGTATAATGACTTTGTGCTGCTGTCTGTAACAACCAAAAATATTTGACCTAGACCCATCTTTAATTATACCGATCGAATCATAATCACTTTCTGAGTTGATTTAACAATGTCCGTCCGTCCGTCCGTCCGTCCGTCCGTCCGTCCGTCCGTCCGTCCGTCCGTCCGTCCGTCTGTGTGTCCATGTAAACTTTGTAATCAAACTGCAGGTCGCAAATATGAATATATTTTGATGAAATTTGGTATGTAAGCTTTTATCTGCCATGGGATGAACGCTATTGGAATTGGTGGGAATCGGTCCATGTTCAAACCTAGCCCCCATACAAATAACCCCTATGAAATCGACATAAGATCCAAATTGTCATATAGATCTTACTCAAATTGGGTTTGTATGCGTTCATTACATCCATTTATGAGTAGTCCAAAAATGATCCCTTTGGCCCCATATAGAGCTGCTTCCCGATCTTCACTTAAATCTATTAAAAACAAAAATATTGCACTGATTCTTCTCAAATTTTGTTTGTATATATTTTTGCAAAATAAAAGAGACTTTACCAAACATGATCAGGATCGGTCCATTTTTGGTTCTAGTCCCCATATAGATATATCATCCGATATGAACTTTTTCATATCTGCAGCCAAAAAAATTAATAAAAATCCCACTCAAAATTTGGTTTTTGCTTATTTTCTATGTCCAGTTAGTTGGGCCTAAGAGATAGAGTTTCTAAACGCATGGTATAGGGTATCGTATAGTCGGTCTAGACCGACTATAATTTTCTTACTTGTTTATTATTCATTATTCATTTTTCATTTTATAATTTTTATTTTTCATTTTGCGTTTTTCATTTTTTATTTTTTATTTTTCATTTTTATTTATCATTTTCTATTTTTTATTTCTAATTTTTCATTTCTTATTTTTCCTCTTTAATTTTTTTTTAACTTTTTATTTTTCATTTTTTATTTTTAATTTTCATTTTTCATTTCTTATTTTTAATTTTTAATTTTTTATTTTTCATTTTGTATTTTCAAACAGGTTATTACATATCATAATTTTTCCACCCATACAATCATAAGTCAAACCGATTTTTTCTTACGCTTACATGTTACGCTGATTATACCCTATACCACTATGTGGTTTGGGTATAATGACTTTGTGCTGCTGTTTGTAACAACCAAAAATATTTGACCTAGACCCATCTTTAATTATACCGATCGAATCAGAATCACTTACTGAGTTGATTTAACAATGTCCGTCCGTCCGTCCGTCCGTCCGTCCGTCTGTGTGTCCATGTAAAGCTTGTAATCAAACTGCAGGTCGCAAATATGAATACATTTTGATGAAATTTGGTATATAAGCTTTTATCGGCCATGGGATGAACGCTGTTGAAATTGGTGAGAATCGGTCCATGTTCAGACCTAGCCCCCATACAAATTACCCATATGAAATCGACATAAATTGCCATAAGATCCAAATTGTCATATAGATCTTACTCAAATTGGGTTTGTATGCGTTCATTACATCCATTAATGAGTAGTCCAAAAATGATCCCTTTGACCCCATATAGAGCTACTTCCCGATCTTCACTTAAATCTATTAAAAAACAAAAATATTGCACTGATTCTTCTCAAATTTTGTTTGTATATATTTTTGCAAAATACAAGAGACTTTACCAAACATGATCAGGATCGGTCCATTTTTGGACCTAGTCCCTTTATAGATATAGCATCCGATATGAACTTTTTCATATCTGCAGCCAAAAAAATTAATAAAAATCCCACTCAAATTTGGTTGTTGCTTATTTTCAATGTCCAGTTAGTTGGGCCTAACAGATAGGGTTTCTAAATGCATGGTATAGGGTATCGTATAGTCGGTCTAGACCGACTATAATTTTCTTACTTGTTTTTTCTTACGCTCACACGTTACGCTGTTTTTGTGATTGTATTTTGAAATAGAAATTTACCCCCTGCGCTTATGGATGTTTACACATAAAAAATTGATTTATTTTGCTACGTTTCGAAAGAAAAAGAATCTTTTAACTAGTGAATTCAATAGAGCATATAAGTTGTTTTTCGACGAAGTGGACTTGACCGGTGAAAATTGCACACCTAATGCAGTGTGTAGCCAATGTTATAACAATCTCATGGCATGGTTGTGTGGAGGCAAAGATAGTATGAAGTATTGTAAGTCGGTAAACCGGACACACAGACAGGTGAGCAAGATGCAACCAGATGCTATGCATGCGTAAAGTACACGTGTCATCTAAGTCGACATACTGAGAAGAACAAAATTTATAAAGCAACTGTAACAGCCACACTACCAGTGCTTGCACCCGAAAATTTTGTATCACCAAGGCCGCCAACTCCAGATCGTAGGACAGAATTTACAGGAATGAGTAGAGCATGAAGATACATTTGATACCGATTATGAGCCCCGACTGGGAACAGATGGACCTCAGCTAATAACACAAATGGAAATGGATTTCATTGTGGCCATATTGTGACTATTGCAGCGACATGCCATATTTTTACAGCGTTTTTAAAGCAAAGAAGTCTCACACATGCTAATGTTAACTCTACGGCGTACCGCAAAGCGCAAGCTGAATTTCAGAGCCTCTACACTCTAAATGATGACATTTCGTTCACTTACCGCAACGATATAAAAGCTTTGGTGGTAAGAATGGGAATGAAGTACATCGCTAGTAAGTGGAGATTATTTATTGATGGTTCTGTTTCAAGCTCGAAAGCAATGTTGTTGCATGTGTCGAACCGAAAACCTTCCATTCCGCTAGCAATGGGTATTAACATGAAAGAAAGCTATGAAACATTGAAAGATATAATGAAAAAATCAAATACTACAAAAATAACTGGAAGATTTGCTGTCATTTGAAGGTCATCAACATTGTATGTTTAAAGCTTTTCTCTAGGTTTATTTTTTTTAGGAAGTTATTAAATATTTACTAGAATTTTGTTTAAACTATTGCCTGCACAGTCTATGACTTCAAACAAAAAAACGTTTCCACGAATGGGTGTTATGCACATGTCCCAAGTTGAAGAATGTGTGTATGTGTGTGTTTTTGTGTGTGAGAGAATTTCTTGCAAATTTTGCATTTCTTGTATTACTTACAAGCAAATAAATCATGTAGAAAATTCTTAGCAGTAAATACCGACAATATAACACCATATAAAAGTTTATTTGAAAAAATATACAAAAAAAAAGCTGCACTTAAATATGCCTTCAGTGCAGTTTTTATCAGCAATGAACATAATTAACTCAAATAATATCAAAATGGAATTCTTCTACTATTATGTGAAAGTTTTTATGGCAAGCTGCATGAAAATCACAAATTTTTAATCGTTTTCTACAGTGTCATTATCTGTTGTCAATACCATACAAATACGCTAAAAGTTCAGTGCAGAAAAAATAATATTAAACTGATAATGCCAATGGGTATGGTTCGTGTGTTTAGGTCATGTAGAAGACATGACAATTTTTTATGTTTTCCTATACACAAGTAACACATGTTTAACAAAACTCGTAACATGAAAAGGTCATACTCATGATTTGCTAGCAGTATGTTTAATATTTTTAAATATTATTAGAAAATTATTTATTATGCATCTTTATGGAGCAAATATCTAAAAATATTCGTAATCTGTACATAATATGTAAGAATAATTCAAATGTCATTTAGAAAAATACCTATGACTCTATAGATCAACTCGTATTCTCGCCGATAGCATAAACCAGGAGTCGGGAAAATGCGTCACTTTAACTGAAAGTATGTGGCTTTTAGTCTATGTAAAAAAAAAATTTTAAAGTTTGTCCTTATTTTAAATTTGTATTCTCAAAAACGACATATTTTTCTAATATGAAACTACATCTATTCAAATTGCTGTGAATATTTTGAAGTAACACGGAAAAATCGTGGAAACTTCAGAACTAACAAGGTTAAAAATTTAAATTTGTGGATTTTCAGTTGGCATTTTTTAATTTTTACATTTTCAAATTTACGCACTTTCAGTTGGCGAGTTCTCCTTTTTTTTCAGTTTGTACATATGTAATGTACAGTAACAACGTGCGCACCCGTGCGGAAGATGCCAGTCTCCCATCGGGCGCGTCCCCAGGTGGCGGATAGGGGAGGCTGGGATGTACCCTAATAGCTCTGATACAAATGCTCACCGGCACTCGCAGAAGATTACTATTAGAGAACATCTTAGCTTAAAGATCATCGTAATCAGGTAAAAATTTACTTTATAACAAAAGTTTGTTTCTACAAGAGGACGATGATTTTCGGGGGTCATGCACTCCCCGCGGACCAAAAACTGGATAGGGGTGGTTCCCGAAAACAAACTAAAACCCATGATATGTCTACTCATATAAATAAAGTTACGGTGCAGGGCCTAAATAACCCAGTACCGGCGGCTAAGTGTGGTGAGCAAGCGGGCCCACAGTCGTCGAGATCACTTGACTGCAAGTCCACTACGGAGGTTGGTAACTTGGCCTCCATAGATGGGTATGTTACAAGAAAAACCCAAAATAAGGAGATTGAGGAGTCGGATCCGAGAGGGAGCCTTGTGCGACCTCAACCTCACACGACAGGTTCGGATTCCGACGAATCGAACTCCTCAAATGAAGGCAATGATACAATCATTGCCACACAGCCTGAAAAGGCAAACTCAGAAGTTAATAAAATGGTAGAGGAAGTAAGCGCCAGCATAGCTAAACTCTCTACCAATAAGAAAAGGTTATCTGGGGCCCAACGACGAAAAATCGCAAAAATGAACCAGAAAACTCAAAAAGCTGAAGCGAAGCAAGATGCTCCAAAGGATAATGGACCTGCTACACCCGCATCCTCGGAAGTGGGAAAGCGGATACGTTCTCCTGAGGAGCAGAACATTGCAGAAGCTAAAAAGAAGAAGAGAAACTCCATGCCAACTAGTACACAGTTGACCAATAACCCCAACCAGAAGATCAGAGGTACCATCACGGGAACTCAATCCAAAGGAGAGGTTATTGGGCCAACGTCAACTAGGAAAAGTGATGCAAAATGTAATCCCTCATTGCAAGTGCAGAACCCTTCCAAAGGTGAAAGACAAGCAATGAAGAGAAAACAGATTGCACCATCAGGCAAGGAACAATCGACTTCATATGCTAGTATGGCGAAAAGACCAGCAATGGACGAACTCTGCTACGCCATTGTCGATTCAAGTAGTCCCACAGGCAAAATCCCTATAGCCCAGAGACAAGTTCTCGAAGAGGCATTCAATAAAAGGATCCCGGAATACACCCTAGAGGCCGAGAACGATGACCAGAAGATCCAAATTAACAGCTGCAGGTTCTCCATGGATGTACTAATGCTACAACTTGCATCCAACGCATGTGTACAAACCCTGGAGAAAATGGTGGAATGCATACCAGCTCCTTGGGATGGTGCCAAACTATCCCTAGTCAAAAAGGCGGACATTCCATCCCTGACCAAAGCCTCCTTCTTCATAAAAGGTTGTGAAGGTCTTGGGAAAGCAAAATAAAGGTCTAGCCACTGACAAATGGGAGATCTTCCACAGAGAGGAGGGCCCAGACGGCACTCTTATCGTGGTGGGGATTGATCAGGAGTCAATGGCCAGCCTATAGACCACTAAGGGTAAAGCCTTCTTCGTCTCAGCCGCAGTCTACTTTAAAGTAGGCAAGACGACCATTGGCTGGGAGAAGGCAAATGATGAATCAAAGGCGGGCAATAGTGAGGGGACTTCCACAGTCCTAACACCATCCACCTCAGCTAAAAAGGGAGAGTTAGAAATAACCAACTCCCAAGAAGATAAACTTTTAGCCGAACAATGATCATGCTCATGCAGATCAACCTCCATCGGAGCAAAACGGCTACTCAAACTCTGATGGAAAAACTACAAAAAGGTAAGTTACATGTCAGGAACAGGAACAGGAACCTTGGACGGTAAATGACAAGGTTACTGGACTAAATGATCCTAATTACCAAATTTTCTATGCTCATACAGGAACTCGACCGAGAACTTGTATTATTTGTCACAAAAACCTAAACTATCTCTTTTCCCCAGACTTGTCCACCGCAGATGCCACCGTCCTGCAACACGGAAGCCAACCAATGCTCTTAGCATCGGTTTATCTCCCGTCGGACTCACCGACACCTCCACCGACGTCGGAACTTGAAGAGATGGTAAAAACGGCCAGGATAACAGGTAAGGAAATTCTCATAGGGTGCGATGCGAATTCTCACCATATAGCTTGGGGAAGTTCGAACTGTAACCAAAGGGGGGATGCTTTACTTGAATTCCTTAACGAAAATGACCTTTTTACCCTTAATGTTGGGAACACGGCAACCTTTGTTAACAAATTAAGGGAAGAGGTTCTAGATATTTCAATTTGTTCGAAAAATTTAGTGGATGATATCCAAGATTGGCATGTCTCTAGCGAACATTCCTTCTCGGATCATCGATACATTTTATTTAAACTGACACACCCACCACCTGAACCCATCAAGTTCAGGAATAAGGCTAAGACTGATTGGCCTAAATTTAGAAGAAATCTACAAGCCCGTCTAACTACTCCTCGCACAGACTTAAGGTATGTCGAAGAGGTTGACGAGGAAGTGGACAATATAACGAGGAGCCTAATTGAGTCCTTCAAGGAATGCTGTCCACTCCGGGAAAGGAGATCTCCCCGAGATAAACCCTGGCTAACAGGGGAACTGATAAATCTTGGGAAGGACGTCCGAAGACTTTTCAATAGGGCTCGTCGTAAAAAACACGCAATATACTGGGATGACTACCATGTTAAGCTCAGGGATTACAACAAGAAGATTCGAATAGCCAAACGCAACTCCTGGAGACACTTCTGTGAACAGGTTGATAGCGTTAATGACGTCTCAAAAATCAAGAAATTCTTATCGAAAACCCATTCGCAGCCTGAAACTCTTGTCGATAGGGACGGGATTCGGGCGGAATCGATGGAACAGTCCTTAAGAATATTGATGGAAACACACTTTCTTACCGAAGAATATGGGCCGAATAGGGACCCTGAAATTGGTACCAATGTGTCCCGACGAACTGGAACCAACGTGGAACAGCAGACGGGACCCGAAGGGGAACAATATGAAGGGCCTAATGAGGAACAATATCGAGAGGAAAGATATGATAGAATAACCGAAAATATGGTAATTAAGGCAATACAAAGCTTTGCCGCCTTTAAGGCAGCAGGCCCAGATGAAATCTTTCCTGCTCTATTACAAAAGAGCGGGGACTTGATTAGCAGTAGTCTGGCTGGCATATTCTCTGCTTGCCTAAAACTTGCGTATACCCCCAGAGCATGGCAGGAGGCCAAAGTGGTCTTCATACCAAAGCCGGGAAAGGAAAGCTACGCGAACCCTAAGGCCTATCGACCGATAAGTCTTACATCCTTCCTACTGAAAACCATGGAGCGAATAGTCGATAACATGGTTAAATCTCAAATCCCAAATGAGCTGTTGAAGTTCAAACAACACGCTTATTTAAAGGGACGCTCAGTAGAAACTGCGCTTCATGAAATAGTTCACCACATAGAAAGATCTTTCGATCTAAAAATCTTTACTCTAGCCATATTCATTGATATAGAGGGAGCTTTTAACAATGTATCAACAAATACGCTACTCCACTCTCTAGAACGTTTCGACATCGACCGGGATATCAAAGCCTGGATCAGTCACATGCTAGGGAATAGATGAATAAGTTGCGAGGTTGGTGGCATTAAAATAAGAGACAAGGTTTGCTGTGGGACACCTCAAGGGGGAATTCTATCCCCCCTTCTCTGGGTGACCACTATAAACAGTCTTCTAAGGATTCTAACCGATAAGGGTTTCCAACCTGTCTGCTACGCAGACGATGTAGCGATACTGTTAAGGGGGAAAGATCCTAGAAATTTATGTAGGAGGGCATCGGATGCACTCGAAATAGCATACGATTGGGCACAACCAAGGGGATTAAATGTGAACCCGGAAAAGACTGAAATATGCCTCTTTACTAGGAAGACGAAAATAGTCGAATTCGATGAACCCCGCTTCCAGGGCAAAACGATTAGAATCACACAAACGGTGAAATACCTTGGGGTGATTCTCGACAAAAAGCCCACTTGGAAAGACCATATTGAGAGCAAAGTCGCGAAGGCTTATCGGATATGGGCCATTTGCAGAAGAGCTATAAGTTCAAAATGGGGTTTAAACCCGAGGATGACTCATTGGCTTTACACAAGCGTCGTTAGACCAATTCTAACCTACGCATCCATAGTCACATGGACATCAATGAACAGGAAATGCTATATTAAACCATTCCAAAAAATACAACGCCTCTGCTGCATAGGAATCAGCGGCGCAATACGGACAACATCTACGAGGGCTTTAGAGACGATTCTATCTATACACCCGATCGAGATTAGAATTAAATATGAGGCAGCTCTGGCCATGTTACGACTAAGAGTAACAGGGGAATACATCACCGACCATATGACCAGACACCAAACAATATTGGACCAGATACAGGAATTCAACATAGTGGATTTTAGCTGTGATAGAATCGCGGAAGTGTCGACAAACATACCCTGCAGTATAAGGATATCTGACAGGGAAAGCTGGTTGAACGAAAATTTTCTACGAAACCTTCCAGGGTCACACTACTACACAGACGGATCTAGTCTGCATGGTAGGACTGGTATAGGTTTCTATGATGAGGACCGTTCCAATGGCATACACCTACGCATTCCGGACCACAACTCTGTCTTTCAGGCCGAAGTGGTCGCGATAACGGAATGCATAAGATCTATTGACGTACGGGCAATCCCAAGCCCCGGAGACGTGAAAATATTTTCGTACAGTCTAGCGGCTATCAGGGCGATATCATCGGACAAAACTAGATCAAGGACTGTCCTCAGATGTAAGGAAGAAATTGCAAACTTCACTACAAGAGGCAGACTTGAAATCATTTGGATCCCAGGACACAGTGGTATAATGGGAAACGAGATTGCAGATGAACTGGCTAGGAAGGGTTCTTTCCTGGAGGGTGTCAATTTGGAAAACTGTGACGAGTGAAAGTCGCGACGCTCGTTTTCCCCACACAAGACGACCATCGGACACCCTTGAGGTACAGTCAACCAACTTCTTCACATTATTATTTTATTTTTTATTATACTATTGTACTATTTTAATATTATATTCTTACTATATTTTTACTACTTTTGATATTATATTTGTACCATCAGCTCAATACCATATGAATTTAATTAATTTAATTATCATAGTAAACATAAAGTTATGAATTACTTTTACATTTAAATTTTATATTACAAAGGCTTAGAGTACTTTAATCATACAACAGTATTTAATGTACCATCACTATTCGTTAAGATATTGTATTAACATGTCAACATGTACAGACAGAGCTAAATAGTACAACCGACACAAACAACAAATCTGTTAGCGACATAGAGCTTTCACCACACTGATACACACCATATGTTTAGCGATGGTGAAAATGTTAATGAACACAAAGCTTTATGTATACAGCTGAAAAACAGTATAAAACGCAGAGCACTGGTATGAATATTTTAATTAGCCAGTGGACGGCCACAAGGTAAGGTCGTATTCAACTGAAAGATCTGGGTTTCCATTATCAGTTGAATATTGCTTACTGAACGCTAAGGTATAGTCATTGGGTTAACAGATTGTTCTACAACATTAATCCAGTGAACATTACCCAGTGACCTCACGTGGACAGATATCGCTCCTAGTACCCCCCCTTGTCAATCGAAAGATCTGGGTTTCCATCATCGATTGCACAAGTCGTACTGGTTGCCAATTGGTATTGTCACTGTCGGTGGTCGTTCGACGCGTCAAACGACAACCAGGTGATTTCGCCTTTTGCGTGAGATAGACTAAACTAGGACCCGCTCCAAGTATCCCCTTGTCAATCGAAAGATCCGGGTGTCCATCATCGATTGCACAAGCCGTACTTGTGTGCCGATTGGTATTGTCACTGTCGGTTGGTGTTCGACGAGTCAAACGTCAACCAGGTGATTTCGCCTTCCGTCCGAGCCAGACGAAAGGGCGACAGTGCTCATAGTATCACCTTGGTCGATCGACTGCGATCGATCAAGACATACCGTACGCCAAGAGGGTCGTCGTCGTTGGCTAACAGCTTGTCCTACAACATTAGCCAGACGATCAACCCGTTAGCGGTAGCTCGACCCAGAAAGGCCATGCCCCAGCACTAAAAGGTGCCTGCATCAGGAGCCAGACGGGACAACTGGTCACTTTAGTACGAACCGAACGTCATAGACTAGCGACTATCGACAGTTGTTGGCAGCATAAATATGTTAATTAATAAAGTACGTATTATAACGTTGTGTGAAAAAAAAATAAAAGTGGTGCGTGTTTTAATCCGTCGGAAAATATAAAATAAGTGTAACGAACCCTGGGCACGCTGAGTTCTGCCCCAGCATAGTGCGAAAACGTGTCGTTACAATGGCGCCCGAGCAGGGACAGTCGTAAACATTGTCCACGACGGAAATATAAAACCTCGCGCGTTGTTCAAAAAAAAAACAAAAACAATAATCAAATCAAAGTGGAAAAAAACCTCGAACAATTTATTTCAAAACAGTGAACTAAAAACAAAATAGACTTAGCAGAGGGACGCTAATAGTGTAAAAAAAAAAACCCAAGCAAATTGGTGAATAAATATATCAATTTATTTTAAAAATTGTCTCTTTTAAAATAATAAATGAACCTTAAATTTATTAAGACCAAGCAAATTGGCTACTAAATATATACTAAATATATAAGTTATTTTCAAAATCTTACCTTATAAAATAAAAGTGAACCTTAAATTTGCCAAGACCAAGCAAATTGGCTTTCAAAATTGTCCCTTTTACAATAAAAGTGTATTTAAAGGGAAAAATTTTGTTTGTATAAAAACTTTACAAACTATTAAAAAAAAAAAAAAAAGAAAAAAAAAGTGTGGAAAAAAACCCATTAATAATTAGTGTTATCAAAACTGACGTGAAGTGGACCCCATCCAAATAACCTCACTTATTTTGTGCGTAAAGAAATATCCTAGTAAACATGCTAAGAACCACGTGGGCATACTCGTTGAAACGAGAAGAGCTACTCACCTATGCAACAGAGTTTAACTTAGAACTCACCGGCAACGTGGAGGAACTACGCCAATACCCTTCCAGGCTCTCAAATTGAAACTATCGGAGTGGGCAACTAATTCACATACTTCAATTTGGGAGGAAACTGACGTGGGTAAGGCTACGAAGATACTATGGGGCTCTCCAAACACTTCGAAGACTAAGGAAATCCTTAGTCTAAACAGAAAGGAACTGAGTAGGATTATTGGCATCCTCACTGGACACTCTGAACTGAGGGCACATCTATACCGTATAGGACGGGCAGAATCGGCCACATGCAGAGCTTGTGGAGAGGATGACGAGACCCTAGAACACTACCTTTGTTACTGTCCTGCATTTGCCGGAACAAGGGTCAGAAATTTATCCAACGAAATCATACCAGGCCTAGCGGCTCTTAGGGGGATACGCTGGAAAGCACTCAGGAGATTTGCTATCGAGACCGAACTCCTAAGTTAAATAAGGAGTAGATTAACGGATGAGCACGAGGATGTAGAGCGCACAACAAGCCGACTTTCTGGCTTAAGTGTATATCCGGGTAAAACGGATATGAGCTATGTGTATACATGGCTCCTCTTTTTCAACCTAACCTAACCTAACCTAACAACGTGCGCAGTTTTTTCTTAATATCGAGTGAAAAAGCTTTTTTTTTTTGAAGAAATAAGATCCGATGATGCCACCAGCGTATATAGCCCATCAAACCGTGCATTTTTCTGGATGTAATGGAGTCTGTAGGGTCTGTTATAGATTGGTCCCACTCCATGTTAGGCAATTAGGTTTATCAACAAAGAGCGCAATCGACGAAGGAAAGGCGGTTGATATGCAATAACCCCCAAATGAAATAACCCCTAAACGAAAAATGAAATAAACCCCAATGAAATAACAACCAAAAAAAAAATGAAATAAGGCCCAAGAGAAAAAATGAAATAAAACCTAAATATAACGCGACAATACCCAAAGAAGAAATGAAATAATACGGGCTTTTTTTCATAATGAAATTACCGCCAAAAAGCATGATAAAATAACACACAAAGAAATAAACCCCCAAAAAACTAAATAAGCCCCAAATCAATTTAAGTCACTAATAAATTGCCGCTATGAAATTAGGCCCCATTAAAGTTGGCCCCAAAGCTAAAAATGAAGAATGTCCCCAAAAAAGTTAGAAAAAAATTGGGGCGTTTTTCATTTTTTTGGGGCTAATTATCATTTTTAAATATGAAAAAATGCCTCAAAATGAGAATGCATATACCAGAGGATGTAATCCTTAAGCGCGGCCGTAGGCCGCCTACGCAGAAAGACTTTATTCAGCAGAAGGGCTTTATGTTGGGTTTCACCTGCCGCATATACCAGAGGATGTAATCCCTAATCCTAATATAGTGCTGTTGCAATGCAAACACAAACTTAATTTTGGGGCCAATTTTTCATAATTTTTTGGGGTTAATTTTCTTTATAAATTTTTGGCCCAAAAATGGGGCTAAACTTCATTTTTGGTTTGGGGTCATTTTCCCTGGGGCCTAATTTCATAGCGCCTAATAAATTATTTAAATAGTTATTTATTGAATACAAGCTTTACATGTTCAAATATATAAAAACAAATTACAAGAAAACTTGTATGGTATCGATGGCAAAGTGTCTGATGGCAAAGGGGACATTCGAACTTTTCATATTCTTTTCCAATTGCATTTGCCTGCAGCTTTAGAACGCATTCACTGCAGATTTTCATGTGCTTGCAAGGTACCAGAAGTATGTTTGGCTCTTGTACAGTACAAACAACGCATAGTTTCACTTCTAAATTAGCCCTTTGTTCTGGTTTTTCTACTTCCTCCTCTTCACAATCTTCCTCCAAATAAGTGACGTTTTCAAACAAATCATCTTCTGGATCCATGTCTGTGCAAATATGATTTTTGAGAAAAACCATGCGGTTTAAAAATGCTGATGCAGTAATTTTTACCCTTCTGCAACTCAATACTAGATTTTTCAATGTTCGCAGCTTTGTCAATGGACGACTTCTTTCGTTTAGCTTTTCCAAAAGTACCACCACTGTTGACTAGCAGCTCAAAGTCCCGACTTTTTGTGAACCCTTCATTTTGAAGAAGCTGTACAAATTTAAAAAAATTCCCATGTTTCGGAATTATCTTCCCTAAAACTCCGTTAGAAGCTTCTTAAGCGGAGGTGGTCCGAATAGTTGTACTGAAAATTGATATTCCATTTGGGCCAACCTGTAAAGTTTAATTTTAAAAATTTTAACTTTGGAGATATTTATATACATTTAACCTTTCGTAGCCACTGTCTTTCGTAGTACTCTAGAAATTATGCAAATTTAAAGTGGTGGTCCAATTTTTCGATTTCACATTTTACACTTCTGAAAGAGCTATGGGTTTGTTGTGGAGGCAATAGGGGAAGCGATAACAGCTTATGGTACTGCAGCGATGCCATCTTATTTTCTCTTATAAATGATGCTAGTCCCGTACATTTTGTTATAATTTGCCGACGTATTGCCTGACAAAAATAGAACTAGCAACCAAACAGTTGTGAACTTGGAAACTCACTTGCAATGGCCTTTCGATGACCTATTTCATAATCCGATATAAATACTGCGCCGTCCAAATTTAAAATATTTGAATTTAAATAGTTGAATAAATGGACTTAACACTTCGTTGATTTCTTGCTTATTAGTACGAATATAAACGGGAAAAACTGTGTGAATAAATTTTTTAGTAGTGTAAGTTACATAGCTAAATATTATTCGCACAAAGCACAAATAAATTAATTATGAAAGTTTTGGGAAAATTAGGTACGAAAGAAATCGCGCGCGCGCATTTTTTTTTTTATACCAAAATATCGCAAAAAAATTGTGTGCTAAGTTTTCCAAAATCGAATTCGATATCACAAATACATACTCTATCCAAATATTCAACGTTGATCAGTAGCAATTGTTGGAAACATCCAATTGGTGCAACGGTGAAAGTACCATCAATTAATATTTTCCTGTTCGAAGTAACTGGAGTATTCTCCTCAATTAATTGGACGCATTTATCCGACGCAAATACGCAATATGCGAAATCTTTCTGCTCGTGGCATACCTTAAAGAATGGAGTTTGATGTTGATCTTGTCGGCATAAGGCAAAATTTTTGAAGACTGATTCCTTATTTAAGGCTTTCTGGACGTCGGCTGGCGTCTTCGGAGATGTTTGGAAAACTGTGCTTGCCAAGTATTGTAAGCCTCGTTGAATTTTTGGGAAACTAATGTTTTTGTAGCTTCTTGCGAACTAAATAATAACAAAATTATTTTTACCATTTATTTGGATTTGAAATCCTAAAAAGTTGACTTACCCGTTGCATACACTTCTGAATGATTCTTTAATACCACTTAATGCGTTCAATTCTCCTAAAGAACTTCCACTTTCCATACATTTCGTTGTAATCTTATTGAGGATTTTTAACTCCTCGTATAGTTCTTTTTGGCCATCGTGGCCGTGTTCCGTAAAGTTTTCACATTTCAAGCATTCCTCATTAATTAAATAAACTCGTGATTTACAATTTTCATTATAGCATTCAAAAAACACTTTATTCTTGTAAATGGACTTTTTAGCGTTCAATTGCCTTTCGCTCAACGAATACAACAATTTACTGTTTCTTCTTTCCCACTTATAATTTCGAACTCCATGCGCCTTAAACAAAATTCCAACGAGAACTGAGAATGACTATACAAATTTCTTCTTCAACTACTTCACTGAATAGTTTCATTCAATCCTAACTGTATTAATTGCGGTTTTGATTGAAGCAAATTTACAAAAATTGATTTTTTAACAAAATGAAATAACGCCGAAATAAAATAAAATAATCCCCAAAAGCCAAAAAAAAAGGAAATATTGCCCAAACAAAATTTCTTTGGGGGTTATTTCATTTGGGGATTATTTCATAATGAAATACTGCCCAAAAGTGGGAATGAAATAACACCCAAAAAATATGAAATAATCCTCAAATGATTTTTCGTAATTTTTTTGGGCGTTATTTCATTTTCTTGTTTGGGGGTTATTTCATTTGGGGGTTATTTCGTAGCGCCGACTTCTGAAGAAAATATCGCCCCAGCAAGGGATGGTTTGGAAGGATATCCAATTTTATCTATTTGCCATCAGTCCCCGGTATTTGGCTCTGTCAGCCCACTACGTGAAAAATTTTGCACAAAGATCTTGACCTAAATCCGTAGAGTCGATGCAGGACTTACACTCACGAGACTATCAGATGTGCCGTTCCGGATTTAGGTCAATATCTTTGTGCAAAATTTTTCACTTAGCGGGCTGACAGAGCCAAATACCGGGTACTGACTGCAAATGGATAAAATTGGATCTCCTTGCACACCTTTCCTTGCAGCGGCGATATTTTCTTCAGAGCCGACATTAAACAATAAATCTGGGAAAAAATCATTTTTTCGTTCAATGAAGAAATTTCTCAAAAAAATCGCAACGTTATCCTATTTATTGACAACGCTGCACCTCATAAGCAAGCCGATTTGTCGCATGTTCGATAGAATATTTACCTAATGATACCACTCCCGTAGCTCAGCCTCTTGACCAAGGAATAATCAGATCAATTAAGGAATATCGTCAAAATGTTATTAGGAGGAAATTGGCAGCAGACGAATTAGGAAAAACTGTTGGGACATTAAAAAGACCATTAACACTTTTGACAGCCTCGCATTTCATAAAGCGGGCTTGGTGGCTGGTAAAACCAATTTGTATTCCAAATTGTTTCAAATAGGTAAGTTCTTTATGCTAGTTTGATAACAGCTAAAAAATCGAAGCGTGTAAAAAAAGGAATTAATTGAAATAGTACAAGAATGGAAGAGTTATCAATCTTCACAAGAATATGTAAATTTTTGTAAGCTTTGATGACCATTTACTCCGCGTTGGCCCGCTAGCCGATGAAGAAATTATCACAGATGTTATTTAGGACGAAGGGCTGTCATCTAATGAAGAAGAAGAAAATGAGGATCTCAAAAAAGCTGGAGTCGATGAGTGATCTTCGCAAGATATTTATGTAAGATAATAAATTTATGCATGAATTGTAACATTTTATGAATTTTATTTTTCTCTTAAAATAATATTTTCGAAAATATATTTGTTATTTTTAGTCAAATTCTTTTAATACAGTGGTTTCCCGATTTATCGAACTCTCGTTTTAACGAAGTCGGGATTTAACGAACAGGCAAAATTTTTACATTGGGTACTGTGTATAACGAATTAAAATCCAATTTAGTACTCAATTTAACGAACAATTAAAAAATATGTATGTAAAAAATGCGTAAAACTTATTTAAATGCATATGTATAATAAAATCAAAATCTGAATTTTTGAATTTCTACAACTAGAGGGAGTAGTCAGGCAAAAAGCTGTAGTCTTGATACACACCTCCACACATATTCATACATACATATGTATTTGATTTCGTTTACAATGTGTTATGTAGTGCCAGCTAGTTTATATTTTATTTTTATAAAGTTAAATAACAGTTTGATTTTTTTTCGAAGCATACTAAGATTTTATTTTTCATATTTTTTTTGCATTCTAATCTTTTGTTTATAAATTTGATCATTCCGTTTCTTTTTGTGGTATTGTGAACACTTGTGAACATTAAAAAATGGGTAAAAGAAAACGATAAACACTTAAAGAAAAACTTAAAATTTTAGATGAATCTACAAATGGAGAGAGTGCTAGTGGATTAGCAATTAAATACGGTTTAGCCAATTCTACAATATGCACTATTCTAAAAAAGAGGCAAGAAATTTTGAATAATATGGAGAAAACCAATTTTGGTAGTAAAGTGCGAACTGCAATGAAAGATGAACGGTTTCCAATAATGGAAAAAAATTGTTTCAGTGGTTCCAAATGCAACGCAAAAAACACGTTCCGATTAGTGGAGAAATATTGAAATCAAAGGCAAAGGTGTTTCACAATCAAGATTATAATGGCAATTTTAAAGTCAGTAATGGGTGGCTTACTCGTTTTAAAAATAGATTCGGAACAAGATTACTTAAGCAATGCGGTGAAAAATTATCTTCAAAGGAGGAGTTAGTAGAACCCTCCTCAGATAATGATTTATCTGAGGGGGCAATTTTTAATGTTTTATTATCGGCAAAGCACAAAAATCTCGCTCGCTTAGGAACAAATTTATACCATTGGGTTACGCACACTCCGAATGCCTGGCTGAACAGTTTACTTTTTAAAATTGGTTCCATGAGAAGTTTAATTTTAAAACAATGATTTCTATATTTTTTAGGTTGAGTCATTTTTAATAGAAAAAAATTTACCTCAAAAGGCTTTGTTAATTATGGATAACGCACCTTGCCAGCCACCTGAAGATCAGTTAGGTAAACAAACATGTTATGGAAAAATTTGGATACTTTATATGCCGCCAACTGTTACTCCTCTAATGCAACCGATAGACCAAAATGCAATACGTCTTGTAAAGCTGCATTATAAAACAAGTAAGAAAATTATAGTCGGTCTAGACCGACTATACGATACCCTATACCATGCGTTTAGAAACCCTATCTCTTAGGCCCAACTAACTGGACATTGAAAATAAGCAAAAACCAAATTTGAGTGGGATTTTTATTAATTTTTTTGGCTGCAGATATGAAAAAGTTCATATCGGATGCTATATCTATAAAGGGACTAGGTCCAAAAATGGACCGATCCTGATCATGTTTGGTAAAGTCTCTTGTATTTTGCAAAAATATGTACAAACAAAATTTGAGAAGAATCAGTGCAATATTTTTGTTTTTTAATAGATTTAAGTGAAGATCGGGAAGCAGCTCTATATGGGGTCAAAGGGATCATTTTTGGACTACTCATTAGTGGATGTAATGAACGCATACAAACCCAATTTGAGTAAGATCTATATGACAATTTGGATCTCATGGCAATTTATGTCGATTTCATATGGGTAATTTGTATGGGGGCTAGGTCTGAACATGGACCGATTCTCACCAATTTCAATAGCGTTCATCCCATGGCTGATAAAAGCTTATATACCAAATTTCATCAAAATATATTCATATTTGCGACCTGCAGTTTGATTACAAGCTTTACATGGACACACAGACGGACGGACGGACGGACGGACGGACGGACGGACGGACGGACATTATTAAATCAACTCAGAAAGTGATTCTGATTCGATCGGTATAATTAAAGATGGGTCTAGGTCAAATATTTTTGGTTGTTACAAACAGCAGCACAAAGTCATTATACCCAAACCACTTAGTGGTATAGGGTATAAACAGTCTGTTATCTAAAATTATAACATCAGGAGAGGTCAATATTATAAATTTTTTTAAAACAACTTACCTTGTACGACGCCTCAATAATGCTCGCATTCGCATTGAAACGTGTTTCAGAAACATAATTATCAAAATGCTGGAATAAAATTTTTCCAGAGACGGCCAACACTTTGATGAAGAGGATGATATACTATTGGCAAGACTTTTACGAGAAAATGAAGACCTTGCAGTTAGAAATGGGTCAGTTCAATTTTTCCAGAGGTAAGTTATTCATATAGCATTTTATTCTATTCATTATTTGCACATATGTATGTATGTAAAAATTTTTTGATAAATTTGTTGAACCAATTAAATGCAGAAGACATTAAGAAATTTATAGAGGACGATATATGTGAAGTTGTTTTGGATGAGGACGAAGATGAAGAAATTAATGCACAATTAGAGAACGATATACTTGGAGATGAAGGGCTAAAAATTAAACATTGCGATGTGATAAAAACTTTTATGTATGTATTCAGTGGGGACAGGACAGTAATATCGATATCTCCAAGACATTAATTTTACGAGAACTTCAAGAGGAAGCAATTGAAAAAAGTTTAAAAAATTCGCAAAAGCAAACGTCAATAACAAGTTTTTTTAAATAATTACTTTTTAATTTATCACTTTTTCATTAACTTTTTATAAAATGCATTTTTTAGTATTAAGATATGATATGAATTGTACTTTTAATTCGTTTTTTTATGAATAAATATTTATTTGCTTAGTTCTGGATTTAACAAATTTTTCAATTTAACGAACAAGGCTGACAATCAATTGTTCACTAAATCGGGAAACCACTGTATATACTAATTTTAATTGAATAAAACGATGACCTTTTATTGTATGTAGACTCAAGTGACTTGTTTATTGTTGTTTCTTTACAATAAATAAGTAGTATATTCATATAAACTATATTTTACATAACTGAATTGTGGACGCAGCTAAGAGAGAATTCTGTTAAGAGAATCAATAACGCATTTAACCAAGATTTTTTTAAATGCATCAGTAACGCATTTAACCGAGATTTTTAAGTGCGTTTCTCGCTTAAAAGTGTCCAGCTATTGGCTTTTTTTAATGAATGCAATTATTCGTGAATTACTGTACACACTGAATAGTGCCACATATTCTGAAAGAAGAGGCTTAAAATATAATATCAGTAGCTACTAATTTTCTTATAACAATTCATATGTTCGTGAAAAATATAACTAAAAAACGCTCATACACGTACAGGTCGTGTGCCGCATGTTTATTTTTGTTATACTCTTTGGGTAAATATTTTATAAAAAATTTGGGTTAGTTCTGCAAATATAAAAACAAATATGTAATAGTTAAAAACAAACACATAAATAAACCATATGAAAGCATGAATTGTTTAATAAATAAATAAAATAAAATATGACATTAAACATTAGGGAATTTCGGTTGGTTGATTCGGCGATTGTGCAAATTGGTATTTGTTTTTAGACAATGTCTCATTTGAATAAAAAAACTTAAACATAAAAAAGTAGCTAACATAATCATAAAAAAACTTAATTGGAATTTGTTTAATATAAATTCATGATAGCGGTTATTTTTTAAGAATATTAATTCACATTTTTCGAGAATATACGAATTTATCTAAAAAAAAAAGAAAAACCGGAAGACATGGATATCTTAATTAAATACATTTAATTTTTCTGTTGGTATAGTAAAAAAAAC
This sequence comes from Cordilura impudica, assembly GCA_963682025.1. NCBI lineage: Eukaryota > Metazoa > Arthropoda > Insecta > Diptera > Scathophagidae > Cordilura > Cordilura impudica. The sequence goes on along the minus strand of OY821519.1, from coordinate 71,979,585 downwards.
AAATGACTTCATTAAGTGGATGTAGTGCGTATGACTAATTGTTTGTATTAAACAAATTTTAATAACTATTAACATAGAAAAAGAATTGGTTGGAATACGGTTATACTTAGAAAAATGTTATTTTAAAATGATTTAGTTTTTTTTTATTATTATTATTGTTTATTCCAGAATATATCTTATACAACAAAAATAAGTTGCATCAGCGTAACTTGGACATTATTGAGGCGAGCTGGCAAAATATTTACAATTTCGGAACTTCATATTTAAAATAATTATGTGCAGATAAATGAAAGAAACAAAAAAAAAATATGATGAAATTATACAACGAAATTAATAAATATAATATATGAATTTCTTACTTGTTTAATGAATGATACTTTCTTAATTAAACGTACTATTATTAAAAGGTCTTTTTTTATGGAAATGCACTCTTCTAAGAATTCACTTTTTTAGAAAAGGTTTCTGCGTGTGTATGTAAAATTTATACGATACTAGTCATTATATTATAGATCAACGTATGATTGGTAATTTTATGAAATTAATATTAAACTTATGACATTAAGATTCAGATTCAATTTACTATGTATTAGATTATAAAAACAATCTTAGCATGATCTTTGGGTCACTTCTTTGTACTAGATTTTGACAGTAAGAAACTCAATCAGCCTTTTAACATATTATGAAAATTTATTAATTTTCATTAATTTTGATGTTCGATTGAAAACAAGAATAAATTTGTTAATTCTATTCTAAAATAACAAATATTGATACAAGGAAAAAATTATTGTGGTAATTAAAAAATGGCATTATATTTTAAATTAACAATCGAAAAATTAGAAAAACCACTACTAATGAGCAAAAATGTGAACAAAAAATAATTAGTATTGTCCGTCATAATATGTTAATTTATTTCTTAGCGAAAAAATATTTAATGTTAAGAAGATACGTAGACGTATGAGTGATGGTTTTATTAAATAATATATTAATCATACGTCGCTAGGGAAACTTATCAAAATGTATTTTTATGGACATGAACGGTTACTACCAAAAAATTGGATCATAAAATTAAAAACTCTATTATTAATTTACAAATTTGTGTGTTTAATTTCTTTAAAAAAGAAAAAATAATGAAATAAAATAGCTTAACTTCAGAGAAAATAAAACAAAAGTATTCAGTTTTATGCTGTTGCCATTACAAATCTTCACTATACAATAATTGAAAATTTTCTCTCTGTATTTGGTTTTAATATTTTGTTAAGTTTCTATTATTTTTTAGTACTGGTCAACAACGCCGAGACATGGAGTCAATTAAACTGTAGATGATATCCATTGAAATGTTTTACCACTTTGAATTAATTGCCTCCACGAGATCTGTCTTGTTTGCGTAATCCCATGTCCGTATATTTCGATCTACAATTTTCCATATATTTTCTATGGAATTGAGTTCTGGTGAATGGTCTGGCCCTTCCAAAACACTAACTGCATTAGATTGTAGCCATTCGGTTAAAACTTTGGAGGTGTGTCTTGGATCATTGTCATGTTGTAACTTCCAGACCAATTTAAGTCTGTATATATTTTACTGCCTGCATTGGACCCATTCCTTGCCTCTAAAAGCAACCACATGTTGCCACTGCCAAACATAACAGTTTTATTTATATATTTTTGACTGGTCTTCTTGCTTCTGGTCGTCGTACAAAAATTTTTCCATTATGGCCTCTCAAATTAAACAGTTTTCCGATTCCGTCCTGACCAGTTCATGTGTTCTTCAGTAAAATTCATGCAAGTCAAAGGATTTTTCTCCAATATCAGTGGTTTTTTCATATTTAATTTAATTTATTTCATTATTTTTCCATTACAACAAGATTTACAATCTTATAATTAAAGTAATGGATTTTTACAAAGTAATGATGAATAAGTACATGTAAAAATACACCGTATATAAATAGTACAGAGTATAACAGAAAAAAATTAATTTAATAAATAAAACCCAAAAAGATAAAAAATTAATAAAAAAAATATATAAAAATATATATATACTAGATGTAACCCGGTGTGCTTCGCTACACCCTCCCCCTCCCCCCCTCCGAATCGTTATGAAAGGGCTCACGCAAAGTCCCAAGGCTCTCACTAATACAGTAATTCAGATATATCACATTTAATATAAAGTTTGTGTGGGGGTACCATGCGGGGGAGGTCCCGCCCATTTTTTTTCTGACTATTCACGTTAATAATAGAGACAAATTTGCAAAGCTTTCTCTATCATAGTACTTAATATATATGATATTAAAAATTTACTTTGTATGGGAGGTGCCACGCCCACTAAAAATATTTAAAAAATTAAAGCCTGTAGCACTCCCATATCCGGTGTAAGACTATGTGAAAATTTCAGGAAGATCAGATGAGTAGTTACGGAGATTAAATATTACCTCTTTATTATGTTAGTATAGATTATTAGTATATATTTTTCTATTTCAATGCTTGCCGATGCTGATATACAATGCTTTTTGTTTTTTCATTCGGTACAACAATTATCAGATTTTTGGGCATTCCTACCCTGGAGCAAAGTACATGTAGCTGCCCATGAGAAGAAGATGGATTATTGATATTAGATCTGGCAACACTTAACTGTTGGCCTTGAACTTAGAATATCTTTTGCCAATTTTTCTCTTGAGCGATTTTTGATTTTGCCCATTTTTTATTTTGAATATTTTTTTTTGCGATTTTTGGGTTTGGTGATTTTTGATTTTGGCGATATATCTTCCCCAACAAATCACATTGATAACTAACGAACTTGTCAAAGGACTGTCGCTTTCGTAGTGCTTCATATTTTTTACATAGGAGGTGCCACGCCCACTAATCCCATCCCGGCCAATTTTTATTGGACTACTCACATTAATATCTGATGGAGTCATCCAAAATGTCGAGTCTTTCCCTTTTATAGTACACCAGTTATATGATATTAGATATCTACTTTGCATGGGTGGTGCTACGCCCACTGCTCGGATCACGCCTATCTCTTTGTTCGACTAATTAGACAAAGAACCTATGGGCTCACGCAAAGACACAAAGCTCTCTCTTTTAGAGTATTCCAGATATATGACATTAAATAGTTACTTTGCATGGGAAGTGCCACGCCCATTGTTGTGAACCCGCCAATTTTTGTTCGACTACACATACTAAGATCTGATAGGCTCATGCAAAGTGTCAAAGCTTCCTTTTTTAGCATACCAATTATATGATATCATATATTTACTTTGTATGGGCGGTGCCACGCCCACTGATCCTATCACGCCCATTTTTTGTTTAACTAATCAAATGAATAACTTATGGGCTCACACAAAGTCCCAAGACTTTCACTATTACAGTACTCCAGATATATGGCATTTTATATTTAATTTGTATGGCAGGTGCCACGCCTATTGGTCCGATACTGCCCATTTTTTGTCCGACTACTTACATTAATAATAGGTGACATCAGACAAATTTGAAAAGCTCTCTCTATCACAGTACTCGAGATATATAATATTGAACTATTACTTGTATGGGAGGTACCACGCCCACTTATCCGATCCCGCCCATTTCCGGCGTAGCTACTAATATTAACAATAGGTGACCTCACACAAATTTTTAAAGCGCTCCCTATCATAACACTCAATATATGTATATGATATTAAAAAGTTTCTTTGTGTGGGAGGTGCCACGCCCACCAAAAATATTTAAAAAATTATAGCCTATAGCACTTCCCATATCGGCAGTAAGACTCTATGAAAATTTCAGGAAGATCAGATGGGTAGTTACGGAGATTACCTCCTACAAACAAACAAACAAACAAACAAACAAACACACATTACCTCTTTATTATATTAGTATAGATAATTAATAAAAATATATAAATAAATAAATATAAATGTAAAAGAAATAATTATTTTTTTTTTAAAGAAACAAAATATAAATATAAATGAGAGCTGAAATCAATTACATTTAATTAATTATGAGTGAAATTGAAAAAGTTCTTTCTTAAATTGCTGGGCGCTTCTTATGAATTGAATGCACGAGGGTAGCGTGTTCCAAAGACGAACTGAATTAATATAGAACTGCCACTCAGATATTAAGCTTCGATATCTTAAGTGTATGATATCGTTCGTTCTTGTTGAACGTGCAAAAAGTAATCTTTCGGACAAATAAGGCGGTGCACGTGTATATATAATTTTGTGCAGCAGTAATAGCGTTCTTATTTTCATTAAATCAGTAAGAGTCACCCCATATAGTTTTTTGGAATATTGAGATATATGATCATATTTTCTTAAACTAAAAACATATCTTAATATTGCATTATAGGTTGATATTATTTTTTTTCGACTTGTAAAATCGCAGCTTGCATATATTTCACATCCATATAGTAGAGTTGGTATTAAGTAGGTTTTTGCTAATAAAATTCTAATCTTAAGTGCTGTAACATACTGGGTGTTCCACAGTGTCCATAGTATTGTATATGTTTTCCCTGTAGTAGCATTTATATAGTCGCACCATGTGGGAGTGGAATTAAAAGTGATACCAAGATTCTTGGCTGTTGTTACAATTTCTATTTTTTGATCATTAAGCTCAAATGGTAACTTCAAAGTTTTCTTAGCTATTATTAAAGATTTAGACTTTATAGGATTAAGACACAAACCGTTTATATTTGCCCAGTCATGAATGTATTTCAGATCTCTGTTTAGTTTTTCCAAAAAATCGTTTATGTTGCTTAAATCACTACTTATATAGAGTTGTGTATCGTCAGCATACATGATGTAAATTGAAAATAATAGTGGTTCCAGTATCGATCCTTGTGGAACTCCTTTCAGAACAGGCAATGTACTTGAAATTTTGTTGTTTGCAAATACAGATTGGCGACGGGATGATAAATATGATGACATTAAACGTGTAGATAGAGGAGAAAAATTAAACAATTTAAGCAACTTCAGGCAGAGAACTTCATGATCCACAGTATCAAATGTTTTGGAGTGGTCAAGAAGAACAAGGAGCGAGATATTTCCATCGTCAATTTTGCTACGTATTTCTTCAGAAACATCAATAAGGGCTGTTATGCAGCTCTGTTGTGGTCGAAATCCTGATTGCCTATTTGTCAACAAATCATTATTATTAACGTAATTACTTATTTGACAATGGAGTAAATGTTCAAAAACTTTTGACAAATACGGTAGTATTGCAACTGGTCGGTATTCGCTGTTTGTTTTTGGGGTGAGTATGATTTTCGCATATTTTCAATATTGGGGATAAACGCTCTTAGTGATAATATTATTGAAGATGTACGTGATATAGGGTAACATTAGCGGAATAATGGCTTTCAGAAATTTGGGATGAATATTGGCAACCCCAAGTGCATTTGATTTAATCGCGAGACAACTACATAGAACATCCGATTGATTTACACAGTTAAAGTTAAAATAATTACCAGAAATAGTTGGACAGTGGTCATAAAAGTTTTTGTTCGGACGAACATTGGGAAGATTTGAAAAGGACTCGTTTACTTTCTCTACATCTATGTCACTGGTAGCCGCACACGATGATTTGTTAACACCAATTTCACGTATAGCTCTCCAAGTCTGTTCGGATCCAACATCTGATAAAAAACGACAAGAATAATACTCTGATTTCGCACTTTTTATCATTATATTCACATCTCTTCGTGCATTACAATATTCATTATGTAAATTGGTAATTTTGAAAGTTTTCCAACGTTTGTAACCAAAATCTCTGCGATCAATGGCTGATTTAATTGCTACATTGAACCATGGCTTCTTCTTAGCTTTTCGTTTAACGACTTTGATTGGGACGGATTTCCTAAATACATCCAACAGGATATTTTCTAAAAAATCCAGCTGACTATCTACTGAAGGCATGTAATAAACAGAGTCCCAATCAATATTTGATAGCTCAGATGACATAATGTTATAATTAATATTCTTGAAATCATGGAAGGTAACCTCATTACAAACATGCTGCAATTGAAAATCAAATGCTAAAAATATCAAATCATGTTTGGAGAAGCAAGGTGCTGATAGCTGATTATATAACAGAACTTTATCAATGTTGCTGACAAAAATATATCCAATACCGTGTTGGTTTTAGAGCTAAAATGTGTTGGGATTGAAGTATTTGTTGGCGACAAACCAATCGAATTCATGTCATTAGTAAGATGGCTTTCAGTGATGATGTTGGAATTAAAGTCTCCACATATTATGACATCGTCATATTTAAGGGTAAGCGTTTCCATTGTTTTGTTAAAAAAGTTTGTACTGACTCTACAGTTAGGTCTATAGACAGATCCTACAACCTCAACTAATAAATATTCAATTTTATTATCAGTGGAATTGCCTGGACTATCAATAAACTTAGAGCTGCAGCAAATTTTACTAACAATCCCTTTTTTTACGTGTATAGCCACACGACCACAAGGACTTTTCCTATCACAGAGATATATTCTGAAACCCTTTAACTCGATAATGGAATCAGGAACAGATTCATTAAACCACGTCTCAGACACACACACAATATCTACACCAGAGCTTTCTAAGATATATCGAAACTCATCAATTTTATTCTTTAGACTCTGAGCGTTTATATGACACAACTCAATACCAGGACGCTGTTTACATAGTACACGGATCATGTTAGAAGTTACATCTTTGGAACTGATATAAGCAACGCTAGCAAGGCATTATTTTGCATGTTCAGTTGTAAGTACAAAATTTATGTAATGTAGAGAGTTATGTTTGAGCAGTGGAGGATTTACGCCTAGGCCCATGAGGCCCAGGCCTAGGGCGGCATAATTTAAAGTGCGCCAAAATTTAAAGGTAAAATAATATAAGGGCTACTTAAATTCGAAAATTGATTTGGCCCAGTTTTGGTTTAAACGAGTACGAAATTTCTATTTAATTATATTAAATAATTCAATTATTGAATTTACTTTCTTATTAGTAATTCGACTTAGAGGGTTATCGATTCTGACCACAGATTTAATAAAAAAAATAAAATAATATTCTTAAAAAATCTGTGTACCTTAACTTTATTTTAAAATCGCTAGATTTGACGGGAAAATAGCTAAATTCCCATCACTGCTCAGAAGGTTTTAAAGAATAATTAGGTGATTTCCCTTTTCAATAATTATCTATGAAAAATAAAAATGTGGGTGTTATTTATTTTGAATGTGTGTGGCTCATTCTAATTGATAGTGTTCACATACCTATACAAGTATCAACATCTTTTGCAATTCTAATCTATTGTTTTTTTTTTAATATGAGTGCCTATCGGAAAAAACTCAGTGGTGCTGAATATCGTAAAAAAAAGACTGAACAAAATACAAAGGTAGATAATTTACTAAAAAAAACACCAAAAATATCTACTTTTACGACAAATTGTTTGACAAAATCCTTTGATAATGAACAACAACCATCATGTTCATCTAAAGTAAGTATTTCGTACTAATTAACGATGCTTTTTTTCAATTGAATAAAAAGTTTTAATATAACTAAAAAAATTGTGGTTGTTGAAAAGTAATATTTTATTTAGCAGGACTTAGAACGGACTTTAGTACAAGATATCGAAGAAATACATTCAAACTCTTCTTCAACAACCTTATTAAGCGACAATTTAATTCGAACTGATGTTATAAAGATTGATAGTGATCCCTTTTTGTGGAATTTAAATGAAGAAACACGGGAATACATAAGTACAAACGGTACGCCACCAAATAACATCACAAATTTCAAAAATTCCAAAAACGTTTACAATGATAAAACTAGGTATTGTTCCAAAAACCTATTTCAACGTACTTTAAAAAACGGAGAAATTCAACGCCGTGAGTGGTTGATTTATTCAGAAACTAAAGGGTCTGTATTTTGTGTTCCTTGTTTGTTATTTGGTAGAAGTGGTGAAATTAATGCTTTTACCGGCGAAGGGTTTAATGCCTGGAAAAACTCAAATGCACGCGTTGAAGCTCACGAAAATTCAGATTTTCATAAAACTAATGTTTATCATATAAAAGCTCGAGCAGTAGTTCAAGGCCATGTTGATCAAAGTCTAATTAAACAGCTAGATGAAGAAATTTCGTATTGGAGAAAAATTTTATACAGAATAATTGCAATTGTTAAATCACTAGCAATGAGAGGACTGCCATTTCGAGGACATTCAGAACAAATTGGAGATCTACGAAATGGAAATTTCTTAGGAACAGTAGAGCTTCTTGCCGAGTTTGATCCATTTTTATCTGAGCATTTAAAATGTTGTGCGCACCCTCGGAGTGGAAAAACGTCGTACTTATCTAAAACAATCTACGAAGAAATTATAGCCTTGATTCGAGATAAAGTATTACAACACATTTCTACTGAAGTGCAAATGGCTAAGTATTTTGGTATCATTGTAGATTCTACGCCTGACATTGCACATGTCGATCAGCTTGCTATAAATATTAGATATGTACGTGAAAATGGTGAAACCGTTGAAAGATTTTTAGAATTTTTCCCAAATACTGGTCACAAAGCCAAAGATATTGAAAATGCCGTGTTAAACTCTCTAGAAAAAAATGGTTTGGACATAATGAACTGCCGTGGTCAATCTTATGATAATGCAAGTAATATGTCAGGTATATATTCAGGACTCCAGGCTAGAATTAAAACAATAAATCCTTTAGCAGATTACGTGCCTTCCGCTGCCCATTCTTTGAATTTAGTAGGTACTTGTGCAGTTGAATCTGTACCCGAAGCAGTAGAATTTTTTCACTTTGCAAGAACTTTATAATTTTTTTACAATATCTACACATCGTTGGGAGATCTTGGTGCAGCGGACAAATTTAAGACTCAAAAGTCTATCTCAAACTCGCTGGTCTGCTCGACATGATGCATGTTATGCTTTAGAAAAAGAGTGGTCTGCAATAATTGATGCATTAAACTTTATTGCAGAAAACAAAGACGAGAAACCGACTACACGATCTGAAGCTATTGGATTGCAAAGAAAATTACAGCATCTAGAAACAGCTATTCTAGTCATTGTTTGGAATGTAATTTTAGATCGTTTTAATGCTGCTAGTAAGAAAGTTCAGGGATCTCGCACTGATTTGTCATCTGTTATCCAAATTTATGGTTCCCTAGCATTTCTTCAGGATATGAGAAATAAACAATTTTCTGAATTCGAAGAAAAAGCCAAAAAGTTATCTGGAGTTCAAGATTATTATCGTTATGACACTCGTCGCAGAAAAACAAGAAAACTTCAGTCAGATGAATCACGGGTAAATGAAAGGGCACCATTTTGTGGAAAAGAAAATTTTCGTACAAATATTTACTATCCCATTTTGGACACTCAGTTATCCGAACGTAAAAACGCATACGAAAAACTTTTTGTAAACTTCCACTTTTTTGATAATATGTCTAAAATAGATACAAATGAGTTAAAAAGTCACGCAAATAAACTCGTCAAAAAGTATCCTGATGATTTAGAAGAGACATTAGCAAATGAATGCATTCATTTACATTATCAACTCAAAGATTTATTGGCAAATACTGAAGATGTGCGCTCTGCAAAAAATATATCCGACATATTACATTCACGTAATCTTCAAGATGTTTAGCCCAATGTATACATAGCTTTACGAATTTTTTTGAGTATCCCTGCTACAAACTGTTCAGCAGAAAGGTCATTTTCCACCCTTAAAAGAGTAAAAAACTATCTACGGGCAAGTATGGGCCAAGATAGACTTAATGCCCTTGCATTATTCTCTATTAAAACCCAATTAGTGCAAGAAACAAACTTTGAAGAATTAGTTGACGTTTTTGCCCGATCAAAATCCCGAAAAACTAAATTAACAAAATAAGCGCTGAATGAAAAAACTCAATAATATATTTTTAAAAAAATAGTATTCTTATTAAAAAGTTACTTATATTTTTCATAAAAACTTTTGCTTTTCTTTTTGTCTGGATATAAATATATGAATTTTATTTTAATTTATTTTATTTAAACCTCAAATTTTGAAAGAAATTTATAAAATTTGGAGATAATTTTTTTTAAAAACACACACCTCATGTGTAAAATTTTATCAATTTTTTGTTCGGAAAATATAAGCAAATATGTATGAAAATAAGACAAATGTATAAAAAATAAGACTTATATGACACTGCTTTGAATTGGCCAAAATATAAGATTAATTATATGTGAATTAAAAAAAACGTATATATAGTATGTATGTATCTAAATTAATAAAAATTAATACACAATAATTTAATTATTAAAAAATTGTATGTTTTTTTTTTTTTTTTTTGATAATCACTCCTATTTTATCAAAAAGGGCGGCATATTAAAGAGTGCCTAGGAAAGGAGCAGGCCTAAATCCGCCTCTGTGTTTGAGAAACAAAAATTATTTGAGCAAAAAATATAAAATGAATAATAAAATATAAAATGAAAATAAAAATAAAAAAAAATTAAGTAAATTTATTGGCATTATAAATAAAAAGTTAGTTTTTGCCATTAGGTTGTGCCGCATCAGGAAAAAAGTTTATCAGGTCATCCATGCTGTCAATGCGTACTGGTTGGTCATAACTATTTAATCGTATAAAGACTACGCCACGTATTGTGAAAGCAGACTCTAATTGTTTTGCATTTTTAAGCCTCACCGCAGCATGAAGTATTTTAAAATTCGATGAGGTTGAATCTTCATTTATATAAAATGGTCGATCAGAATCTTCTCCTATGTAATTTAACAAAAGAGGTGTTTTGTTTCGTTTACGAAAGTTAGCAATGGATTTCAAAATAAAGTTCTTATCATGAGGGGAAAATAATTTCACCATTATCACAGCATTTGGGGAGTGGTTTTTATGTTTATTATTATAATTTTGTAGGCGGTAAATTGATTTAACCGCTGGAGTATTTATATTTAAAGTTCCACATGTAGTTGTAAAGATACCATACAAATCTTCCTCACTACGGTATGGAACTCCATTAAAACGAAGATCTGACGCTATATTTGAATTTTCTTGCGGCTGCAACTACGTTTTCAGCTTACCGACTTCATCTTTTAGAACTGTAGTATCATCTGCAACCGCTTCTAATTTTGTTACACGTTGGTTAATATTTAAAATTATTCACTGTTTCGATGGGAAACAGCTCGAGTAAATATTTTTAATTTCAGATTGCTAATAACATCTTTAGATAGCATTTTTTTGACATTTTGTAAACTTTCTCGCTATCAAATTATTCTGTCCTTGACTCGTTTACGGAACTTGCGCCTAAATGTTGAGTAGTTATCGCACCTCTTTCATGATTTTATTATTATTATGATTTCATTCATACAACGTTTCTCACAAATTTTCTTTTTCTTAATACCAGCAGTAAAATCTGCTATTACGGTTGAGATTAAGATTAAGGCATTCAACAACACATTTGTGTTTAAAAAAACACATGAAAGTAAACGTGAGAAACTCTAAATATTTTAATAACGATTAAGATTTGAAACATTTTCTTTCAATCAACTCTGTTAAGGAACTTTAAGAGTTTCTATTGTTTTGCCATCACAAAAAATTATTAATTTTTCGTTTATCTATTCTTAGGTCTATCACTTATTTTTAAAAATAACCAGATATTCATATATACTCTTCAGGACCGACTACAAAATTACATATTCGGTTAGAAGAAGCTTATGGTAAAGCCATATTAACCGATTTTAAAAAACTAAACTAACTAAAAGTGTTTTTAGTTTAACTATGCTACTGCATCGTACGGACACAGTTTGTTTTAATACAATTTTTATTTGTTTTTATTTTTTGCTTTCAACTTTTTCCAAAAACAAAAAAAAGTTAGACGATTATTTCAACAACAGATAAACTGCTTGTCATTCGATTATAATGTGAATTTATTGGAAAAGTTTCAGATTTCAAACTGTGTTTCTTTGCTTATTTATAGAAGATTTTGGTAAAAATATAAAAATACAAATAAAAGTTATATCACATAAACAACACAACAAACAGCAAAACAAAACAAAATATATGTGCAAGATATTCAATACTTTAACGCTAAAAACTATTTGTTGTAGGAGTTGTAGTGAGAAATGCATTAACATTTATAAATTACACTGTCCAACAAATTAAGACTTTTTGAATGGAACAGAATAGCGACCCGATAATTCTGAAAGGGTATGTTGAGTAGATCATTTTTGTAAAACAAACTTATGGCCCAGCACGTCTGAGTATTTTTTTACAGTGGGTCAAAGTTTTCATTTTTTGGTCGAAGGGAGCATTATACTTTATGAAAAAATGCTGTAAGTTAATGTCTGAGAGAATTCTTATGGTCAGAGTTGTATCATGGAATTGTATGAGGATTATTTTTGTGGAAGATCTTAACCCTCTAACTGGTCTCTTTATGGGTCAATTTGATCCTTTTTTCGAGAAAATCAAAAAATATCCTTTAAAAAAGGACATTTAAGGATTAAAATATTCTACGAAAAAGTTCGCCGAAAAATTTCAGTGGGGGTCAACAAAGACACCATTGTTGTAAATAAAGCTCTTTATGCTTAATTAGTAAAATTATACACCAACATATACAAAACAGGTAAAAACGGCGTCAAATTCGGCCGGGCCAAACACTGAGTTCTCGCGTCTAGTCAGCTGTGACTTACAAATCGGGTGTGATATTTATTAAAACTAATAATAAAAAATAAAAGAAAAAATTCAAGCATAATTGAGCTACTAAGCAGTACATATCGGGTGTGATTTTTACTAAAACTAATATAAAAAAAGAAAAATTAAAACTTAAATAAGCATGGCGGATTCTGTTTGCAAATTAAGAGATTGGTTTTGTTTTATTTATGGACATTTTACGCACCATCAAAGCAGAAGAAAGATATTGCCTACAATTATAGAACCATATTTTCTTTTCTTTGGAATACGATTTTTATCTGCAGCTGGACCATAAGTTTGTTCTACAAAAATGATCTCCTCAACATACACTTTCAGAATTATATGCTGTTGGACAGTGTTATTACTCTTCCAATGCTCTTAAATCTTAATATTTTCAGAGCTAAAATGTTTTTGTAGTTATCGCAGATGTTTCGTGCTATTGAATAATAAACATTTGTTTTCAATTAGTTTAAATATTTCAATGTTAACTGCTTGAGCAGCGACTTTTTTAAAACTCATATTTATTTCTACTTAAATGACACACAGGTATGCAATAATTGCCTCAATTATTTTAAATAACATTTTATTGTTTTTTTTTTGCTGTTGTTGTAAGCAACAATGGAAATTAAATAAACACCCTTGACATACTTAAATTGCTGTTTTTCATTTATAATAACAAACAACGTCACTTAACTGTCACTATAGACCAGTGACGAGCAAATTAATGAAAATAGCTAAATTTCAATTTTTTTTTTTTTTTGCAAGTCATTCCAAGAAACCCACTTTTATGTTGCTTCCAAGGTATTAATGTCTTTTAATGCGATTTAAAGTAACTTCCAAATATTAGTGTATAATTCAATTACAAAAAAAAACTGCATTCCAAAATCATTACAATATCAAACAGAGTTGCAGAATATCCAAAACAAAACTTCGGGAATTGCAAATTTATATAGAGAAATCAGAAAACGAATTAAAAAAATTTAGTTTCTTAAAAAAAACGGATAAAAAAAATCTTGTAATTCAATAATTTTTTCTAAAAATATAAATCGACAACGGTGCGATAAAATACTTATAGAAATATTCCTGTTTCTAAAACAAATATTTATCACAACATTCTAAGCATTGCACTATGGGGTATTTTTTAACGAAATGCTGGCATTAAATAAACGGGTCTTCCGATCCGAGTAAATATGTGTACTATTTAGTTTTCGAGATGGTTGATTTCAAATCTGAAGTCAGAATTTCGAAAATCAATATGGCGGATAAAAATGGCGGACCATTTTTTTCAAACCTAAGCGCATTTCCACTAAACTTTGTGTTAAGGGGTTTTCGGAGTCGCTGATCTTGAATCTGAAGTCAACATTTCAAAAATCAAAATGGCGGACACAAAATGACGGACCTCTCTTCTTAAAACTAAGCGCATTTCCACTAAGCTTTGTCTTAAGGGGTTTTCGGAGTCGCTGATCTCAAATCTGAATTCAAAATTTCGAAAATCGAAATGGCGGACACAAAATGGCGGACCATTTTTCTCAAACCTAAGCGCATTTCCACTAAGCTTTGTCTTAAGGGGTTTTCGAAGTCGCTGATCTCCAATCTGAATTCAAAATATCAAAAATCAAAATGGCGGACACAAAATGACGGACCTCTCTTCTTAAAACTAAGCGCATACACACCAAACTTTGTCTTAAGGGGTTTTCGGGGTCGCTGATCTCGAATCTGAAGGCAACATTTCAAAAATCAAAATGGCGGACATATTTACACCAAACTGATTTCCTATCTTAGGTCCAAATTTCTGTCACTGTGAATTTTTGGTGTTTCGTATTGTAAAAATAATAAACTGAGCATACAAAGAGTTTCATTAAAGTCTGCCATGACATTTTTGTTGAAACTTTTTATAAGAAGCATTTGGTTTTCCGATTTCATTTCGTTAAATCTGATGTTTCGAGGAGGAAGACGATGAAGTAGACGATCAGAAAGACGATGAAGAAGTGCAGTTAAAAAGTTGCTTGGTAATTTTTAATAAAAAAAATATCCACGCTTCCACGAGCACAAATTTTTTTTTTTTTTTCCGAAATGGAAGGTCAGGAACCCCAAAAAAACTAAAAAATGCAAATCTGCGACCCCAAATTTCCCAAATGGCGGTTTTCTGTCCGCCATTTTGATTTTCGAAATTTTGAATTCAGATTTGAGATCAGCGACACCGAAAACCCCTTAAGACAAAGTTTAGTGGAAATGCGCTTAGGTATGAGAAAAATCGTCCGCCATTTTGTGTCCGCCATTTTGATTTTTGAAATTTTGAATTTAGATTTGAGATCAGCGACACTGAAAACCCCTTAAGACAAAGTTTAGTGGAAATGCGCTTAGGTATGAGAAAAATAGTCCGCCATTTTGTGTCCGCCATTTTGATTTTTGAAATTTAAAATTCAGATTTGAGAGCAGCGACACCGAAAACCCCTTTGAGAAAAATGGTCCGCCATTTTGTGTCCGCCATTTTCATTTTTGAAATTTTAAATTCTGATTCGAATTCAGCGACCTCCAAAATTATTATATTACCAAATTTCCGACAAATACCGTAACACGCCCAATTTTTATTGGCTTTTTTCATTGCAAAACACCGTTTTCTCCGAAGTCCTCGAAAACCATGAAGTGGAAGTTTGTGCAACCTGCACCTGCGAAATTTTGTTACAATATATGTCAAATTACAAACTTAGTCCATATCTTAATGGGGCTAAACGGGGCTCATAAACAAAAGTTCCAACATACAGGCATATTTTTTTAACTTCTCAATTTTTAGGTGTTGCTAAGAAAACCGGAATTAAACTCAAGTAAGGGTACAAAACGAAGCGTTTTGTTGACTTAAACGTAACTTATGTATCAGTTAGCTAACACACTAAATATAGCTCTTATCTTTAAGCGTTTACTACACTTTCAAAGATCGTAAACATTGCTCTTTTTCGATTCATTAAAAAATTTCATATCAATTAATTGGAAAACGTCAACTTCAACGGTTTCCCGGCTACACAAAATTTACTATATTGTTATTTTATCGTTAAAACATGATTTAGTGGTCAATTAACTATGCGATTAAAATTATTGCATGGGTTAAAACGCAATTTAAAATTTTGATTTTTTGCCAGATTTTCAGTACGAATATCCCTTAGTGTGACGGTGAGCCAACAAACATTGGCCCAGACGGTGGAATTATACGACGATTCGAATTGCTGTTAAAAACACCATTGCATTGGTTCGTTTGCCTTCTACACTTCAACGAACTTCCGTTTCGGCATTTGTTTGAAGTTTTGGATAAATCAACCAGCACTGGACCAAGATCGGCAACCGGAAAACTGAGCCGTCAAATTGAAACTTGTGAAACTCTTCCGATAAGTTATTGCTGTCACTCATTTATTATAATGGTCGACCGTTTTTAATTATTTTATTATTATATATTTTCAGGTGGTGGACGGCTTACAGAAAACTGAGTTGAAAAATATGCCCTGCTCCAGAAAAAATTTGATTTGCCACCGAATCGAAGTACTTATACGACATGGTCCATGCAATTTCTAGCGGCGCACTGTGGCTCAAATTTTGATTTCATTGGCCAAAAGTCAAATTTTTTTTTGTCATCGATGTTTAAAATTTTTACTCCTTTTTGTAGCTTATATATCCAGATTAAGGTAGCCAAAAAATTAGGTTAAACTATTGATAATTGTGGGCGTGGCATGCTGTCAAACTCAACTGTTTTTTTTAATTCAGCAAAAGGTGTTTTTTTTTTGTTTTTTATCAAAAATAAATGGTTACTACTCGCAAGCTATCATCGATATTGGCCTGCGGTCTTTTTTATAATGTTAGTAGGATTATAGTCTTTAGTTTTTGTAAGTAGTCACAGTTCTAACGTTTGATATTAGGGGCGTTATGAAATATTTATGAAACCACTATATTTTTCTCAAATTTAAACTTTAGTGGAATAGAACTTCTAAAGGAAGTAAGGGAACAAGAAACGTATACCACCCGGAGAAAGGCGAATGTATCCTGTTTAACCCTATATATACTTTTGCACCCCCCACGAGCCCCCGGTAGAACACTTTTTTCATTTTAATGAAATTACTCTAAAAAAATTACTCTAAAAAAAATTTTGTTTTTTTACTTTAGACTACGTAAAAGTAAAATAATTAAATAAAATACCTGCGAAAGGGTTTATTGGCTTTGTTTTGATCAGCAAAAAAATAAGTCATAAAATGATCACAATAGGTTCTACAGTAAACAAATGATCTCTTTCTTAATTTACCTGTTGTCAAATTTAAGGGTCAACCAAAGTCATAAACAATTTTATAAGTTTGTCAATAATCGCGGCACTAAACCACTAAAGATAAAAAACCACCCCATATTGGCGAGAAACTAATTAGTTTTACCTGATATTGAAGTCTGGATAACAAGTGCAGTTTTGTTCAATTTAAGTACTACCTGCTATGAAATTAAAGATCAATGTGTGAATAACATGTACCTAAAAATGTATAAAATGACGGATTCTATAAGGGATTACTCAATAATAAGTTAATACTTCAAGTGTACGGACGTATATTCGCAAGTGATAAAAAGTGATAAAAAAGTGATAACAGACGCAAATAAAAATATTGAGAAAAATATGGAGAACTTTAGTTATAAAGAACTGGCCGAAGAGTATTTTCGAAACAAAAACCAGGAAGATGTTCTTAGTTACGTTAAAATAAAATTAAACTTAAATTCGTCTAGTACCGAAATACAAGAGCAATTATCTAATTTCGTCAAAGTACTAAAAAAACGATTGAAAGAAGTTAACTACTGTAAACAAAAGTTTTATAATAAAAGTGCAAACTGGTTAGAAGGCCAACTTAATGTTGGTGGAGAAACAGCAAAGCTAGATAAGGCTGGAAGACCACGCAAATCATTGGACAACTGCAGCGATAGATCTAAGAGGCGGAAACTTAAAAATTTTAACGAGGAAATTGGTTCTACAAATATAAAAGAATCTTTTCTACATCAATTACGAGCACAAAACCAATTAACAAAAGTGGATATCATTGAAAAAACTTGTAATGCTAGTCCAGTGAGAACAAAGCGAATTCTTAAAAGTATACCAACTCCGAGCGATGCAAAACAGTTCACAAATGAGGAGGCATTAGCATTATTTCTGGATTTGAAATTAACAAAACACCAATATATTCAGCTCAGATTGCGTGCGATTGAAAAAGGCTCAAATATGTATCCAGCATATCATCACATAACAGCTGCTAAAATAGACTGTTTGCCATCAAAGGACACTATTACAATCACACCAATTTCGGCAGAAGTACAACTACAATCTTTACTTGATCACACAGCCAAACGCTTGCTACAATCAATAACAGGAACTGAGTTAAAGAAATATGGAAACACAAAGTTAATTCTATTTTGTAAATGGGGATGTGATGGTTCTTCGGGACAAAAACAATACAAACAAGTTGTATGTGAAAATATTTCGGACTCAGATATGTTCATGGTATCATTTGTACCATTGCGATTGAAAAAGATTTTGGAAGATTCGGAGCCTTCGAGTAGTACAACGCAAACAATGGATATTTGGAAAAATGAGACACCATCTTCTACGAAATACTGCAGGCCAATCAAATTTGAATTCAAAAAAGAAAGTCATGATGCCATTAACAAAGAAGTTAGTGATATCAAGGCCCAAATAGCAACACTACAGCCATTACAATTACAGTTAGATGGGCAGCAAATTGAAGTAAGCTACCAATTAGTGCTGACAATGATAGATGGAAAAGTAGGTCAGGCTTTGACTAACACGAAGGCTGCATCCAGCTGCATTATATGCCAAGCAACATCAAGCCAATTAAACCAAGTCCCGACAAAATCATTCGATAATACCGATGCCTTCGAATTTGGATTATCACCACTACATGCAAGAATACGACTTATGGAACACATACTAAAAATCAGTTATGATTTGGATTTCGGGCCTTCAGGATCAATAAGAAACAACGAAACCAACAAAGAGTTAAGAAGTTCAAAAAAGAAACATGTTCAAGATGAATATCGCAAATTTGGATTGATTATAGATCAGCCAAAACAAGGGTCAGGCAATACAAATGATGGCAATACCGCAAGAAGATTCTTTTCAGATCCAGAAACAGCATCTGAAATAACAGGAGTGGATTTAAACCTTATTTTCAGATTTAAAATAATCCTAGAAGTACTTGCGTGCAATGAAGAAATTGACTCTAGAAAATTTGGAGATTATGCTAAGGAAACTGCAAAAATATATACAACCAACTACCCATGGAGAAATATGTCTGCAACAGTCCACAAAATCCTTTATCATGGAGAAGATGTCATTAAATATCATTTGGTGGCACTTGGAGATCTATCAGAGGAGGCTCAGGAAAAAAGGAACAAGGATTACAGATTTTATAGACAGCACAATACTAGAAAAATGTCACGAAATTCCACAAATGAAGATCTATTTAATATATTATTGGCAACGTCAGATCCGTTCATCTCCAGTATTCGAAATCAATGGAAAGTGGAATATCGGGATTTAGATGAAGAAGCCAAAAAACTACTAAAGAACAGAAATAGCACAGAACAAAATATGGAATATTTGCAATCAATATTTGAGTCTAATGAATAATAATTATAATTGCCTTTCATTGTTATTTAAGTACGAAAAACATAGTATTAGTAAAAAATAATAATAAACAGAACCTACCATTGTTACAAATGCTATTTAAATCTATTGCAGTTTTTATTCTTAAAAGGTTTCCCACATATGAATGCAATGTTTTAATAGATAAGAAAGATTCAAAAAATAAGAACCCATATTTTCATATCAAAATTAAAAAAAAAATTAGAATCATTGCGCTAATGTTTAGCAGATTTATTTAGCTAGTGTAACAAATTAGGCAGCAAACACTAATAAATTTTTCTGTAGTAATAATAATATTCCTTGAGTGTAAGCAAATTGCAAATTTGATAGCAAACATTTTTAATTTTTTAGTAATACTAGTTAAATTTCTAGTGAATTTTACTATTTTGTTGCGTGTAAAAATTTTTTTGAGTGTAAAAATTTTTTTGAGTGTAAGCATTAAAAAAATTTCATTATTACAAAAAATGTTTATAATAATTATTTAACTCCAAATATGACACTTTCTAATAAATAAAAATAAATAAAAAAAAACATATATCACGCTAAAAGTTAAAAAAAATCAAAAGTTAAACTTTGACCTAGAATTCCTTAAAAAGTACTCAATCAATTTAAATGAAATTCACACTGAGTCAAGATCAACTATCTATCTATCTATTAAAAAAAAACAGTACTAAAATATTTTGATCGGTTCAAAAGTTACAGAATTTTGGCCAATGAAAAATGATTTTCAGCCACTGTGCGGCGTGGTTTCGGTGGATATGGCTAACATCAAACCAGGGAAAATTGTACTTTCTCACTGGCACACCAAGGCCGCTAGATTATTACGATTATAGGTGATAACAGAAAATGTAGATGAAAATTTAAGAATTCTAGTTGAATTCATAATTAAATGTTGTGTGCCAATGTACTTCCATATCAAGTACTACAACTCTGTCGTGTACGGTAGTGCATTATTTTTAAAGTTCATTAGTTGGTCACGATTTCTAGAACCTCGTTTACGCAGAATTGTCAATCAAATAATTACAGATAATTCATATTATGCACATTCGGAAAATATCTTGTTATGAATGTTGTTTGATGATCCGCTGTTGACGACCCAACGGAACTTAGAGTTTATAAAAAACCAGATATAAACTTTAATTGCACAAGTTACACGTAAATGATCAATTTGAATGACATAAATACGATACATTGAAATAATATTTAAATCAAAATGATCCACCGTTTAATGATCCAAAAATTCCATTACACATACAAGGAACGGAACGACACGTTCAATTGCTAGGTAGCGTTTCCAAACGAGTTATACCGGAAAATGTAGGGGCTGTTATGGCGACGATATTATAGAGCCGTGCGAAATTGCCCAGTTAAATTCATTTTTTCATTAACATATGTTCTGACTAAATAAATTTCTAAAGAAAAAAATAAACTCCAAAAAGAAAAAAACATACCCATTTCGCTGATTTTTTCATGTAAAATGCCAAAAATGGTGATTTTTGAAATGTTTATATGGGGAACCCCCAGGGGGTTCCAGGGGGTATGCCACCGACATGGGTGGATCGGCCCTCCATTTGAACATTGGGATTTTTCAAAATTTGACTTCAGAATTCGTTTTAGAGGTATGGTTCCTTGGGCAAAGTTTCTTATTTTGATCCCTAAAATACGATTTTCCTTGTCACTTGAGCGATTTTTAAATCGACCCGCCCTAATAAATAATGTATGGAGAAAACTTAATCCGATACACAGGACTTTGAAATACTTTCATTGGAAACCAATCTGATAACATCAGCAATAAAATGCATTAACTTTTTTACTGGCATTTCAATGAGATTTTACCATCAAAAGTAAATTCCATGACAGTCCAATGTAAATTTCAAATGAAAGACCTATTTAACGGATTTAATTGCGGTGACGAATGTATTGATTTATTCAAATTTGCAATGACGCTTGCTAGTAGCTTTTTAACCTGATATCTATGATTTGTATTTGTATTCCTAAGTGGAAAAGCAATTTTAATAATTTGAATCGATAACATTTTTTCTTCATTAAGTTCTCTAATGATTTAAACCTTGTCATATGTCACTTTTCACATGTTTATTTTGTTGTCATTCTATTCAGGCTGCCTTATAGTCTGGCTTGCAATAATCTACTCGTAATACATTTTTGATACACACATGTTGGATGGTTGGTTGGTTAAGTGAACTGCCGCTAGTTGAATTTAATTCAGTTTGAGTGTATTCCATAATAACCACTTAATAAACTCGATACAAAGGTACTTAAAATGTTAATTTTATGCATCACCTGATATTCTTACATACAGTAGGGTGATAAGGGTTTCTATTGTGATTGTTACATTCTTATTTTAAATATATGTAAATATCAAGGGCCGTATGCAAAAAAATTAAAGTGTACTTCAAGTAGACTTTATCAACAATTTTGTATGAAAAACATACAATAAAGTCTACTTGAAGTACCATTTAATTTTTTTGCATACGGCCCAAATGTTTAACTATTGAACAATTTAAAATTAATTTTGTAATATTTTAAATTTTTTATTTTCTTATCAAAAACCTATTTTCCCCAAAATAATGTTAACTTCTATTTTTAATTAAAAAAGATAATAATGATTTGGCAAAGAGTGTTGCTGGAAAAGCTGATGCTTCTGAGCACCACCAGCAAAAAAACTTTCTGGCCATATAAAGAATTAAAACAAGTAAGAAAATTATATTCGGTCTAGACCGACTATATGATACCCTATACCATGCGTTTAGAAACCCTATCTCTTAGGCCCAACTAACTGGACATAGAAAATAAGCATAAACCAAATTTGATTTTTATTAATTTTTTTGGCTGCAGATATGAAAAAGTTCATATCGGATGCTATATCTATAAAGGGACTAGGTCCAAAAATGGACCGATCCTGATCATGTTTGGTAAAGTCTCTTGTATTTTGCAAAAATATGTATAAACAAAATTTGAGAAGAATCAGTGCAATATTTTTGTTTTTTAACAGATTTAAGTGAAAATCGGGAAGCAGTTCTATATGGGGTAAAAGGGATCATTTTTGGACTACTCATTAGTGGATGTAATGAACGCATACAAACCCAATTTGAGTAAGATCTATATGACAATTTGGATCTTATGGCAATTTATGTCGATTTCATATGGGTAATTTGTATGGGGGCTAGGTCTGAACATGGACCGATTCTCACCAATTTCAATAGCGTTCATCCCATGGCCGATAAAAGCTTATATACCAAATTTCATCAAAATATATTCATATTTGCGACCTGCAGTTTGATTACAAACTTTACATGGACACACAGACGGACGGACGGACGGACGGACGGACGGACGGACGGACGGACGGACGGACGGACATTGTTAAATCAACTCAGAAAGTGATTCTGATTCGATCGGTATAATTAAAGATGGGTCTAGGTCAAATATTTTTGGTTGTTACAAACAGCAGCACAAAGTCATTATACCCAAACCACATAGTGGTATAGGGTATAAATATCCAACAGTTCCATACCGTTCAAGTGTCTATGGAAATACAACCCTTCAGCATATTGGAAACCACTGCAGAAATAAAAAAATATAAAACAGGGAAAAGGACTGGGTTTTGATTTGGTAATCGGAAAAATTTTGAAAAATCTTCGCAGTGAAGCATTAATCAAAATGAGGAGAATAATGAACGCTGGCCTATACCATAAATGTGTCCCTATGAACTGGAAAGTTTCACAGGCTTAATGATATAAAAACCTGGAAAATATTTAAATCAACGTACATCTTAAAGATCGATAACTTTGCTTCCTGTTATGAGAACTCTATTTAAAAAATTACTTTCAATAAGATTGATAAAAATCTAACATCCTCTTACCAATTTGCATCAGAAAAGTGGTCTACAATAGACCAGGTGCATACCACAAAAAAAGAATTGCAACAGAGAAAGGTTTGTGCCGCCATTTTTTTGCATGTGTCTTAGACATTCGATAAATTATGGCATGGAGGCATGAAATATAAGTTGAAAACCCAACTACCAATATAATGACCAACTCTGTTAGAATCACATTTGACAGATTTTCTAGAGTGATCTATTGTCTAGAGCAGCCATGGCCAAACTACGGCCTGCGGGCTATATACGGCCCGCCAACATATTTTGTATGGCCCGCTGTGTATAATAAAAAAACATAGTTTATTAGCTTAGTTAATAAAAATTCTAAACTTGATGTTTTTATTTTACAAAACAGAAAAAAATTAATTTTTTTTCCAAAACTTCTAGCACAATTTATTAAAAACATTAAAACTCCCTAATATTAGCGATAGTATCATTGAAAGGTGTTTTTTGAATTGCATCAATATTGAACTTGAAACTGAAACTTGGGGGGTACAAAAAGAAAATAAATACTTGAAACTAAATGAAAAAAAAATAATTGGAACTAAACGAAACTAAAATTTCGGAACTTGGAAGTTGGAATGGAATTAGACAAAAAGAATATTAAAATTTGGAACTTGGAACGAAAAGAGTATAAAAATTAGGAACTGAAAGAAAATAACTAAATGAGCAGCTGTCTGAAAAATGCTATAGCTTTAGACGAGAGCTGCGATATAAAATATACTGCACAACTACTTATTTTTGTTCAGTCAATTAATGAGGCCTGAAGGAGCGGAATTTATTATATGCCGAAAAAAAGGTAGTCGACTGGTCAATTTGCTTGCTAATCTGCAACAGCTTTATTTAATTTTTACAATGGTTTATGTTTATCGCAAATTTTAAGTAACAAAAAGTGAATGTTAATATAGAGAGCCATGGAGAGTAATTTAACGAATAAACCAGTTTTGAGCAAATGATGTAGAGCAACTTAACGAACAAACCAATTTGAGAAATTGATGTTACTATCCATCAACTACTCAAAACCGGTTTGAGGAATTAAAGTTTTCTTCGTTTAATTACTATGCACAATGGGGAAATTTACTATTTATGTGAAATAAATGTGTTAATTTGAATATGTTGACAAACATTTAGGAATAAATAAGAATGCGATGGAAAAGTTAAATAACAAATTATAATTAATTATTTTTAATATATAAGTTCAAACAATTATATTATTTGTTGTTAATAATATTTGTTGTGTGTTCCAACATCCTCCCCCCGTTGAGGTGATCAGCTCAAGGGCAATGGTGCAATCTTATGAACTGGACGAATTTTGTTGCCGGTTTTTGTTTTAAGTTCTACGACTCGACTCTTATCATCGGTTCCTGGAAAGGTTTGTACGATGCGGCCTAGAAGCCAACGTTGGGGAGGTATATTGTCTTCGTGTATAAGGGCAAGCTGCCCTACTTCGACATTTTCTGATGCTCGTTGCCACTTGCTGCGCTGTTGTAACAGATGTAAGTAGTCCCGTCGCCACAATTCCCAAAATTGCTGTTTAAGATATGCTACGCGCTGATAGCGAGTGAGATATTTAAGTTGCTTGTCTTCAAATTGATGTTCGGGCGGGGAAATCAATGACGAACCGATAAGTAGGTGTGCTGGTGTCAACGCCTCTCCATCATTCGGGTCGTTGGTAAGCGAACATATGGGCCGAGAATTCAATATTGCTTCGGCTTCGATAACCACGGTTTGTAGCTCCTCATATGTTAAATGAGCCTGGCCAATATTTTTTAATAAAAGCGATTTTACCGATTTTACGGCTGCCTCCCAGAGGCCGCCAAAATGTGGAGCTCTGGGAGGAATGAAACAAAAGGTAAAGCCCATTTGATGGGTGTAATTGCTTACTTCCTCTCTTGCTGCTGGGCTGAAAAATCGTTGCTGAAGTTCACGTAATGCTGATTGTGCTCCAACAAAATTGGTGGCATTGTCACAATAGATTTTCTGCGGCATGCCTCGTCTACTTGCAAACCTTTTAAGACATAATAAAAATGTATTAGTTGATAAGTCTGAAACTAATTCAAAATGTACTGCACGTCAAGAAAAACATACGAAGACGGCGAGATAAGTTTTGTACGGTGGTTTACCGCGTATGCGATATGAGGTGAAAAATGGTCCGCAGAAATCAACACCAGTTATCAAAAAAGGGCGAAGAGCTTTGAATCGGTCGCTGGGCAAATTTCCCATTATCTGCTGTTGAAGCTTGGGCTTGTAGTGAAAACAGTGAACGCATTGTTTTACGATTTTCCGCACAACTTCCCTTGCATTGATAATCCATACCTTTTGTCTGAGAATGCTAATCAGAACCTTTGGTCCTGCATGCATGTGTAGTCGATGCAGAAATTCAATGTAAAGTTGAGTGAAGCGATGTTGCTTTGGTAGCAACACAGGAAACTTTGCGTCAAATGCGATAGGAGCACGAAGGAGACGCCCACCGACTCTCAGTGAATTGTACTCTCTACCATCCAAAACTAATTTGTGTACAAAGGGTGTGAGGCTCCTCAGACTAGGAGAAACTTCTCTGTTGTCTTCAAGTTTGGAGATATCATCTTTGAAGTATTGACCTTGAATTGTAGAAACGATTTTCAAAAATGTTGCGCCCAATTCAGCAGATGTTGGTGCAATTGTGCTATTCTTTAGCTGTTTCATTGGAGGAATTCCGTTGAATATTCTAAAGATATAGGAAATAATTCTCAAAATTTTCATGTACGATGACTGTTTGTTGATAATATTGTTGATAATACATCCCTCGTTGCCACTGATACTGCATTTAAATGTGACAGTCTTTCGACATTCTGCCTTCAAGATGTCATTGTCAATTTCAGGTTGCTTAGTTGTTGGAGGCCACAAAGATTCATTAAGGTACAAAAATTCTGGCCCGGAAAACCACATAGTATTCGGCAATTCAATAGCGCTTGATCCTCTTGACACTATGTCTGCAGGATTATGTTTCGAAGGGATATGCTGCCAAGGTATTCCCCGAGATTGTATTTGTATTTCTGAAATTCTGTTAGAGACGAAACAGTTTAACGATGACGAATGCATTTGTAGCCAATGTAAAACGATTTGCGAATCTGACCAGAAGCAGACGGATTTTACGAATTTATCAAATTTGTGACAAATTTTGTGCCAAGTTGAGGACAGGAGCAAAGCTGCACAGAGTTCTAGGCGAGGAAGTGATTGCGCTTGCATTGGAGCGACCTTAGATTTTGCAATTAGTAATGAAACCTTTGTTGAGTTCCCTATAGAGGATCGCACATAAATACAACAGCCATAAGCTCTTTGCGATGCGTCAGCAAACCCGTGAATCTCAACCTTCGCTTCGGCAGAGGTAAAAACAAACCGAGGAATTGTAATATGGTTTATGTTGCGCAAGTCTTCTTGGATCGGAGACCAAACTGATAATAATTCTGTGGGTAACGGTTCGTCCCATCCAACTTGTTTTATCCACATTTCTTGTAGAAGTATTTTCAGGCGAACGACAATTGGTGACAATAGTCCCAGGACGTCGAATATCCTGGCAACTGATGACAATATATTGCGTTTGGTGGGTGTTGTGATATCAAGTGTTGGAAATTTAAAGCGAAATGTATCATCGTCGATATTCCAAATCGTACCAAGTGCTTTTGTAGACGTTGCCTTATCAAAGTTCAACTCTAATTGATGTTGATCAAGTGACTGAAATAAAGGATAGTTAGAATTCCATTTAGATAATGACAAACCAAAGGATGCTAAAGCGTTACTGATTTCAGCCTTTTTTGTGTGAAGTTCATCAAGGGTGTCTGCCCCAGTTAGCATGTCGTCGACGTAGAAGTCTTCCTTGATAGTAGTTGCGGCTACAGGATACTTCTGCATGCAATGATCAGCTATGTAAAAGAGACATCTGATTGCTTGAAATGGGGCTGATGCTAGACCATATGTTATGGTGTTCAATGCAAATGTATGAAATTTTTCATGTGGCTCGTCCCTCCATAAAATCATCTGGAATTTTCTGTCGCGCTCATCGACGAGGAATTGTCGATACATTTTTGAGACGTCTGCTGTCAAAGCGTATTTGTGTAACCGGAATGATAGCAAAGTCAGAATCAAATTTTGTTGAATAGTTGGGCCGACTAAAAGTGTATCATTCAGCGATATTCCTGAAGATGATTTAGCCGAGGCGTCAAACACTACGCGAAGCTTTGTGGTTTTGCTATCCGGCCGAAGGACGCAGTGATGCGGAATGTAAAAGTGTGGTTGTGTGTGATCTACAAACTGAACCTCTGACATATGACCAAGCTCAATGTATTCTCGAATAAAGTCTGTGTACATTTGCTTCAGTGTGGAATCACGTTGCAGTCGACGTTCAACCGCAATTAATCTTTTACGAGCCATGTCGTACGATTGTCCTAAGTCAATTTTAGTTTTAAACGGTAGGCGAACCATAAGACGCCCATTTGAACATACCTTAGTGGTCTCGACAAAATGTGTTTCAGCTGGATCATCACTTATGGAGCCTTCTTTGGCCTGCGAAAATTCCTCTATTTGCCAAAAATTTGAAAGCATTTCATCTAAGTCTACATCTCGAGATTTTACTGCGACATTGCAAGTGAAACTCCTTGGTTTATCAACTTGAAAACAACTGCCACCAACAACCCAACCTAGAACCGAATTAACTAGCGATGGCAACCCAGGGCCCAATACGATTTTACCATTCTGGAGTAAGTCGAAGAAAACTTCTGTTCCGATAAGCAAATCGATATGCTGTGGTGAGAAGAACAAAGGGTCAGCTAAATCTAAATCAGAAGGAATTGACCACTGCTTTGTAACAACAAATTCACTTGGTTGATTGTTAGAAATTGTAGGTGTAACTGCAAATGAAGAGGACCATTCGAAATTGGTTGTCCGAGAGCGTATAGTTGCATTTACAAAACGAGATATTGTTGTGTGAACGTCTGCTATGCCTGATACTTCTTGATGCTCATATTGCCATTTTAGCTTCAGTCGTTTTGATGCTTCTTCAGTTATAAAATTCAATTCCGAACAGGAATCTAATAGTGCGCGAATGGGCTGAAAGGCACCGGAATGATCCCGTATCAGTACTACGGCAGTTGGAATTAAGGCATGCTTCGTTGTGCGGGTTATCAAGGCGACAGCTGTTGAGGGTGCTGCAGCGGATGTAGATGGCTGTAGATTATGTTCTACGTTGGTGATGTTCGATGACGGCCGAGTTGACTCAAAATGAAGAACGGTATGATGTAGACTATGACATTTTTTGCAGCGAGACTTTGACGTGCATTTAGACGAAAAATGGCCTTTACGTAAGCAATTGATGCAAAGAGCATGTTGCTTGGCAGCATCAAACCGTTGTTTAGCTGGAAGTAGTAGAAAGTTAGGGCAAGAATTTATGGAGTGTTCGATATTATTGCAATAAATACAGCTTGTGGTGGGGCTTGTATTGACAAATGCGGAGCGTTTTGTATTGTTCAATTTCTGTGGCGGTTGAGTGTGCCTTCCAACATTTTCCGCTGGTTTGATTTTGTTTTCGAGAAATTGGCAGCGGCGATTTAAAATGGAGTAGCACTTCTCCCAAGTAGGAACTTCCTTAAAATCCTGACACTCGTTGTATTTGTTTCTTGACTCCGGATCGAGCTTTGAAACGACAAGATGAACTATCATGGCGTTTAAAATTTCCTGAAAAGAACCTAAGGAAAGCACAGAGCCTCGTAACGCAGCGACGTTATCAATGAGATTGCGTAGAGGCACTGCGTCGGCCTTTGATATGGACGGAAAATCAAATATGGACGAAATGTGGTCCTTTAAAATTAGTACCTTGTTATCGAAGCGCTCTGCAAGGCGTTCCAAAGCCTTGGCATAGTTTTGCTCGGTAACTTGAAATGCTTCAATAGCTGCAAGAGCTTGGCCCGACAAACAATTTAGCAAATAGTTGAATTTATCGATTTTAGGAATGGCCTCGTTGTGAACAAGGTTCGTAAAGGTGGATATAAATCGTTTGTATTCGCTGTATTTACCGTCAAATTGTGGTAATTTGAGGTTTGGCAAACGATGAACAAAAGCCGAATCATTTCTACTTTGGTTGAGAATAGTAGCGTCTAAACTTGTTTCTGGACGCATTTCTTTTAACTTATTTAAGATCAAAGTTTTGGTACTTACATACGATTCTTCAATATCTGACCTGGTGTAATCATTTTCGTTGACCCGTTCTATTTGTGTTTGGATATGAGAGAGTTGTTTGAAATATGATTCCAGGATTTGTAATCTGCAGTCGAGAATGTTGCTGTCTATTACCTCATCCTTCTCAATTTTTAGTTTCATTGATGTCAAACTACGTCTTAAAGCAGTTCTACTTTGTTTTAGAGCAGTTAAATCAAACTCGGCAGCTGATTCTCCAAAAAATTGAGGTTTCGAAGAAGCTGAGGTGCCTGAGCCGGCAATGCTATCAACAGGTTCAGACATTTTAAAAACACCAAACCAAAAAAAATATATTAAATGCAGTAACAGTGGATAAATAAATACTTGCAGTGTGATCCGATGATAATGATGTTGAAGTGTGGTGTGATGAGTTAGCAGACGAATGTGAGGTTACCAGCAACGAAAGTTTAATAGGCGATTCGACGCGACGATATGTATTGATGGTGATGAACGAAGATCAAAGTCAAGCAAGGGCAATCAGCAACAACAGCGAAGAGCAAGGTAATGTCAAAGCAAGGGCAAAGTCAGCAGCAACAGCGAACTGCACAGGCAAAGTCAGCAGCAACAGCGAGCAGCGTTTTCACCAATGCATACAATTCCAGAATAAGAATGGAAAAAAGCAACAACTGTAACAGTACTGCTGCCAGCGATAACGACGATTATTGTTAGATTTATGTATTTAAACACAAATCAGAAAAACCCTTTTATTGTTTCAGATTATTTTTTTTTTCTAATAAATCTGCGATAAGCAAACATACACAGCAACTATGAAGCGACAATGCGTATAATAAAATCCACCTTCAATGTTCACAAGACATAAGTGTCCTGTCACGGTCGCCAAAATTTATGAAGGAGCGGAATTTATTATATGCCGAAAAAAAGGTAGTCGACTGGTCAATTTGCTTGCTAATCTGCAACAGCTTTATTTAATTTTTACAATTTGAGAAATTGATGTTACTATCCATCAACTACTCAAAACCGGTTTGAGGAATTAAAGTTTTCTTCGTTTAATTACTATGCACAATGGGGAAATTTACTATTTATGTGAAATAAATGTGTTAATTTTAATATGTTGACAAACATTTAGGAATAAATAAGAATGCGATGGAAAAGTTAAATAACAAATTATAATTAATTATTTTTAATATATAAGTTCAAACAATTATATTATTTGTTGTTAATAATATTTGTTGTGTGTTCCAACAAGGCCTTTGAAATTACACAGGAGCTGTTATCCATGACTGCAATGAAAAATAGAACAACCGGTGCAGAACTTTTTAACGAAGTAGAAAATTGTCTTTTGAAATATATTATTAAATGGGAAATGTTAATGTTAATGAAATGTTAATGTTACTACCGATGGATACGATATCGATAACGACATCCGCCTGCTGAAAAGAATTCAAGATAAGGTTCACACAATTGATCCAAATCAACAGCTTATTGTGACTCACTGTATTATACATCAACACGCATGGGGTAAAAATGTTTTGAAAATAGGACACGTAACTAAGGTTATAATTAAACTAGTAAACTTTCTGAATACTCGGATGTATTATGCCACAACTATGTGCGATGGTTTGCTTAGGTAAATAAAATAACCTTATTTATATCACACGAAATAGACGACTTTTCTGAGTTAATTGATTCATCATGGCATTCCGATTTTGCCTTTTCAGTCGATCTATTGTACAATTTTATTGAAGTAAATAAAGTTTTATAAGACAGAAATATTTATGTTCAAACTATGATACAAAGCTTAAATTCTGTCAAGATAAAATTAAGACTTTTTGAACAGAATTTAGTGGATAAAAATTGTAATCATCTTCCTTCGGTTAAAAGATTTCAGGATATCTCTCAAGAAAAAGCTTTTTGCTAAAAATGTACGTGCTTTAACAAATGAATTTAATCGAAGATTTGATTGTTTTCGTATAATTGAAAATGATTTGTCAATTATTCGCAATTCATTTGCTACTAATGTCGAGAATGCTTCAAGTGATATTCAGCTGCAATTATCGATTTACAAGTGATGCATCTATGCAAGAATTATTTAATAATGAAACGGACAACTTACAAACTTTTTATCGTATTCTAAATAAAGAAAAGTACTTTAATATTCGAAATCTGGCAAAAAAATATTTTGGTTACATACATTTGCGAACAAACGTTCCCTACAATGAACCTAAATAAATTCCATCGCGATATAGAATAAGTGATGAACATTTGTATACAATACTAAGAATTTCAACAAGTAATTTTGATCCAGACATTGAAAAACTTAGCATTAATTGTAAACAACTATTTTTATCACATTAAATAAAGATTCTCTAATTTAATTTGACTATTTAGTTACTCAAAATTTAAATTAGCTTTATTTCAGTTTTTCAGAAGAAAAAAAAGTTTTTGGCCCCCGATTAATTTTTTAATTAGATAATGACCCGTCAGTAGAAAAGTTTGGCCATGGCTGGTCTAGAGTGTAACAGAAACAAAATTACTTAGATATTAGCAAGATAGAAGCTGGTGTAACTCACGGCAGTATTATGGGTCCAATACTGTATTTATTGCATACACCAGATATAGCCTTTTAGATATTGGTGATAACGAAAATGAATCAACTAACAAACTTCAGAAATCCGTGGATACTAGTGCGGGTCGATTTGTAGGGAGGCAAAAAATCGCTCAAGTGACAAAGAAAACATATTCTAGGGATCAAAATAAGAAACTTTGCGCAAGGAACCATATCTCTAAAACGAATTCTTATGTCCCGACTTTTGACCTGTCTGTCTGTCTGTCTGCCATGGGGCAACCTCATTCCCCTCATGCAATTGATCTGTGACTACAGATTAATTTTGGCGTAGTCAGGCAGAGTCACGTGTAGTCACGCATAGTCACGGAGTGATCTAAAAGTTATTTAACCTCATCGGATCGATCTTTTTGAATAACATAACATAGCCAAGGCGTATGATTATTATTTATTAGCAGAGCAGAAGATACGTATACGTATGAGTGTTAATTTTAATATTAAATCAAACATAGTCAGCCCAATTCTAAACAAAAATGGTGATTTTTTTAATTGTTTGTATGGGGAACCCTCAGGGAGGTTCCAGGGGGTGTGCCACTGGCATGGGTGGGTCGGCCCTCCAAAGTAAGTGGGGGTCGATCATATATATGGACTCGATTGAGGCTCTCTAAATGGGTCAAAGTGAGACAGACAGACAGACAGGTCAAAAGTCAAGACATCAGAATTCGTTTTAGAGGTATGGTTCCTCGGGCAAAATTTCTTATTTTGATCCCTAGAATACGATTTTCCTTGTCACTTGGGCGATTTTTAAATCGACCCGCCCTAATGGATACAATCCTGAAGTAGACAGCTACATGTAGCCTGAAACTAAACCAGATTAAATCAACACAGGTCAACTTTACTAACAAGACAATTACATATAAACCAATAAAAGCATAAAGTCCATTATGCTAACTGTTCAAATTCATTAAAATTAAAGATACTAAACTGAAATTAAAACTACAGAAACTAAACTGGATGATTGGAAGAAAATTCATACCCCCTTTAAAAACAAGCTGTTGATATCTATATATATTAGAGCGACTCACTCTGTATAGAGAGAAAAAAGTGAAAAAACTGCCCCCCTAGAAATATACCTTGGTTTGTTATATAACGACTCCCAAAATATTTCTGGTCTAGCGTTAACTCATTCCGAGTTGGACCGTTTCTAAAAAAGGTCTATATTTTAGTTTTTTGAAAATATTTCAATTTTTTCTAGGTCAACATACCCAATATGGCTACGGTATGATAGCTTTTTCAAGACGCGTTCAACGGTATATAGAACATGTCCAATCATGTCCTTACTGTTGTGATATTCAAAAAAAATATGTAATTTTTGAAGGGTTTTGTATTAAAATGAGTTAATTAGAAAATCAAATCAACATTGAAAATAACATAAATTAAAAAAAAAATTTCTACTTGTATAAACATTATGTCATCCAAAGTTTCAAAAATTGATTAATGCACCATGCACTTATTTTGGAGCATTTGAGTTTGACAAAAGTTAAAATAACGTAAATTAATTATTTTAAAAACAAATTTCATTTGAAAAATGGCTTCAAAAAATTTTTTCTGCTCAAAAGTTAGATATAACTAAACTGCCAACGCAGTGCGCAGTAATAGGGCATTTGTTTTTTATGAGAGCACAAAATAAAAAGATTGGCCTATCGAATTATTGTAAAATAACAATAAATGATATTTTGGAAATATGGAATAAGGCTCAAATTCCAGTTTTAAGCAAACCTATAATTTGGAGGAATATAGAATATCAATTAAAATACAATAGGAATATATGTATGTAGTTGGAATAATTTATTTTTTTTTAAACACGAAAAAGTCATGGCATTAAAGAAAACGCGTCATGTTATTTTTTTTTTTTTTTGCTTTTGGTCTGAAATTATCGTGGTATCATTTTGAAACTAAATTAACATCTAAATTTAATAAACTCGACAATCTTGTTCAAATTTACTCAGGAGCAGCGTGAAAAATGTATTAAATTAGTAAAATTCCATATTTTTTTTTTCACAGAACTGAAATGTACTTGAGAAAAAAAATTTTTGATACCAATATTGCCTATGTTTAACCACATTCTTTCCACGCCATTAAATTTTAGTTAAAACGCGAACTAGTATATATTTATTAAGGAAAAATAAATAAATTAATGTTATTTTCAATCGAGTAATGTTTAAAATTATGTTCTTTTGATTTTCTAATTGACTCGTTTTAATACAAAACCCATAAAAATTACATATCTTATTGAATATCACAACAGTTAGGACATCCTTAGACATGTCCAATATACTCTTGGACGCGTCTTTCAAAAAACTAAAATATATACCTTTTTTAAAAACTGTCCAGCTCGGAATGGGTTAACGCCAGATCAGAAATATTTTGGGAATCGTTATAGAACAAACCAAGGTAGACTTCTAGGGGGGCACTTTTTTCACTTTTTTTGTGAGTCGCTCTAATATACATACATATATAAAAGAGTTGCGTGATTGATCATCATCGCGCAGCCCAGAACCTTCGACCCAGAACCTTGGAATTTGGAGTGTAGGTTCCCCTCTCGGCGTAAAGATCCACTAGGAATGGGTTTTTGGAAATTTCTACACTTAGGGGTAAAAGCAGACAAAAAAGGGGAAAATGATAAGAAATGGATCTAGGAATATGAAATTTGGTGCGTAGACTCCACCCAGGAAACAAATATTGGCTCAGGATAAATTTTTTTGAAATTCGGCCATTTAAGGGGAAATACGGCCAAAAAGGGTAAAACTGGTAAATTTCTGCATCTTAACATATTAAAGGTATGCTTCACAATTCAACGCATTTTAAATGAAGAATACAAACCCAAAACATTAACACATACACATTAACAAATTTATTAAACACACATATAGCATTGTATAATTTTATGTATGTGTTATTAGCAACTTTAAACGGTCATAACTCCAAAAAAATATTCCAGACGATGAAAATCTGTAAATCTGGGTAACAGCTAAAAAGAAATATCTTTCAAATGATAAATTTTTTGTCAAAATCGGGGTAAAACTGTGAAACTTACATCGGTAACAAAAAATCGAATAGCCTATTAATATTATAAATACATATGTATATGCATATATATGAATTTCGAAATACAGACTCCACCGAATAAGCGGGCATCAGCCAACAATGATTTTATTGACAATTCTAATATATAGGGGAGGAAAATCGGCCAAACAGAGGAAGAAGTGTACATTTGGTATCTTTTAAACAAACAAATCTAGGAATATAAAATATAGTAGAGATAGAACCATCAGATAAGAGGAAAACTTTTGGAAGTTCGGATGTTAAGGGGATAAAAATAGCAAAAAAGGGTAAAAGTGGTACCTTTTTGCTCTTCTTAATATATTAATCTATATAATCTATCATAAGTCAAGGAAAAGCGGCTAAAAAGAGGAAAAATTTTACATTTTCTATCTTCTAAATAAACGAATCTAGGAATATGTAATATAGTATGTGTATTCCACTAGAGATAGAAATATCAGATTCGAGGAAAACTTTTCGAATTCGGATGTTAAGGAGGGTAAAAACGGCCAAAAAATGTAAATGGTACCTTTGCATCTTCTTAATATATTAATCAATTTTGGTATACAGACTTCACCGATAACATGAGAATTTGTCAAGGATGCATCCAGTGCCTTAAAAATCACAAAAATGTCCATATTTGCCCAATTTCCTCCCCCCCTCATTTTCACCTTTTTTTGATAAATAACTGGATTACAAATCCACACGTATGCTGTTTTTTCTTTATAAACTTTATTTTGCATGAAAATAAAAATTCCGATTCATATTACGGCTATTTTTATACAGAAAATATAAGATTTTTATTTGCTATCTATGCATGGAAACAAAATTTAGAACATTTTCAATTATTGTCGATATCCATCCTCTCCATCTTGGTTTCTTCGTAGGTTGTTCATATTCATAGCCTGAGTCTGCATTTTCAGTGTGTCCACCAATTTCAGTCTCATCTTCAACTGCGGTTCTTTCATCTTCAAACTGCATAATTTTAGAACTCCACCAACATCCTCCGCATTTTTGGGCACTTTTGCGATTTTTAAGGCACTGGATGCCTTTTGCTCGGGTAGCTTTGTTCCCCTTTTTTTCTCCTATTCAATATCTACAACTTTGTTTCAGACACAAAAGAGATATTCTGTAGGGTTACCGACTTTTAACCGTGTTAAAATATACAAAAAGTGATAACAATCCACCTTGAGCAAAAACATTCCTATGGACATTAAATTAAATGGCAGCCAACTTGACAAAACGAATGATGCACAAGTTCTTACTTTTGAGGCTGCTTTCAGGTGCAATTGTCAGAATTGAGTCCCACAATCATGTGTTGTACTGTGATAGGCAGAAGCCACTCCTCAGTGCAGTACGTCATTCAAAACTACAAATCCATCAATTCCGTTTTATCAAAAGCTTATTCTGATCGCCCTTCAAAACTAATTGAGCACGAAAAGCGAACTATTTTGGTGTCAGTAAAACAGAATCCCAGATTTACTGCTTTCCAAATTTGATCTTAAATCTGTCTGTTGGCAAGAACATCCATGAAGATACCGATTTTCTTCGTGCGCTACGTAGAAAATCATTCATTTCCGATGTCAATAGATGGAAGCGTATGCGCTTTGCAAATGAGTATGTAATCGAGGTTCCAGGACTTAGGGCACGTTTTTTATTTCGGATGATATTTTTGGCAGTAAAGGAAAAATTTAGTTAAGCGAAAGTGTGGAACTGGATTTAGTAAAGAGAATCGTTGCCAATGGTAAAACGCGTTGGAGGTGGCATTATGGCTTAAGGTTATGTAGCAGGCAATACGTTTGATAAAGAATAAAATTGAATTGAAATTGATGAATGAAATTGGATACATAAACATTTGAATACTAAATTTAAAATAAATCGCACCAAAACTGGGCCTTGGAGAAAATTTTTGGTTCCAGTAGCATAATAATCCAAAACATACATACTAATAATCAATTGAAATCGCCACCCCAATCACCCAAACTTAATCATATATAGCATTCATGTGAATAGAGCCCAGAATCCTTCAGCTTAAAATAGCCTCAAAGGAATTAATAAAAAGTGTCATTTTAGTTGAGTGGAGTGAAATAAGTAAAGAGGATACTTTAAAGTCGATACCAAGTCTTCTCACAGATGTACTGTAGAACACAGATAATCATATAATTTACTAACTTACGCAATATTTAATGAAAATTTTGTTTTCTTGCAGAAAATATATCAAAGGCAATAAAACCTAAATAAATTTGAAAAAAACGAATAACTGGCTTAATAATTTATTAGAAAAAAAAACATTTCAGCTAAGTTTATTTTTTCTTATTTTTTTCACAGAATAACAGTACGCATTTTGGGTGTATTCTGTGGCAATTGTATGTCTTCCAGATAAATCGACATAGAAACTCATTCACAGGCGATCAGCATAATAAGAGATTTTGGTCTAGGTCCAACAAAATAAAATAAGAGCAGAAAATGGAAAACCAGATTTTTTCCGAAATATCATTAACAACTAAATGTTGGCCAGCTTAATGTTTAATTTAAAAACATTTTTTGAAATTCACATCATCAACCTTACAAACCATAAAGTAAAGCAATCTATAAATGTAACTTGAAAGCACGTAAAGTGTAAATTTAAAAAAAAAAAAATTACCAACAAATAACGTAAGTAATATTGAAATTTGGTGTAAAAATAATTCATGTGGAACCAGCAAGTAAATTTTAATAAATACAATATAAAAAAAAAGCAGCACACAACGACAAACTCTATGTTGGTATTTGATAAATACTCGTATATTGAACAACTAACAATTGTACTATAAAAGCAGAACCAAAATGGAAAAAGAAGCAGCCAAAATCTGAAATATCTAAAGTATTTTTATATGTTCGCTATTCCCTTTATTTGATTCATACAAACAAGCAAACAAACAAACCAACACACACAGCAAATGTCATAAGGATGACTATATACGGGGTGTTACAATAGATGAATTATTTTTTTTTTTTTATTTATTTATTTATTTAATTATTTATTGTGCTTTCCTGTACAACAAGAAAATTATTCTTATAATTACAGTACAGGATCTATTTATCATAAGAGTACAATATGCTGATATAAAAGAAATTAATAACATATATTAATTATTTATAAAATAAAATAAAAAAAAAAAATAAAAATAACAAAATATAAAAATTTCAAAGATTTTACTATGTAAAATAATCAAAAATTAGTTTTTTAAAAAGTCTTGCGTTGCTTGTTTAGTTGATAAGTTTGTGGAAGTGCATTCCAAAGACGAACTCCGTTCACAAATAATTGCTGTTCTGAGACAAGTGTCCTATGAATAGGAATTATGAGCTTTCTTCCCCTATCACATGTGGCAAATTGCAATTTTTCGAATAGATAGCTAGGTTTTTTTGTGTAAGCAATTTTGTGCATAAAAATTAGAAATCTAATTTTTAAAGGATTATCAAAAGACACCAAACGTCTTACAGAGAAAGGACTTATAAGAGAATATCTTCTTAAACCAAAAACGTAACGAATAGTATTATTATATGCAACATTTCACAAAATTTCACAGCCGTACAAAAGACCAGGAATAATATACGTTTTGGCTAGTAGAATTCTTACTTTCAAAGGTGCGAAATATTGTGTTGGCCAACGAGATTTCAGTTTAACGTAAGTTTGCCCAACTACATTATTTATATGATTTGATCACGATAGAGAGCTGTTAAAGATACCTAGATTTTTGCCAGATAAAACAATACGAATCTTTTGACCGTTAATTGCAATATCAGGAACCATGGTTGGTTGTTTAGATCGTTTACTTCTCATCAAACATTTAGATTTTAATGGGTTTAAAAAGAGCTGGTTGGCCGTAGCCCAACGATGGATATTATTGAAGTCCTCTTCGAGTTTCCTTATATTGTGATTAATTGAAGCAGTCGGTGCTGATTAAATATAACTGCACGTCATCGGCGTACATATGAATTTTGCAATGGAGAAGTTGTGAAGGCAGATTATTAGCATAGCGAGAGAAAAGCAAAGGTCCTAGGATGAATCCCTGGGGCACTCCTCTATTAATATTCAACATTGTTGAGATTTTATTTGTTACGTAAACAGATTGGGTACGATCAGAAAGGTAGGATCAAAGCAGATGATGAAGTGAAATTAAACAGATGTTTCAGCTTATTACATAGCATTAAGTTGTCGGCAGTATCGAAGGCCTTTAAATGGTTAAGTAGGTTAGTCAAAGCAGTAATACAACTATGATTAGATCAAAAATCTAATTGTATATTCGACAACAAACCAAACTCATTTTTGTAGGTGGTCATTTGTTTGTGAAGCAGGTTTTCGAGTACTTTTGAAAAGTAACACAGAATTACTATGGGGCGGTATTCGTTAGTAGATTTAGGAGCAGGAATTATTTTGGCATGTCTCCATTTGTAAGGGAAAGTGCTTGTGGTTATAATTGACTTACAGAAATGTGTTAAATAAGGCAAGAGAAAGGGCAGCAAAATCCTCACAAATACTGGATGAATAATATCATGTCCGATTGCATTAGATTTAGCACCAACAGCACTAAGACAAACATTTATTTAAAACATGAGTCTTAAAGTAGTAGAAGTACAGACATTG
The DNA here is from genome assembly GCA_963682025.1 of Cordilura impudica. NCBI lineage: Eukaryota > Metazoa > Arthropoda > Insecta > Diptera > Scathophagidae > Cordilura > Cordilura impudica. The sequence goes on along the minus strand of OY821519.1, from coordinate 71,939,865 downwards.
TTAAATGAACGTTATTTTGAAGTATAAAAATAAAAACAGAGAGAAAAATAAAATTAAAATAATGTTATAAGATAATTTTAAACATATGTTATAAATATCATGATAGATAGAGTCATACAATGTAACAGTTATTAAACATTGGAAAGTTATTAAATAACAATTAATAAAAACAAAATATAAAAAATTTATTAATGTGTGATTTAATTTTGAAGTACAAATATTAAGAATAATACTCAAAAATTATTTTCTTAAAGTGTAATGCGTTGCTGTTTGCCCTAATAATTGGTGGGATAATATATTATTCCAAAGACGAATTGCGTTAATGTAAAATTGCCAATTTGATATTAGCGTATGATGTCTTATTTGAATTATGGTATTATTTCTCCTGTGTCGGCTGAAAGTGATTCGATTATACAGATGATTAGGCTCACGAGTGGTTATAATTTTGTGTAAAACAATTAGAGTTCTAGTCTTCATCAGGTCATCAAACTGGATACCAAAAATTTTCTTTGCATAGGGGGTAATATGTTCATAGTTACTTAAGGCCAAAAACGTATCTTGTAATATTATTATATACTATGTTTAGTCTCGATTTGCTATTTGCATCACAACTTGAAAAAATTTCACAGGCGTACATTAAACATTTTAAAAGGGGTGCAATGTTGAGTTGGCCATAGAGTTCGTAGCATCGCGAAGGTTTTTCCACACGCATTTGTAACATGATCCGACCGGGTTAATGTATTATTAAAAATTACTGCTAGATTTTTGGCTTCATTGACTATTTCTATATAAATGTTGGGTATTTTGACAACTTTCTGCGTTCGCTTACGTAGTAAAATACATTTTGTTTTTTTTTTTTTTTTGATTTAGACTTGGGCCATTTACAGATGCCCAAAAAGAAACACGTTCTAAATCATCATTTAATTTTCGCGTACATTCTTCAAATTGCTCCTTTTTACTGCTTATGTACAATAGAACATCTTCAGCATACATTCTAATGTTGCTGTGCATCAGCTGGTCTGGCAAATCAGTTGCATATATGGAATAGAGAAGAGGTCCAAGAATGGAACCTTGCGGTACACCCCTAGAGATGGGAAGGAAATTTGAAGTTATTGATGAGTTTATTTCTACATACTGTACTCGACCATGAAGATATGAATAATCAATTTGGAAGACATTGGGGAAAAGTGCATGATCTTTTCTAGTTTTTGAATCAGAATAGTGTGATCAACTGTGTCAAAAGCCTTTGAGTGGTCTAATAAGACCAACATTGCCATACAGCTATCATCTAGATCTTTTCTAAGATCTTCAGTTACATCAGTAAGAGCTGTAATACAACTATGCTTGGCACGAAAACCGGATTATTTACAAGTAAGAAGATTATTATCATTGAGATAATTAGTTATTTGCTTATGTAACAGTTTTTCAAAAGCCTTTGACAGGTACGGTAATATGGCAATTGGTCGATACTCGGAGGACGATTTTGGTATTGGAAGAACTTTTGCCTGTTTCCATCTGTAGGGGTAGGTGCTCGTCATGATTATTTTATTGAATATGTGGGTTATCACCGGTAAGATATATGGAAGGAGCTTTTTTAAAAAAGTGGGATGAATACCATCAACACATGTTGCATTAGATTTGATGGATGAGCAGCTCATGAGTACATCATACTGACTAACACAATCGAAACTGAATTGATTTTCTGGTAGGAGTTCATCCTGAAAGTTACTGTAGTAAGAGCGATTCGCCTGTTGCATCGGTATATTAATAAAATTTTCATTAATGGCATTTGGATCTGAAATTGAGGTTTCTTCATTGGTTTTTTGTTTCACTATTCCAATTTCTCTATTGTTCTCCAAGTTTTACGTGTGTAAACTGAATTCGCAAACTTATCGGCGTAATATGTTGACTTAGCTTGTCTAATGGCTTTAGTTACGGTCTTTCTGGCTGCTCGATAGCTGTTATTTAAGTCAACTGTTTTGTAGCGTTTCCAGCGAGAGTATGCTGCTTATTTTCTTTGTTTGTATTGGCACAATTATGTTGTATAGATCTGAAACTTTGTATTCCAAAAACGCTAATTGATCATGAACCGATAACATATTATATATACAGCTCCAGTCTATTTTGTTATATTCTTCCCCTTAAATATGTTGGTTAGCGCGTTTGAAATTACGAAATTGAATTTCGTTAGTAGAAATTTGGAGTGGAAAGTTGTATGCCAAGAAAATAAGATCGTGTCTGGAAAAACACGATGCTGATAATTGATCATATAGTAGAATGTTTGATCCATTGGACACAAAAAACAAATCAATTAGTTTGCTAGTGGTTGATGAGAAATGAGTAGGTGTATTTATATTCGTTAGATTAAGACCAAAAGATTTCATATTTATGATTAAACTTGTGTCAGCTAGTAGATTTGAACTAAAATCTCCTGCAATTACTACGTCATTATAAAGTGGAGTTATATCTTTTAATATTTTGTAAAAGTTATTAAGATCAATTCTATTATTGGGCCGATACACACTACCAATCAATAACTTTCTTCCTTCACTACATGCTTCAAGAAAAATTTATTCAACTTCATCGTTGGAGTTTTCACCACTTCTGTTCCTAACTTTACAAGCCAGTCCACGTTTGACATAGATCGCCACGCCGCCATATCCATCTTCTCTGTCAGTTCTATATAATTTATAGCCTTTCATAGAGACCACAGCATCTGTTATCGAATCGCAAAACCATGTTGCAGATACACATATGATATTTATATCCGAGTTTTCAAAGATATGTCTGAATACATCAATTTTACTAAAAAGACTTTGAGCATTTATATGGCAGATTTTAAGTTCATTACTGTGTTTTCCAAGAATTTTAACGATGGAAGCAGTACCGTCTTTGGAATGTAATCTATTAACACCTACTTAGGTCATCATGAGTTGCACACGAAAATTCAAAACAATTAATGGAGTCTTGTTAAAATTGTAAAATGAGGAGTTGCTGTTGTGTACTACTGGTATATTACTGAAGATTTATTTTAACTCATTAACATCAATACTGCTATCAACACTTTTAATGCCTTTCTCTATATCAATATCACGAACGTGTTTCCAGGTCTGTCGTGAGTCCTTAGCGGACTCAAAACACCTTGAATAATAGACCGATTTAGCTTTTCTAATGCTGTCGTTAACTTTTTTCCTGGCAGTATGGTAATCAATTTTGAGCGTAGTAGTTTTAAATCGCTTCCACCTTGAGTTAATAAAGGAACTGTAGCATCATATAAACTTATTATGTTAGTTTCAAGAAAATAAAGTTGATCATTTACGGAGGGCATATATTAAAGATTATCCCAATTAATGTATCCAATGTATTCATATAGTAAACTATAATTTAAGTTTTTAAAGTCTATGTATAAGTACATGCAATTCGTTTCTCCCTGAATATGAAAATCGTAGACAGACAAAATCAAATCATTTATGGAAAAACATGATGCTGAAATTTGGTCATAAAGTAATACGTTAGAAATATTGCTTACAAAATAGAGATCCAACAAAGTATTGTTGCTAATAATAAAATAATAATAAAATTTATAATACAACTAGTAAAAAGGTTAAAGTTATTCCTGAATTTGGATCGTATTGAGGTCATAAATAATAGAAGTTTGTTGGATATTGTTATGAATTTGTTGTTTGCTTTTCATATGGGGATTAAGGCAAAAAATTATTTGATCATAATCTTAACTTCCCTTAATATTGTGCCCAAATAAAAAAAGAGACTTTTCAATTTAAACTTCGTAGGTTTATCGAAAATCATAAAAAATGCTATATTTTTTTTTTCAGGTAAGTAGTACTCTTTATGATATTTTCATTGTTTCAATAGTGATGCTCATTTTTGTAACCAACTAAAACCGAATTTGGAAATTTTAAAAATATCTGATTTTGCTGAATAAAGAAATTCTATTATCTTTTGTTTAGGGAAAGAAATTTCTGTTGCCGAAACGTTAAGAATAATGTAAAGCTTTTTTAGCCCGATAGAACTCGAAATTGAAAAAAATAACACAAAAAAATTAAATTTTAATCAAAACAATTTATTTGTTCGAAATAATTATACATGGCATAAGCATTTGGAAGTAATTTCGGGCATATGGCCACTACGGCTGTTCTTAGCGGCCAATTTTGAGCCAATTTTACGAGCATTTCTGGCCGTATAATATGAACATGAACAATGTTGGTTTCCATAGCGTCAATTATTGCTAGTTTTTATACCCCATACCACTATGTGGTTTGGGTATAATGACTTTGTGCTGCTGTTTGTAAACCAAAAATATTAGATCCAGGACCATCTTTTATTATACCGCTCTACTCAGAATCACCTTCTGAGTCGATTCAGCGATGTCCGTCCGTCCGTCCGTCTATCCGTCTGTCCGTCTGTGTGTCCATGAATATCTTTTGATAAAAATTGACATATAAGCTTCTACCAGCCATCCAATGAACGCTATGGAAAATGGTGAAATTCGGTCCATGTTCAGGCCTAGTCCCCATACAAATGACCGCTATAAAATCAACATAAATTGCCATAAGATGCAAATTATCATATAGCTCTCAGTCAAATTGGATTTATATGCACTTATTATATCCATTAATCAGTAGTCCAAAAATTATCCCTAAAGGACAATTCTTAGTCATAAGCCCCATATAGAGCTGCTTCCCTATCTTCACTGAAATCTATCAAAAAACAAAAATAGTGCACAGATTTTTCTCACATTTGGTTTGTATATTTTTTTTCAAAATATAAGTGACTTCAACAAATATGGTCGCTATCGGTCCATTTTTCGACCTAGCCCCCATATCCTCATATCTGCAGCCAAAAACACTAATAACAATGCCATTCGAATTTGTTTACGCTTATTTTCTATATCCAATTTGTTGGACCGAAGAGATAGGGTCTCTAAACCATGGTATAGGATATCATATAGTCGGTCTAGACCGACTATAATTTTCTCACTTGTTCGCCATAGACCAATGACTTCACTTGGCCCTACAAGGGATAATCGATATGTGTCAAATCGCATGAACTTGGAAGCCAACTGACAGGTCCATTTCTCGAAATCAGCTTATCGCCAAATTGTGATTTCTGTATTTTTGGGGAAATAGGGCCCGATTATGCCAGCAACGTGTAAATCGTCCAAATATTTACATGTATATAGTCTGCAGGATCTGCTGTGTGTTGGTGTCACTCCATATACAGCAATTTTTTTCATTAACATACCCATTAAACTAAAAATGAGCGACATCGCTAAACATAATATTGCGATAAAATATTGTCTATAAGTTGCGCGATTCGATAACTAATTTTCAAATTAAATTTGAATAATTTGGTAGCGTTGCTCAAGCGAGAATCCCTTCATGATAATTTCCAGAGTGTACTGATAGGTGTCATAAAGTGAGCGCAGTCAGTGTGACAGCTCGTTTGGCAACTAACCCTTTCGTAAGTTCTATATCACAAAAAAAGTGTAAAAATAATTCCAAAAGTTTGAGAAAGGGTTGAAGGATGCCAAAAAATAATCAATTGACAATCAGAGATTTGGCTGATACTATTGATATTTCAGAAAGATCAGTCAAATCCATTTGAAAACGTATTTTGAATCTTGTTCGAATGGCTGCAGTAACACTAAATCTTCTTGAAAAAGAACATCGCATTAATATCTTTGAAATAATGCCTTCTGACTGCCTGAGTAAAATAAAATAAACTTTAACGTGTAACGACACTCGTATCTTTGTACAAGACCCCAAAACAAGCAACCAGTTGGGCGAATATTGTGCAAAAGACGAAACAAGATCGATAAGATCACAACAAATTCTTTCAAAAATCAAAGACATTGTTTACGATTGCCATACATTATGAATTCCTTTCGCCGGACCTAGCTGTAATGAATGAATTTGTTATTTTAATGGTGCATGGTAAAGAGGAAAAAAACATATATTTCTAACTTTCATAAGTACTCTGTAATCCTAATCAGATCGATTTCTGGCATCTCAGTCTTCATCAGTGATTTTATTAAACATTGTAATAATTGTTATATTATAATTAATTAGATTATTTCTGTGTGCAATTTTTCTTCTTAGGGCTGCCGTGAGGTTTGACCCTGTGTCCATCTCACATACACTCGTACTTGCACTTTTTGGTCATGCGCTTTAACACACTCACCTTAAGTCAGGACTACAATCAGTGTGGCTAAGAATCAGTTTTATATCCTGCAGCATTTACTTCGTAGTAATCTCAGAAGATAAAACACTGTCAAACAAAAAATCGTTATTTTTGAATTTTTAATATTTATATATTTATACATCTAATTTCCACTATTCCCAGTTCCGTTAGAGTTGCCATATGAAATTTTTATGCGTCATTTGCTTAAAGCTATTCGCAAAAAGAGGTCCGAATTATGAACAGATAACTTTTCGTTTTTGCACCACAATAAAACACCGCCTCACACTGCATTCGTTCTTCGGAACCATTTCACACAACATTTAACTCATATTGTTCAACAACTACAGCATTCACCTGATTTAGTACCGTTTGACTTGTGGTTCTTCAATGCACTCCAAAAAATATTCCCGAGATTACCTTTAAGGTGATGACATTGATTTGGTAGAATAAATGAAAATTTTTTATTTTTCAATAAAAGTCACCTTTTAATTTTTTTATATACATCAAACTTCAGGGAACGCCCCCTATTAAAGCCGTACACTGTGTTAATATCAGAAAGATATGGGAAAGAGTAAAATTTGACTACATATATTGTAAGTGAAAGAAAAGACCTAAGCGGGAAGTTCCCTCCAGACATGACTTGTGCGGCTAATAAACTAGCTGACCGGGCAAACGTTGTTTGCCATAGCACTGGAAATATATGATGATAAGTAATTACCATGTATGGGAGGTGCCCCGCTTACTGGTTTGATCCCGCCCATTTTTCATATAACTGCTCACACTCATCATTTGTGGACTCACACGTAGTTGCAAGACGGTCGTGTTTATAGTACTCCAGATAATTTTTTTTGTATAGAAGGTGTCACACCCACAAACCCTATACCGCCCATTTTTGGCACGACTACTTACATTAACAACCTATTGATGTGCAGAAAATTTCAAGACTCTGGCCATCATAGTACTCTAGATATTTACCATGTGTGGAAGGTGTCACGCCCACTGGTTTGATCCCGCCCATTTTTTCCAGAATACTAACGTTGATAACTGAATTCACACTAAGTCCCAAGACTTTATCTTTGACAGAACTCTAGAAATTTGTCATTAAATATTTACTTTGTATGGTGGGTGCCACGCCCATTGACCTGATCCTGCCTATTTTTTTTCGCAACTCTTCAAGTTAGTTTAATATCTACATATGCATAGTCTCAATTTTTATATATAAGATAATGCTTTGTGCTATTCACTGGACAATAGATCAGCCTTGAAGTATCCGCTTTACTGGTTTTACCCTACTCATCCAAAAGGTTGCTTTTTAATATTTTCTTTGGGGTTATTTCATACTGACGGATTCTGCGCTCTAATAAATGCCAAAAATATTCTGTAGTACTAAGATCGGGTATTGGGGGTTGTTATTTCAATGGGTTTTTTTAGAAGTATTAACATATCTCTATATTTGGAAAGCTTAACTATCCACTTTCCAAAACCGTTCAAAAATTGGAAAACGGTCCAAAACTGCTTTAGTTGAAAACATTTTAGTCCACCAAGTATTGAAAAAACGTATTTTGTCGATAACTTCAGATTTTGAGGGTGTTTAAATACAATTCTGAAAACTGAAAAGTGACTTAAGTGACCCGGCCTATTAACTTGTACTAGGTCAATTTAAAAAAATAATAAATTTCTTCTATTTATAACATAGTATTATTTTTTCCCTCAAATCGGCTTTTTATTATACCTTATACCACTATGGAGTCAAGGTCGATGCCCGTCCGTCCACTGTCCGTCAGTCTGTATGTGTGTTCATTATATGGCGAAAAAAAGTGTTCGAACTCTGGGTCGCACCCCCTAGAAATATGCGAATAGCAAAAAAAGTGAGAAATACAAAGTTTTGGGCCAATCAAAAAACATTTAGAGTTGGCTCAACGCGATTGAAAATCTCAAGTGTGTTTATATGGGGAAAATATGACTTTTTTCAGATTTTACGAAAATTTCGTTCTATAGTTTAATTTTTTCGACAAGTTGTTTCATAACTCGGGTTCAGCATTAAATTATACATTCAAAAAGCTATAACACTTCAAAATAGAATAAAAACTCACCAAGAAATAGCTAATGCCCCAACCACTTTTGTGCCAAAAAAAAACTAGATTAAGAAATTTAATGGCATTTTTTCAAATTTAAGAAATTAATTAAAGCCAACATTTTGTTTTAGTCTCTATACCTGTAAGTCCTCAGATATGAAGTATTGTTTTATTACCACCTTGTTAACCTATTGCGCATTGAGACCGAAAATGGAAAATTTTTTTGATAAATCTTTGAAAACTTATTTTTTAAGTTTTGAAAAATTTTCTGAAACTAAATTTGAAAATTTAGCTGTGTGAGTTTTTAAGTAAATCCCTATGCCAGAATTTTTTTACAAGGATTTATAGTTTTTTTCCGAATTATATAACATTTTGTCGGAAAAATTAAACTATAGAACGAAATTTTTGTAAAATCTGAAGAAAAAGTCATATTTTCCCCATATAAACACACTTGAAATTTTCAATCACGTTGAGCCACCTCTAAATGTTTTTTGATTGCTATTCGCATATTTCTAGGGGGTGTGACCAAGAGTTTGAACACTTTTTTTTATTAAGGGCCACCCTAGTGTCCATGTGAATATATTTTGATGAAATTTAGTAAATAAGCTTGTATCGGCCACTGGTTCATGTTCAGACTTAGTCCCCACACAAATAACCGATATGAGATCGACTTATATCGCGATAATATCCAAATTATCATATAGATCTCGGTCAAAATGGGTTTGTGTATGTTTATTACATCAATTTATTAGTAGTCCAAGACTAAATAAACCCTGATAAACCCAATCTTCATTTTAAACTATCAAAAAACTAAAATATTGCACAGATTTTCTCAAATTTAGTTTGTATATGTTTTTGCAAAAAATAAGTTACCATACGAAATATGGTCACGATCGGTTGGTTTATGCCTATTTTCTATATCTAATTAGTTGGACCTAAGAGATAGGGTATCTAAACATATGGTATAAGGTATCGTCGGTCGGTCATAATGACTTTATGTTGACATCTTCGAAAGTTTTTTTAAAGTCGTTACTTGCAAATATGATCTTCCTTTGCAATTAATGAAAAAGTGATTCATTAATAATCACTTCACTCTTTTTGTTTTGGTTGATTATAATGTGTCCCATACAATGAAAAAAAAATATCCCTTCTATTGCATCACCCTGTAAAAAAACCGAAATTCCACACATAAGAGCTGAACTAAGTAGAACACAAACAAAATAAGGTTTCATGATATTTGCACGATATGCAAACAATTTATTTGTATATTGAGGTCGCCAAAGAATAAACGAAACGAACAAACGACATCATCTACACCAAATTCCCAAATACAATAACAACAGTAACAGCAATACGTAATAAGTACATACTAATGTACATATATAGCCACACTCCCATGCATACATGCAAAACAACAATCAGTTTGTGTGTCAGTATTTACGTCTGTAGAAAAAATAATTCGCAAAAAGGTTGAAAAGCCAAATAATAAAACAAATTTTATGGTTTTATATTAAAAATTTAACAAAATAGAATAATAAACAAAACATTTCTAAACTTTCGGTAATGTTCAGGTTATTTTCCTGGATCTAAGTTTGGTTCCGAGGATGTTGAAATTGCTTTAACTCACACATTACTTTTTATGTATACAGTGAAGAGATGAATTATTCGTCAATTCCATTATTTTTCATTAAATATGCAAATAGTACCAAAAAATAAAACTAGCGCGAAAAATTTTTTTTACTTCAATGTTATATTTATTAAGCCTATTTACCATAAAACGCTAAAAATAAACATATTCACATTTGCAATGGCTAAAAAATTGTAAACAGTATAAAGGCGCATAAAAAATATTCCTCTGTATTTTCAAATTAATACGGTAAGCGAAATTTACTTAAACGCATATTTGTATTTTGTTTTGTCATTTTTGTGCAATATAAGATTTTAACACAATTTATTTGCTATATTTTAAGAGGTTATTAGAAATCAGTTATTTATATATACTAGCATTTCCCAGCTCTCGAAATTCGTGCGCAATTTCTAGGCAATTTTATTTTTATACTTAGCCAATTCACAAACCCACACTTTTTTGGTATATTATTATTCTGAATGAAGATAACAAACTCATTAACAAACACATTAACAAATTTAATATACACACACATAGCATATGTATAATTTTATGTATGTGTTAGTAGCAACTTTAAAATTTTAAAATCTGTAAATCTGGTGAACAGCTAAAAAGAAATACCTTTCAAATAATAAACGTTTGGTCAAAATTGGGATAAAACGGTAGAACAAAACATCGGTAACAAAAAATCGCCTAGCCTATTAATATTATAGATAATTTTTTTAAATGTAGTAATTGTTAAAAAAATTTTTGAAAAAAAGAAAAGTAAAGCGAAATTTCTTCAAATGCGTTTCATTATAAATTATTGCTATTCATTTTTAGTATTTTTTTCTTTTTGATTGTATTGTATTGTATTGTATTAGCATTAATATTTTATTATTTCTAATTTATTTGTTAAGACATCAAATAGTCTGTTAAGGTTTGAATCTGCCTAAGTGTATCCACTTTAACATCTAGCCACGCTTAGTGAATTTGAATTGCCATTTTTAACTCTCTTACTCTGTTATACTGCTTACTTTTAACATAAACTATCCTTGACAATATTCCTCAGAAGTTTTCTCTTAGGTTCAAGTCCTTACTTATATCTGGCCAGTCTAAAAGCGGGATTAAAGTTTACGAAAAGGAGTTATTTGAAACATTAGATACGTGAATGCTCGCGTTGTCCTGCTGGTAACGAATTAAGACATCAACATAAGTATATGTATTTCGGATCTCAGCTGTGTTGAAATAAAGCACAGTTTTGAGTTTCCAAAGTGGATAAAACCACACCACACCATAACACTGCCACCACCAAATTTTCTGCTCATATTAAGAGCATTTGCCAATAAAAACTGAGTCGTTTAAATTATTTTTTTTTATCAGAAAAATTACATTTTGGCACACACGTGTCCATGATATATGGCATCCGGCAAATTTTAATCTTTTAGCCTTGTGAGGTCTCAATAATGGTGAAGTGAAGGACAAAGACAGAATACTCTCGACCTTTTTCTAACTTCACGCCCTGACAAGTATGAAGTGAAAATACTTGCACCTCTCGGTAATTCGGATCTCTGCACCATTTCCTCATATTTTCGTACTCTGTACTTCACAGTGTTTCAACACCAGCTATCAAACGCTCAGTTTTTATTTATGATAAGGCTGGTTGGGCCGACCTCAATGATTTCTTCAAGCATTTCAACTGGAAACTGTTTCGTAGATAATAGTGTTGACGCTGAAGCAATAATGGTGGAAAAAATAATATTGCTTGATATGAGATTATTGATTCCATCAAAGCACATTTCGGCTAAAACTAATCAAAAATCTTGGTTTAACCAGACTCGCATAGATGCAGTCAGATTCAGAGAGGAAACATTCAGACATTGACGTGAAAATAAAAATTTCGTCACTGAACTGCTACGCAAACGGGCGAGAAATGAATGTGCCAAATTACTAAGGCGCGAAGAGTTTCTTCACGATCAGCGCCTTCGTGCTAAAGTTCTTTCTGCTACTCGGGGCAGCAAGAGCTTTTGGTCATATGTTAAAAGAGTAAAGAATAATGCTAGTTCTGCTATCCCAACTCTTATAATGAATGACCAAATATTCACTGACCCGGTTGATAAGGCTAACCTTTTAGCTAAATTTTTTGCAAAAAAAATCATTTTTGCCGAAATCGAAAGAGTATCTTTTGCTATCCCTAAAATATTCTTCCGAGCACGTGCAGTTAAAAAGGTTCTTTCGGATCTCAACACTAATACGTCTCCGGGACCGGATGGTATACCAGCACTGGTGCTGAAACAGTGCTCTTCGACGCTAGCCAGTCCATTGGCCAACCTTTTCAGCCTTTCGTACCCATCACTAAAAAGGATGCGGCTAATAACCCTGAAAATTACCGTCCAATTGATGGAGAGCATAATCAATTTCCATCTTGTGAACTACCTAGAGGCTAACTCACTTCTTATTGATCGACAGTATGGCTTCCATAGAAATCGCTCCACGGGAGACCTGTTAGATCTACTTTCTGAGCTCTGGAGTCGATCTGTTCGCAATTTTGGCGAAAGTAAAGTGGTTGCTCTAGATATTTCCAAGGCATTCGATCGTGTATGGCACGGTGATTTGATATCAAAGCTTATTGCATTTGGGGTCGGTAATGACTTCTCTCGATTTATATCGAGTTTTCACAGAACCCGAACAATACGTGCTGTTATAGATGGGGTCTCATCTAATGAGTTTCAGCTTAATTCAAGGGTACCCCAAGGTTTCGTTCCTTCTCCTTCTATTTTCCTTATCTTTCTTGGTCAAACTTTTAATTTCATATACTCTTTCGCAGATGACAGCAGCGTTTGTCATTCATTTTCCTTTAATTGTAGGCCCAGCCTCTTGGAGGTTGGGGGCAAAAGGCAGACAATGAATGACACACTCAATCAAGACCTGTTAACAATCTCCGAGTGGGGCAAAGCGAATAGGGTTAATTTTAATGCGCTGAAGACTCAATGTTTTATGTTGACCCATAGGGCCATGGAATCAACAATGTCATCTGTATATATGGGTGGTATAAGTATTGAGGCATTCAAAAGACTTGGTTTTCTAAAACGGTGTAAAAATTACTGCGCTCCTTCTGATCTCCTTAAAATCTATACCACTTACATCCGACCGAAAATGGAATACAACTCCCATATATGAGCAGGAGCTTCAAAGTCAATTTTGGAGCTACTGGGCCGTGTGCAAAGGGGAGCGTTGGCGATCATCAATGACAGTAGGGTATCCAACTCTATTGATTCATTGGAACATCGTCGGAATATGGATTGTGTAGTACTGTTCTATAGATATTACCATAGGAAATGTTCTTCTGAGATCAGCGAACTTATTCTAAGTGCCCGACTTTCGGTTCGTTGTACCCGCTTCTTTATTAGATCACATGCGTTTGTATTCTATTGTCCAGTTGACCGCGCAACGCATAGAGAGAGAATTCATTTATCAGTCGAACTAGCCGTATGTGAAATAAACTCCCCGCAGAGGTCTTTCCTGACAGTTATAATCTAACAAAATTTAAGTCAAATATCCACAAACACTACTCCCTCTCTCCTCCTTCCCATAACCTATTTTCCTGAAATCAACACAATGCACTGCATTTGTAGGGGGCATCCCCTGAGTGTTGGTTAACAAAAAAAAATTTATATGAATCATTTTATATGACTTGCGCCTGGCACGATTAGAGCTTTACTAAAACAGTCTTATTTGTATATTCACATTAAGTTTTAGAACGGGAATTTAGAAGAACATCAGAGAGTGTTTAAAAAATTTCGTTTTCAATTTGGTGTTGAGATAAATTACTGTTACTTTTTCTTTAGAGACAATACAAAAATATATTTACTATATTTATTATAACTAGTGTAGCCCAGCACTCGAAATTCTAGGAAATATTATTTTTCATTCAATTTTTGTCTTCCGATGTTTTTTATGAATATTTAAATATTTTAATTTATGAATATTTAAATGAGCCTACAGCTATGTTAATTATTAGCAATTCACAATTCAACACAGAGCGGCTGGTATATAATTTAAATCATTCGCATTATCAGGGCGTAACGAATTATTATAAATATTTTATTTTATTTAATTTAATATATTTTTAATACAGATTAAACATAAATTCTATCATTCTCAGCTTCTCCTCCATATAGACTATAACTATGCCAATTTTCACACTCCTCCATGCCCGCGTATTGCACAAAGGGGGAACTAAAAATTTTACTTCACGTATTAATATATAGATTTATATTTATATTTATTATAATTTATTAGTGCATACCTTGAATAATATTAAAACACAAAAATTTTTGTAGCGTTTAAGTAAATTTCACATACTATATTCCGTCGGACCTCCCTTATTAGCAATAACTGCTCCCAATCGTGTACTCATTGAATTTACCAAATCTGAAGTAGTTTTCCCCGTTATTTTGTCTTATTCATCTTTTAAGGCAATTCTCAATTGGAAATTGTTAGAAATGTGCCCTTTTCTATTATTTTGCTCCAGAACTTCCCAAATTCAGGGTTGATGTCTGTGCTTTGGGAAGGTATCTCAATCCCTTTTGATACATTGTACAATATTCTTAGCTTTGTATTTAGCATCGCTTTCTTAGGATCATTGACTTGAGTCCCATTTTTTCGGCACTTGAAAATTTTTATTGAGTATCTCAGTTTATATTCTGCTATCTATAGAATGCAATTCAGCGAATCCGTTCGCACTCATGCAGTCCCAAATCATCTGAGACCCTTCATCATGTTAGGTTTTTATCGTGCATCTCACTGTAGGCTTTTGCCATACTTTATCTCTTCCATCAGACTTAAATTAAACTTACTCTCGTTTGTTAAGATGTCAGGTTTCAAGTGTTCTGGACCATGGTTAAGGTATATTTTGGAATGCTCTAAACGTTTTTTCTTATTATTCTTCGATATAAGCGGTTTTCTCCTAGCAGTTCGGAAATTATAATAGGCATCATAGAGCGCATTTATGCTTACCGTACTCTAAGAAAACCTCTGAAGCAAACATTAATGCCAATTGTGTGGGATTCTTATTGATTGTCGTCGATTGCTGCTTTTCAACATTGAAATGCGTGATTAAATTTTAAATCACGCATTCATTGTCGTGTAAGTAGTATCGAAATCAGAGGTGATAACGAGCGATGGATCGAATGTCTTCCTTCGAAATGTCATTCGATATGTTAAAACCAATCGTAAACAAATGTGTTACACTTCATTTGCGAAAAAAAATTGAGGTGGAAAGTTTAAAATAACAATTAAAAGGTCTTAAAATGCACGACTTGATAAACTAAACTCTAATAAGTTAATTGAAAATTTTCAGGACAATTGTATTTAAAATAAGCAGGAAAAAGAAAAGAAACTCACGGCTGAATTTATGATTTAGCTCCAAATTTAGCAAAAAAAAAAAATAGTCCAGGATTCGCTTACATCAAATTAGATAAAACTAGTAAGAAAATTATAGTCGCTCTAGACCGACTATACGGTACCCTATACCATGTTTAGAGACCACATCTCTTCGGTCCAACTAAGTGGATTTAGAAAATAAGCGTAAACCAAATTTGAGTGACATTGTTTTTAATTTTTTTGGCTGCAGATATGAAAAATTTCTTATCGGAGGCCTTATTTATATGCGGACTAGATCGGTAAATGGACCGATCCTGACCATATTTGGTAAAGTCACTTTTATTTTGGAAAAACATATACAAACTAAATTTGAGACAAATCTGTGCAATATTTTTGTTTCTTGATATATTTAATTGAAAATCGGGAAGCAGCTTATATGGGACCTATGACTAAGAATTGTCCTATAGAGATTATTTTTGGACTACTGATTAATGGATATAATAAACACATACAAACGCAAGTTGACTGAGGATCTATATAATAATTTGGACCTTATGGCAATTTAAGTTGATTACATAGGGGTCATTTGTATGGGGACTAGGTCTGAACATGGACCGATTTTCACCAATTCAATTACGTTCATCCTATGGGCGACAAAAGTTTATATACCAAATTTCATTAAAATAAATTCATATTTGCGACCTGTAGTTTGATTACAAGGTTAACATGGACACTAGGGGTATAACTTTTTTAAATTGTTCGCGAATTTCAAGAGGTACCTATCACAGCTGTATAGTCGATGGAAAAATATAATAAACTGCGTCATTACTTTTTCGCTGACGTTAAAAAAGTTCCCGCCACCAACGCGATGAAGTTTGTAGTTTATACTTTTTTATTATTTAGAATTATATATTAAACTTAGACCAAAATAACTTAATTTTTATACGCCAGGAGCGCAAACATGTAACAGTATTAGTGCTTATTATTAAAGTCGATAATTGAAGTAGTTTTTAAGACGCAGGGATCTAAAGATAAAGACTGCAAATCATACATAATAAATTTAAAAAAAAAAATTTTTTTTCAAAATTTTAAATTATTATTTTTTTAATAAAAATCAAATTGAAGGAGGCCCTGTAATTAATGATAGTTATTAATTCATATAATAAATATTTTATTTAAAAGTTTTTGATTTCGTTTGCGTTATTTTTCGCTCTTCAAAAATGTCTAATAAAAACAGCTTTTTAAGTACTCAAAAAAATGTCATAACGTGCACTGTCATTAAAAACACTTGAAAGTAAACACAATAAGTTTGCGATAATAAAAAGCGTTGACAAATCTTTGTCCGAGTTAAAAAGAATGACTTAAGAAAAAATAATTATTGGTCGATTTAATGCCTTACTTAAAGAAGAAAAGTGCAAAACAAAAAGATAAGATATTATATCGAAAGAATTAATTAGTTTGTGTAGCAAGAATCGTGTGCCAGCATTTGCATTAAGATCTATAAAAATAAAAGTAAAAAAATTGATACAAAACTATCAAAAATTTTTAAAACATTTAAAAAGCCGCGATTTTAATAAAATGTTTATTATAACGTCCAAAATAGACGATCACGAATTTAGTGATAGCAATGCCGACATGAAAAAACCAGTACCGAAATAGATTATGAGCTTAATAGCAGTAGTGACTCTAATTTTGAATCTGGTATAGAATATGACTCTGTTAGTGATGATGACAATTACACACCTCCAGGAAGAGAAAAAAATGTGAATAAATCTTTAAATCCAGCTGTTAACCTAGTAACTCAAGTACATGTAAGCACAAAAAAAGCTGCCAAAATTTGTAAGCATCTAGCAGAATCAGGAGTTAATATATCAACACCATTCCAAGCCGGTATATATAAAGCTGTGATGAAATCCGCTGAACGACAAGAAATTTTTTATTTAGAAACTTTGCAAAATGAATTTTGGTGTATTCACTAAGATGGGAAAAAAATAGATGATAAAGAAATTCAGGTGATAGTTTTAAAAAATGAATGCAAAGAAATAAAATTAGCCATACTTGTTTTGGACAATGGTAAAGCCTTAACCTTATTTAATGGTATTAAAGAAATTTTGAATAAGTTCAATTTATGGAATTCAATAAAAATGATCGTCTGCGATACGACCAGCGTAAACACTGGGAAAAAATGGAGTTGTAACTCTTTTCCAGAATCATTGTATATCAATGGGGTTAGTTCCACCACAATATATTGACTGCCAGCATCATATTCTTGATCTTGTATTAAGACATATAATGGACGAATGCTTGGAAGGAAAGCCTTCCTCGCCTAATATTTGTTATGATTTTGTTCACGAATTTATAAATAACTACGGAGATCTTAAGAAAAGTTACAAACAGAATGAAGAACGAATCAAAGTTGAACACATAAATTGGCGTGATGATATGCAGTACTTATATGAACATGGTAAAGCTTTTACATACTATCAGAAAAATAAAAAATTTCTATACATTAACTTTAAAGCAATACCACCAATACACAATGCTCGATGGAACTCGAGAGCCATTTTAGCAATATTGACCTTTATACTTATTCCAAAATATCGGCAAAAATTACATAACATTTGTGAGTTCGTATGTGGTCCGTGGTACGATGTTTGGTTTTCCGATCATTGTTTTAAAGAAAATAATTTTGAGGCTCTAAAAAAATCTTTATTAACATAAAAGAGTGCCCGTGAATGTTTTTTTAGACATTGGGTTCAGGAAACATCAGCGATACCGGGGCAGCAACGAAGCAACATATGTGCTGAAAGAGCAATCAAAACGGTACAGGATATTTATCCGCTATGTAAATCTTCACTCACATTAAATCTGAAGTTCATTTTATATAACAAATAGTTAGGTAAAAGTGTAAATGTTTGTTCAACTTTAATTTATGTACTTATAATAAATGAAGAAAATTAATTTAAAAAAAAATTAAATATTTTTTTTTCTTCTTGAGGACTTTTAGAAATTTGCTTGGTGGCGGGAAGTTTTTTTACGCAAATGACCTCGGAATATGATTTTTATGGTCAAAACATAATGGGCTACAACGTAGTTATGGGTACTAATAATGCAAAAAAAAAAAGTTATATCCCTAATGGACATACAGACGGACGGACGGACGGACAGACGGACGTACGGATATCGATAAAAGTTGGGTCTGGGCCAAAATTTTTGGTAGTTACAAACACCAGCACAAAGTCATTATACCCAAACCACATAGTGGTATAGGGTATAAAAATGTGGAAAAGGGTAAAATTTTTTTAAGGTTTAATTAAGTGTTCAAATTGTAGATAGATATATTTCTATACGTTAATCAAAATATAAAAAAAAGCTTTTGTTCTAAAAGGCATCCAAAAAAAGAATCATATGAAGAAAAAGTATTAACATATGCTGAAAAACAAATTTTTCAGGCTGCTGTTGAAGGTCTTCATCGATCAAAATTTTTGACTCCTCTAAAATCGCGGAACGAAGAAAAGCACATTAACATGTTTCTTTTGTTAAGCCATATTGGTTTCCTCCTTCTTCTTATAAATATCAATAAATTTTAAATTACATACAATTTTCTTGTTTTACATATCTATATTATTAATAGTTAAGGCAATTTCTTGTGACCGATAATTTGTTCAACAGTTTTCTCCCTATTTTATCCAAGCGTATCTTAGTTGAAAGGTATTTCTTTTTAGCTGTCTACCAGACTTACAGATTTTTATTTTTTTTTTTTTGGAGTTATGCTCATCTAAAGTTGCTACTACCACATACATAAAATTATACAATGCTATCTATCTGTTTACTAAATTTGTTAAAGTGTTTGGAAAAAAAATGAGTTTGTTTTTTATTCACAATAATAATTGTGTCGAACTAAAAAATTATTGTGGCCATTGCGTAGCTTTAGGGTCATTAATATATTAAATGAAAATATTAAATTTCTTAGAATTTACACTCGAATTTTGAGGGCTGGCATGTGCTAGTCTAATATTAATGGCTAGGCGATTTCTTGTGACCGATGTAACTTTGTCTGTTTTATCCCGACCTTTACCAAACGTATCTCATTTGAAAGATATTTCTTTTCAGCTATCCACCAGATTTAGAGATTTTTACATTTTTACTTTTTTTTGTAGTAAAACGCATTTAAAATAGCTACTAACACATACATAAAATTACACAAAAAAAAATTATTTTGTCAATGTGTTTGAAAAAATTGTGTATGAAAAGCTCTGTGCTAAATTGAAAAATAATTTTGGACATAACCCAATAATGACAATAACGAATAACATACTTTTAGGTGGCATAAAACATTAAAAGAAATAAATTAAATGGAAAGATAAAATTTCCTAAAATTTGCACTCGAATTTCGAGGGCTGGGCTCTGTTAGTTATAAATAAATTTTTTTACTATTTTCCTTATATTTTATTTCAATTCTAATCATATTGCTCGATTAGGCTATTCGATACGTTACAAAATGTTATTCGATAGGAACGCTTACTCGATAACGAATGCTGCAATTGGACCCCAGATATTACTTTACTTGCTTACTAACCTTTATTTGCAAATTTGTAAATTATTGTTTTGACGGTACTACGAGGTCTTTGAACTATTTCGGAAATTTATTTCTGGAAATGTCCTTCCTTTACCAAGTTGAATATTATTTTCTAACGAGACAGAAATGTAAATTTTCGATAATATTGTATCCAATATCTCGAATACTATAGAAGTCACGAAGAAAGTAAAAACAGTTTTGAAATCTGCATTGTAGGTGTAACTAAAAGTGGTCTACAGAAGTGACCGAAAAAATCAATCAATCAAAAACCCCATATTTTATTAGCAACATTTTATTGTACCGCACGCCTCAGAATAACTTTCTGAGTCGAATTAGTAACGTCCGCCCTTCCAATAAACCTTCCAATAATACTACAGATCGTAAATATGAATACATTTTTATGAAGTTTTTGTACATAAGATTTCATCGAGCATTGGATAAACGTCATTGAAAGTCTCTATAGCCCCCATACAAAAAACCCCTATCAGATCGACTAAAATGGTCCTAAAATCCAGATTACCAATCAGTTGTCCTTATAACACCATTTTTAGTCATAGTCCCGTATAAAACTGATTTTTTATCTTCACTTAAATCTATCAAAAAACAAAAATATTGATTCATTTTTTTCAAATTTGGTTTATATACGTGTTTTTTATATATTCTGAATTAAGACCAAAATTATCTTAAGCATCAGTCGAAAGATCTCAAAGTCGAGACCTCGTAAATCGCAAAAAATTGCAGCTTTCAGGTCATAGTGCAAGAATAATTACCCATTGTTCCCCTTTTTTGAATATTTTCACCATATGACTTCAAAGAGAATAATAATCAAATTTTTTGCAAATTATGAACACAGCAGTTTGAGATCTTCCACTTAATGTATAAGTTAAGGTTGGTCTCAATACAGAATATATAAAAAAAAATACACTTTTTGAAAAAAGTGCAACATTTTTTGTCAGAAAAGGAAATGGCATTAGTTTTCTTTAACTCTCCATAGTACAGATTCAAAACTAAAGCTTCTATAAAAAATCTAAAATATTCCATCTTTATAATTATCTTTAAACCATTGAATTTTATAAGTTGGCATTCTTTGATCTTTCGCCAAAAATTACTAACTTTGAGAAAAATTAATTAAGTATAGGATTTCTTAAGCAAAGGTGTAACTGAATATGAAATTCTTCAATTGTGCAAAAGAGAAAAAAAAACAAAAACGTCAAAAAGGCTTATCAAGACTGTGAAAAAAGAAAACGCGACAAGTCGTCTGCAAACAATAAGAAAACACTACAACGCAAACAACAATAACAAGAACACCTACATCGACGTAAACACTATCGTTAAAACTAGAAGGAAGCAAAAACAAAATTTGACAGAAAAAATAATTCCCTTGATAAAAACGAGCAACTGAACGTACGAATGAACAAACAAACAGACAAACAATGTCAGCGACAACAAATCTCAAAAGCAAACAATGAAAATTCATGCCAACCACACAGCCCACAAACCACCCAACCATCCTGAATAAACGAACATCATTTCGAGCGAACACACAACAGCTAACAGCTAACACCAACCCCCACCCTATCACCAACGACAACATTTGGGAATTATTAAAAGAAAATCTTTTGGAAAAATATTCAGCAAAAATCTTCTTTGGTTTATAATTCAAAACTACACAAGAGTCAGTGATGCCAAATTAGCGATTTTCAGAAGGCTTAAAACACAATGTTATGCAAACTATTGTCAAATTATGTAGCGTTTGCTACTTTTAGGTCTTTTAAGATAATTTCAGAATTTTTCGAGTTTTCATTTGGGGGCTTCTATTTACAAAGAAAATAAACTTTTCGGCAGGACCCTACTTGAATTTTTTAAAAATATGCCACGAACTTTGGAACTTTTGCTCTAACAATTCATGAAATATAATTAGCGGAGAAATGGAATTTTTATTTAAAAACACGCAACAACTGGGTCTATAATCATTAACTTATGTCCAAAACTTGTTAACCTATCAGTTTCTATTTAATAAGTATTGAAACATCCTTCACAGTGCATGAATATTATTTGCGATAGTTGGTACTTATAAAAAATAGTCAAGTAATGAAAAATAAAGTTTGAATAGAGCAAAACCACTAGTTTTGATGTGTAGACATCTATACGCTCAGGGGGGTAAAAATATATTTCACAATACAATCACAAAAACAGAGTAAGACAAAAGCGGTCTGAGGTACGACTGTATTGGTGAAAAGAAAAGGAAGTGTTTGGAGATAAAATGAAGGCACGATTTCATTAGGAAGTGTTTGGAGATAAAGTGAGGAAGCGAATAGCGTTATAAAAACGTTTTGAAAAATGAAAAATGAAAAATTAAAAATGAAAAATTAAAGATGAAAACTGAAAAATAAAAAATGAAAAATGAAAAATGAAAAATGAGAAATTAAAGATGAAAAATTAAAAATTAAAGATGAAAAATAAAAACTGAAAAACGAAAAATTAAAAAATTTTAAATTAACCAGTTGAAATAATAAATAACTAGTATAGCCCAGCACTCGAAATTCGATTGAAAATTCTAGAAAATATTATTTTTTCATTCAATTTAAAAATTTAGGAATATCTAAATGAGCCTAAAGGTATGCTAATCATTTTAAGCAATTCACAATTCAACACAGGGCGTGTCATATACAATTTAAATCATTCTCATTAACAGGGTGTAACGAATTACTAGAAATATTTTACTTTATTTAATATCTTTTTAAGGCAGATTAAACACAAATTTTATCAATCTTAGCTTCTCCTCTATATGAAGTATAACTACGCCAATTTTTACACTCCTCGGTGCCCGCATATTGCTTGGAAAAGAACTAAAAATTTACCTTCACTTAATATTTAGATAATAATTATTTTTATATTAGCACAGCCCCTGCAGTCTTGCTATAGATGACGCTCTTTATATGATTTCAAAAAAGTGCCATAAAAAATGGATTTTGATATTTAACAAAAAAAGACTAAAATAAAGATTTTAAATTCATTTTTTATCCAAAATTTTACACCTGATTTTGAATTTTCATGTATAACAATATATCCTGCTCATTAAATTTACTACAAGTAAAATTTCACAACATAAAGTTATATGATTACGTCCTTTCTGGATTTTGTTATTTAACAAAAAAAGACTAAAATAAAGATTTTAAATTAATTTTTTATCCAAAATTTTACACCTGACTTTGAATTTCCATGTATAACAATATCGTGCTCATTAAATTTACTACAAGTAACATTTTTCTTCTTCGTTATAATGATCAGAAACACTTTCTGATGTCCGTCCGTTCGTCCATCCGTCTTTGTGTCCATGTAAACTCTTGCTATACAAGCATTTGGTATATAAGCTTCTATCGACCATAGGTGTAAATCGGTGCTTTCTCAAAGCTCATCTAAATATAAATGACACTTATGGTATCGACTTAAATTGCCTTAAGATCCAAATTGCCTTATGAACCAAATTAACATATAGATCTTAGTCAAATTGATTTTATGTGTTCTATTGCAGCCTTTAGTCAATTGTCCAAAAGTAAACCCTATGGGACAATTATTAGTAATAGCACCCATATAAATCTGCTTCCTGATCTTCACTTAAAGCTATCAAAATCAAAAATACTACACTTTTCGGCCTAGTCCCCATTAAAATATAGCATGCGATATGAACTTTTTCAGATCTGCAGGCAAAAAATTAATAAAAATTCCACTCAGATTTTTATATGCGTAATTTCCATGCCCATTTTTTTTGGACATAAAACCAATTGCCTAAACGTATGGTATAGGCTATAGGTATAGACCGACCATGCGAGGTCTATACCGACTATAATGAACGTATTTATACCTTATACCACTATGTGGTTTGGGTATAATGACTTTGTGCTGCTGTTTGTAACAACCAAAAATATTTGACCTAGACCCATCTTTAATTATACCGATCGAATCAGAATCACTTTCTGAGTTGATTTAACAATGTCCGTCCGTCCGTCCGTCCGTCCGTCTGTGTGTCCATGTAAAGCTTGTAATCAAACTGCAGGTCGCAAATATGAATATATTGTGATGAAATTTGGTATATAAGCTTTTATCGGCCATGGGATGAAAGCTGTTGAAATTGGTGAGAATCGGTCCATGTTCAGACCTAGCCCCCATACAAATTACCCCTATGAAATCGACATAAATTGCCATAAGATCCAAATTTCATATAGATCTTACTTACATTGGGTTTTATATGCATTCATTACGTCCATTTATGAGTAGTCCAAAAATGATCCCTTTGGCCCCATATAGAGCTGCTTCCCGATCTTCACTTAAATCTATTAAAAAACAAAAATATTGCACTGATTCTTCTCACATTTTGTTTGTATATATTTTTGCAAAATACAAGAGACTTTACCAAACATGATCAGGTCCATTTTTGGACATAGTTCCCATAGAGATATAGCATCCGATATGAACTTTTTCATATCTGCAGCCAAAAAAATTAATAAAAATCAGACCCAAATTTGGTTTTTGCTTATTTTCTATGTCCAGTTAGTTGGGCCTAAGAGATAGGGCATGGTATAGGGTATTATATAGTCGGTCTAGACCGACTATAATTTTCTTACTTGTTTTTTTATAAATTAAATTTTTTTTAATAGTCCAAAAAATATATTTTTTAGTCCCTCTACATCAGACATGGCCAAACTTTTCTACTGACGGGTCATATCGAATTAGAAAATTACTCGGCGGCCAACAAATAGTTTTCTGAAAAACTGAAATAAAGTTAGTTAAAATTTTTCGTAACTAAATAGTCAAATTAAATTGGAAAATTTTTATTAAATGTGATAAAAATAACCAAAATTTTTTTTTCAGATTTCGAATATTAAAGTATTTTTCTTTATTAAGAATACGATAAAAATTAGTAAGTTGTCCGTTTGATGTTTAACTAAATCTTGCATAGACCCATCACTTGTAAATCAATAAGTCCAGCTTAATATCACTTGAAGCACTCTCGACATTAGTAGCAAATGAATTGAGAATAATTGACAGATCATTTTCAATTATACGAAAACAATCAAATCTTCGATTAAATTCATTTGTTAAAGCAGGAACATTTTCAGCAAAAAGCTTAACATTTTCTTGAGAGACATCCTGAAATCTTTTAAACGTAGGAAAATGATTAAAATTTTTTTGCAATAAATTCAGTTCAAAAAGTCTTAATTTTATCTTGAAAGAATTTAAGCTTTGTGTCATAGTTTGAGCATAAATATTTTTGCCTTGTAAAACTTTATTTAACCGTACGATTCATAACCAGCAAAACTCCTTTAATTTCATAACCAAGGTACCCGGGTACCCGAAGTAGGTTGTTTTGCGTTTATTGAAATAAAATAATATTTTCCTGTAAATATTTTTGTTGTTGATTATATTTTGCGTTCTCAACTGTACAAATTTGATATTTGGAAAAAAAAACTGGTTTCTGTTCGTATATAAGTACCTAAAGCGACACAAGTAGGCAGAATGATTTTGATGGCTGGCACAAATCATTCTAATGACGAAAATGCAAGAGATTTGTGGACGTCACAGGCTCAACCAATATTCCGCGCCACCATGGGAATAAACAGGTTTTTCGATTTGCTGCGTTTTATGCGGTTTGACGACCCCAGAACACGGGTAGAGCGGCAGCGTCAAGACAAAGCGGCGCCAATTCGCGATATTTGGATAATGCTCAATGCAAATCTTGCCAGATATTATGTGCCATCAGAATATTTGACCATTGATGAACAATTATATCCATACCG
Organism: Cordilura impudica; assembly: GCA_963682025.1. Classification (NCBI taxonomy): domain Eukaryota; kingdom Metazoa; phylum Arthropoda; class Insecta; order Diptera; family Scathophagidae; genus Cordilura; species Cordilura impudica. Next base: position 71,914,221 of record OY821519.1, on the reverse strand, counting down.
TGGTAGAACCAAATTCACCCAATATATACCCTCGAAGCCAGCAAAATATGGCATAAAAGTATGGTGGATTTGCGATGCCAAAAACTCATATCCACTTCATGGCCAAATATATACTGGCAAACAAGAAACTGGTCGTGAAGTTGGTGTTGGCGAAAGAGTGGTGAGAGATTTAGTTGGGCCATACTACGGTAGCGGACGAAATATAACAATGGATAATTTTTTTACGACGCTGCCGTTGGCTAGGCAACTAAAAGTAGAAAAGCTCAGCATTGTGGGTACACTCCGCCGCAACAAAGCTTACATCCCTGCGGAGATGAAAGAAGACAAAAAAAAAAGACGATGGTTCAAGTTTATTTGGCTTCTACGACAACGTATAAGCAGCGGAAGTCCCATATAAGCAGTCTCATATAAGCAGCGGAAGTCCAACTCGGTCATCCTTCTTTCTAGTATGCATGATGATGCACAAATTGACGAGAATGGGAAACCAGAAATTATAAATTTTTATAACCAAACAAAAGGTGGGGTGGACGTAATGGACCAAACGCTCCAAGAATACACGACCCAGCGACAAACAAGAAGATGGCCGATGGCATTTTTCTATAACATCATTGATGTGAGCGCATTTGCATCACACATCATATATTATGGAAATAATCCAACTGCACGATACACCACGACGCGCAGGAAGAATTTCCTGCGTCAACTGGCAGAAAACCTGTGCATTCCTGTTATAGAAAATAGAATTTCAAATGTGCAAAGCGTGCGCCAATTTTCAACAAAAAATGCAATTGAAAGCATCATCGGAAGGCCGTTGGAGAGTGTGCTTTGTGCTGCAGGTCCGTCAACATCTCCGTCAGCACGACAAAGGGGCAGAAAAGTACATACGGGCGTGTGCTACATGTGCAACCTTCTTCCAAATAAGCGCAGAAGAAAAACTAGAAAAAATTGCAGCATATGTAGCACGCCGATATGCGATGAGCACGCCATAACAATTACTAAATGCTACAATTGCCACAATAACAACGATAGTGATTCGGATGAATTATAATATAATATATATAAAATATGATAAAATAAATAAAAAAGACATTTATTTCCAATAAAAACAACACAAAAAAAACGTTTTTTCATTTACATGTCAGGCATTTACATAGGAATTGCATTAGGGTACCCGGGGACCCGGTTGTGTGTTTATGGGGGTAAAACATTTAAAATCATTTTTTAAAGAAAATATTGAAAATATTTTGAATTTTTTCGTATTTAAATCTTAGTTTAGCCAAAATCTCTCATGATTCGGAGTTTTATGTCCATATCTCAAAAATTATAGGCACAGCAGCACTTTAAAGTCAAAAAAGGTACACGGTTAGGGTAGGGTAGGGTTAATTCATTAAAATGGTACAATGCTCTTTATTCTGAATAAAGAGCAACAACCTTGTCTTATACATCAATCGAAAGGTCTCAGAGTCAGCTCTTGACTTCTTTCAGGTCATAGTGTGAGAATATTTCCCCATTGTTCCCCTTTTTTGAATGTTTTCGCCCTATGACTTCAAAGAGGATAATAATCAATTTTTTTTTTCATTTTATGAACACCGCTCTTTGAGACCTTTCGATTGATATATAATATAAGGTTTCTCTTAATTTTGTCAGAAAAGGAAACGGCATAAGAGTACGAAATTTAAAAAAAAAACAACTGTATATATATATACATCTTGATCGGATTTTATTAAAATGTGAATATATTCATAAATCGTTTGTAATTTTGAGTAAAACTCCCTATAATGCACTAAGATAATTTATTAAGAGCCATTATCAGACTTCTGGTAGTTTGATGGCAATTAGTTTATTTTGCCCTTAGTGGGTTTGCGTTTAATTTCATTTGAATTGTTGGCATCTCTGCACAAGAATAAATGAATATTTTAAAATATCTATCAACCGTATGTTCTTCTTCTTTTTCGTTTTCATTTCACGTTAGATTTGTTTTGTTTTTTTGTTTTTTTTTTTTGTGTGTATAATACAAAGATGGTTAAAATGTAAATCTATCTCTAACAAAACATGTTCTTTCAATACGGCTGATGCTATAACGTGAAAATGTCAATACGAGTACATAAAAAACAACAACTGTAAAGAGTTGTTGGTGTTTGTTGTCACATTGGGTGCAAATAAAACAATAATTTCACATAGAAAACACCCTTGTCAACAGATACTACGAGAATACTCGTACTCAATCGTATGTGCATTGTGTTGATATGTGTACGAGTAGAATAAAATACTTAATATTTGCTCTCTAAATTGTTCCCAATATTTGTATTTACAAGTGTTTGCAATAGAAATAAACAAATAAAATACAACGATTTGATTTTGATATTTAAAGGAACGAATTGTTATGTAATCCATAATAACAAACAAATAAATTAAGTGGTAAATGGTGACCCAAGAATTGTGAATACTTATAGCTGAAAATCTTAAAATTTATAAATAATTTCACTTCTGATTACCCATGGTGGTTTTTTTCACATTTTAGTTGAAAGAGGGTTGAAAAATACTCTGCTTTTGATTATTTTTAGTTCAGTAAGATACTTAATTCACATCAGTTTCATAGCATAAATATTATCAGTTGTCGGTATTTTTTTTTTAATTGGCATCTTTAATTATTACAAAATATTATTGACATCATATAAAAAGTAATATTACTGTGTATACTCTCAAACATGAAATCAAATCAAGTGGGAACATTACAGAAATCTCTCGAAAGAGATATTACATCAGATTTTACGCATCAAAAAAAGGCGAAGAGTAGTAATACTTACTCCACTTTATTATATTTCGGGGGAAACCCTAAATTTTTTTAACAAATTTGTACTGATCACTTGATTTACTTCACTAAAAATCATTTTAGGTTGATTTGTACTAACAAGTAATAACTAAAATGATTTAAATGAATATATTCTCACTATGGGAAAGCAAAATGGCGTACATGGAGAATACGACGCAAAAAGCCACACATATCCAAGGTGAAAAAGATGAGCGTATGGAATTCGCTCGATAAGAGCAACACCGAAATTTTCGGCGCGAAAAAGCCCTTAAAAATATGCCGTGCCAAGAATTAAGCCTTCAAAGAAAAGTGTGTTATCAACACTGAAAAACACGATGGAGGCTCACTTATAGTTTGGGGGGTGTATTGCGGCAACTGGTGTTGGTAATCTTGCTTTTATTACTCACACATTTTGAAGGAAAATGATGGCTCTTTCAACAGAACAACAATCCAAAGCGTACATCTAAAATTCTGAAAGAGTGGCTACTGTAGCGGACACCTAAGAGACTCGATCATCCGCCGCAGTACCCGGACATTTACCCAACAATCGGGCACCTGTGAGAACACCTTGACAGAAAAATCAGGTAGAAGGCTATTTCAAGCAAGCAAGGCAGGCTTAAAAAGACTCTAAAGGAAAAATGGAGCGAAATCTCCCCCCATACAATAAACTTCTCGAGTTGATGCCTAGGTGACTAAATGAGGTATTTAAGCCCAAAAGAAAGCAAGTCAAATAATAAAAAAATTTAAAGTTTACTTTTGTTGCCTTTTATTTGCTGTTTACTTTTTTTTACGCGTTAAATTTGGTATTTTTATAGTAAAATTCATATATACATATTTGATTTGTATTACATTTTTTAAATGTTTATGAGTTAAGCAAATATTAAATAATTTTTGAATGCCTTATATTTTTTTGGATTTTGTGTTAATTACTTCATTTCAATAAAACTTTTAATATAAGTAACTAAGGTATTTCATTTATTTCGACGCTCACAGTATGTATTTTTATATGATATAAAAAGTTGCACTCAATAGACGTTAGCCACATTTATGTTATCACATTTATTTTGGGGTAAATAAAATTCTTAATAAATGCGAAATTAACCATAAACTCTCTCTTGTTGTATCTTATTTCTGACTTTCTGGTTGAATTTTCTGTTTTGGTGTATTCAGGGACTTATAGTAAAATTTCATGGCGAATATTTTTGCGGAACATGTTAACCCCTTAAATGAAATTCAGATGTAAACTTTCAAAATTAATAGGCCGGAACTTGTAATGTTGGAAAAAATTTGATTTTGTTGTACTGTGTTATCGTAGAAAATAAATAACTACGACATCTACCGGTGAAAATTGCAGGTAAATTTTCCATAAATCTTTATTCAGTTTAGGTTTTTTATCGGGGCCTATAAAAACCTAATATATCGCTCTTCAGTCACTTATTGATAAGTTACATATAAAACAGACTCATCCTCGAAAACGAAATTCTACGCAGAGGCAAAATGCTCTTCGGTTCCATGTTTTAAAACATACTGATAAAGTTAAAGTCTGCAAGAGAGCATTTATCAGCCTATATGGAGTTACTGAAGCCAGAGTTCACAGATTTTGTGATTTGCTCAGTGGAAGAGTCCTACAGATAACAGAGGATGTCAGCCAAAAGGTAATACCGTGCTTCCTGAAGTATACCAAAAAATACACGAACACATCCTCTGCTTTGCTAGGAAAAAAAACGCATTACGTAGGAAAAGACATTGAATATCTTGATACACGATTGGATGTCAAAAATCGCATTCAATGTTTAACGAAAAATATCTAGATTTCGGTGTAAGGTTCAAATTTTACTTCCAATACTTTTCCTCAAATTTGGTCGACCATGTATAACTATCAACAAAAACAAAATATTCAGAAAATTCAAAACGTTCGATAGAAGCTCAGTTAGTGATCCATAAAAGACCTGCCAAGAAGTTTTACAACAAAATTTCATCAATTCAAGATCTTTGTAAGGAACGAGATGATGTTGCAGCTATAACATTCGATTTTATGCAAAATCTACCATTGCCTCACATACATATACCAAACATTTTTTATTTACGGCAATTATCGGTTCACTGTTTTAGCATTGAGGGGGGGTAAGGTTTTAAAAGTTAAAAAAGTCGTATTTTCATAATTCTTTTTTGAAGATATGAATAACGTTGGATTATTTATTTCATATACACGTTACAGCGCAATATTTGAAGAATCTTCGAAAAAATTTTCAATTTAAAATTTTAATAAATAAGTCCGTGACAGCGAATCTCCGGAGGCGTTGTTGATTTGCGGTGAACATCATAACTCGTTACCGGATCATGTAAAATAAAAAAATCGAAATGCGTTTGAAAGGTGACATGTTTCCTGAGGTAGTGACGAAGAGTTTTTTCAATTTTTTTTTTTTTTTTTTAAGCATTTTGAAATGAAAAACGCGATTTTTGCTATAAAATTTCAGGAATTTGTTGTTAAAATATGGGGAAAAGAATGTAAAATAAAAAAAACTCTTCGTGGTTACCTGGTGATTTATGTGGATATAGTGTGTTAAATCTCAAAAGAATCGGTTAAGTAGATTTTGAGTTATGATGTTTCCGGACTTCGAACATCTATTTGCGAGAAAATCGATTTAAAGTTTTTTAAAAATTGATTTATATACGATATACCGTATGAGCCCGGATGCTGGAAACGCTGTAAGTTTTGTTCGCATTTACTTGAAATTCTGACACAACACTCTCGACATGTTGCATATGCAGAAAGCGAAATGCCAAAAAAAAAGGTTTTAAAACCTTACCCCCTTAAGGATTTAAAAACAGACAAATCGATATTTTAAATGTATCACGAAGGCATTGCTAACAAGGGAGCCAATGAGGTTTGCTCAATGTTGATGCATTATAAAAAATTATATTAGGCCACATATTAGGTATTTATATCCTTTTCCGATGGCTGCTCCTGTTAAAATAAAAATAAAACTACACTGATCGTAGGCCCGACTTTTGGTGAGTGCGTTAAAGCGCTGACCAAAAAGTGCAAGTACGATTGCTTGTGAGATAGACGCAGGTTCAAATCTTACGGCCGCCCTAAGTAGAAGAATTTCATATAAAAGAATCTATTCAATTAAAACATAACAATTTATTATAAAATTCAATAAATCGCTGATGAAGGCTGGAATGCTAGAAATCGGTCCGATTAAGAATAAAGTGTAGTTATGAATTTTAGAAATATATGCTTTCAAAAAATTGCATACTAATTACAGTATTAATTGCAATATGTCTAAAAAATGACGTCAAAGTCTAACCAACTATTAAATAAAAATAATACATTGTTGAGATTTATGTTGGCTTTGACTGACTCTAAAAGATTTGAAAAAGTTTATCAGCATTTTCCCATACGTTGTCATTAATTTTTATCAAATGTCCGTGATTTTGGAGTCATAAAAAAAATTTTCGAAGACATGATCGTATCTACGTCCCAGGAGAAGACATTGATTTGATTTCGAACTCAAGCTCAACATTTACAGTCATAGAGCTAAAAAGTGAAGGTGTTTTGAAATTTAAGAATTGATGACCAAATTTGTACAAAAAAATTTTTGTCAACTGAATCTTATGGAAAATGAGTCCAAAGGACAAAAAAAGGTCATTCGCACCTTCGACATACATGAGTTTTCAGTATAATTTAGATCAAAAAGGAACTATTATAGTCGAGGAATATATTGATGGATTGATTTAACATTCATTCTTATTAATATAAAAAAATACAATTTCTGTTTCACTTCCATCAGCCAAAGCCTAATTAAAAGTGCCCATCAATAAGAGCATATCTTGAAGAGTACATGCAATTTTATATGCAAATATTGAAGATAATCCAGATGAGAATGATGGAGAATATAACTATGTACCGTAGAGATATTAAAATATGACAAACTAATACATGTAAAATATTAATAAGATCATTTGTAAGTGTAATTTTCCATAATAAGCAATAAAAAATATATTTACTACGATTGTTTTGGGTAAATTATATACCACTAACACTATTTCTCGCTAAAACAGCAGTTTCTCAGGTTTTTTTTTTTCATTATTTCTATTAACAAACTGTGAAGGTTATTCGTTATTTTAACTTTTACTATTTCGATACTAAACTAAGCACAAAAAGTCTTTTAAAACTAATTTGTTTGTGATTGAAACAGTTTTTATTGATACCTGAAAAATTTTAATTCAAGGACATATGAGGTTTTTGAAATGACCCATTCAATTTTTGTCTCCTCGATGGTATTTTGGTCTATATTTCCGAAAAGCTTAAATACATTTTTCATAACAAATTTGCGCATTAATAGCTATTTCTACTTCGAAAATCACTGAATAACTAATACCACTTTTTACCAACCACCATAAAACCTTTCTTGGAAATCAAAAATTCAAAATGTGGATAGCACACCGGTAACGCCAAATGTTGTGTTCTCCAAAAAATAAATTGTCTTTTTTCAATACAAAAACAAACACGTAGAATATAGTATGGGTGACTCGATCCGAAATAACTGTATAACCTGTCTTGCTGAATATAGATCTTTTTTTTTTTTGAACTAAAGGTGCTAAGATTTAGGCTTCAGTAAAAGTAAAAATATTTGTTTCTAAGTTTGATTAATTTCTAACTTAATTATTATTAATATATTTGTGTTTTTTAGTATTTCCTGGTGGTAAGTAGAAATTTCTAATCTTCTTCCCAAATCATGAACTCTTTCCTAATATACCACATGATTTCAGCTTCTTATTTATTCTGAAATTTCTTGGTAGAACTAAACTTTCTTTTTGCTTAAACATTATTCTCTTACAAATTAAAGATTTCTTATATCCCATGTTCTTCAAATGTCAAATAATTTTATTTTTTTTTTTTTTTTTGTTTTAGATGGTTTTTCTTAACAAAATTTACAAATTATTTTTTGACGCTCTTATTTATTGAGTAATATTTTGAATATAAAATTGTCAGAAAACAAGTAAGCAATTTATAGTAAGTTAGACAAACTATACGATACCCTATACCGTGGGTTACAAGAGATCCAATAACTGGATATAGAAAATAAACACAAACCAAACTTTAGTGGTATTGTTATTAATTTATGGCGTATGCAAATGTTCATATCTGATGTTACTTTTATATGTGGACAAGGTCAGAAAATGGACCTATCATGATGATATTTATTAAATATAAATAAAGAAAAAAAAATCATGTGGTCTGATCACAGGGGAGATGTGTAAACATCTAGTACTTAAAGATTTTTTTATGTCACATTTTTTAAATCAAACAGAAAGCGTCATCAATGTGTCACTTACAGCAAACCACTGCAGGGGCTCTGATTATTCAACAACCCCAGTTGAATTATGTGTATGTTATACGTTTATATTGTGAAATTTTTAACCTTTTACAACAAAGGGTTGTTGAATTAGCTGATACAATTTTATATCATAATTTTTCACCAATACAAACATAAGTCACGGCTCACATGTTACGCTGTTTTTGTGATTGTATTGTGAAATAGAAATTTACCCCCCTGTGCGTATAGATGTTTACACATCAAAAATTTTTTTTAAAATCGAGGCAATGTTTTTGTTTTTGTATAGATTTTAGGAAAAATCGGAAATCAGCTTTACATGTTTCTAAAAGTCTTGTTTTGGACAACTGATTAGTGGGTATAATAAACATACACACATCAAATTGATATTTATAGGGGTTACTTGTATAGAGGCTAGATCTGAGTATGTACCGATTTTTGCAATTTCAATAGCGATCGTCCTATGGTTGATAAAAGCTTATGTAGTTTAGTTACACGGACATTCAGATAGACGGATGGACGAACCTGGTTAAATCGACTCAGAAAGTGATTCTGAGTCAATCGGTATAATCAAAGGTGGGTCTAAGTCAAAAATTGTTGGTAGGTATAAACACCAGTACAAACTCATTATACCTTCAGCTCTTAGTGACATAGGCGAAAACATTATAGTTTTATTCTGGAAGTAACAACTACTTAGATACTAGAGTTATTATGTTGCTCACACCTGTTTTTATAGCTCTCTCCGAAATCCCTATTCTGATCTTAAACGTGTATAATCCGTGGAGGTTCGATAGTTCGGTTTTATTTATTTGATTTTAACTTGATCATATCTTAAAGTCTTAACATCTTGACAATCTCTGCTAGTTATGTTTGACGTTAAAACTCATGCTCAGGACTATCATATAATCGGCCTAAGCGGAGATCAGTATTCTTAATTGTATAAACTAGTCGAGTACCAAGTTCTGTGTATACATTTTGGTATTAGAGGCACATTTAACCTTGAACCCATCCAAAAAAAAAATGATACGCTAGTCTTAATACCCTGGTCTCTATACATATACCGGATTTGTGTATATTTTTTATTAAAAAACTGGTTTCTTAAAAATAAAACTAGATAAAGGCTGGATAATTAAAAGATACAAAAACTCGAACTGATTTTTGTCGAATATTAAAAAATAAGAATTATGATACAATTTATGCATGTTGTTAAAGCAGTGCTTGTAGAAATAAAGTAATCGAAATCTTTGCTTTGAAAAAATATTAGCCAACGTTGATCTCGTGACAAACAAGATTGAACGGCTTACAATAAACTTCAATTCCAAATGTGTTAATTCGGAATTTATCCACATTAATGAGCTTAACTCATCATAATTTTATCATTAACCCTTAAACTTTTTATCTTAAAAATAAAACCGAAAAAAAAAAATCAATAAGGTTTTTTGAGAATTTTCACCTTACTTTGTAATATTATGTAAATTCAATTCATTATATATTATTGTTAAATATATTTAAGCAGAAAAGGAATATGTATCCTAAACTCTTTAAGAAAAAAAAATTGTTAAATTAATAACTGATAGATGTTACATAAATAAAGAATTGAAATCGAAATCTTTGCTTTGAAAAAAATATCTTTAAACTCTTTTTTCTTGTATGACTATAATTGATTGGATAAATTGAGTTTTTTTTATTGTTTTGTTTTTAATAAAATAGATTTTTGTGGAGTTAACTTAATTTTTCAGACAGCTTTCAATTAATATTATAATTAACATGCAAATATTATTATTGTTGCCAATAGTCCATAATAGAGAAGAATAAAGTCTATATTTTTTTTAAAAATCTTAACTACTCTGCAAATATTTTCAATCATACCGGACTCCGGCAATAAGCCAATTTGTTATGTTACAATTGAGTAACTTGTTTCTATTTGAAAATTTTCCCCAAAGAGCAGTCGTTAGATTTAAACCCGGTTATGCGCTTACGATAATAAATATGAAAAATACAAAATTTTAGATAAGATTTCTATAGACTCCGGAGGGTAGGGATCAATGCTTTTTAAATCAATCAAATTAAACAAGAGGAAAAAAACTTGTGAACTATCATTTTTTCTGATACAGAACTAAAGCTTTTTTACCTGTGATCTTCTATTTATAAGAAATGAAATATTAACAGAATATGAATATATAAAATTTTGCCAATAAATATTTACACATAACATTTATCTGAAGTGTAAAAGAAAATAATCATCAACAACGTATATTTTTTTTAATCAAGTTAGACTAATTTTATCGAGTTAAATATTTCAAAAGTTGTCAGTTTCCCCTTTTTTTATACATTTTTTCAATGGCATAACATATGCAGGGCATAAGATAATAACTTATTAGAAGAGTAGAAAAGAAGTATACGTATGAGTGATATTATTTAATAAAAATATCATTAGTTTTTATTCTATTACGCCTTTGCTACAATTTCGCTGAAGAATGAAATGAAAAATCATCAATGGTACTTGAGTTATAGCTGAAAAAATAAGCAAACAAACATCAAGATAAGGAAAAAATTAAAAGTTGGCCAAACCCTTTGGAGTTTTTACTAAACTGGCCTAGTACTTTCGGCGAGACTTGTAACTTCTCAGCCACCTCCTCCCCCCATCAATGCAATGACTCTGAAAATATTTCAAAGTGTTGTAAAAATAACTATTCTATTCACAAGTTGTCCTATGTTGCTCTACACGGGTTAAAAATATTTACAAAGCGAATTTCATTTTGGGTTTACATTATGACTCTCACCTTCTCCTAGGTGTGTGGTATAATTTAGTTACTGTAACTAAATAAGTTGGTTATCACAGCCCAACTTCTATTCTAGTCTCTTTAGAATTACAATTGCTGCTAGAATTATTTTTTTTATTGCAATTTTTTAAAAATGAATTAAACAGTATTTTTCAAATATCGGCAGGTGTATATAAAAAAAGTTCCAGTTAGTTGCTAACAGGAGTTTAATTGGCCCTTAAATAAAACTAAAATGTAAGTACATCGTGCAACAAAAATTGCTAATTTCTCCCTTTACTATTTTCATTTGCTATAAAAATGCATAAAAATACTTAAACTAAAGCTACAGCTAAAATTGTAATATAAAGTTAAAATTTTTTAAAACTCACCTGATGTTGTTTGTGATGTGTTGAGTTTTAACGTTTGTTACAGAAATTAATTTGTTTGTAGTTTTTTTTTATTGAACATGAATGTTTTATAAACACTAATTTATTAATTGTTTAATTTTTTTTTTTTTTTTAATATCAATACTTTTGTGTTGGCTTATTAATGGTTTAACAAAAACAAAGGCACAAATGCAAACGCGTGCTTTTTAAACTATTTATAAACATTTCGGGTTTCTTAAGTGATTGTTTCATTTTATTTCTCAGGTTTTCTTTTGGGAGATATTAACTAAAAATGGATAAATTAAAAAATATTTATTTTGTAAAAAAAAAAAATTATTTAGTAATTTTTATATTTCATTCAAGCAAAAGAGTGGCTTATTTGCTTGCTGCTAGTAGCTTTTCTTTCGAAATGTTTTGGTGTTTTTTTTTTCTATTTTGACTGGCATACTTTTAGGGGCCTTACAAAGTTCAATGTAGATTAAGAATTAAACCGAATACTGATGAAAATGTGTACTCGTAATATACCAAGCATCATACAACATGCTTTTTTTCTAGAGAATTTCACCAAACAACTACAACAACAACTAAAAATAACAACAACAATTATCACCACAAAACAAAAATTTTATACGCAAAATGAATGAAACGAAACAAATAAAGGAATACAAAGTTAATGATAGAAAAAAAAAGAAGAGAAAAAATATTTAGAAGTCATACAGACTCTCACTTACACACCAACATATATATGTACATACATACACTTCTATAGAGAGAGAGCAACACACAAGGATAAACATTTAAAGGCATAGATGACGATAATGAGAAAATGATAAAATTTTGAAGCAATGTAAATTGTTGTAAAAACGACATTTACCAATTTCTACATGATATTTCGTTGCTGTTGTTGTTTTTCACACGAGCATGCTGTATTATGTGGGATATGACGAGTATTAGTGGCGAGTTTTTGTGTTTTTTTTTTTTTTTTTTGTTTGTTTGTTTGTATTCTTTGATTCTTGTATATTTAGTACACAGACTATGTGGCTGTTAAAGTTGGCTGGATATCTGACATGATTGCGGTTCTGTTTGTGCATGTGTGTGTGTGTGTGTGTGCACTTGAAAAGCAAACACTTTCATAGGATAAATGTTGATAAAACGACTACGAAAATAAAATGAAAACTAAGTTTAACCCTCAAATGTTTGTCTGTAATGTTATTTTGTATTTATATCGGTTGATTGCAAGTTAAAAGCTTTCAGGATTTGTAGTGACTCGGAGAAATATTTTGGTTTAAATTGGACTCAGATACTTATGCCGTTTTCTTTTCTGACAAAAAATGTCGCATTTTATTTCCATTTTTTATCGAAAAGAGTATTTTTTATATATTCTAAATTAAGAGCAACCTTATTTTATACATCAATCGAAAGGTCTCAAAGTCGAGCGCTCGTAAATCGCAAAAAATTATAGCCATTGACTTCTTTCAGGTCATAGTGTAAGAATATTTCCACATTGTTCCCCTTTTTTGAAAATTTTCACCCCATGACTTCAAAGAGGATAATAATCAAAATTTTTTGCATTTTATGAACACAGCACTTTGAGACCTTTCGATTGATGTATAGAATTAGGTTACTATTAATTTAAAATATATAATAAAATACACTTTTCGAAAAAAGTGCAAATAAAATGCAACATTTTTTGTCAGAAAAGAAAACGACATTAATAAATTATTAAATTGTGAGTTTTGAGATATGATATGAACTAAGGATCGTATAGATTGTAACTGCGATGAAAATATTGGAACTGATACATGTTCATATATATGAGTACTTTCTACTAGGCATATAAATATTTATATGATATAATTAAATTTACGGTTTTTTAAAGTCCGGTTTTTTGCATTTAAATTGACACTTTATGAAGAATTTTTTAAGTTTATAAGAACCTTATATATATATATAACAGAGATTTACTCATTTTTAAAACACACTGGTGCTATAAATTTACTGCCAATTTTCCATGCAATAAGTTCTAATCAAGATTTCCAAAATTGGGTTTAGTTCTGAAATGCTGATACGTTTTTATTTAACCGGCAGAATCAGTAATATCTCAGTTGATTGAATTTTGATTTTCCACAAGGAAGTATCTTAAGTCCTTAATTTTTCCATGCATTAATCATCAACATGGTAAGATATTCTATATTATTTTTAGACTAAACCCCCATCCGAAACAAGAAATTTACAATAAAATATATTTGCATATTTTTTTCAATATTCTTTTTAATCGCAAGTTTTACCATTTTTTCATAAAAATGCTTATTTAACAAAATTTTTGCATATATTTTTAGAATTTTTCTGAAATTTTTTGCAAATTTCTTATCCTCAAAAAAATTTTTTTTTATTTATTTTTCACGATCAAAGCAACTAAAAGTGAAAGTTTTTTAATGTACAAAAACCTTTTTCGTCCGAACAGAAATAATTTTACCTTTGGTAATTTACAAAAATATGTATTTGTTAATACAAATAGAAATCTCTGCTAAGTTTCTAAATATTGTACTTGTTTTTTATAGTACAATAGATTCAAATCTATATATTAATGTATATATTTTTGTGCATAATTTCCAGTTAAGCAGCATATCGCACTTGTACCTCTAAAGTGAGTCAACTCAAATTTTGGAATTTTCACTTTTTGTAAGAAAACGATACCAATGGTCATATCAATCCACTGTAAAAATCTTACATCGGGGTTTCTAGTCTTTCGTAAAACAATATACAGTTGTAACCCTCTTTGTGTTATAAGAGTAGCTTCTTTAGAATTTGATGATCACTGAATAAATCGCAAAAACAACTACTGTTGCATACTTATTATTCGCAATTCTTTACAATGAAACAACTGTTTTTAAATTTTATAGTAAATATTAAAAAAAAAAAACGTTTTTTGCCTCTACTGAAAATTTGTAAATTTTGAGTTGACTCACTGTAGAGGTACAATATATAAAAAGCGCATATATTCGGTATTTAAACGCATGAAATTCTCTGCCCTACTTATATGTTTCCAAACTTATAAATGCGCATGTGTAAATCGGATCACCAATTTTTATAATCTATAAACTTACACAAAATCTTTTGTTAATTATTATCTTTAATACTAAAATTATTTATAAATTTATTTAACGGTAAAGAACAAATTTATTTAACAAGTTTCTGTTATTACCAGCTGAGCCTAGCCCTCGAAATTCGAGTGCAAATTCTATTTTTCTTTATTTTCTTATTTTTTTATTTAATAAATAATTTTGTAAGAGCCTTAAGGTATGCTGGTCAATTTTAATCAATGCACAATCCAACACTCTTTAAACAAAATTCATTAAATTTCATTATAAATATTTGTTGAACACACAGAAGATACATAAATGGGTTTGTTAATAAATAATTTTAAAGGAGCCTAAAGGCATGCTAATCAAATTTAGCCAAATCACTATTCAACACAGGGCTTATGATATTTATAATAAACACACACACAGCATGTGCTTTATGTGTGTGTAAATAGCAACTTTAAATGAGCATTACTCCAAAAACAAAAATATTCCAGGCGGTGCAAATCTGTAAATCTGGTGGAGAGGTAAAATGAAATGCTTTTCAAATGAGGTATGTTTGTTTAAAATCGGTTATTAACTACAATTTTTATATCGATCACAAGAAATCGCCTTGCCTATTAATAGTATAGATATCCTATACCACCATGTGGTCAGGGTATACTGACTTTGTGCTGTAACTACAAAAATCATCTCTCAACTCAGAATCACTTTCTGAGTCGATTAAGCGATGTCCGTCCATCCGTCTGTCCGTCCGTTTTTCTGCGTGTCCATGTAAAGCCTGTAATCAGACTACAGGTTGCAAATATGAATATATGTATTTTGATGAAATTTGGTATATAAGCTTTTATCGGCCATAGGACGAACGCTGTTGAAATTGGTGGCAATCGGTACATGTTCAAGCCTAGTTCCCATACAAATGACACCTATGAGATGAACTAATATTGGCATAAGATTTAAATTGTCACATAGATCTTGGTCAAATAGAGTTTGTGTGTGTTTATTACATCCATTACTCTCTTGCCCAAAAATAAACCCACAAAGACAATTCTAGCCCCAATATATAAAGCTGCTTCCCAATATTCACTTAAACCTTAAAAAAATAAAAATACGGCACAGTTTTTTTTCTCAAACATGATTTTGTATACTTTTGAAAAAAAATAAGTGTTTTTATCAAATGGGGTCAGGATCGGTCCATTTTTCAAACTTTTTTTATATGCAGAAAAAAAATTAATAACACTACCATTCAAATTTGGTTTATGCTTATTTTCCATATTTAATTAGTTGGACCTAAGAGATAGGGTCTCTATTTGCATGGTATAGGTTCTCGTATAGACTGCCTATGATTTTTTTACTTGTTTATTTTAAAAAGCTACATAAACAAAAATTATTTTTTGATGGCACACCAAGAATTTGAGGAATTTTTTCAGTACTTTCAATACCTCTGCCATAAAATGTTTACTTTTTCTTCAATCAATGTTTTAATAATATTTGTATGAACTTTTCGATACAATTTTTGATTTTTTTAAGTCACAAAGAAATTTTTTTTTGGAAATTTTGAAAAAAAAAAACATCTCAAAATTACATTTATTGTCAGCATTTAACAAAATTATTATTTATTTATGTGTCATACTAAAAGCAATAAAAATTTATTAAGGATACTTATGATTTCCACAATTTTGTAGATATCGAAGTTCTCCGTAGTTTGAAAATTACTAAAAAAAAATATTGTTCAAAGTTTTTAAATGTTTAAAGTTTACAATGTTATCTCGTCTGTATAATGATGAAATTTTTTCAAATCGTTTAAGAAATACAGTGGTTCAAACTTAATATTTCTGAATATAATTGTTGGTATTTATCAAGGTCCAGAAAATATACACATGAAACGCACAATGTTCTGTTCTGAAGCAGCCAACACATATTTTTATTTTCATATCTATTATGTGTGTTTCTAAATTTTGTACGGTGCCCAATACAATCATGACAGTGTTTCGTTTTAATATTTTGCTATCTACACGAACGTGTTTGTATCACGTACTTTTTGTTTCGAACACATATAAACCACACAGATTCAAGTGTAGCTTCATTTTAAATTCGTTTTCTTGCATGTGTACTGCAAAACAAACAGAACATGTTCTTTAACACGTACATTTAAAAATTAAAACATTACCCAGTCGCGATCGGAAAAAACGAAATTAAGTCATAAACAACACATAAAATTTCTCTGTTTTCTATTTTATTACTATCTTTATATTGTTTTTTTTTTATTATTATCTTTTTATTTTTATCTTTTTATAACTGCTAATGAATTATTTTAGATTTTTTTTAATAAATTTGGTTGAAACAATTGTTGTCGTTATTATAGGGGTGTTTCAGATTTTTCCGATCGCGAGTGGATAATGTTTTAATTTTTAGATGTACGCGTTGGAAAACATGTTCTGTTTTTTTTAGCAGTACAGCTGCAAGAAAACGAACTTAAAATAAAGCTACACTCGAATTTGTGTGGTTTATGAGTGTTCGAAACAAAAAATATGTGATAGAAAAATGTTCGTGTAGATAACGAAGTCTTAAAACGAAACACTGTCATGAATGTGTTGGGCACCGTACAAAATTTAGAAACACACATAATTGATATGAAAATAAAAAAGTTTATACTGTGATCTTGTAGGCTACACATCTGTGATATTTTTGTTTTGTGAAGTCCTGTTTTTCTTTTTTGATTATTATTGCAATTATTTATTTATTTATTTTCAGAGCTTGACAAAATTTAAAATATTTTTAATATATTTTTTAAATTATAAACTTTCGAATAATAACAACAAATATTTTTGACAAATGCAATAACAATACAGAAGAATTTCAATAAAAAAGCTCTTGAAAATGTTCCCAAAAAGAAACGAAACGCTGGGCAAATGATTAAATAAAAGTGGTTTTATTTGCATCACTAGTAAGGACCAGTAAGCTCGTATAAACTATAAATCATAAAAATATGTGTTTGTTGATCTGAGCTATGTTTGTTTACATATATGTAAGAGCTTTTTATTCGGTGTGTTTTTTTTCTGAACTCTGGTATTTATTGAACCATAAAAAAAAGCACAAAAGTTTAACTTAAGTCATTATAAGTACCGTCTTGCATTTAGAGATTCAAGTGGAACAGTTTCCATGACAGTTTACCCACGTAGAAAATAATGTCTACCATATTTAGAATTTTTCTTTTTTTAATTTAACAGCTTTTGTTGACATAAATGTAATACTTTGATGTCTCACTATGGAACTGTATTTAATTGAACTCATTTGATTATTGATAATAGATCAAACAATATCACCTTATACCGGTTCCGAATCGAAGTCAAAAATACATTCACAATCATCAGAAGTTTGATAGCGATTAACGTCTTAACTTCAAACTTGGCATTTTCTCGAATTTTTTTAATGATTTGTTTAATCCTGAACTTTTAAGTTTTTTTTTCCGAAACGACTGGTCCGGATCAGAATAATTAATAGTCAGGCATAATGGCTTTGAATCTTTAAAAATGTGTTATCATAATGTTTCGTCATTATTTAATGTATATACAGCCCAATCTGATTATATTGTCAATGTTATTTCTGAAACTTGGTTGAACTCTGACTTCTATGATGAATATTTATTTAATCTGAAAAATTTTTTGGTGCATCCTAACATGGTGCAAATTTGCTGTTTTGTATATTAATAAACTTATCAAATAACGATTCTGTCATCGATAAACTCTATCTTGCTGTTAAGGCATTCAACTATTTTTTCTTTTAACAGGTCGCAAAAAAGAGTTTCACAAGCAACCCTCAATATCCAATGATTTCAGATTCTAATGCTGGACACCATCAAATAATTGGGAGTAATTTTATATAAGAACCTATCATTTAAATACCATAATCTCGAAGCCCGTGAGAAGTTCAAAGAAAGGGTTAGTGATGAAATTTCTAAGACATCTCAAAAGGTTATTCACTATATTTTTCCTTTAAAATGCAATCAACTCAATTCATGTGTAAATTAAAAAAAAATACTTTAAATGGTGCGTGGTAGAGCAGAAGAAAGCATATATTTCTAAAAATTCATAACTACACTGTATTCATAATCGGACCGGTTTCTGGCATTTCAGCCTTCATCAGCGATTTATTGAACATTGTGATAATTGTTATTTAATTGAATAAATTGTTTCTATATAAAATTTTTCTACTTAGGGCGGCCATGAGGTTTGAACCTGCGTCTATGACACATACACTCGTACTTGCACGCACTTTTTGGACATGTGCTTTAACACACTCACCTAAAGTCAGGTCTACGAGCAGTGTGGCAAAGAATCAGTTTTCATACCGTACACTATTAATAGCAATATGTCTAAATAGGACGTCAAAATCTAGCAAACTATTAAAAAAATACTTTATTTGCTGCAATTTTTTGGATTTATATGAAGAAAACCTTCAATTTTCATATGAAACCTCTCGCAAGTCTCAAAAACATCGGAAAGTAATGTAAAAATTCAATTATATGTATAAAACAGTAAAAACCCACTTAGTAAGTGAAATTTTTTTTCTATCCAATATTCGGTGTTTTTATGAAAATGCCTGAACATGCAATACAGAGGGGGGAAACTTTGAATGCGTTTTACTCAAAAACTTGTTTTGACACTGTAGGTGGGTTTTCATATGCAGGGTTATATACACATATTAAAAAAAATATGAATATTTAAATAAAATTCATTGAGTTGTGAGTTTTTAAATAAAATTCATTAAATTTCATTATAAATATTTATTGAACGCACTGAAAATATATTAGTGGGTTTGTTAATAAATAATTTTATAAGAGCCTAAATGTATGCCAATCAATTTTAGCCAATCTACAATTCAACACTAATTTAATAAATTCAAACAGCATGGTATAGTTTTTTATTTGAAGCTTACGTATGTGTTTTATGTATGCGTTAGCAGCAACTTTTTATGAATTTTACTACAAAAAAATGTTCCAAATGATGCAAATCTGTAAATATGGTGGTCAGCTAAAAAGACATACCTTTCAAATGGTATATTTTTTGCTAAAATCATTCTAAAACCGTAAAATCGGTCACAAGGAATCGCCTTATAGATGTATCTGATTTTAATTTTCTAAAATACTTAATTAGTAATTCAAATTTGCTAACAGAATTTTTTATCTAATGTGCTTAGAATATTTTATGAAAATATCCCCTTGTTTAAACGTAATGTTTATAAAGTGTGGCAAAAGTTAAATCATCTTCTGATAAATTTAATTTTCTCTCTTATGAAAGAGAATTTAACTTTCTTAACAATTTTTCATATAATCAATAAATAGATGAGTATTCATGATTCTATTATTGATAATCCCAAATCATTTTGGAGTTTTATTAATTCTAAAAGTGGTACATCAGAAGAATTATATCTAATTCTTTATGCTATTCTCTAAATCTATTTGCTAATTATTTTAAGAGCAATTTTAATAACGAAAACATTCATGTTGATTTTGATATGAAAGAAATAAATTAATTTTTTGATTTTGGTTCGTTGCCATGGTAACATCAAAAATGTGTTTTAACGTTAGTTTATCCTATTAATTGGATTTTTAATCACTCTCTAAGAGTTATCTTTTTTTTACTAATAAATAGAAAAGTACCGCAATATTTTTTGATGTGTAAACTTCTATATGCTCAGGGGAATAAAAATCTATTTCACAATACAATCACAAAATCAGAGTAAGACAAAAACGGTGTGAGTAATGAGTGTATTGGTGCAATAAAATTACTGCATGTACAGTTAATTCAACAACCTTCGAGAATAACACTATTACAAATATAACAATATCGAAGTATAACAACTAATTCAACAACCAAAAAGTATAACACTATCACAAATATAACAATATACAAGTATAACAGCTAATTAAACTAGGCTAAATGCATGAAAAAAATATGTTGAAAGCATAAGTACTTCCAACTAAAAAAATCTTAAATTAAAAATAGGTTATGTAACTGTCAGGAAAGACCTGTGCGGGGAGTTTATTCCACATACTGCTAGTTCGACTGATAAACGAATTGAATTCTCATGCCCAGAACATCAAAAGCATTCGATTTGTGAATACCTTTGCCATCAATAATATTTCTTATATTTAAGTCAGGTAATAGGTATGGTTTCTAATTGCAGACCAATTTCTAAATTCACAAATATTGCCAAAGTTTTTGACCATATACTTTATGCTAAACTATTTTTCACAGTGAAACATTTCATCTGTTGTTCCCAACATTGTTTCATGACGGGTGGTTTAATTACTACAAACATAGTTGCTGATCCGTTTTGAAAATGGTGTTCAAATTGCTAAGGCTTTTGACCATTTACCGCTAAATTGCTACTATTGAAGCTTTCTAAAATTGGGTTGTATTGTGAAATGCTGAGACGTTTTTATTTAACCCTTTCATGGCCGCATTTATTGGGGAGTGGTTAAACATTTTTCAAGTTTATGTTTATGTTGTTAGTTTAGAACTAAATATGAATTGATATCAATTTCAAAGTTCTATGTATCCTGGTTTAGCCGTTAAGAAATGTTTCATACAGGCAACATTCTATTTGAAAAATTACTGACCGCCATTTAAAAGTATTTTTTAAATTTTTTTATAATTTTTTAACCCTTAAACAATATTTTTAAGCATTTAAATTTGAACTTTTAAATATCTTTATTAGTCTTTTTGTGATTATTTGTAAACTCACTTTTTGCAAACAAAAAAAATTTTACATGTGCAGTCAAATTAGATTAGCTCTCACATGATCTCTATCAGTACTTACAATAAAATGTTTGCAATTGGGCTTGCACAATATATCAAGCTACTCTGAGAGAAAAGCCGTAGGAGAAAAAAATAAAAATTACGGGACTTATAAGATAAAATATATCATTTGGCCCATAGGCAACATCGGGATTTAAAGGATTAACAAGCAGAATCCGTAATGTCTTATTTAATTGAATTTGTTCCAATTTTTTTTATTCCAGCTTCTGGTATTTCACAAGCAAGCATCTTATTACGTCCTTTGCTTTGTAATATTTTTATTAATGATATCTGTAACTCTTTTAAAAAGATATCTTTGGTAAGCGGATGATCCCAAAAATGTTAAGCCAATTTGTAAAAAATCGACATGGTTGATCTTCATAATGACTTGGGTAGAGTTGTTTAATGGTCTGAACGAAAAGGTATTCCTTTTAATGTTGATATATGTCGATTTTTGATTTTTCATAGATGGCGTCATGTTTTTTTTATCTCAATATAATATTCGAGGTCAAGTTTTATTTTCTGTGGCTGAAGTTTTGGACTTAGCTGAAGTATCTGATACCAAGTGTGGTTTTAGTGGTCACCTGAACTACATCGTTCCTAAACCTTCTTCGCTTTTAGGTTATACTCGGCGTAATATTCATAATCTGCTTGATTATAAACAAGTAAGAAAATTATAGTCAGTCTAGGCCGACAATGCGATACCCTATAACATGGGTCCAACTAATTAGACATAGAAAATAAGCATAAATGAAAAACTTCATATCTGATACTGTGTTTATATGGGGACTAGGTCGAAAAATGCACCGATCCTGAATTTAGTTGGTAAGATCACTTATTTTTTTCCTAAAACATATTGAAACCACATTTGAGAAAAATCTGTGCAACTTTTTTGTTTTTGATGGATTTAAGCGAAGATCGGTAATCAACTTAATATGGACCATGGCCTAGAATTATATTATAGGGTTTTATTTTTCAATTTCTGATAAATTGGTGTCCTAAACATAAACAACCCCAATTTGACCGAGATATATTTGTTAGTTCTGTGGTTTTCTAGAATAACCGTGTATGTCATAAAATCAAAATGTTCAGGGGAGCCAAAAAACTAACTTTTTTTTTCAACTAGTACTTATTTCGTGAATGGTAACACTTAGCTCATGTCTGATTTGACAGATAATTAGTTTTATCCTTCCGCTGAACGAATACGGTTGTGCATATGCTTGAACAACGCTGGGAAATATTGCGTCATTACTTTGAAAATCATGGTAATGTTGCAGAATGTGTGCGAAAATTGCGAACCGATTTTGGAAGAAGAGAAGCACCGTCAGCTCTGTATGTTCGTTGTCTTGTGAAAAAAGTGAAAGAAACTGGCATCCTCATCGATAAACCAAAGGGTGAAAAGCCAAAAATAGTGCGTACACCCGAGAATATTGCTGCTGTGGCAGAAAGTGTGCGTGAAGCGCCATCAACATCAATTCACCGTCGTTCTCAAGAATTGAACATTTCGGAGGCATCATTGAGACGAATTTTGCATAAAGACCTTGGTATGACGCCATACAAAATCCAATTGGTTCAGGAGTTGAAGCCAACTGACCATCCAATGCGTTTTCGCTTCGCTAAGTGGGCCTGCGATCGACTTACAGAAGATGCCGATTTTGCCAAAAAAAAAAAAATCATCTTTTCAGATGAAGCTCATTTTGATCTTGGCGGGTATGTAAACAAGCAAAATTGTCGCATTTGGGGCACAGAAAACCCGCATGCATACATTTAAAAGCCGATACACCAAAAACGAGTCACTGTTTGGTGCGGATTTTGGTCCAGAGGCATAATTGGGCCATTTTTCTTCGAAAATGAGCAAGGAGTGGCCGTTACAGTCAATGGCGATCGTTATCGGGCCATGTTGAACGAATTTTTGTTAACAAAAATTGAAGAGGAGGATATTGGCAACATTTAGTTTCAACAGGACGGCGCTACGTGCCACACAGCCGAAGCTAGACTCGATGTTTTGCGCCCTGTTTTTGAAGATCGCCTTATCAGCCGCAGAGCTGATGTCGTTTGGCCACCTCGGAGCTGCGATTTGACACCGTTGGACTATTGTTTGTGGGGTGCCCTCAAAGATTAGTGTTACGCCAACAACCCAGAGACAACTGATGCTTTAAAGGACAATATTCGTGAAGCCATGGTGAAATACAGCTGCACACAATCGATAATGTGCTTAAAAATTGGACCGATCGTGTAGGCTACTACATGGCCAGCCGAGGCAGCTATTTGAATGAAATTATTTTCCATTATTAACCGGAAGGATTGTACTTTCAAATTAAAAAAGAATTTTGAGATAATATTCAGTAGTTTTTTTTTTATAGCAATTTCAAAAAAAAAAAGTTATTTGGCGAACCCTTTATTTGAATAGAGCTTTTTATTTCATAGTCCTGTAGATATGGGCAATAAACACTTTATACAAATTTTTGAGTCAAAAATCTTCAGAGGAATAGATCCTAGAGAAGGACGAAAAAAACAATATGTAAATTACACTTAAAGTGTGTGCAGATAAAAACAACTTATGTCGACAAACGTCGTTTTCTTGGAAAAAGAAAACTACCAATGCAACCACCCATGTAGACATAAGTTGTTGTTGCTTGAAAAATGGATTTTTTTGTTCGTCAACAAAAAGTTAACGGGAGTTAGGATGAGAATATAATAACTTATCAAGAATAATAGTGACAAGAAATAACAGAAATAAACACAAAAGCTTAAGTGGTTATAAACTGAAAACTAATCCAAAATTATTTTACATTTTTTTTTCATTAATAACAAAGTGTCGTTTTCTGAGAAAATAATTTGTCAGCGATCAAACGTAGGTTGACATACGTCGTTAGTGCTGTAAATTAATTTAATAAACATTTAAGTTACATCGTTATTTAAAGAAAAAGCTCAGAAATGGTCAATATTTAAAAAAAAAATTTGAACACATGTAACGAGCGTTAAAAATTAATATAAAGGGTCCGCCAAATAACTTTTTTTTTTTTTTTTGAAAATGCTATAAAAAAAAACTACTGAATATTATCTCAAATTTCTTTTTTAATTTGAAAGTACAATCCATCCGATTAATAATGGAAGATAATTTCGCTCAAATAGCTGCCTCGGCTGGCCAAGTAGTAGCCTACATGATCGGTCCAATTTTTAAGCACATTATCGATTGTGTGCAACTGTATTTCACCAATGGCTTCACGAATATTGTTCTTTAAAGCGTCAATTGTCTCTGGCTTGTTGGCGTAACACTTATCTTTGAGGGCACCTCACAAATAATAGTCAAACGGTGTCAAATCGCAGCTCCGAGGTGACCAAATGACATCAGCTCTGCGGCTGATAATGCGAACTTCAAAAACAGGGCGCAAAACATCGAGTGTAGCTTCGGCTGTGTGGCACGTAGCGCCGTCCTGTTGAAACCAAATATTGCCAATATCCTCCTCTTCAATTTTTGTGAACAAAAATTCGTTCAACATGGCCCGATAACGATCGCCATTGACTGTAACGGCCACTCCTTGCTCATTTTCGAAGAAAAATGGCCCAATTATGCCTCTGGACCAAAATCCGCACCAAACAGTGACTCGTTTTGGGTGTAACGGCTTTTCAATGTATGCGTGCAGGTTTTCTGTGCCCCAAATGCGACAATTTTGCTTGTTTACATACCCGCCAAGATCAAAATGAGCTTCATCTGAAAAGATGATTTTTTTTGGCAAAATCGGCATCTTCTGTAAGTCGATCGCAGGCCCACTTAGCGAAGCGAAAACGCATTGAATGGTCAGTTGGCTTCAACTCCTGAACCAATTGGACTTTGTATGGCGTCATAGCAAGGTCTTTATGCAAAATTCGTCTCAATGATGCCTCCGAAATGTTCAATTCTTGAGAACGACGGTGAATTGATGTTGATGGCGCTTCACGCACACTTTCTGCCATAGCAGCAATATTCTCGGGTGTACGCACTGCTTTTGGCTTTTCACGCTTTGGTTTATCGATGAGGATGCCAGTTTCCTTCACTTTTTTCACAAGATAACGAACATACGGAGCTGACGGTGCTTCTCTTCTTCCAAAATCCGTACGCAATTTTCGCATACATTCTGCAAAATTACCATGATTTTTAAAGTAATGTCGCAATATTTCCCAGCATTGTTCAAGCGTATACACAACCATATTCGTTCAGCGGAAGGATAAAACTAATTATCTCTCAAATCAGACATGAGCTAAGTGTTACCATTCACGAAATAAGCACTAGTTGAAAAAAAAAACGTTAGATGGCGGACCCTTTATTTGGCATCGTTAACTCAAAACTGACAAAAATTGACATACGCGGTTATTCCAGAAAACCACAGAGTTTGGATATTATGGCAATTTAAGTCGATCTAGTGGGGGCCATTTGTATAGGAACTAGGTTTGAACAAAAACCGGTTTTTAACAATTTCCATATCGTTCATCCTATGGCCGATAGAAGCTTATGAACTAAATTTCACCAAATTTTTTTCATACTTGAGACCTGTGGATACACGACGGACGGACAGGTGGACGGATATCGCTCAGAAAATGATTCGGTATAATAAAATACTAATAACAGGGTTAGGGCAAATAATTTTGGTATTTACAAACATCAGCACATAGTCATTATACCCTGACCGCATAGTGGTGTACGGTATAAAAAAGTAATATTTTCGAGATTGAATTATGCTTCATAAATCGTGTGGAAAAAATTCAAATCAAATTTTTAACACTTTAACTTTTTTTACGTTTCTATCTGTCTCAACTTTTCTCACAGATGCAGTTAGATTTCTATGAAATCTCTTGAATCTCGTAAGAAAATATTCTCATAAACATTTTTGTGTGGCTTCATTTGTATCTTAATTGAGTGACCTGATATTCTAAATCTATTTAAAATTTTGGTTCCTCAAATTTCATTTATTAGAAACAATTATTTCCATATTGACTTTCATAGAACTGAATATGGCCGTAATGAACCTCTAACAAAATCTATGATATTATTTTATAGTCTTTGGACTGAATTAAATTTAAGTATTTCTAGCAATGAGTTTGAAACTTGTTTAAATAAATTGTTGTAACTTTACCAATAAGCTGCTAGTCTGTAAGGATCACATAGCTTTGATAGATAAAATTTGGTACATAAGCTTTGAACGGCTCAAAGGCAACCGTTATTTTAAATGAGTGCATATTCCAACACAATACAAATGACCATATAAATTCGACTGAAACTCTAAGCTCAAATTCAAAGTCATCTGTCCAAAAATAAACTAAGTTGGACTATTAATTTTCAAGATCCCCATATAAATCTGTCTACTCATATTAACTTAAAATTTTTTTAAAATAAATGGAAACAAAACTCAATAAAGTTTAGTAAAGTTTCAACAGCAATTTAAAAATTTAATTTTCCATCAAAGAACGAAATCAATATGTGCAAGCAAAAACATAATCTTAGTAAATTCTGTAAAAAAAAAAATCACATTTATGTTTCTTTCTAAGCTACTGCCCTTTTAACATAAATAAAACAACACAATGTCCTCATTAAAAATATATATGTATATATTAATCACACATATGGCTCCTATGTACAGTTCTGGGTTAAGGTAAGAAAGAAAAACAAACGATGTTAAATTTATTTAAAACAAGTTTAAAAGTTAAAAACAATTATAAAATTCTATTTAATTTCTTCTGAAAACTCAACACGTGATTTAGTAACTTTAAAGTGTTTGGAAAATTCTGCGTATTTCTAAGTATTATTAGTTATTTATATACTCGTATTAAAGCATTATTTCAGGGTCTTAAATAATATATATGTCTGTATGTATTCAAATATTTTTGTGATTTTTTTTTTCCTTTTATTATAATCTCTAAACGGTTGTGTTACACATACAAACACATTTACTTATTAACACTTTATACAAATGCCAATTATATTTATATTTTTTTTTTCTTATAAAATATATGCATATGCATTGTATTTTTAAATAATTTTTCTATTTAAATTTTTTCTCTAAACACTCATGTAATCATCACTAACAAACCTTTTTTTTAAGAAAGTATTGTTTTTCAATGTTATAAGGATTTCTTCAAGTTTATCTTGGAATCTTTTTTAATTTTTTCTTAAGTTTTTTTTTGTTAACTGAATTTGCTTTGTTATTCAATATTTTGTCTTCTTTTTTTTTAGATAAATGCTTTTAAGTTGTAATAATATGTTTTTTCATATATATTTTTTGTTGAACTTTAGCACTACCACAGCCTTTTAACTACTTTTCAACCTGCTTGCGGAACCGCCCTAAACAGTCGGAATAAAACTGAAAATGAAAATTGATGAATATTTACCGCACACACAATGAAATGCCGAAGCTTTATTTTTCGCGCACACACATTCACTTATACACACAACGAACATGAAAATTCACCACAACTATACGAAGGATACGCTGTGAAAAGCATTTGTAAATCACAGTTCCTGAGTCGAGTAAAGAAGAAAGGACAAAACCAGTATTTTTGTTGTTTTCATTTGAAACGAAAAAAAAGAAACACTCGTTTTTGTCGTTGTTTACAGTTAGTTGTACACGAAAGCTTATAAAAATGGTAGAAAATTGTTGATTTTTTTCTTTTTCTGCTAAAAAAAAAAGTGGTGAATTTTAGTTTTTTTTTTTCTTCTTTTCGTTTTAATGACTGTCACTTACATATTATTCACAATTTATTTAAGAAAAATTTCCATTTCGTGAAAATTATTATTTTCCTTAAATCAGATTAAATTAATTTTTTAGCTGTTTAGTTATTCACCTTTTATAAAAATTTCTTCATTTCATATTTATCTTAACACTTTAATATTGATTTCATTTTTTAAATTTTAATTTTGTCAATTAATATTTTTTTTTTTTTTTCTAAATATTATTTAATTTCTTTTCGATACACAATTAAAATTCCGTTAATACACACGTTGTTGTCTGTCGTTGTTACTACAATGAATGGGAGGTGCATGTCCTGTATTCTTGGACTCCACGAGTATGACATTTAATTTGAAGTTTTACTTTATCTGGCTAATAATGAACTCCTTAGTGTGTTGTGTATATTAACCGTTATTTTCATTGAAATTTAGTGTGGCCATATTTCCCGTAAACCAACAACATAGTTGTATTTTGGCAAACACAACGACAGGATTGTATTTTTAAAGAGACTAGCCGATTTATGGATATAACTCAGTCCAAGTAAATTCTTGAAAAAATTAATTTAATTTGTTAATTTATAAACCGAACTATGAAGTAAAGCGGACACCATTCATTAAATGAATTATTTTTTATAATGATTATTTTTATAAAACATTTACTATGGGTGTCCAGTATTACCCGTTTTGATATATAAGTATAGAACTGAAGTACTAAATTTTACGAAGTCACATTATTTAGTAATTATTGTGTAGCTTTCAGTGAATATGTGAACATTTTTTTTTTATATAAGTTTTTATTTGCAATCTGTTTAACAATAATAAACAAATGGGTTAAAGATAAATAATAACATTAGTTTCAACCTCCACTGAGATTAAAACATATCTACAATCGTATACAATTACATACTCATATAACTTACATAAGACTTAGGTCTATTTTATTTTCTATATAGTATTCACATTAACTTTACATATTTACAACTATTTTTTCCTAAAAGGAAGATCTAGCACATGGTACCTTTTCAGTCTATTTACCTCTTCACTATCATCCAGTAAACTAATTGCAAGTAAATTTGAGTGATTATTTAATCTTTCAAGATATATTGAGCTAAAACTACAGATTTCTTCTTTAACTTTTGGTATTGAAAGGTCTTTATGTATGTTATAAACCAGGGTGCGTTTAACATCATCCTTAAAGTTTTGGATTGATAACGTTGGAGAATTTCAATGTTCGAATTGCTTGAAGTACCCCACAGTTGGATTCCATATGTCCATACAGGTTTCAAAATAGTTTTATATGGCAATACCTTGTTTTCAAGGCTTAACTCCTTGTTTTGGCCCAGCAACCAATACGTACGTTTAGTTTTTATGTCTAAATGATTTCTTTTTGCCTTTATATGGTTCTTCCATGTCAATCTTCTATCTAAATTCATCCCAAGGTATTTTACACAGTCTGATTTAGGGAATTCCTCACCATTTAAATACGTTGAAGGACAATCACCCTTTCTTAGAGTAAATGTGATATGCGTAGACTTTTCAGTATTAACACAAATGTTCCATTTCTTCAACCAGATACTAATTTTATTGAGTTGTTTTTGTAACATTTTTGAGGCTTCCTCTTTAGAGTCATTACTTGCCATTAACGCTGTATCATCAGCATATGCTGCAACCGTAACATCTCCAGTAACCGGCAAATCCGAGGTGAAAATAGTATAGAGCACAGGGCCCAGCACGCTGCCCTGTGCTATTCCTGCCTTTATTTCACAGATATTTGATATTTCGCTATTTATTTTCACATAAAAACATCGATTTTGTAAATACGATTTAAGGACAAAATTGTACGGTGCAGGAAGATGTTGTTTAAGTTTAAAGAGTAGACTTGGATGCCAAACTCTGTCGAAAGCTTGCTTAACGACCAAGAATACCGGGAACAATACTGTTTATTTTCTAGCGCATTTCTTACTACTTGTGCTACTCTATGGCACTGTTCTTATGTAAAGCTTATATCGAAATCCAAATTGATGATCAGGTATAATATTTTGTTTTTCTAATATTGGCAGCATTCTACATAGAAAGAACCTTTCAAATATTTTTGAAAAAGTGGACAGAAGACTTATAGGCCTATAAGATTTGATATCATTTTCCGGCTTCCCAGTTTTTGGAACCATCATTATTTCTGCACATTTCCATTGTTCCGGAAAGTGTTGAAGTCTCAGAATTGAGTTAAATATTAAAGTTAATAAAATAAAGGCTTTTTTGGGCAACGCTTTAATATCTTTGGCACATATTTTATCATACCCGGGTGATTTTTTGTTATTTAATTTATTTATTTCTTGTTCTACTTCAGATGGAGATATATGCTTAATGGGTAAATCCATTTGGCATGGACTATCAAGAAATTAGGAGATTATTCTTTCATCTTCAGGATTGTTAAGTGAAAAAGGTTTGGTGAAAAAGGTTTTTTGTTGGTCTTTTCAAATATTTTGTAGCACGTCACAGATTGTACTCGTCAAATTTTGAAGATTTAAAGTTTCTTAAGTAATAGTTGAGCTGTTCACTTTTAATATCAGCTAATCGTTGCTTTAGCTCATTTGTAGCTCGATTCAAATTGGTTTTGTTGGTTGGGGTTCTATAATTTTTCCATATTAAATCGTCTTTTAGTTCTTATTAGGTCTCTTATTTCAGCAGATACTATTACCTTGTTTCGAGAATTTAATTCTGGTGCAATTGGTGTTGAGAGAAACGCTGCTTCACTAATTATGTTTGTGAAGTTTTCAACGAGAGAATCCAGCTCCAGCCCATATTTAATTTGAACATTAAGATTAATATTTTGTTCAAGCCAACATTTAAAGGAGCTTATATCAGTTCTAGAGGAGATTACTTTATAAGTTTTATTTTCAGAAATACAATTTGTGTTATAATTGACTATAAGTGGCAAATGGTCCGAACTTAACTCATCACAATCTAAAATATCTAAAAGGTGGCTAGGAATGCTCGAATAAACTATAAAATCAAATAATTCTGGAATTTTTCTGGGGTCGCTTGGCCAATAAATAGGTCTTCCTGTTGAAAGCACTGATAAATTATTTTTAATAACACTTTTATAAAGATCTTTGCCTTTGGGATTTGTAATTCTTGAGCCCCACCATGGATGTTTTGCATTAAAGTCTCCTCCGACTATGAATTTAGTCCCTAGATTTTTGAAAAAGAAATCGTAGTCATCGCATTCCATACTATGCCTTGGAGGAAAGTAGACAGAATAAATGGATATATCACTATTGTCACATTTAATTTGAATAGCAGTAGCTTGAAGATGGGGGTTTTCTGTAATTATCAAGAAGAGTGTACTTATTGGAATATTTTACCAAAATTGCAGAACCTCCATGAGCTCTATTACTTGGATGGTTGCATGAAATAACGTCATATGTCATATGTCATATGTGAACATGAAAAAAATTGTTCCTTTAAAATGTCTCAATCCAATCAATATCAAAATAGAGCTAGATTACATTCTGGATGAGTCTACTCGACACTTACAAGAGTAAAATATTAATTTACAGACTTTAAACAAAAAATGTTCAACCAATTGAGGTGGCCAAGCTAGAAATTGCGAAGAAAATACAGAAACAGGCGCCGACTGAAAACGGGCGAGCTTTCGGACCTAATAGGCACTTTAGAAAGTAATATGTGGGCATTAAATATTGGCCCAAATTTGATAAGGATCTATCACTCAAAAACCATGTTCTCCAACCCATTGAAAAAGCTTTAAAAGGCGAAAGAGCTATTTTCCCCCTACTTAGTAGATAAAACAAGATTTTATTACACAAAATGTATATATATATATTTTTTTTTGAATTTCAAGACGTGCGGATTAGATTATTGTGAAACTGGATCTAAAACTTTAGTGCGCAAAATTTGAGCCAAATCCGACAATGCTTTCTGGACGGGCATTGAGTTCAAAGTTCAAATATGAATTTATATGTAAAAATTATCGAAAAAAAATCATTTTTCACAAAACTTTTGATATTAGTAATTGCGCTTTAATTAAACTAATTAATAAACCATACTACAGACTAAATTATCTTTCTAATAAAATAACAAAATCTATTATCAGTTGAAAAACAGCCAAGTTATATCAAGTTCCCCAGGCAATAAATGCGCCGCACACCACTTGATTAAGAAAATCGAGCTCACATTTTTAAAGACATTGAAATTATTTACAATAACAATATTTTTGCATTCTCTTGATTTCAAAATTAACTTATATAAAGTATTTTGCGTCTCGCCTATTGTTATGACGTTCTAAATTAATGTCAAAACGATATGTATTTTTTAGCTCTATTTCAAAATCTCCAATTTTACTTTTTCAAAAATTGTGTTCAAGAAATTTTCAGAAATCAACGATTGAACTCGAAGGTCTCACTAGAAAAATATACGTGATTAAAAATGACAAATATTTTAGATATCCTGTTCTTAATTTAGTGAGGACAGCGGTTTTATTTCAGTGTATTTGAAGAAAAATATGATTTTTCATATTTTTCAACTTTTAGGCTACATCTTTTTGGTGTTTTCATATTTCAAATATATTTTATCAAAATATTATACTACCTGATATAAGTTCTTAATCTTGTAAATTAAGGTTAAATTGAAAAAATACAAACTGTCCCTCTTTAACACGTTCGCCACTCAGCGTCACATATATGTGACGTGGAAGTTTTCATAAAAACTCATGTCACATATATGTGTCGCATAATTATAACATTGTATTAAGCTTTTATTTCACGAAAGTTTGTAGGAAGCATTTTTCTTGTATGGTTTGGTCTCTGGCAAGGTGTCAGATGTATATGAGTGCTGTAGTTTGTGGATGTGCTAAGCAGTTATATTAAAATTTCGTTTTTTTTCAGATATTCCCCAAAATTTTGTTATTTGCTAATTTATATGAAAACTAACTTTAAATGCGCTTTTAATAGTTCATTCATGTCACAATAGCAATAGAAGAAGATACTATTTTGTAAAAGTGTCCTAGAAAAAACTTGTTTCTGTAGAGGAAATTGTTGAGACTATTCTGAATTCCTGTGAAAGTTATATAAATTTTGAAGACTCTGGAAGCAGCTTTGCCCCAGATTCAGTTACCACGCAATGCAAAACCAATAGATTATTTTATGCAGATTTTTATTGACAAGTTAGTGAAGAAAATTATTTTGTGAACAAATGCACGCGCTAATTATATGTCTAAAAATAAGAAACTAAGCGCAAAGTCTAATCTTCTTAGATGAAATTATGTGAAAGTTGAGGAAATAAAAAAGGTAATTGCTTTGCCTATTACAATGCCCTTAATAAAAAGCCGGAAATTATACTGTTTTGGAGCAAAGATCCGCTTTATTTTCAAAGTATTTTTGGTACAACTATGAGTCGCATAAAGTTTGAAAACATACTTCGTTGTATGGGTTTCTATTTCCCTGAACAATGTGATAAATCTGACCGTCTACACAAAATTAAAAATGTCGTAAAACATATTCTTCAAAATATAAACAAAATCTACAGTCCCCCGCAAAATTTGTCTTTGAATGAAGCTCATCTTTTTTGGAGAGGACTTTTATTTCGGACTTTTATTTCGGCAGTTTATTCCGAACAAGAGACATAAATACGGATTTAAGTTTTACGAACTATGTAATCCAGATGGATTTTTAATAAATATTATGGCTGTTTACACTGGAAAAGCTACCGTTTACAATGAAAAAGGACATTCATTTGGACTGGTAGCTAAATTAATGCTGAATTAATTAATTAATGCTGAAAAGGGACACACACTTTATATTGACAACTATTACAATAGCGTAAATCAGGCAGAATATTTGGAACCTTAGGAGCAAATAGAAAACGTAATCCCACTTATGTTATAAAAAGTAAGCACACCAGAGGAACAACAGCATGGAGGCGTAACGCAAAAGGCGTTATTGTTTTAAAATGGACAGACAAACGGGACGTACTTATGATTTCTACAAAGCATAATTCTGACATGGTTAACACAACATCAAAGAGAGGAGAAAGTACACTCAAACCGAAAATGGTTGTTGACTATAATACATGTCAGGTATCGATCGATCAGATCAAATCGTGTCATATTATGCCTGCTCCAGTCGATCAATTCGCTAGTATATGAAATTTTTTTTGCACCTGATAGACATATCACTTTGTAATGCCTGCTGGATTTATAACAAAATAAATGTTGATAATCCCATAACACTATTGCCATTTGGAGAAAGGAATATAAAAGCATATTTGGCCGAGACTCCAACACAAAGATCATCGCATGAAGTAACAGCCAGTACATCTACTGGTGGTCATTTTCCAGATGTAAGACTTCAAGAAAACGACCGCAACCGAGTGTATATATGTGCAGCCTGCAGACACAAAGAGGGTGATGTAATCGGATTATGCCCATATCCATGTTTCAAAATTTAGCACAACCAATAAAGTGTATACATATGTAATAAATAATAGAATTTTAGAATATATAATAATAAAATTTTTTAAATTTCTGTTTAATTGATATAAATCAAACCATTTTGTGACTCACATATGTGACACCAAGTCTTCACAAAACTCATGTCACTTACATGTGACTTTTATGTATATCACATATACGTAACACGCAGTTTCTCTTAATAAAATTGTTTAGAAAACTCGTGTCACATATATGTGACACATTTTTTTTTTGGTGAGTTTTTATTGAAAGCGCGAAAAATTGGTGAGTGGCGAACGTGTTAAGGTCAAAAGTCAAATTTAAGGAGATTTACGTATTTTTAAAACAAAATATCGAAACAATATATATTTGCGGAAAGATTTCGATAAAACTTGTTGATAATATTTCAATAATTCTAGAAAAATAATATTCTGGACTTATTTTCTGAAATTAATCAATGGGTTACTCTTGATGTCAAATTGACTCCTTTTTGAAAATCAATAAATATTTTCTTCATCTGGATTTTTTTAAATAAAACAAATTTAATGTATTCATAAAATTCCTCAAATTTATTCGTTATTTTATGAAAATAAGTAGATTCATTAGTTTTTATATATTCATAAAGTGCATCAATAATTATTTAAAAGAGAGCGTGTAAAACCAATTTATTAATAAGATCTGAAAGTATTTGTCGATCGATTCGCTACAACAAGAAATAGTCGTGCAAATCATGTATGATAACAAAATTAATATTATATTTGACAGTTATATCAGAGAACAGTTTGAAATCAAAGTTTAATATTGCTGTCAATTGCAGATAGCACTTTTTGAATATAAGCCCTCGATATACCTTTATAAGTATGAATATAATAATTCTGAAAAAAAAAATTAAAACTAGGACACATTTTGGGACATATGTATATACACATATGTTTATACTGTACTAAATATAAAAACTAACTAATCTACATATTTTCATAAAATAACGAATAAATTTGAGGAATTTGATGAATACATTAAATTTGTTTTTTTCAAAAAAATCATGAAAAAATATTTATAGATTTTCATAAAGAGTCAATTTGACATCAAGAGTACCCCACGGGTTATATTTTATTTTTTAGAATTATTAAAATATTATCAACAAGTTTTATCGAAATATTATTTCGATATTTTGTTTTAAAAAAAATGTAAATCTCCTTAAATTTGACTTTTGATCTTAAAGAGGGACAGTTTATAGTATTTCATTTCAACCTTAATTTACAAGATTGAGACAGGATATTTGAAAAGGACAAAGGACAAAGGATATTTGTAATATAAAAGCACCAAAAATGTGTTGCCTAAAAGTTGAAAAAGTATGAAAAATCAAATTTTTCTTCAAATGCGCTGATATTACAACGCTGCCCTTGCCAAATTAAGATCAGGATACCTAAAATATTTTGAATTTTTAATCACACATATTATGCTAATAAGACTTTTGAGTCCAATCGTTAATATCGGAAAATTTCTTGAACAAAGTTTTTGAAAAAGTAAAATTGAGATTTTGAAATAGAGCTAAAAAATGCGTACCATTTTGGCATTAACATAGAACGGCATAACAACAGACGAGATGCAAAATACTTTACATAAGCTCATTTTGGAATCAAAAGAATGCAAAAATGTTGTTGTTGTAAATTATTTCAGTGTTTTTAAAAAATGTGAACTCGATTTTCTTAATCAAGTGTTCTGCGGCGCATTTATTGCCTGGGGAACTTGATATAACTTGGCTGTTTTCAACCGATAATAGATTTGGTTGTTTTATTAGAAAGATAATTTATTCTAGATTATGGTTTATTAATTAATTTAATTGAAACGCAATTATTAATATCAAAATATTTGCGAAAAATAATTTTTTTTTGATAATTTTTACATATAAATGCATATTTGAACTTTTGAACTCAATTCGCGTCCAGAAAGCATTGTCAGATTTGGCTGAAATTTTGCGCACTAAAGTTTTAGATCCAGTGCCAAAATAATACGACCCATACACCTCAAAATTCGACCAAATTTTTTTTCATACAAACGATGTCACCCTAGTGTTTATATGGGGGAAATATGACTTTTTCCAGATTTTACGAAAATTTCGTTCTGTAGTTAATTTTTTCGACAAGTTGTTATATAAATCGATATAAATACTAAATTATCTTTCCAGAAAGGTATATAACTTCAAAATCGAATAAAAACTAGCCAAAAATAACAATTGCCCCTGACCACTTTTATGCCAAAAAACTCCAGGTCATGAAATGTGATGAACACTTTTTCTACTTTAACAAATTGATTAAAACAATAATTTATTTTGGTCTCTATACCTATGTATAAGTACTCAGATATGAAGTATTATTTTATTACCATGTTGCGAAATGATATCAAAGATGGAAAAATTTTTTGATACAATTTTTAAAACTCTTTTTTAAGTTTTAAAAAATTTTCTTTAACAAAATTTCAAAAAATGGATCTGGCACTTTAAAGTTTTGTTAAATATATGTTAGAGCTTAACTGCGTGAATCTTCAAGTAAATTCCTCTGCCAGATTTTTTTTTACAAAGAATTTTTTTTGCGGATTTGGAGAAAAATAAGTTTTTGTGAAATATTCAGTAATATTCATATATTTAACAAAACCTTAAAGTGCCAGCCATTTTTTGAAATTTTGTTTAAGAAAATTTTTTAAAACTTAAAAAAAATGTTTTCAAAATTTTATCAAAAAAATCCATATTTGGTCTCATTTTGCAATAGGTTAACACCGTGGTAAAAAAAAAAAAAGAAAACTCCATATCTGAGTACTTATAGGTATAGATACCAAAACAAAATTACGGCTTTAATCAATTTGTTAAAATTGAAAAAATGTTCATCACATTTCATGACCTAGAGTTTTTGGCACAAAAGTGGTCTGGGGCATTTTTTATTTATTGGCGAGTTTTTATTCAATTTTGAAGTTATATAGCTTTTTGAAAAGATAATTTAGTATTGATATCGATTCTTATAACAACTTGTCGAAAAAATTAAACTATAGAACGAAATTTTCATAAAATCCGAAAAAAGTCATATTTTCCCCATATTAACACACTTGAAATTTTCAGCCTAAATTTTTTTTGATAGACCCAAAAATTTGTATTTCTCAGTTTTTTTTTTTGCTATTGGCATATTTCTAGGGGGTGAGACCGGGAGTTTGAACACTTTTTTTTATTAAGGGCCACCCTAACCTAATATGAAATTTTTTTGAGTAATTTCATTAAAATCAAAAAAGTGTTCTACCCACGGATCGTCACGGGTGCAAAAGTATATATAGGGTTAAGGAGGACACTTTCACCTTTATCCAAGGTGGTTTACATTTCCTGTTCCCCTTTGTTTCCTATAAGTTCTATTCTACTAAATTTTAAATTTGACAAAAATATAGTAGTCTAATAAATATTTCATAACGCCCCTAATATTAAACGGTACAACAACTAAAGCCTACAAACGTACCAACCTTGTCAAAAGGACCGCAGGTTATTATCGATGATAACTTGCGAGTAGTAGAACCGTTTATTATTGATAAAAAAAACAAAAAAAATCACCTCTTTCTGAGATTAGCAATAGTTTACCCTAATTGTTTGGCTACCTTAATCTGGATATATTGCTCGTCGCTACAAAATGACTTTACAATTTTAAAAATCGGTGACAAAATACTTTTGAATTTTGGCCAATGAAATCAAAATTTCAGCTACAGTGCGACTGTCAGGTGTGGTCGAAGAGACGTGCGAAAACATATCTTAAAAAGTTTTAGGTTATGCAGGATAAAAACTTAAAAGTAATTTTTAGTGTTTCTATTAGATATCCTACTAATCTACTATACAGCAATTTTAAACAAGAAATGTTAAAAGCAGTTTTAGAAAAAGAAGCAGACAGATAAAATCCAGAAGCAGGTCTTTCGATCTAATAATGAATTTGCAAAATTAATTAACTTTTTTCCTCAACTTCTGAAAAGAATTTAAAAGAAAAGGTTATTGGCAAAAGTTCTTAAACATTACAAAAGATTTTTTAAAAATACTTCAGTTTTGCTTAGTCGATAACAACTATTTTACTTACGCCAAAAAAAAATTTTTCCATCAAACATATGGTATGCCAATGGGTAACCCTTTATCCCCTACTATTGCAGATATAATACAAGACAATCTCTTGGACGAAGTTATATTTGAATTAAAAACAAAAAATTTAAAAATTAAGTTCATACCTATCTTTAAATTTATTAAATAATAATAACCTGACAATGTAAGTTTGGATTAATCGTAAGTTAAACTATTGAGACTAATATCACATTATGTTGATATATTGTTTTATTTTAATTTTATGTCGCCAGAAATTAATAAAAAAAAATATTTTTATACACTCCTGATGAAGTTGAAAAACCGTCAACGAAACGTAGAGTGGAGATGAAATAAATTTTGTTTTAATTTATTTTATTTAAAACTTATAACATTTCTCCAATATTTTTCTTTAAAATGCAATAAACTCAATTCATGCGTAAATTACAAAATGACTTTGTTTACTGCAATACTTTAAGTAATGTCTCAAAAATTGTAGTTCTGAAATGTATTTACTAGTAGCGGGTATATCTACGTTGTTAACGTAATTATTATATTAATTATATAAACTATAATGATATTTAAATAAACAATAAGAAATATAGTGTGAGTGACAATATAATAGAAACTGTTATCAAAAAATATTTTTGATGACTTGGACGGTAAATTCCAAAAAATTTGATCATGAAATTAAAATCTTTTTTATTAATTTAAACATTTGTATGTTTTGTTTATTTAACAAAGAAGAACTATTAACACGACTTCAGAAAAAAAAAATGGTGAATTAATTTTTATACTGATGACTTAACAATGGAAACCTTTAAACTATAAAATAACACTGTGATATAAATGATGGTCATGTTCTTGGGAGTGGATGATTCTAATACCAAACGATTTTATCACGTTTTTATAGTAAAACCCTCAAAACCATTGGTCCTGTGTGGGTATCGGCAAATTTTTGACCGTTCACATATTTCAATTTTTCGCCAACACTAGTTGCCAACAGTATTCTAATTCCAGTTCATGCGTTCTTTAGCACGATTAATGCTAACCAGACGATTTTTCTTTGATATCAGGGTTTCCTCATAGGACGATAACAACCAAGATCAGACTCAATTTTTTGTCGAGAAACACCTGGAGCACATAGTTTTACTTTCAGATTGTTACTGACCTCTTTAAGTAGCACATTTCGACATTTTTAAACTCTGTGGCTATTAAATTATCCTTCCTTTGACTCGTTTTTTGGGGCCTGCGCCATAAAATGAAATTACGAGTTTATTCATAGAATATTTCTCACAAATATTCTTTCACTCACGACCAGCACTAAAATCATTTTCTATTCTGAAAGAAAGAAAACGTCAGAATCTTTAAATATTTAAATAAGTTTAAGATTTTTAACATTTCTCCTACACCTTTTTATATACTATACCACCATGTGTGGTTTGGGTATAATAATTTTGTGTTGCTGTGTGTAACTACCAAAAAAATTTGACCTAGACCCACTTTTTACTATACCGATCAACTCAGAAACACTTTTTGAGTCGATTTAGCGATGTCCGTCCGTCCGTCCGTCCGTCCGTCTGTGTGTCCATGTAAACCTTGAAATCAAACTACAGGTCGCAAATATGAATATATGTTATTGAGTTTTGCTATATAAGCTTCTATCAGCTATTGAAATCGGTGAAATTCGGTCCATGTTCAGACCTAGTCCCCATACAAATGACCCCTATGAAATCGACATAAATTGCCATAAGATTCAAATTGGGCTTGTATGTGTTTATTATTTCCATTAATCAGTAGTCCAAAAATAATCCCTATAGGACAATTCTTAAAGTGCGTTCAGACTACGCAAATATTTGACCAAATAAACGTAACCCCTAATTTTATGAAAGTTTTATTCAATCTTACATGATATATAAAAGATAAAATTAAGTTATGTTTTATTATAAAGGGTCCGCCATCTAACGTTTTTTTTTTTCAACTAGTGCTTATTTCGTGAATGGTAACACTTAACTCATGTCTGATTTGACAGATAATTAGTTTTATCCTTCCTCTGAACGAATATGGTTGTGCATACGCTTGAACAACGCTGGGAAAAATTGCGACATTACTTTGAAAATCATGGTAATGTTGCAGAATGTGTGCGAAAATTGCGTACGGATTTTGGAAGAAGAGAAGCACCGTCAGCTCCGTATATTCGTTATCTTGTGAAAAAAGTGAAAGAAACTGGCATCCTCATCGATAAACCAAAGCGCGAAAAGCCGAAAACAGTGCGTACACCCGAGAATATTGCTGCTGTGGCAGAAAGTGTGCGTGAAGCGCCATCAACATCAATTCACCGTCGTTCTCAAGAATTGAACATTTCGGAGGCATCATTGAGACGAATTTTCATAAAGACCTTGGTATGACGCCATACAAAGTCCAATTGTTTCAGGAGTTGAAGCCAACTGACCATCCAATGCGTTTTCGCTTCGCTAAGTGGGCCTGAGATCGACTTACAGAAGATGCCGATTTTGCCAAAAAAAATCATCTTTTCAGATGAAGCTCATTTTGATCTTGGCGGGTATGTAAACAAGCAAAATTGTCGCATTTGGGGCACAGAAAACCCACACGCATACATTGAAAAGCCGATACACCCAAAACGAGTCACTGTTTGGTGCGGATTTTGGTCCAGAGGCATAATTGGGCCATTTTTCTTCGAAAATGAGCAAGGAGTGGCCGCTACAGCCAACGGCGATCGCGGGCCATGTTGAACGAATTTTTGTTCACAAAAATTGAAGAGGAGGATATTGGCAACGTTTGTTTTCAACAGGACGGCGCACAGTGGCTGAAAATCATTTTTCATTGGCCAAAATTCTGTAACTTTTGAACCGATCAAAATATTTTAGTACTGTTTTTTTTAATAGATAGATAGATAGTTGATCTTGACTCAGTGTGAATTTCATTTAAATTTATTGAGTACTTTTTAAGGAATTCTAGGTCAAAGTTTAACTTTTGATTTTTTTTAACTTTTAGCGTGATATATGTTTTTTTTTATTTATTTTTATTTATTAGAAAGTGTCATATTTGGA
This sequence comes from Cordilura impudica, assembly GCA_963682025.1. Classification (NCBI taxonomy): domain Eukaryota; kingdom Metazoa; phylum Arthropoda; class Insecta; order Diptera; family Scathophagidae; genus Cordilura; species Cordilura impudica. The sequence continues at coordinate 71,872,694 of OY821519.1, read as the reverse complement.
GTTAAATAATTATTATAAACATTTTTTGTAATAATGAAATTTTTTTAATGCTTACACTCAAAAAAATTTTTACACTCAAAAAAATTTTTACACGCAACAAAATAGTAAAATTCACTAGAAATTTAACTAGTATTACTAAAAAACTAAAAATGTTTGCTATCAAATTTGCAATTTGCTGACACTCAAGGAATATTATTATTACTACAGAAAAATTTATTAGTGTTTGCTGCCTAATTTGTTACACTAGCTAAATAAATCTGCTAAACATTAGCGCAATGATTCTAATTTTTTTTTTAATTTTGATATGAAAATATGGGTTCTTATTTTTTGAATCTTTCTTATCTATTAAAACATTGCATTCATATGTGGGAAACCTTTTAAGAATAAAAACTGCAATAGATTTAAATAGCATTTGTAACAATGGTAGGTTCTGTTTATTATTATTTTTTACTAATACTATGTTTTTCGTACTTAAATAACAATGAAAGGCAATTATAATTATTATTCATTAGACTCAAATATTGATTGCAAATATTCCATATTTTGTTCTGTGCTATTTCTGTTCTTTAGTAGTTTTTTGGCTTCTTCATCTAAATCCCGATGTTCCACTTTCCATTGATTTCGAATACTGACGTTGCCAATAATATATTAAATAGATCTTCATTTGTGGAATTTCGTGACATTTTTCTAGTATTGTGCTGTCTATAAAATCTGTAATCCTTGTTCCTTTTTTCCTGAGCCTCCTCTGATAGATCTCCAAGTGGCACCAAATGATATTTAATGACATCTTCTCCATGATAAAGGATTTTGTGGACTGTTGCAGACATATTTCTCCATGGGTAGTTGGTTGTATATATTTTTGCAGTTTCCTTAGCATAATCTCCAAATTTTCTAGAGTCAATTTCTTCATTGCACGCAAGTACTTCTAGGATTATTTTAAATCTGAAAATAAGGTTTAAATCCACTCCTGTTATTTCAGATGCTGTTTCTGGATCTGAAAATAATCTTCTTGCGGTATTGCCATCATTTGTATTGCCTGACCCTTGTTTTGGCTGATCTATAATCAATCCAAATTTGCGATATTCATCTTGAACATGTTTCTTTTTTGAACTTCTTAACTCTTTGTTGGTTTCGTTGTTTCTTATTGATCCTGAAGGCCCGAAATCCAAATCATAACTGATTTTTAGTATGTGTTCCATAAGTCGTATTCTTGCATGTAGTGGTGATAATCCAAATTCGAAGGCATCGGTATTATCGAATGATTTTGTCGGGACTTGGTTTAATTGGCTTGATGTTGCTTGGCATATAATGCAGCTGGATGCAGCCTTCGTGTTAGTCAAAACCTGACCTACTTTTCCATCTATCATTGTCAGCACTAATTGGTAGCTTACTTCAATTTGCTGCCCATCTAACTGTAATTGTAATGGCTGTAGTGTTGCTATTTGGGCCTTGATATCACTAACTTCTTTGTTAATGGCATCATGACTTTCTTTTTTGAATTCAAATTTGATTGGCCTGCAGTATTTCGTAGAAGATGGCGTCTCATTTTTCCAAATATCCATTGTTTGCGTTGTACTACTCGAAGGCTCCGAATCTTCCAAAATCTTTTTCAATCGCAATGGTACAAATGATACCATGAACATATCTGAGTCCGAAATATTTTCACATACAACTTGTTTGTATTGTTTTTGTCCCGAAGAACCATCACATCCCCATTTACAAAATAGAATTAACTTTGTGTTTCCATATTTCTTTAACTCAGTTCCTGTTATTGATTGTAGCAAGCGTTTGGCTGTGTGATCAAGTAAAGATTGTAGTTGTACTTCTGCCGAAATTGGTGTGATTGTAATAGTGTCCTTTGATGGCAAACAGTCTATTTTAGCAGCTGTTATGTGATGATATGCTGGATACATATTTGAGCCTTTTTCAATCGCACGCAATCTGAGCTGAATATATTGGTGTTTTGTTAATTTCAAATCCAGAAATAATGCTAATGCCTCCTCATTTGTGAACTGTTTTGCATCGCTCGGAGTTGGTATACTTTTAAGAATTCGCTTTGTTCTCACTGGACTAGCATTACAAGTTTTTTCAATGATATCCACTTTTGTTAATTGGTTTTGTGCTCGTAATTGATGTAGAAAAGATTCTTTTATATTTGTAGAACCAATTTCCTCGTTAAAATTTTTAAGTTTCCGCCTCTTAGATCTATCGCTGCAGTTGTCCAATGATTTGCGTGGTCTTCCAGCCTTATCTAGCTTTGCTGTTTCTCCACCAACATTAAGTTGGCCTTCTAACCAGTTTGCACTTTTATTATAAAACTTTTGTTTACAGTAGTTAACTTCTTTCAATCGTTTTTTTAGTACTTTGACGAAATTAGATAATTGCTCTTGTATTTCGGTACTAGACGAATTTAAGTTTAATTTTATTTTAACGTAACTAAGAACATCTTCCTGGTTTTTGTTTCGAAAATACTCTTCGGCCAGTTCTTTATAACTAAAGTTCTCCATATTTTTCTCAATATTTTTATTTGCGTCTGTTATCACTTTTTTATCACTTTTTATCACTTGCGAATATACGTCCGTACACTTGAAGTATTAACTTATTATTGAGTAATCCCTTATAGAATCCGTCATTTTATAAATTTTTAGGTACATGTTATTCACACATTGATCTTTAATTTCATAGCAGGTAGTACTTAAATTGAACAAAACTGCACTTGTTATCCAGACTTCAATATCAGGTAAAACTAATTAGTTTCTCGCCAATATGGGGTGGTTTTTTATCTTTAGTGGTTTAGTGCCGCGATTATTGACAAACTTATAAAATTGTTTATGACTTTGGTTGACCCTTAAATTTGACAACAGGTAAATTAAGAAAGAGATCATTTGTTTACTGTAGAACCTATTGTGATCATTTTATGACTTATTTTTTTGCTGATCAAAACAAAGCCAATAAACCCTTTCGCAGGTATTTTATTTAATTATTTTACTTTTACGTAGTCTAAAGTAAAAAAACAAAATTTTTTTTAGAGTAATTTTTTTAGAGTAATTTCATTAAAATGAAAAAAGTGTTCTACCGGGGGCTCGTGGGGGGTGCAAAAGTATATATAGGGTTAAACAGGATACATTCGCCTTTCTCCGGGTGGTATACGTTTCTTGTTCCCTTACTTCCTTTAGAAGTTCTATTCCACTAAAGTTTAAATTTGAGAAAAATATAGTGGTTTCATAAATATTTCATAACGCCCCTAATATCAAACGTTAGAACTGTGACTACTTACAAAAACTAAAGACTATAATCCTACTAACATTATAAAAAAGACCGCAGGCCAATATCGATGATAGCTTGCGAGTAGTAACCATTTATTTTTGATAAAAAACAAAAAAAAAACACCTTTTGCTGAATTAAAAAAAACAGTTGAGTTTGACAGCATGCCACGCCCACAATTATCAATAGTTTAACCTAATTTTTTGGCTACCTTAATCTGGATATATAAGCTACAAAAAGGAGTAAAAATTTTAAAAATCGATGACAAAAAAAAATTTGACTTTTGGCCAATGAAATCAAAATTTGAGCCACAGTGCGGCGCTACGTGCCACACAGCCGAAGCTACACTCGACGTTTTGCGCCCTGTTTTTGAAGATCGCATTATTAGCCACATAGCTGATGTCGTTTGGACACCTCGGAGCTGCGATTTGACACCGTTGTACTATTATTTGTGGGGTGCCCTCAAAGATAAGTGTTACGCCAACAAGCCAGAGACAATTGACGCTTTAAAGGACAATATTCGTGAAGCCATTGGTGAAATACAGCTGCACACAATCGATAATGTGCTTAAAAATTGGACCGATCGTGTAGGCTACTGCATGGCCAGCCGAGGCAGCCATTTGAATGAAATTATTTTCCATTATTAACCGGAAGGATTGTACTTTCAAATAAAAAAAGGAATTTGAGATAATATTCAGTAGTTTTTTTTATAGCATTTTCAAAAAAAAAAAAGTTATTTGGCGGACCCTTTATTAGTAATATTTAATATATTTAACTATATTCTATATCATATGTTGTATAACTTCATGAAAATTATATAAGGAAAATTATACATTATTTAGTGGTTACTTTTTTTAAGAAAATGCACTTTCAAATAAAAACTTACCAATTGAAAAGTACCAGCTTTCCTATTTTTGGCCGTTTTTACCCCCTAGAGGCTCGAATTAAACAAATTTTAATTCCTGTCCGATGCTTGTGTCTCTGGTTGTATACCAAAATTCATAGATATAGATAAATATGTTAGAAAGATGCAGAAAGGTACAATTTTTATCCTTTTTGGCCGTTTTTCCTCGTAAATGGCCGAATTTCGAAAAATAAAATAATCCTGACCCCATTTTTTTTCTCGGATGGAGTCTACACACCAAATTTCATATTCCTAGATTAAATTGTTAACATTTCCTCCTTTTTGCCTCTTTTTACCCCCTTAGTGTAAGAATTTTTAAAAATCCCTTCTTACTGGAGGGGAACCTAACGTTCAAATTTCAAGTTTCTGGGTCGAAGGATTTGGGCTGGGCAATCATCCACGCAATGCTTTTATACATATAATATATTAACGGATATATTATAATAAATTAAAAAGAAAGATCATTATTCATTCTAATTTTAAGTTCATCGGTAACGAATGTAGACCTAAAAACTTTCAATTTGGATTAAAAATGCAGTAAAATTTTATTATTATTTATAATATTTATTATGAATAAATTATCATACACATACATATATATGTTTTAAGGGGTTTAACAAATAAAAATCACATACATATCACACACTAATTATTTTATAATTGTGGTAACTGACCATAAAAGCATAAACGCCTCAAGACAATAACAACATAATGAAAACAATTTAATCGATCATCAGCGAAACAAATAATTAACAACACAACATATGTGTTTATTTAAAAACAAAAACAAAATAAGTACTCAACTGATTGAGGGTGGTTTTAATGTGTTAAAAATTTCTAAAAACAGTTGTCTTAAATTACAACTAATGAGCATCATTTTCCAATAAATTCTAATGGAAATGGGAAACGCAGCACAACTCAACGTTTTGTTACGCGTATTTAAGAAACACACCTTAAAACAACAACAACACACACACATATACACATCGACAAGCCAGGGGGTTATCGATCTTTATACAGAGACACCAATGCCAATAATAAAGGATCAAAATAAATACTCAAAATACCAGAGGAATATTTCATGTGGTTGCTTTTAGATTTGTTAGGTATTCGTATCTATGGACGGACGGACGGACAAATAGTAGGTGGTAGTTACCTTAAATGTAAACATTTACTTATTTACACGCACAGGAAGTGGACAGATGTACTTTTCCTATATATATATATATTTTTTTTTTTTTCTATACACTCTTTGGATATTTATTAATTTCACGTTACAACCAAAACCAAAACAAACAAAAAAAGCTGGGGTGGACCAAAATTCTAATGCATTCACACCACTTTTTTAGTTATATTACAATGATATCGTTGAACTTGGCACATACATAATTTTGTGATAAAAAATTCGTAATAAAAATTTAATTTTTCTGTTAGCTTAAATGTTCATATAACCAACCCAATGCATCCAAAGAAAGCCATATGTAGATATGAGTGATTATACGAGTATTATTGCCATGTCATATCTTTTCATTACTTTGACAACATTAACGGGTGTCAGGGCTATTTTTCTTTACTTTTCGAAATATGACACGCCTTAAAGGGATGCTGGTAATGTATTATAGTTTAATTAAAAAAAGTTAAGTCAAGCATCACATAATAATATTCTTACTGATTTAATTTATCATTTCCCATCTAATTGTAGCAAGAAAAAAGGAATGGATCAAATTTGAATGTAAGTTATACATCTCTACATATATATGTATGTACATGTTCCCTGGAGATAGTTTTATGTTCATATATATATGCCAGCAAAAAGCAATATCCAAAGAAGTGCAAAATATATTATTCGAATGTGTTGAAAAATTTTATCAAGTCAAATTAATTTAAAAAAGTAAGAGTGTTAAATTCGACTGTGCCGAATCTTTGATACCCTCCACATCGGTTTGAGTATTGATAATAAATGTAAACAAAATATTGGAAAAATTAAACAATTTGTTAAACTTAATACTAAATTATTTCAGCAAATTCTTTGGGTTGGTTTTCGTCTTTTCTATTATTTCGGTGTTTGATTTTTGGTCATCGTGGTTGCTGTTCGGCATGCATTTAGGTTATATACCTATATGCATGCGTTTCCGGTTATATGACATAACTTCTCGTTTAATTTAGTCTTTGCTAATTAAATAGCTCGCCCTAACCTCCATTGCAAAGGTAATGATTGTGTAGGGTGGCTATATGTATTAAATCGTGCTAATTGGAGATTGCTGTATAGTTTATTTTAACTGGCCAAATATTTCTTCATTGCGGCCATATAGGTCGGATGGAGTAACAAAATAATAACCAAAAAAACTCTCTCAACGTTTTTATTAAAATATTGCCATATTTGGAAAACATAGAGAATAAATTTATAATAATAATAAATGATCAAATAAGGGATGCGAAACGCAAAAAACTAAATGTCCCAAACATTTTAAATAAAATAATCTGTTATCTTCATTTTCTGAAAAACTTCAAATTTTCATCCAAAAAAAATTGTGAAAAATAATATATAAATAACATTCTCATTTGAGGTTTTCTAAAATTCATTGAATTTAAATTAATGTTTTCTGTATGCGATTCTTTAAATTTCAACGATCCGACAATCGCAAAATATATAGACAGCTATTGTTGTTTGCACTAAAGACTAAGTGATTCACTAAGTACATACATCTTAACGACAGTTGACAAATCTATTTTTCTATTTATATAAATTGTAAACGAGTTGGCATCCCTGTCCAAATAAGCGAAAAATACAAAGAATAGAAATAAACAAATTACTTCGTGTTTGACAGGATGCTTTTATGTTTATGTTTAATATCTTTATTTTTTTTTTTACTAGTATTTCTGTTTATTTATTTGAAAATGAAATAATGAATTGAATATGCTATTTAATTTTTTTATTTATATAAAAAAGTTTTTTAATGAAAGCAAAATATTTTCACTATTTTATGATTTTTATTTATGTATGACGACATTTCAATCTAAAAATTTCAGTTTTTATCGATTGAATAAACAACACAAAAATGGTTGTCGTTTAGATAACAACAACAGCTGACTTTAACAATAGCAAATATCGTTTAAAAATTTTACTGATAATTTTGCAATTTTCTTTTTTTTTAACGATTCGACTATCGTTAAAAGAAGTTACTGAATCGCGGTACTTAAAAGTTATTAATTTCTCCTGAATGGCAATATTTTTTTTAAAACTAACCACACTGCTCGTAGGCCTGACTTTAGGTGAGTGTGTTAAAGCGCTGACCAAAAAGTGCAAGTACGAGTGTATGTGAAGGTTCATGGTTCAAAACCTCACGGCCGCCCTTAGTAGAAAAAATTTTCATATAGAAACAATCTATTCAATTAAAACATAACAATTATCACAATGTTCAATAAATCGCTGATGAAGGCTTAAATGCCAGAAACCGGTCCGATTAAGAATACAGTGCAGTTATGAATTTTTGAAATATATGCTTTCTTCTTCTTTACCACGCACCATTTAAGTAAACATTTTTAAATGTAAACATATTTGGTGTTTTTTTTTTTTTGGAATTTCAATTTGTGTTTAACGAATAAAATTTATATATTAAAGATGCAATTGATATCTTCTAAATTTAAAATTATTATTTCCGACGTTTTGATATGATTTTCTGAAATTCAATTAATATTTTCTTATTTATAATTGGAAATTTTAATTCCAGTTTTTAGAATTGATATTTTCTTAAATTTGAATGGAAAATTTAAAAGTATACATGTGAATAATAATGCTTTAGTAATTATAAACAATTTTTAAAAATTAGATGTAATCGCAATCAGATATTTTGTAGCTAAAGCAGAATAATAGTTCCATATAACTATGTAGAACTGTTTTGAAAGCAAAAAACTCATTGATGAACTCGGTAACTATATTTTGTAAAGACAAAAAAAAGTTAATATGCCAAACTTATGTTCATATTTGTAAAAGAGTAATTAAAAAACGTATGAAATAAAACACCAGCCCGTGTATACTCTTAACATTGTTCTGTAAGATATCCAGTTGAAAATATTAACATTCATGTTAAAATAGAAATAACTATTGCAAAGCTAATTAGAACAAAAATTGTGGCGCCATCTACTGTGGCATAGTCAGGCTGAGCAAAATGAAGTGACACTCTGTTAATGCAAAAGAAATGTATTTTCCCCACAACAAAATATTGCAGAATTTTATGTAAAAAATAATATACCGTAATATACCGTAATAATATATAATATATGTAATATACATACATATATGGAATATATGTACATATATTATTTGTATTATTTAATATGTGTATGTATGTATGTGTAAATATTACACACAAAAAATACAATATCAAACGTTATTTTTGTGTTTTTCTCTTTAAATAAATTAATACATAATTTTTTTTTTTTGCTAAATTTACATTGTTTTTTTTATGAACCTAGTTATTTTAGAATTATTTGCTTTAGACGTTGGTGAATTTTTACTCCCTTTATATCAACTCGTAGTGTCTGCTTGTCGAAAAAAATTTGGAACGATTTTAACCCCTTTCCGTGACCCATTTGATCTGAAACTTTGCAGGCAGGCTCGTGGCAATGACAGAAATTATCTAATAAGTTTTTTAGTGATGCCAAAACAATGGAAACTTTTAAATTTTTCTACCAGAGTTGATAAAAAAAATGTACAAAGGACTAGTTTTTATTATATTATTACCACAACGACTACAAAAACAACAAGTCCAGCTATGACAACAATACAAGATTTAGAATAACAACAAAAACAATATAGAAACATCATATTTTTAATTTTTTTTTTAATTTTTCAGAGATTTTTCTGGACCTGTTCCACCGATTTTAATGATTTCTGAAACAGAAATCTACCCATGAATATGGTGAATCATTCTCACCAAAAATTATCAAAAATCATTCTCACTAAAAATTATTATTAGCTATCCTATTGAGGGCGTGATCGTGACAAGAACAACATAGAAAATTATATTTTTTCAAGACTTTTTTCAGTTCTTCATTCAAATCTCGGGCCCTAATTGACCGATTTGGACGATTTTAAACAGCATATTCAGGATATTAATGAATCATTTTTTATGTCAACTAGCACCCTAACTGCCCGATTGATGCCGCCATCGTGATTTCCACAGACGGACAGACGGGCATCGCTATATCAACTCCGGTTGTTATAAGGATCACAAATATATATATATTATGGGGTCCAAAATTTTTTTCTAATTATTACAAACGGAATGACAAACTTATATATACCCTCTGCACTCTGGAGTGGAGGGTATAAAAACAGATGTCTTATGACTAGAGTCTTCTTTAACGGGAGCTGCCAATTTTTTTCTAAGTAGTGCTCGTGAGTTAAAGAAGATATGTTGAGTTCAATAGATGCTCAGAATGGCATGAGGAAATGTAACGATAAATTTATATTGAGACATAAAATCTTCAAATACTGCTACCTATTTCTTATTTTATTTATTTTTTTAATTTTTATTTATTTAAATATGGTATCCTGTCCAACAAGACATGAAATCTTCAAAATAGAACAGGCTTAAATGGGTTATTTAGAGTTTGATTTACAATGCAACTTAAAAAAAAATTACTGTGACAATATTACATATTAAAAAAAAATATTAAAAAACAATATTGATTTATATCAAAATAACATATCTCTAATATTAATAGGCTAGGTGATTTCTTGTGACCGATGTTGTGTTCTACCTTTTTATCCCGATTTTGAACAAACGTATATTATTTGAAAGGTATTTATTTTTAGCCGTTTTGCAGATTTACAGATTTTTAAAATTTTTTTTTTTTTTCTTTATTTTGAGTAAATTTCATTTATAGTTGCTACTAACACATACATGAAATTATACATTTGCTATGTGTGTTTTATTAAATTTGTTAATGTGTTTATTACTGAGTGTGTTATCTTCATTCATAATAATAATAAATCATAAAAGTGTTGGTTTGTGAATTGGCTAAGTGGAAAAATAAAGCTGCCTAGAAATTGCACTCGAATTTCGAGCGCTGGAATCTGCTAGTATTTATAAATGGCAAAAAAAAAATTAAAAAGCAAAAGAAAATTTGTACTACATATTTGTTAACATTAAGTTATAATATACGAATTGTAAGAAATAAGAAATTTCTAAATGTATTGTTGGAAAATGTTTTTTTTTTTTTTTTGAAAAATGAGCCGTTGCTGATTCCTTTAATTGTAGAACGTAAACCATTCCAAAGACGCGAAAAATTGTCATTCAGATACCAAAGTATGGTGTCGAAATTGAATGAAATTGTTATTTGTCTGAAGCCTACCTAAATGCAATCAGTTAGAAAGATATTCTGGTTCCTGCTTACTTATTATTTTATGTAAAAAAATAAAATTCTTTTTAATAATTCGTCAAAATTGACGCCGTAAATTTGCTTTGAGTAAGGTGAAATGTGATCGAACCTTCTTAGCCCGTCAACGTACCTTGCGATATTGTTAAACGTTATAGTTAGCCTGGACTTACTTTTACTATCGGAACTTGCAAATATTTCACATGCTATATGCGCAATGTTGGTATTAAGTATGTCTTTAGAAGTAGCAAGTCTACATTAATTGGGGTACAATATTGGGTAGGTCAAAGTGTTCGTAACATCGAATATGTTTTACCACAGGCTGCTGCGACATGGTCTGACCAAGCCAAATTTTTTGGTCGTTCAACGATTTTTATTTGTTGACCATTTATATTTACTAGCAGATTCCAGCGCTCGAAATTCGAGTGCAGTTTCTAGGCAGCTTTATTTTTCAACTTAGCCAATCCACAAACCAACACTCTTATGGTTTATTGTTATTGTGAATGAAGATAAAAACTCATTAACAAACACATTAACAAATTTAATACAACACACATAGCATATGTAAAATTGTATGAAATGCAATTTACTCAAAGTAAGGGAAAAAATTTATAAATCTGCAAAATGGCTAAAAAGAAATAACTTCCAAATAATATACGTCTGGTCAACATCGGGATAAAATGGTAGAACAAAACATCGATCACAAGGAGTCGCCTAGACTATTAATATTATAAATGTTTGGATTGTCTGAAATTCTTATTAATCTGTTACGCGCCAAAATACACTTGGTTTTTTGTGGATTGAGACTCAGTCCGTATGCGGCTGCCCAATGAGAAACACGTTCAAAGTCATCATTCAATTTTCTACTGCAGTCTTCAATTTTTCCTTCTTGCTGCTAATGTATAACTATACGTCATCAGATTACATTCTAATATTGCAGAGAATTAACTTTTGGGTAGATCAATAGCATAAATTGAGAAAAGGAGGGGACCAAAGATAGAACCCTGTGGAACACCTCTTACGACAGAAAGGAACGTCGATGCAATTTTACTGGAGTCTACGCATTACGTACGATTTGCCCATAAGTGCAATTTCTTTCGTTATATCTTCTGTTACATCAGCTAGAGCTGTAATACAGCTGTGTTTAGCACGAAAACCAGATTGACGGTCAGTAAGCAGGTTATTATCGTTTATATAGGACGTTATTTGACAATGAAGGATCCGTTCAAATGCCTTCAAAAGAAATGGTAATAAAAAATTCCTCACTGTAATTATTTTGTTAAAAATGTGCGTGATATACGGCAAAAAGGAAGGGAAGTAGCATTTTGAGACAAGTAGGGTGAATACCATCAATTCCTATTGCATTAGACTTTATAGATTGACAGCTCTTAAGTACATCCAAGGGACTAACGTAGTCAAATAAAAAAAAAATTTTGTTGGGGCATAATTAGGGCTAGAGTTGTTTTAATATGAGTGATCGGCTTGAGGCAATGGAATATTAATAAAACTCTCGTTAAGGGTCTAATATGAATTTTCTTCTACGCCCTCCTCTTGCCAACCCCAATTTCTGTAATAGTTTGCCATGTTTTTATACCCTATACCACTATGTAGTTTGGGTATAATGACTTTGTGCTGCTGTTTGTAACTAGCAAAGATATTTGACCTAGACTCATCTTTTATTATACCGATCGAATCAGAATCACTTTTTGAATCGAATTAACTATGTCCGTCCGTCCGTCTGTGTGTCCATGTAAACCTTGTAATCAAACTGCAGGTCGCAAATAAGAATATATTTGGAAGAAATTTGGTATATAAGCTTTCATCGACCATGGGATGAACGCTGTGGAAATTGGTGAGAATCGGTTCATGTTCAGACCTAGCCCCCATACAAATAACCCCTATAAAATCGACATAAATTGTCGTATAGATCTTAGTCAAATTGGGTTTGTATGTGTTTATTACATCCATTAATGAATAGTCCAAAAATGGTCGCTATGGGACAACTCTTGGTCGTAGGCCACATATAGAGCTGCTTACCGATCTTCACTTAAATCTATCAAAAAACAAAAATATTGCACTGATTCATCACAAATTTTGTTTGTATATATTTTCGAAAAATACAAGAGACTTTACCAACCATGGTCAGGATCGGTCCATTTTTGGACCTAGTCCCCACATAGACATAGCATCCGATATGAACTTTTTCATATCTGCAGTCAAAAAAATTAATTAAAATGCCACTCAAATTTGGTTTATGCTTATTTTCTATATTCAATTAGTTGGACGGAAGAGATAGGGTCTCTAAACCATGGTGTAGGATATCGTATAGTTGGTCTAGACCGACTATAGTTTCTTACTTGTTTTTTCATGCTGTTGTTTTTTCACATATACAACAAGCAAACAAAAATGTGTATGCATCGTTGGTACATATCTATATGGACATGTTATGTTACATTTTCATATGTCATTCCTAACCTAAGTCTAGATGCTCGCAATTCAATGCCAAACTGCTGCAGATTATGGCGAATGTGTTAAGCCAAACTAATGCGAGCCACTCGTCCTATTGTGGAAAGGACAGAAAGACAGATAGGCAGACAGACGGACATCACCAGATCGTCTTCACCTTTTAGAGAGATCAAAAATATAAATAGTTTATGAGGTTTCCGGAATTTATTTGGATGAGTTACAAACGGATTGACAGATTGATATATACACCCTCTGCACAGTGGTGTGGAGGATATAAAAAACAATTGTAATAAAAATATTCACTTAGTTTATCTTAATTCCATATGGTCAGGGTACAATTATGTTTGTCACTACCAAAAATATTTGACCTAGACCCATCTTTTATTACACCGATTCTGATTCAACGATTTCCTTCTGTCCGTCTGTCCGTCCCACAGTGGAAAATCGTAGTGTAAAACCACCTCGAAATTGGTTTTTACAAAGGTTGGAATTTTACCATAAAAATACTTTTATAAATAAGCTGAGATATCAAACTTAATAATTTGGCAAAAATATTATATGCCTGGTCAAAAGCAATATTCGGAAATATCAACCGAATTCACATCTCTCTACAAAAGCGATTTAAACCCAAAAAAAAAAATAAAAAATATTAATATTTCATGGCATATTTTAAATATTTTTCGCAGACGCGTGCGACTGTGTGTCCATGTAAATCATGTAATCAAACTACACGACACAGATATGAATATATTTTGAAGAAATTTGATACATGAGCTCTTATTGATTAACGCTTTTAAAATTGATGAAAATTAATACATGTTCAAACCTAGGCCCCATACCAATGTTTCCTATGAGATCGACTTAAATTGTCATAAGATCCAAATTATCATATAAGTAGGTCTCGATCAAATTTGGTTTGTATGTATTTATTACATCTATTAATCACTAGTCTAAAAAAAATAAACCCTGTAGGACAAGAAACAAAAATATTGCATAGGTTTCTTTCAAATCTGGTTTGTATATGTTTTTGCAAAAATTAAGTGACTTTAGCAAATACGGTCAGGAGTGGTCCATTTTTCGACTTAGTCTCCGTATAAATATAGCAGCCGATATGAACTTTTTCATATCTGCAGGCAAAAAAGTTAATAATAGTACCACTTAAATTTGATTTATGCTCATTTTCTATATCTAATTAGTTGGATCTTTCTCTAAACGCAATGTATAGAGTATCGTATAGTCGTTTAGATTTGTGTCAAATAATTTTTTTCAGTTTCTTAGAATTGCAAAATTTTAAATATTTCTTAGTTTAGTTAGGTAAACTGGAAAAAGCTTATTTTCTTAGTTGATTTAAATTACAGTGAGCATAAGTATTAAGGTGGCCCTTTTTTTCGATTTTCCAAACAAGCAAGTCATTTTTGTGTGACGTTAGGAGAAAAAAAAATTTGACAAAAATTTGGGCTCGATCGGTTGAAAATTCGCGTGCCGCACGAGGGTTAAAGTTCGTGAAAACGAACAACATTTATAAAAAGAAGCTCATAACTACTCAGGGGTCACCCCTATGGAGGTAAAAAGTATGAGCAACACCCTTAATTTTTGAATCCCCAATATTTCTCTAGAACAAACTTACACTCTATATCCAACCCTTAAGAGGGTTCCCATACAAAAAAAAAAAAAATTGTACGAAAATGTACCAAAATAGGAAAACAAAATATATGAGCATTTCAACGAGAATTATTTCTATGGTCTCCGATTTTGATAAAATTTGGTGAGTGTGTTTGGAATCGAACGCATATTTCCAAAACATTTTTTTTTTTTTTGAAAACTGTGGCAACCCCGAAGCTTTGAATTGTCGCTAAATTTATCGTTATACTTTTTTAGTTTGTGGAATCCCCGAATTATAGTTTAAATTTTTTGTTTATGTTAGATACGTTATTTTATGACCTTCTAGTTGTTCTATGACATTTGCAATTAAAACATACAACCTGTGAGCGGAAAATTAAAGCTAAGCGGTTTTATTTTAAAGTTTCTTTATGTGTTGTGATAGTGAATATTTCATCTTTTCAATTAAAACTAAAAGCAACCCAGGAAAAAGTGAAATAAAAAAAATGAAATAAAAGGAAAATAAAACATTTAAAACTAAAAGATAAAAACTACATTCAAAAAAATAGCACGTGCTCATTTGATTTTCAATGGCATCATATATGAAAAAAAGTAATTTGAGATCGCATTAGCCCAGCATTTATTTGATTGAAATTTGATTGAATATTTATTCAACTACAGTGCAAGAAACATCATCTACCGAATCGTCAGACAATGGTGGCAATGGTGGAACGGAATGGGAAGTGGACGCTCTACCGTCGACTTCGAAAATTGTAAAAAGAGGAACACAGTCATTTTTCAATGAACGGATCGTTTCTGCTTTGGACAAATGCATGATATCAGACCGAAATGCAATGCATTTAATGACTGCAGTAGCTGAAGGGCTTGGCCACAACGTATCAAATTTGGTATTTAATCGCTCGTCAATTCAAAGATACCGTAATGCAAATCGACAAAAAAATAGCTGGTTTTGTAAAGGAGAACTTGTATGTAATATTACTCTTCTCATACCTATTTATTTTCAATATTAATATAAACATTTTTTCATTACAGTTAAAGGAAGTAGCATTTTTTTGTAGTGCATTGGGAAAGCAAAATACTGGAAGACATTACAGGAGAGAACAAGATTTGTCGCCTTCCAGTTATTGTTACTAATGGAGAAATGGAACAAATATTAGGCGTTCCAAAACTAGATTGTGGAAAAGGTAAAAACATTGCAGCGGCTGTTCAGCACCTACTGGTAGAATGGAAGATTTCGAATCAAGTTCAAGCAATGTCTTTTGACACGACAACGTCAAATACTGGTGAACAGTTATTAGAGAGAGGCCCAACTACAGAAAAGACAACGTCGCAACGACTATAAAGAACTATTGGAATTGGTTGTTATATTCCTTGGCGGTGATTTGGGCGCATATAAGTTGAAACAACTCATACCCATTCACCACACACGATGGATGTCCAAGGCAATCTACTCGTTGTAAATATTTATGTTCAAAGACCAATTTAAACTGTCAAAGTCACAGAAGTCTCTTGTGTTTTACGTGAGTACCTGTCTCGTTGACATAACCTCACGGTGCTCTGAACACTGGATCGGAATATGCGCCGACCACCGCCCCCTTGTGCAGAAAAACTACACTCAGGTACCAACTTCGAGATTTGGGCAACAAATCCCACTCCTTGGTGCGGAGTCGAGGCCTACCTTACACACCTCTACTGCTCTAGGGTCACAGCACCCGGTTGAATGCAACTCCATATCGAGCTATGCTCTCCCCGCGATTTGGGTATAAACCGCAGCCACCACGATACTCCTCAAGGGGCCGTACCCGCAAGTCAGCTGGAATCGAAAATTCCAGGGGCATATGACTTCCCGTGGTACCAGATATATATATAAATATATAGCCTCCGGTCAGACTTCGTAGCAAAGCTACTACCAGTTTAGCTCCAAACAGCTATGGACTGGTGGCCATCGAAGGACTCAGTCCCACACCCAAACATCCACCCTGTGGGTGAGTGTGTAGGTACACAACTAAGTCCCTCTAGATGGTCTTGACTACACACGCATGCCTACATCCTGTGGATGTAAACATGCGCATGCGATCAAACCTTTCTTAAACGTCTTCTTCTGAAGACTTCACATGCATACCCATTCATACGACTCATTCTCTCATCACTCACAAGCACATATGCACAAAATATGAAACCAGTCCTCGGTAAAAGGTCCACAGCACACTCGAGCGTATTAGCCAAGGCTCTTTTATACAAAAATGCATTAAACGACCCGTGGCCCGTAAGCAAAAAGCCCATACTCATCGCGAATGAAGGCATATGTAACTCGTCCTTTCTCGCTACTGTCCCACCTATTCTGCCATCTGGAGACAACACACTCATTTAGGAGTGTCTTGCACTCCGTCCAGCTCTTCCTGCTAATGTCGTCGTTAGTCAACCAGTCATCCTGCAACAATGGCTGTCCTCTCCTGATCCTGTAGGCGATACTATTACGCATCACCTCCAAGTCAAGAGGGGCTACACCTACCAACACCTGTAAGGCCTCCGTGGAGACCGTACGGCAACATGGCACACAAGCGAGTAAGACAACCCTTTGACATGACATGATTTTCAGCTTTCCTCTGGCAGTCGTGAACACGCTGGACCACACCGACGAACCACATGTTGCGCAAGCAACAAATAATCCGCGGTAAATGGTCTGCATGGAACGCCTGCTAAGGCCCCAGTCATTCCTAAGAATGCGCCGGACACATGCCACCACGCCAGTCAATTTCTCCCTCACCCGCTCGAGATGAACCAAGAAGTTCATACGCTCACGCATGGTTATCCCCAAGTATTTGACCTCAGTCGCATACTTAAGGCTAACGCCATTGGCCCTAACAGTTGGAGGTCGATTTAGCGATAACTTGCCCTTAAGCAACATCATCACAGTCTTATCCATTGCTACTTCTACACCTACTTGTCTACTCTCTCTCCAGCTCAGCACGAGACTGGCCTTCGATAAGGACGAGCAAGTCATCCGCATATGCGCACACATTGTATGCAACCATCAGCCTCAGCAAGAGAGGATCCATCATTAGATTCCAAATAAATGGTCCACAAATGGATCCCTGCGGACAACCTCTGACTACCTCAATGTACACGGACTCGTTCACTCCAGCGACGCAAGCCCGCCTGCCAGAGAAGTAGCTTTTCCAAAGCTCCAACTCTTGGCAGCCGACATCGCGTAGCCTCGTTAGAACGCCTTTCCATAACAGGAAGTCGAACGCACCCTTGAAATCAATAAAGATTCCAAGGACATATCCTGCCTCTGCCCTGCCCACACTTGTCTTAACGTGCCACCAGGCGTCCTCTACACTCCTACCACCTTTGAAGCCAAATTTCCACTCACATGTGTCCTGGCCGATCCTCACCTGAAGGCTTTTCACCACAATCCTTTCCAGTACTTTTCCAAGCACCGGAAGCAGACTGATGCCCCTATAGGAACGAGGATTGCTCCTGATCCTATCGGGTGACTTCAGCAAAACAACGACGTGAGCCACCAGGTACTCAGGAATGGCCTTCCAGATGCTTTTACACATCTCTCCGGTCACTCCGTCCATACCTGGTGAATTTCTACTTCGTGCCTGACAAATGCTCATTTCTAACTCAGTACTGTCCAAGGGTGGAGGGGTATCCACCCCCTGAAAAGGAAGATGGATAGGACCCTCAGCCCTTGGAAAGAACTCGCCCAGCAGAACGCGTATGCATGCCCCCCATGATGGCAATATTTCATTACCAACACGAAGGCCACACACATCGGTCCGCTGGCTCCTTCCTCTACAGAGCTTGTAGACTCCTCCCCATGGGTCGTCTTTGTTGTCCCTTACGTATCTTCTCCAATCATCCTCCTTTACCTTCACGATACGGTCCTTATAGGCACGTAGCTGTGTCGCGTAGTTTGCCGCACGCAGTAGTACATCATCTGCATTGGTCCGCCTGGCTCTCTGGAATTTCTTCCTGAGCTGCCGGACGGTCCTCCGCATTTCTGTAAGCTCCCGCGTCTACCATTTAACCCTTCCGAGGATTGTCCTAGAACATCTCCCAAGAAGGGCGTCATTGGAGTTGATTGTCCAGTCGTTCAGCTTGCCTGTCAAAGTCACAATTGGATGGAATTCGAGATGTCTGTATATTTATTGTTCGTTTGTACGTAAAAGTCTGGTGTAACTGTACTGAAGCTGTCAAAGAGCCGAATCAGGACTTGAAATTTTTGAAAGCTCTTCACTCATATGCAGACTTAGATGAGAAATTGTCGAAAATAATGGTAACAAAGTTTATCAGACATTTGTGGTATCTAGCGGAGGATGCTATAGCTCTAGCCTTCTTTGATTTAGATATTTTGTGTGACATAAAACGAAAAATGTTGGCTATTATGTACATAGAGGATGGAGAAGAAAGCCTTGAAATAAAAGAAAGGGAAGTCCAACTACAAAAACATACTGATGAAGGAACTGGAGAAGAAGATGATGATTGTGGTACCTCTGATGGCTCTGAAGATGTTGAAAGCCCTATCCGTAGTAAGAAAAAAATTGTGGTTAAATTTGCAGAAGTAACCTCAAAAACTAAAAACTTTTTCCAACGTTTCAACTTGTCGCATGAATTTTTATGATATCCGCCGAAAACGTGTACACAGCGTGAAGATTATCAGCAAGCAATGAAAATTGTTGACAAAATTCACGTTGTAAACGACACAATCGAGAGAGGTGTGAAAATGATGGAGGACTACAATAAAATATTGTGCAGAAACGAAGAGGAGAAGCAATATTTAATTCAAGTTGTCAGTGATTATCGCAAAAAATATCCGAGTTATGGCAAAGTAATTTAATTTAAAGCATTAATAATTATGTTATACATAAATAAACGTATTAACAGCATCAATAAATCATTTTATTTCATTGCAATAATTATATATGAACATTTCCATTTTACTTCAATGGCCTCCGATTTTGATAACATTTGGTGAGTATGTTTGGAATCGAACGCATATTTCACAGATTTTTTTTAATATTATAAAATATCAGAACCCCAAAACTCTCACTATTTTTAGGCAAAAAGAATTTTTTAAATATCTCTTTCACAGCTAAAGTTATTGCCTTCTGAATTATGTCCTAACAACTAATTCTACAATATTTCAAAGCTTCGGGGTTGCCACAGTTTTCAAAAAAAAAAAAAAAAATAAATAAAAAATGTTTTGGAAATATGCGTTCGATTCCAACCTTACTCAGCAAATTTTATCAAAATCGGAGACCATAGAAATAATTCTCGTTGAAATGCTCATATATTTTGTTTTTCTATTTTGATACATTTTCGTGCAATTTTTTTTTTTTTTTTTTGTATGGGAATCCCTTAAGAGTTGGAGATAGAGGGTAAGTTTGTTCTAGAGAAATATTGGGGATAGAAAAATAATGGGGGTTGCTCATACTTTTTACCTCCATAGGTGTAACCTCTGAGTAGTTATGAGCTTTTTTTTATAAATTTTGCTCGTTCTCACGAATTTTAACCCTCGTGCGGCACGCGAATTTTCAACCGATCGAGCCAAAATTTTTGTCAAAATTTTTTTTCTCCTAACCTCACACAAAAATGACCTGCGTGTTTGAAACAGATGAGTTTTAAATTTGCCCATACATTGAAGGGCCACCTTATTAAGTATACTAATTGAAATTTTCAGATTATATTAAAATGTATTGACATAAGACTAACGTGTCATATTTTAAAATTTATTATACTGACTATGGAAAAAATTGTGGGAAACTGAAAAAAATACTTCACAGAACGAAATAACATCAATGTATGAAAGTGATGTATCCATTTGAATTGTAGTTTGCTACAGGATAAAGTTGCTGTCCATGTTATGACACGGCCAGCTTTTATTCCAGACCTCAACCCAATATAAAACCATTGATGGATTAACTTTCGAAATTAAAATGAAAGTTGGAGAGCAAGTTAACACAATAAAATAACTCAAATAGTGACTTGAATAAGAACAAACGAAAATGTACGTAATCGTTGTCTAATATCTTGTTTCATTAACGCTAAGAAACGTTATAATGGTGGCAAGAAAAAACTATTTCGTTTAGTATATTTGAACTTATTTGATTTTTATTTTTATTCCAGAATAATAATATCCTCTTTTTCATAAAAAATATTTCCGTTAATACTAGAACTTTTTTAAGAAAAGTTTTTTTTTTTAATTCTCTGTACATTCAAATTATTTCGCTCACTACAGAAGTTTTCGTTTATACTAAGTGTATGATATGCACGAACATGCATCTGTTTTCATTTTATTCCCTAACACATAAAATTTTGCGGGGTTTTTATATGACAATGGTTTCTTTGAAACAAATATGATAAAATTGCAGAAATCAAAAAATTTAAGAAAATTCCAACAAAAATATTATATACTAAATAAATAGTTAAAAATTGATTTATTTGATATTAAAGCAAGGAAGATATTTAAAAAAATAAAGCTTATACGAAAAACTGTGTTTGACTTTTACCCACATATCAAACTATGTCATTCATATCATTGGGATATAATATTTATTTTGTAAAAGCTATGAAGACATTAATGTGGCGCTCCTTAAACGGATGCCAGTCATATCAAATGCATTTTTAAATAAGAAAGCAACAACAAAATATAAATCGATATAATAGAATTCATGCTTTGAGAAAGTATTCGTATGAAAATTAACATATCTGGTAATTATTTCTTCAAAAACTGTGGGTGTTTTGATGACTATTGGTAAGTATTTCCCACACCTAGTTCTGATCGTTTTCTTAAAATCAATACATTAATTATGATATATTCTAGAACTTTTTGTACTGCTTGGTTTTATCACAGTATATATTTCGTTGTATAAATAAGACTTTAGTAAATAAGACGAAGCGATTTGAAATATTTCTTTAAACAGGACTCACAAATTCCTGTTTGCTAAAAAAAAGTGCCTGTACACCTAAAATTAAAACTGTTAGTTAACTAACCTGACTTATTTTTTAAATTTATTTAAGGTTTATTGCCCTAAATTTAATGTAATAAAAAACCTAAAACTAAAATTAAAAAAAAAAAAAAATTTACATTAAACATTGCTATAGTTAGTAACATGTAGGATATCCTTTGCGCTCTAGGACCTCTATAAGCCAATTTGGTATCGACTCAACCAACTTTAAAGCATCCCCTTTACTCAGTTAACCCCACTCATCCAACATTATGCTTTTTATATCCTATACCACTATGTGGTCAAGGTATAATGGCTCTATGACCCAAGACCCAGAGCGGCCCTGATTATTAGAAGTGGTATAACTTTTCTTCCAATTTCAGAATTCGTCTCAGGTGATTTGGTCGCCATCCGGGCTGAAGTGCCCTCTCTTGCTGGCGAACATGAGGTAGTGCTGGCCTCTGCCTATTTACCGGGCGAGGCGGAAACAGCACCCACCACAGAAGTGACGGCCCTCGTGGAATATTGCCAGGCACGTAGCCTCAGCTGCATCATATGCTGCGATGCCAATGCCCATCATACAACCTGGGGAAGTGGTAATGTTAACAAACGTGGTGAGTCTCTTCTTGAATTTATCTGTAAATATAATTTAAGTATTGCAAACAGGGGTGACGAACCGACATTTAGGAACTCAATCAGAACAGAGGTTTTAGATCTTACTTTGACTAGTTCTAATCTATCTTTCGCCATCTCAAACTGGCATGTTTCTAGTGAACTCTCTATGTCAGATCATCAACATATAGTTTTTGACATAGTTAGTTCTATGAACACTGATCAACACTATCGTAATCCTAAAAAGACTAACTGGGATAAATTTCGATACCATTTAGGTAACAATGCTAATTATTCGGAAGGGCTAATAGAAAGCACTAGGGTAATTGATTATGAAGCATCTGAATTACAATCAAACATATCATCAGCGTACACAGAGAGCTGTCCACTAAAGACCAAGAGGACTAGAAGAGATGTTCCATGGTGGAATGATGGACTAGAAGGGCTCAAACGTAACGCTCGAAGATTATTCAACAAGGCTAAAATTAATGGTGACTGGAACGCCTATAAAATAGCCCTCACTGAATACAACAAGACACTACGCAAATCCAAAAGGACCACGTGGCAGAGCTACTGTGAGAAGATCAATGACCTTCCGGAAGCTGTGCGACTTCAAAAGGCCCTCTCTCAGGATCACACAAATGGTCTATGTACTTTAAAGAGACCAAATGGTTCATACACTGAATCTCCGGAAGAAACCTGTGAACTTCTATTGGAAACACACTTTCCAGGATGTGTCCCCATTAACAGGTCCCCACCAGTCATCGGGATACTCTCCCTGACTAAAGGGAACATACGTTTGGCGGACAACATTTTTCAGAAGAACCGGGTTAAATGGGCGATAAATGGTTTCTCTCCACTAAAATCGCCTGGGCCGGACGGTATATATCTATGTCTACTACAGGAAGGGATGGATATCATCATCCCACAACTGACTAGACTTTTTAAATCTTGTCTTCTACATGGCTTTGTGCCATCGACATGGAGAGAAGTAAAGGTAGTATTTATACCCAAGGTAGGCAGAAAATCTGAACAGTTACCTAAATCGTATAGACCGATTAGTCTAAGTTCTTTTTTCCTAAAAACAATGGAAAAAGTTCTGGACCATCATATCAGGGACACTTACCTGGCACGCAAACCTATTCACGAACTACAGTTTGCGTACCAACAGGGTAAATCCACAGGATCAGCTGTCCATAATGTTGTCACAATGATAGAAAAGGCATTCGATGCCAAACAAATATCTCTCTGTGCCTTCATTGATATACAAGGCGCCTTCGATAATACGTCATATAGGGCAATTGAAGAGGCCATGTTGAGAAAGGATATTTCTGCAATCATAATTAACTGGACGCTAGAGATGCTCAACTCTAGGGTCATCACACTGAATATAGGCAGCACATTTAGGACCATAAGTGCCACTAGGGGCTGTCCTCAGGGAGGCGTTCTATCGCCACTGCTTTGGACCTTGGTCATAGATGAGCTGCTGGAGGAACTTAATGAGTTAGGATTCAGGGCCTTGGGCTACGCAGATGATCTTGTTATCTCTGTCTCCGGATTTGACGAGAGGACAATATCGGAACGTATGCAACAGGCTCTGAATTATACCCTCAATTGGTGTCAGAGAAAGGGGCTATCTATGAACCCATCAAAAACCATACTGATACCCTTCACTAAACGAAGAAGATGCAACCTTATGGAACCAAGTCTGAATGGCTTGAAAATAGGGTTCTCGGACGAGGTAAAATATCTTGGGGTCACCCTGGATAAATCCCTCACATGGAACGGCCACTTAGATCAAATTACCAAAAAGGCCACCAGGGCTTTATACGCCTGTCAAAGGCTATTTGGTAGAACATGGGGCTTAAAGCCCCACATGATCTACTGGTCGTTTGAAACTATTGTGAAACCAATAATTACCTACTCGGCCCTTGCATGGTGGCCGAAGGTTGAGCAAACTAAAGCAAAAGCAATCCTGAACAAGGTGTACCGCATTGCCTGTATTGGTATCACAGGGGCGAACAGAACGTGCCCAACAGATGCTATCGGCATCATGCTTAACATTACACCACTTCATATTTCGATCATTGAAGATGCGTGCATGAGTGCCGTACGACTTCAGGATTTTGGTAGCATGAAGGACGGTGACCTAAAGGGTCACATGAGAGTCGCGAGGCTCTTCATCCACGACCCGGTGGCGAGAGTCACGGACAGAATGTTACCAAAAAATATATTCATCAGGGAATTTGAAACCATGATATTGGAACGGAGCACATGGACCAGTGGGACCTGGGAACCAGAGCAAGGTTCTCATGTGTGGTTCACAGATGGCTCAAAACAAACAAATGGGGACACGGGCGCGGGCATATTTGGTACCAACTTTCAACGTGCCTTATCCATGGGTAAATACCCATCCATTTTCCAAGCGGAGGTCTTCGCTATTCTTACATGCGTGACTGAATGTCTCAGAAGAAAGACAAAAAGGGCACTCATTTATATACTATCCGACAGTCAGGCTGCACTTAAGGCAATAATGGCCTACAAAGTGACGTCCAAACTGGTGCGGGAGTGCATCGAAAAGCTAAACGAATTAGGTAGATGCAACAAATTAACTCTATGCTGGATTCCGGGACATGAAGGACATGCAGGGAACGAAAGGGCCGATTGCCTAGCCAATCGAGGGGCCCGTCGTCCTTTCATCGGTCCCGAACCTTTCTGTGGTGTTCCAATGGGATACACAAAGGAAAAAATGAGGGAGTGGAGAAAATCACAAATTGCCGAACACTGGGACAAAAGTCCAGGTCAACGGCAGGCCAAGAGATTCATAATTCCATCCAGTGTTCAATCGGAAAGACTACTTGCCCTTGATAAAAAGGACTTAAGGACCTTAACGGGATTCTTTACAGGACACTGCAATCTTAGATATCATCTACGAATGAAAGGACAATCTGCTATAGACACATGTAGGTTCTGCGAGCAGGAGGTGGAAACAGCAGAACATATTCTCTGTGAATGTCCAAGACTAAGTGGTAAGAGAATCCTTGCACTTGGAGGATACATTGTATCCCCCCGGGACATATGGAAACTAATGCCAAATAGGGTAATTGGCTTCATAAGAAGCCTTAATCTTTAGGACAACCATGGGCTGCACAAAAGATCAAATTGGTCGCAGTGCGTTTAGCCTTCCTTATCTTATGCTGATGTTTGTAACTACCAAGAGTAACTGACCCAGACCCACATTTTATTATACCGATCGACACAGAATCACTTTCCGAGTCAATTTTGAGATGCCGGTCCGGTCCCTGTAAACTTTTAATCAAACGCAAATATGAATATTAGGGTGGCCCTTCGTTCCATGGAGGGAAAAATAAGTGTTCAAACTGTCGGTCTCACCCCCTAGAAATATGCGAATAGCAAAAAAACTGAGAAATACAAAGTTTTGGGCCAATCAAAAAACGTTTAGTCGTGGCGCAAAGCGATTGAAAATTTCAAGTGTGTTTATATGGAGAAAATATGACTTTTTTTTTCAGATTTTACGAAAATTTCGTTCTTTAGTTTAATTTTACCGACAAGCTGTTATATAATTCGGAATCAGTATTAAATTATCCTTTCAAAAGGCTATAAAACTTTAAAATCGAATAAAACCTCGCCAAGAAATAGCAAATGCCCCAGACCACTTTTGTGCCAAAAAAAACTAGGTCATGAAATTTGATGGCATTTTTTTCAACTTTGAGAAATTGATTAAAGCCATCATTCTTTTTTGTCTCTATACTTATAAGTACTCACATATGAAGTATTGTTTTATTACGACGTTGCTAACCTATTGCGCATTGAGACCGAAAATTGGAAATATTTTTGATAAAATTTTTAAAACTCCTTTTTCAAGTTTGAAAAAATTTCTTAAACAAAATTTAAAAAAATTAATATATTACTTTAAGGTTTTATTAAATACATGTTGCAGATTAACTGTGTGAATTTTTAAGTAAAGCCCTGTACCAGAATTTTTTTGACAAGGATTTTATTTTTGCGGATTTCGAGAAAACTTGGATTTTTGTGAAATATTCTGTAAATGTACTCTTTCTAAATACTTTGTATCAAAAATTCATCACTTTTCTACTTTTAAATGTTATATTTTATCTTAATAGCCTAGGGTTGCGGAAAAAAATAATATGACTCCATTAACCCTTTTGGAATTGGGGTCACATATGACCCCAAGCTAATAAAAGACAATTTATTCAAAAAAGTCAAATATTTTGTAAGTGCTGTCCAACTTTTAGATGCAACGCTTAAAATATAATAACCAAATGTGTAGAAGTTTCGTTCCAAAAATTTTGGATAAATCCAAGAACGTTAACCCATTATTTGCCAAGGCCAGATTTGGATTTTAAGATATTTTTAAATAAAAATTACCGAAAACGAGTTTTTCTATTACACTCGAAGAAACCACTATGTAGAATTTAAGAAATATAATTCGGTTAATTTTTTTTTTATTTAACCCTTCAGTGCTCCTGAGATCAAAATTATCCATTGTGATATATCTCTGGTGCAATTGTCTGCTTATTGCTCGCGAATATATATTAAAACAACTTTTAACCAATTTTGTTATAAAATTACTTTATATAATAAAGTAATAGTAGAAAAACTCGTTTTCGGTAATTTTTATTTAAAAATATCTTAAAATCCAAAGCTGGCCTTGGCAAATAATGGGTTAACGTTCTCGGATTTATCCAACATTTTTGAAACGAAACTTCTACACATTTGGTTATTATATTTTAAGCGTCGCATCTAAAAATTGGACAGCACTTACAAAATATTTGAATTTTTTGAATAAATTGTCTTTATTAGTTTGGGGTCATATATGACCCCAATTCCAAAAGGGTTAATGGAGTCATATTATTTTTTTCCGAAATCCTAGGCTATTAAGATAAAATATAACATTTAAAAGTAGAAAAGTGATGAATTTTTGATAAAAAGTATTTAGAAAGAGTACATTTAGAGAATAATTTACAAAAATCCAATTTTTCTCGAAATCCGCAAAAATAAAATCCTTGTCAAAAAAATTCTGGCAGAGGGATTTACTTAAAAATTTACACAGTTAATCTGCAACATGTATTTAATGAAACCTTAAAGTAATTTATTAATTTTTTTAAATTTTGTTTAAGAAAATTTTTTCAAACTTGAAAAAGGAGTTTTAAAAATTTTATCAAAAACATTTCCAATTTTCGGTCTCAATGCGCAATAGGTTAGCAACGTCATAATAAAACAATACTTCATATCTGAGTACTTATAAGTATAGAGACAAAAAAAGAATGATGGCTTTAATCAATTTCTCAAAGTTGAAAAAAATAGTTTTTTCCTAGTTTTTTTTGGCACAAAAGTGGTCTGGGGCATTTGTATTTCTTGGCGAGGTTTTATTCGATTTTGAAGTTTTATAGCGTTTTGAAAGGATAATTTAATACTGATCCCGAATTATATAACAGCTTGTCGGTAAAATTAAACTATAGAACGAAATTTTCGTAAAATCTGAAAAAAGTCATATTTTCCCCATATAAACACACTTGAAATTTTCAATCGCTTTGCGCCACGACTAAACGTTTTTTAATTGGCCCAAAACTTTGTATTTCTCAGTCTTTTTGCTATTCGCATATTTCTGAGGGGTGTGACCGACAGTTTGAACACTTTTTTTATTAAGGGCCACCCTAATGAATATATATACTAAATTCCATTAGTATTGGCCACAGAATGAACGGTATTGAAATTGGTGGAAATTGGCTCATGTTCAGACCTAGTCTCCAGACAAATGACCCCTATGAGATCGACTTGAATTGGCATAATACCCAAATTATCATATAAATCTCGGTCAAAGTGGGTTTGCGTATGTTTATTACATCCATTTATCAGTAGTCTAAAAAATAAAGCCTATAGCACAATTCTTGATTATAACCTCCATATGAAGCTGATTCCGGATCTTCACTTAAATCTATCAAAAAACAAAAATAATGCACAGATGTTGTTGTTTCTACAGAAAATATTTAACCTTGCCAAATATGATCAGTATCGATTCATTTTCGACGTAGTCAGAAAAGAAACACTTTAAACTCACTTTAAATCCAGTACAAGGGGCTTTAAAACTAAAAATTTTCATGCATGAAAACCAGCCGTATTGAAAAATATTTAATTTTAAAGTTTACACTTTAAAATGTAAATTATTAATCTTAACACTTTGAATATTAAAGTGAAAACTTTACATTTTAATATGCGCATTTTCGAATACAACACTTTTGATTTTAAAGTTCACACTTTTAACCCAATTTAAAAATGTTTCAAATGCAATTTAAAAGTGTTCTCAATAAACTTTAAAGAAAACACATTATTTTAATTGTTTTTAATCCACATTTTTTTTTTATTCAAACAAATTTAAATTAAAAATTTTTTTACATTTATAAAATAACTTATTTATAACTCATTAGATAAAATAAGAATTTATAAAATCAATCATTATGTTATCTTTCATTATTATATCTTTTTTAATCTTGCATATGTCTTTCCATTTTTAATTTGATGTAAATTCATAGGCAGGCTTGTGAAATGTGAAATGTTAATCAGTTTTAAATAATTTTGTTTTATACCAGTCTCGTAAGATTGAAAATGTACATCAAATTTAATAATTTCAATAGGATAACATAGAACGTAAATAATTTCATTTTCGTAAATAAAAAGTTTGATTTTATAGATACAACAATTTGTTTCATTCAGTAAAGCTAAAAAATAATTTTGTTTATACTCGATTCCTTTATAATGTATTATAGTCTAAACACAAACAGATTGATAGTTAATATTTTCAAAGTTCAATATTAGAGGAAAATTGTCTTCTTTTGTTAAGTCTTTTGTAATATATGTTTCAGTGTTGAAAGGATGCGGAAACCCATTTTTATACTTTTGTAAAAAATTTGAAAAACAAAAAGAACTTTTCATAGCCGCTGTATAAGCAGGATTTAATCGAGATGTTATATTATTAAAATATATTTTTGCATCTTTATGTTTTGCCTCGAAACGCATCGCCCAGACAAATTTAAGAGGACCACATTTCTCAATTGCGCGGGGGTAGTGCACCAAAAAATGGTGCTTAGGTTTCATATCACCGTAAAGTAGAATATACAATTGATGATGTGTTTTAATTAAATTTTGCAACTTATCTAAATCGAAAGTAGAAAAACTAGAATCAAATAATAATTCTACTATTTCTATTAGCAACACCAATAGTTTCCAATGCTTCACATCCGGTGAAATTAAATCGCCTATCATAAGTGGAAGAAAATTTGTAAAGCACAAAATCTCACTAGCTGTCATTTTTAAGTTGTATGATTGAAGTCGGTCCATAAGGAGAGGCTGCGAAATATTTCCATTTTAATATCTCCAAACTGAAAAATTATTTTCTGTTGTTAATAATGCTAATAATCTTTAGTAGTTCTACATGCTGGACAGTAACGCTTGGCATTAAAAGATTGCACAAAACCCAAAATACTATTTACACCTAAATTATCTCCCACTACAAGGCCTAGAACGAAATGTACTTTGAAAGTCTCATCAAATGATTGAAACATAATGACAGCGTTTCATCAACTTCAAAATTTTCTTCCACTAATGGCTCACGTACTTCACTCGAAAGAGAACTTTCCGCAGATGGACCACTCTTTCTAATCTTTGTCTTTAAGTTAAAATACTTGGAATAGAGCTTGCCTGATGGGTTTTTTTTCTTTGACGAGGAATGTAGTAATAATCCTGAAAGAAATCAGTTTATAATATGTTCTCTTTATATATCGTTTTTAATAATAACTGGGACTCTTTTTCTTTGGGAAATAAACCAATTATTTCTTCCACAATACTAACAAAGTGTTCCGGTCTAAGCTTTTCCTTTGAGTGATTCTTTAAAAATGTTGAAAGGGGCTGCAATGCAGTCTACCATTAAATTTAATACAAAACTTTGTACTATATATTCTTACCTGTGATCCAAATGCGCTTCTTATTGAATTATTTGAAGAACAAGGTGAATCGTTGTGACGGCTTTTTTCTAGCGTTTCGTCTTCTATTCTAATCTGAAAAAGGCAGCTTGCTAAATTATAAACGTAGTAATATGGTGATGGGAACTGTATCTATATACGTGCGTAACATCGCAAAGAAGCTTCAAAATTAATATTATATTTACCTTTGACTTGCGCCAGAAAAACAACTTTTCTGTAAACTCCGCTCGAAGACCAATATTTCGTATTGCTTCCGCAATGTCTTCTTTTGACAAAAATGTTAAGCTTCGAAAAGTTATTCCAGCTTCTAAGCAACATTAATAATATTGCATAAGTGTTAATATTGCCTAAGTATTTCTACTTACTTTTTAGGTCAACAAAAAGTGTTTCAAGATCAAACTCCTTCAGCAGATTAAGGAGATCCGTATCTTCCTCACTTAAACTGTCGTTGGTAGATTTTTCAACAACACACGTATACGTTAAAGCACCATCCTCATTAATTTGGATATCGTTGCCAAGAATTCGCACCAAGTCACTTTCTTGTATAATTTTACCCTGACTGATCATTTTTTACCTTTTTCACACTAAAAAAATCACACAAATGCTTTTATTTTAACGGTACAATTAAAAGTCGAACTCTCAAAATAAACTTAAACACTTTGAAAAAAAAAATTTTTACGTTGCGTTTTACTGTGTTCACGCTTAGTTCCAACAAAGGCACTTTGACTTAAATGTCAAAGTGAACACTTTTAATAATAAACTGACACTTTATATATCAAAGTGAAAACTTTAAAATTAAAGTTAATCAAAACTAAAACTTTCAATATTAAAGTGAACACTCTAAATTAAAAAGTTACACTTTGATTTATAAAGTGAACACTTTAAATATAAACGTTAACACTTTTCTGCAAATTGAACACTTTACATTTTAGAGTTAACACTTTCACAATAAATGTTTTAATTTAATTTTTGAAAGTTTAAAAATTTAAAGAAAAATGGATTCACTTTTAATACAATTTTAAAAGTTATTACTTTATAAATAATATATTTTACTTTAAAATATAAAGTTTGTCATTATAAAATAAAGTAAACATTTTTAAATTTAAGAATTTTACATTAAAAACAAAAATTTTAACCTTTAACTTAAGAGTAAACATTTTAAAAAGTTAAAATTAGCACTTTTACAAAATTAATTTTTTTGTGCTCCGCTTAAGAACCTTTAAACTGAGGCACTTTAAATAAAATTTGAAAGTGGTCACACTTAAGTTTAAAGCGCACTTTTTGAATTGTACAAAAATTAGCATGAATGTTCTACAGTACTAAGCTAATATAAATTTAAAAATTTTGGGTGTCTAGCTTCTGTGGTTCCCGAAATATGGCGCTTCGAAAAGTAGAAAAACACACATAAATGGTCTGCCATTATTGTTTATATCTTCAAAAGTTTCAAACGCAGAAGGTCGAAATTGGCCTCATTTAAGAGGTATGGAGAATAGCTTTAAAACTAAATTAAGCGATTTTTTTCGAAAGGTCAAAGGTCACTATCACACGATTTAAAATTTGGGAAGCTATATCACAAAAAATTAAATTTTTAAAATTCTAAAAAAAATATATGTTGATCCTGATAGTCTCCTATCAGCTTTTGTTAGTTCCAAAGTTATTGATCAAAATGCGAAATTATTCATAAAAATTGTTTAATATTTTTTTATTATTTTTTTTTTTTTATTATTTTTTTAATATCAAATAATGTTTTTTAGCAAAAATTGTAAAAAAACATTTAATACGTCCATCTATTTTATATTTTCTAAGGTTTAAAACTTAAAGGAAGATGCTGATAGTCTTGTTTGCATTTCGTGATACATTTTTGGCGAGCTGTTATTACTTAATTCGCGTAAAATTTTATGTAAAATTTAATTATATGTTTTTTAATTTTTGTTTAATGTTTACTTTTGCTATATATTAAATTTCAGTAATGTGGAAGCTTTCCGTATGAAAAAGAAAAAACGTATCAAAAAAAGTCACAGAATCCAAAAATTTTAATGGTTAAGTAGGTACTCTATTAATAAAAGCTTTTTCCAGATCCAACAACTGCTCCTACAGTTTCTCATGTTTGTCCAGAGTCGGAAATATTTCAGCAATTAAAGTAAAAATTCAAATCCACTCAAAAGAATAGCGAAAAATATAATTCCTAACCCTTTTACCAAAGGCATTGCAGAAAATGGAAAAGGAGTTTGAAATTTCCGACCTTGTGGCTCGGAAGTTAAAAAAAATAGTTGAGGAAAGGTATACTGAGTAGTCCCAACAACAAACCAAGAAATGTTTTATCATCGAAAGTTGTGGAAACAGTTAAAATCTTTTGTAAACATGATGACGTCATCAGATGCATGCCAGGCTATAAAGATTCTGTTTCTATGTTTGAGAATCGTGTGAAAATAAAAAACTAAGAGATATGTATGGATGGAGACTCATTGGAAACAATGGTAAAGCAGGTTGAAAATTTTTTGGATTCACTTTGCAAAAAATTATTGACACTTTTGCCTCACTCGTTTATCCCAAAGGAACAAGCAACATTTTTGAATGCAAAAAAATCATCGCTTGGAGAACATGTGTAGATTGCAATATGTGATTTTTGCATCTTTTTTTCTTCAGGACGCTTCACAAGGTTTTCAAGCTACTTTACATCCAGTTTCTATATATTACAAGTACAATGGCCAGTTAGAGCCATACCTGTTGCCTGCATACATCCCCAAACGATAATGCCAACTCCACCGTGCTTAAAAAGTTTCTTTATTCAAAGCAGTTCTACTTTTCCGACAAACTGACTTTTTTTCTTTTAAGGCCGAAAATAAAAAATGTTGGCAAAATTCTGAAACTTTGTTTATACTGTACGTTTCATATTTGTAAGGCACTTTAATAAAGATAGATTTTGCGAGAAACAAAAATTCAAAGCCCACAGTAAAGTTTTCCAATATTCCACTAATTTTGATGTGTTGAAAATATCGTTACTTGTAATGTTGTATTGCATGATAAGAACCGTTAAGTTTTTGTTGTCTATTTTTTTTTCTACTGTTGTATCGTTTCATAATTAAAAGACACTAGTCAAAAAATACTATTTTATAAAAGTGACAATGTCATGTGGAACTGGGCTATCGGATGAAGGCAAAGGGCAAAATTTGGCATACAATCCTACAATACATGATAGTGTGTAAAAAGGATTATTTAAAAAAATGCATCAAATTCGAAGACTTGCCGTAGCCATTTGAGATTATTGGTGGGAAATAAAGTCTACACAACTACAATTTAGCACCCTCTACAGGGATGCCATTAAAAAAGGCAATCAAAAATGGTGAGAACATCTCATCTTGTTCCTCGGAGTAAGCTTGCATGCCTGGAATTCGTGGAAGAAAACATAACCAATAAATAAATGGGATACGGTGCGGTATTGTACCAAAATTGAAAACACATTATGCATACTTTTACTTCGGTCAACGGTTATATTTTCAGATGAAAAAAAGTAGAATCTGGACGGTCCTGATATTTTATTTCATACTAGCAGAGCCCAGCCATCGAAATTCGAGTGCAAATTTTAGGAAAATTTACCTTTTTCATTCAATTACAAATATTTGATGAACACTCAGAGATATATAACTGGGTTTGTTAATAAATAATTTTATAAGAGCCTAAATGTATACTAATCAATTTCAGCCAATTCACAGATCAACACAAATTAAATTACCACACACACACACAGCATTGTATAGTTTTTTATTTGAAGCTTATATATGTGTTTATGTTAGTAGTAACTTTTATGTCAGTAGTACTCTAAAAAAAATATTCCAAATGGTCAAATCTGAAAACATAGTGGATACCTTAAAAAAAATACCTATCAAATGATACTCCGTTTGTCAAAATCGGTTGGTAATTGAAGGTTTAAAATCGGTCACAAGAAATCGCCTGGCCTATTAATATTATAGATTGGCGAGATCTTCGCAAAGAACCCCGAACATTTTCCAAGCGAAATTTTGGTGCCGGCTCAGTGATGGTGTGGGATGTATTTGCATCAACTAG
Source organism: Cordilura impudica (assembly GCA_963682025.1). Classification (NCBI taxonomy): domain Eukaryota; kingdom Metazoa; phylum Arthropoda; class Insecta; order Diptera; family Scathophagidae; genus Cordilura; species Cordilura impudica. The sequence goes on along the minus strand of OY821519.1, from coordinate 71,838,399 downwards.
GACCCTCGATATTCAGTTTACAACGTCGCGTATGAACAGCAGCGGGTACATTACGGTTCTCGAAAATAGTCTTTGCCATTCCTTGAAGAAAATAGGGAAAAGCCTTACGTTTTTCCACAAGACAATACTCGAATTCATATTAGCATGGAATCGCAGCGCTACCTTTTGGAGTGTCCGGTTGAAAAAAGAAATACTGGCCACTTCTTTTTTCAACCGAACACTGTCCAGGATTGAAATTTGATTGAAAATATTTGTTGAGTCCTAGTAAGAAAACTTTATGTACGAGTATAATCGCCATAATATGCCACTGTTGAGGAGTTGATAGCTGCAATTAGCACTGCATGATTTTCTTACTAAAATCATTGGCGAACTCGATGAAAAACGATAATTTTGCATTGCAAAAGCTAATCAAAAAGTTCCTTTAGAAAGGATATTTCTTATAGTTCTGAAACGCTGAAGGCATACTTGTTATATATTTTTTTCCTTTTGTTTAAATGGAATTTATATTTTTTGGAAACTGTGTCTTTTATCACTAAGATTATCGAGTAAAACTGTGAGTCCTCTACAAGTATTTATAGCCAAAATATTGCACAAAATGCAAGTGTCCCATAATTATGAAACGTACTTATACTCATTTTCAGAATCCAAACTTATTTTTTTTTATCGAAAATGATTGGCTTTCTATGTATTATCCAACCCCAAATTTTTTAATATTTCGTGAGTTGTGTCGTCATGGATGTCTTTGCCGAAAGATTTTTTGATTTTAGAACTAATTTGGAAAGCATTAGTTCTGGGATTCTGTTTTACTGACGCCAAAATTGTTCGTTTTTTGCCCTTAGACAATTTTAAACGATAAACTGCACTGAGAAGATGTTTCAGCTAAAAAGCCAAGCTATTCTACGAAAAAATTTACTATGATTTCGAAGGTCTAGGATATCTTTAATTTTGATACTCATCTCAAAATATAGTTCCCAAAAGATATATAATTAAATTAAATTAACTCAGTACAGAAAGTTTTGTCTTGTACTAAAATAAATTCGATGTAACGGACCTGTACGTCATTGCAAAATACGTAGGCTTGCCCTAATTGTAAGCGTACTAATACTTTCTCCGCGTTTTTTGCGTTGTAAAGAAAAATATATAAGTACAAAAGTTCCGTAAGTTTCTTTGAAAAAATGTTAAATTCCCAATGTGTCAATGGTAAAAATTTCGTAATTCAAAATATTTTATTACAATTTTTTATTAATAACATTTTCTTCTTCAACTTTACGGATACTTTTGCTAGCCAGTGTACATTAGGGTGGGAGCGGTTTGTATGAAAAAAGATTTTTGGCCAAATTTTAAGTTGTGGGGGTCAGATTATTGTGACACTGAACCTAAAACTTTAGTGTGCAAACTTTGAGCCAAATCGGACAATGCTTTCTGGACGCGCATTGAGTTTAAAGTTCAAATATGCATTTATATGTAAAAATTATCAAAAAAATAATTTTTCAAAAAAATTTTGATATTAATAATTTCGTTTCAATTATATTAATTAATAAACCATAAAAACAACAAAATCTATTATCGGTTGAAAAACAGCCAGGCAATAAATGCACTGCACTCATTAAGAAAATCGAGCTCACATTTTTAAAGACATCGAAATAATTTACAACATTCTCCTGATCCCAAAATAATCTTATGTATAGTACTTTGCATCTCGTCTATTGTTATGCCGTTCTAAATTAATGGCAAAACCGTATGTATTTTTAAGCACTATTTCAAAATCTCCAGTTTTACTTTTTCAAAAATTTCGATCAAGAAATTTACCAAAATCAACGATTGGTCTTATTAACAAGATATATGTGATTAAAAATGCCTAACATTATAGGTATCCTGTTCTTAATTTGGCGAGGGCAGCGTTTTTATTTCAGCGGATTTGAAGAAAAATGTGATTTTTCATACTTTTTCAACTTTTAGGTTACATCTTTTTGGTGTTGTCATATTTCAAATATCTTTTACCAAAATATTATAACACTGGATTTCAGTTTTCAATCTTGTAAATTAAGGTTCCATTGAAACACTATAAACTGTCCCTCTTTAAGGTCAAAAGTCAAATTTAAGGAGATTTATATTTTTTGAAACATAACATCGACATAATATATACATATTTGTGGAAGGATTTCAATTAAACTTGTTAATAATATTTGAATAATGCTAAAAAATAATATTCTGGACTTATTTTCTGAAATTAACCCATGGGGTACTCCTGATGTCAAATTGACTGTTTATGAAAATCTATAAATATTTTCTTCATCAGGATTTTTTTGTACATAAAAATATGAAAATATGTAGATTAATTAGTTTTTATATTTAATGCAGTAAAAACAAATTTGTATATTTGTATCAAAAAGTGTTAACTGCATCAATAATTATTTTTAAGAGAGCGTGTCAAACCAATTTATAAATAAGATCTGAAAGAATTTGTCGATCGATTTGCTACAATCTCTATTAAGAAATAGTCGTAATTAATATTATATTTGAAAGTTATATCAGAATTAGTTTGGAAGCAAAAATTAATATTGCTGTAGCACTTCTTGAATATAAGCCCTCGATAACATATATTTGAACTAGCAGATGCCAGCCCTTGAAATTCGAGCGCAAATTCTACGATATTTTATTTTTCATTAAATAAAGGCCCTAAAAGTATGCTAATCAATTATAGCCAATTCACAAATCAACACAAAAAACAAACTCATTTTTATTACAAACACATTAACAAGTTTAATAAACACACACATATCATTGTATAATTTTATGTATGTGTTCGTTGCAATTTTTGATGCAATTTACTCAAAATAAAGGGGAAAATTTAAAAATCTAAAAATCTGCAAAACGTCTAAAAAGAAATACCTTTCATATAATATACGTGTGGTCAAAATCGGGATAAAACGGTAGAACAAAACATCGGTTACAAGCAATCGCCTAGCCTATTGATATTATAGATATAATAATTCTGAAAAAAAAATTAAAATTAGGACACATTTAGAGACACGCAAATTGTATATGAAAAATTTTAAAAATTTTTGATTTCAGAAATAAATTAATTAGTTTTTAAAAAAATAATCTTATAAATCGTAATCTTTTTTGTAGAGATTGTAAATTTGCATTTTTTTTTAATACTGTTGCCTTTTTTTTGTACGTCCTGTTAAATTAAAAAAAAAAATCTTTAACAAAAACTAAAATTAACAGAGACGTAAAAAATAGATAGTTACTTTCATTAAATGTTGTTTCTGCTACTCATCTTTTGTAATTATGCCATGGTATTCTTTAATCAACTTTATGACTTTTTCTGCAGTATCATTAACGACATTTAAGTTTTAGACACTATTTTTTTCCTTTCCAAGTTTTCGGCCGTTTTTTTAAATTACATTGGAATGTCAAATCTCTTTGAAACATTTTTTGTATTTTTTGAGAATAAACCTTCTATAATTTCAGAATAATCTCTGGATATAAAATTGCTTAAATTTTCCTTCTTAAGTACTAGTTTTTTGGGTACATCTTCATCTTCATCATAATTTTCAGCAGTGTTATTAACACATTTTTGCCACCAGCTTGTCTTTTGTTTTATCATTATCATTCTTTCCTCAAATAAGCGAAAGCCAACACATTCCTCACTTAGATAATAAGGATGATTTATTATTTTTGAAATGGCTTTGTCGGCAATATTTTTGTTAATATTTTTCTAATTTTCTAACTTCTTCAATAATTGTATATCATATAAAGCTGCTTTTTTCGCTTTATTAGAATCGAACTAGAAAATTGAATAGCAATACAATCAGCCACTTCTATTAAACCACTGGTTTCAGTATCGGTAATATCAGGAAACTGATTGATTTAAAAAAGAAACCTGATGAAGAAAATATTAATAGATTTTCAAAAGTTAATTTGAAATCAAGAGTACCCCACGGATTAATATCAGAAAATAAGTCCAGAATATTATATTTTAGAATTATTTTAGACATACCAATAAATTTTAATTCAAATAATATTATTGATATGAAATATGTCACCAAAACAAAACTAGAATTATAGCCTTTACCAATTTTTCTTTGCCGTGTTAAAATCTCATTTTCAATAACATATTTTGCAATGAAATCACATTCTGATTTTGTTGTCATATATCTATTCGAACTTCAATACTGGCTAATTAGCAATTGTCATAATTCAAACATATCATTCAAATATCTGGCGGATATTAGTATGTGGCTTACCAAATTCTATATTATTTACCACACATTATTTAGTTGCCGTAGTTAAAGGAAGTCATTTAAAAATATTCAATATTGTCGTTAAACAATGTATATAAATAATTATGTATCTGTCAACAATCGAGACTTGAAATATTTACATCTGCTAAGTAGACATATAGAATTTCTAAAAATATAAAAACTTTTTGTATAGCACGAGTTAAAATGCATCAACCGCAATGCCAACCAGTATAAAAATATGAAATTCGATCTAGACTACAGCAACTCCCATTGACAAATAACAAAAATCATCATCTTCAGGATGCCTATACAAATACCTTGTGTGAAATGATAAAACAAAAGTCATATGCAAACGCCAGTGGCCCTCCATACCATCATTAAGTTGTATATCAAACTAACCCCTGCTATAAAATTTACACCTTTATTTACCATAGCAAAACTCTACTTAAGAAATGAATTTGTTAAATTCTCAAAATTCAAAAATTCCGTTAGTAGTTTAAAGCCGCCCGCATCTAAACTCAATCATTTTCAACTCTTATAGTGCGAGTATTTGGTTCAGCTGGAAATGAAAAAAAAAATACAAAGTGTACACATTTTGAGGCGGCGCAACATGTTACATAAAAAGGCCGCAACTCGATGATTGTAGTTTTTATGAATTGCACACTTTTGTGCGGGTATCATTTACAAAATCTGTTGCTAAAACCTACATCTGTTTTATTCGCTCATATGAATTTCATCTGTTCATATTTTACTAATTATTTTTGCCGTTTTCACTTTTATCCATTTTATTGTAGCATACAGTACTCAGTTATGCCTGGGTGTTTCAGTGACACTTTGATTCACTTTCAAATTTCAAGTGTGTTTATATGGGGAAAATAAGACTTTTTTTTCAGATTTTACGAAAATTTCGTTCTATAGTTTAATTTTACCGTCAAGCTGTTTTATAATTCGGGATCAGTATTAAATTATCCTTTCAAAAGGCTATAAAACTTCAAAATCGAATAAAACCTCGCCAAGAAATAGCAAATGCCCCAGACCACTTTTGTGCCAAAAAAAACTAGGTCATGAAATTTGATGGCATTTTTTTCAACTTTGAGAAATTGATTAAAGCCATCATTCATTTTTGGTCTCTATACTTATAAGTACTCAGATCTGAAGTATTGTTTTATTACCACGTTGTTAACCTTTTGCGCATTGAGACCGAAAATTGGAAATTTTTTTTATAAAATTTTTAAAACTCCTTTTTCAAGTTTGAAAAAATTTTCTTAAACAAAATTTTAAAAAATTAATATATTACTTTAAGGTTTTATTAAATATATGTCGCAGATTAACTGTGTAATTTTTTAAGTAAATCCCTCTTCCAGAGTTTTTTTGACAAGGATTTTATTTTTGCGGATTTCGAGAAAAATTGGATTTTTGTGAAATATTCTGTAAATGTACTCTTTCTAAATACTTTGTATCAAAAATTCATCACTTTTCTACTTTTAAATTTTATATTTTATCTTAATAGCCTAGGGTTTCGGAAAAAAATAATATGACTCCATTAACCCTTTTGGAATTGGGGTCACATATGACCCCAAGCCATTAAAAGACAAATAAAAATTAACCGAATTAGTTTTCTAAATTCTAAATAGTGGTATCAACGAGTTTAATAGAAAAACTCGTTTTAGGTCATTTTTATTTTAAAATATCTTAAAATCCAAAGCTGGCCTTGGCAAATAATGAGTTAACGTTCTCGGATTTATCCCAAATTTTCGGAACGAAACTTCTACACATTTGGTTATTTTATTTTAAGCGTCGCATTTAAAAATTGGACAGCACTTACCAAATATTTAAATTTTTTTAATAAATTGTCTTTTATTGGCTTGGGGTCATATGTGACCCCAATTCCGAAAGGGTTAATGGAGTCATATTATTTTTTACTAAAACCCTAGGCTTTTAAGATAAAATATAACATTTAAAAGTAGAAAAGTGATGAATTTTTGATACAAAGTATTTAGAAAGAGTACATTTACAGAATATTTCACAAAAATCCAATTTTTCTCGAAATCCGCAAAAATAAAATCCTTATCAAAAAAATTGTGACAAAGGGATTTACTTAAAAATTCACACAGTTAATCTGCAATATACATTTAATAAAACCTTAAAGTAATATATTAATTTTTTTAAATTTTGTTTAAGAAAATTTTTTCAAACTTGAAAAAGGAGTTTTAAAAATTTTATCAAAAAAATTTCCAATTTTCGGTCTCAATGCGCAAAAGGTTAACAACGTGGTAATAAAACAATACTTCAGATCTGAGTGCTTATAAGTATAGAGACCAAAAATGAATGATGGCTTTAATCAATTTCTCAAAGTTGTAAAAAATGCCATCAAATTTCATGACCTAGTTTTTTTTGGCACAAAAGTGGTCTGGGGCATTTGCTATTTCTTGGCGAGGTTTCATACGATTTTGAAGTTTTATAGCCTTTTGAAAGGATAATTTAATACTGATCCGGAATTGTGTAACAGCTTGTCGGAAAAATTAAATTATAGAACGAAATTTTCTGAAAAAAAAGTCTTATTTTCCCCATATAAACACACTTGAAATTTTCAATCGCTTTGCGCCACGACTAAACGTTTTTTGATTGGCACAAAACTTTGTATTTCTCAGTTTTTTTGCTATTCGCATATTTCTAGGCGGTGAGACCGACAGTTTGGACACTTTTTTCCCCTCCATATAACGAAGGGCCACCCTAGTGGTCATACGTTATATGGGCATTCTTCAAATTGCGATTGTTGGGGGTAGGCGGAGTCCAGTTTGTTACCTTTCAACATAAAACAAATAAATGCGAAGTTTGGGGATAATCGGACAAAGAAAAGTCGCGCCGGAAATCGATTGAAAATTTCAAGTGTGTTTATATGGGGAAAATATAACTTTTTTGATATTTTACAAAAATTTCGTTCTTTAGTTTAATTTTTGCGACAAGGTGTTATAAGAATCGGGATCGCTATTAAATTATCTTTTCAAAAAGCTATAAAAGGTTCAAAATCGAATAAAAATTCGCCAAGAAATAGCAAATGCCCCAGACCACTTTTGTGCCAAAAAAAAAAACTAGGTCATGAAATTTGATAGCATTTTTTTCAACTTTGAGAAATTGATTAAAGCCATAATTTCTTTTTTATCTCCTTACCTATAAGTTATCAGATATGAAGTATTGTTTTATTACCACGTTCTTAACATATTGCGCATTTAGACCGAAAATGGGATTTTTTTTTGAAAAAAGTTTGAAAACTCCATTTTTAAGTTTTAAAAAACTTTCTTAAACAAAATTTAAAAAAATGGATCTGGCACTTTAAGGTTTTGTTAAATGCATGTTACAAACTAACTGTGTGAATTTTTGAGTAAACCCCTATGCCAGAATTTTTTGGACAAGGATTTTATTTTTGCGGATTTCGAGAAAAATGGGATTTTTGTAAAATATTCTGTATATGTACTCTTTCTAAATACTTTGTATAAAAATTCATAAATTTTCCAGTTTTAAATGTTATATTTTATCTTAATAGCCTATGGTTTAGGAAAAAAATAATACGACCCCATTCACCCTTTTGGAAATGGGGTCACATATGACCCCAAGCTAATACAAGGCAATTTATTAAAAAAATTCAAATATTTCGTAAGTTCTGTTGAATTTTTAGATTCGATGCTTAAAATATAATAATCCAATGTGAAGAAACTCCATTCCCAAAATTTTGGATAAATCCGAGAACGTTAACCCATGATTTGCCAATAACAGCTTTTGTTTTTATGATATTTCTAAATAAAGATTACCGAAAACGAGTTTTTCTATTAAGCTCGATGAAACCGCTATTTAGAATTTAAGAAAAATAATTCGGTTATTTTTTATTTATTTAACCCTTCAGAGCTCCTGAGATCAAAATAATCCATTGTGATATATCTTTGGTGCAAATATCTGCTTATTGCTCGCGAATATAAATTAAAACAACTTTTAACCAATTTTGTTATAAAATTATTTTACATATGTATAAAAACTATCTATATTTTTCTGAATAAAATAAGAAGAAACACAAATGACCCAAAGCTAATAAAAGACAATTTATTCAAAAGAAAATGAAACATAAAATTAATTCTATTTATTTTGGTGTATTTAAGGATGATTTAGTGTGCGATTCAAATTGGTCAATAAGGATTGCTTTTCTTTAATTTCATATTCTTTTATTAGCTTTCGGTCATTTGTGTGTCTTCTTATTTTATTTAGAAAAATATAGATAGTTTTTATACATAAAATATTTTTATAACAAAATTGGTGAAAAGGAATTTACGGCAAGCGATATGTAATTGCGGCAAAAAAAAAAAGAAGTCATATGTCAAAAAAAAAAAAAAAAATTCTGCAGCCACATCTGGAATGGCTGTATTAATAAATAAAAACCCTTCTGCCACAACTAATATTAATCTGCCAGCTAATATCAATTGTTCATCTTGGGATATGTTTGATGGAAAACTCAACTAGACATTCGACTCTAAATTGGAAAATATTGTGAGAAAATATGAATAGATAGGAACATCTCTATAGAGATCCAGCAATTGTGTTTTTTAAAACGCCCACCTCCAGAAAGAACTGAATAGTATGAAGGGTAGACTAGAAACAGGTGAGAAAGCAAGTAGACGTAAAAATATTGTTTCAAGTGGACTTTCAAGTGAATTTGTACTACAAGGCCTGGACGAACTTAAAAAAACTAGTATAGCCCAGCACTCGAAATTCGAGTGCAAATTCTAGGATATATAATTTTTTCATTAAAATTTTGTCTTCCAATGTTTTTTTAATCAATATATATAAAAATTTTATGAATATTTAAATGAGCCTAAAGGTATGTTAATCAATTTTAGTAATTCACAATTCAACACAGAGCATCTGATATATAATTTAAATCATTCGCATTAACAGGGTGTAACGAATTATTATAAATATTTTATCTAATTTAATTTAATACATTTTTAAGACAGATTAAACATAAATTTTATCATTCTCAGCTTCTCCTCCATATGAACTAGAACTATGCCAATTTTCACAATCCTCTGCGCCCGCACATGGCTTAAAAAGGGAACTAAAAATTTACCTTCACCTATTAATATATAGATTTGTACTAACATCCTCAAAGCTATCGAAACCCGAAAAACTGTTTTCGGAAAGTCATTCCTCCTCACTCTAAATTCTTCTTTTGAAGTTATCTCTACTCCGGCTAAAAGGCGTCTTCTAGTTGGCGCAATGATCGCAACAAAAAATACTTTTTACGTCAGTTTTGTAAAAATTTAAAATTGGATGATAAAAACTTAAAGTTCAATATGTGGATATTCGCACCTTTATTGTCATCTTACCCTTTTCACGTATATCGTAATGAGAGACTACAAAAAATTTTCCTCTCCGATAAACATAGCAACTTTAGTTGCTTTTTAAAACATTCACCCCTGTTCTTGAAACCACTATCACAAAAAAAACTCGTAAATGAAAAAATTCTTAAATCAACGAGTTTTTTGCTGTTCTCTAATTTCAATAAGAATATTTTTTCTCGTTTTAATTCACACAGAAAAGGCTTTGTGAAATCAAAACAAATGCCCTTTTTTTCTACTAAGCAGGTCTTAAGAGATAAAAAAACTAATTGATATTTAAACTCTAGCATGTTTTTTTATTGAACCTTGTCATTATTTTAAAAAATTAGACATGAATTTTATGAAAAAAAAAACGATTTTAAAAAACGTCTACATATTGCGCTGATTTAAAAAAAAAACTCGTAATAAGTGGTCGATGTTAATAAAACACAATTTTTGCGATGATGCTGTTCTATAACTATAATAAAAACTTTTTATTTACACAATCTATTTTCCATTATAATTTTTTCAATTATAACATAGATTCTTTATGCACTAATTATTGCAAATAAAGGAATTAAAAAAAATTTTTTCATCAAATCACACATTTTTTATTTTTTTCCATATGTTCGAAACAGTAGTGATGCCAATCAAATCCAATTTATTTTAATATCGAAATTTTTTTTTGGTGATGCCTAACTTTTTGAAAATAGAAAAGTCATTTTTAATTGAATGAAATTGAAGAACAAAAACAATTAAATGTACAAATAAGTTGTTATTTTAAAAGAAAATATTTTTCTTTATACTTTTTCTATAAACTTAAGAAAAAACATGCACAAAATACGTAATAGTTTTTTGTGAAACTGAATAAATAACCATATGCCACCTCGGTTTCTATATAACAGATGTTCTTAACTCAAACATATGGTTCTTAACTCAAACATATGTTTCCATTAAATAAATAAAAAAAAGTGGTTTCAAGAAACCCAAAATTTCAATTTCATGTGATTTTTAATTCACTCTTATTCAAATAACAACGTTTCAAGAACAGGGCTGATTATGTTTTTTATTGGGTGGATGCATATTCTTATTATGCCGATCAGACACACGACATTAAATGTTATGTGTTTCCATGATTTAATAATTGAAAAAGTTTTGTGTTACCGTAAATTTTAAGAATTTTATTTCTCTTAATTTAGCTCAATAAATCCAATCTCAATCGAAATTTATTTTAAGCCAATTTTAATGTGTCCATATATTTTTATCTCGATTTGGTATCCTGACACTACGGTAAGAAACCTCTTACTGGTAAAAAGAACAATTACGTGGTCTTTGTGGCAAGGGAGGTAAATGCTCCAAACTTTCCGAAGCTTAGGCTAGTTGAGAGATATTGTGCTCATCTGAAGAGCACAAAAAAAGTTTTCCAAAATGTTGAAGATTTTAAGCAAAGTTGGAATACCTGTTCCCAAACAGCAGAAATCATACAAAATCCCTAATAGAAAGGTGTCCGCAAAAGGTCCATAATATCATAAGTAGTAATTAGAACTATAAAAATTATCTTTTTTGTAAGTTTTAATAAAATTTAAATCAAATGAAAAATATCAAAATTCTAGATTTATGGTTTCCTTATTATTACTTATCAGATTTTCTTTTGGTGATGTGTTTTCTTTTTCAAAGAATTTCAAATGTTCAAATAGTCCTGTCAAATTAGACCAAAAAAGAAGAGTAAAGGTACATAAATTTACAGCAAGCTGAAAGTACGTGGAATTTCTTAAAACATACTTAAAAATAACACCTAAAAGTTCCTCATCATTCCGGTGCCTGGAAAAAAATTATACGAGGTCAAAGGTCAAAAATTTTGAAAAAAAAAATTATTTTTTTTCGCGATTTTCAGCAAAACGGTAAGTTTTATCATAAAATCAACTCAGGCACAAATTGTAGATCATAAAATTCTCTATTAAAAATGTACCAATACTTTCTGACATATAACCACCATTTCTGAGATATAACGTGTCAAATAATTGTAAAAGTCATAATATGCATAAGGACGCCACGTAGATACATCTCTGAAAATATTTTTCATTGGTATACATAAGTATAACAATGAGAATATTAGGTAGAATGAAATCTAGTCCCTTAATTTATACGCCAGTGTAACCTTGAGAAAACATCTGTCTCCCTGTTCAATTGTGTGCGATGCTATGAATCTGGCAATGTATGAAATATTTACTTACATTGAAAACAGCGATGACTGTCAGTTCACTTTAAACGAACTAAGTAATGTTTGCAAAACTACAACTTTAGATAATAGGACGATAAAGATGCGACTAAAAATTAAGTATGGGGATAAACTTATTATCACAGAAAAATCGGGAGTGTCAACATTAATATGCTTAAAAGACAATCATCATGATATTTTGAATCAAGCTTGGTACGAAAACAGGCTAATAACGATGCCGACGTACTGATTATTGAAACTTGAATTTGACAAATACAACTATTGTTGTTGGTGAAGATGTAGCCTTACTTGTACTACTTACTGCTCGAACTCCAGCTGAAAAAACTGTTTTCTTTTTAAAGCCCGGAAAAGCTCAAAATGAAACGGAAATATATTCGTCATAAAAGTCAAAATCATGTCCTATTTTTACACGCAATAACTGGCTGCGATACGAGACGTCTGCATTTTACAGGAGGGGTAAAGCAACAGTCTTTAAAATGTTTGTAAAACAAGATTTAGTTCAATGTGCTGAAGTCTTCAAAAAAAGTAATTCAACTCAACAAGAAATTTCCACGAACGGGATTCGGTTTCTTCTTTCTATGTACAAAGCTCCGAAAAAAAACCACTTGCTTAGGGGTAAGTATCGATATGCATGTTTCGTAAAAAACACTAAAAATAAGAAACAGGTGCAATTAGCTTGTCTTCATCCAACCTCAGAGTCTGCTCATCAACAATTTTTCCGGGTATATTACCAAGTTCAAGTGTGGCTTGGTTATCAGCTAGACCCAAAAGACTGGGGTTGGAAGTTTGTCGACAATACATTGGAACCTATTCAGACTTTACTCCCACCTGCGCCGGAAAAACTGCTGAACACAATTTTTTGCAACTGTAAAAAGGGATGCAGCGCTAAATGTGGTTGTAAAAAAGTTGGACTGTTGTATTCTCTGGCATGTACACATTGTCAAGGCCAGTCATGTTCTAATGCTGAATCACCAATAGTAGAGTATTCGTTTGATAACAACGAGGAAACATGCGATACATTGCTATTGACGCAATTTACTTACATCCAGGATGAAGAAAACGAACAAGACGAAGATCAAGAAGAAGAAGAAGATCAAGAAGAAGAACAACAAGAAGAAGTATTTGAAGTTTATGAATCAGATGAATAAATTTCTACATTTTTTTAATTTCAATCGCTTTTATCATTTCCAACCCTTGCTAATATATTTTTTTTATGCAAGTTTTCAATTAAACAGAATCACAACAGACATGCGGAATAGGCCTACTGGGGAAACCATGTTAAAAAAATGCGCTAAGTACACAACCTCATAGGTGGCATGGAAACGTGGGCATATTATGACGATTACAACTTTTACAATTATTTGACTCGTTATATCTCAGAAACGGTGGTTCTAAGAAAAAAAGTATTGATACATTTTTTATAGAGAATTTTATGATTTACAATTAGTGTCTGAGATGATTTTATGATAAAACTTACCATTTAGCTGAAAATCGCGAAAAAAATAAATAATTTCTTTTAAGATTTTTGACTTTGACCTCGAATAAATTTTTTTCCAGGCACCGGAATGATGAGGAACCTTCAGGTGTTATTTTTGAGTATGTTTTAAACAATTACACGCACTTTCAGCGTGCTGCGAATTTATGTACCTTCAAATGTCTAGATTGACCGGACTAAAAGTAATAAATTTTTTAAAAAATATATTTAAATACTTATACTTATCCTACGATCTCGTTGTTAATGTCGATTCGAAAAGGAAAATCTTGGAAATTTAATGCAATTTTCTGTTTAATCAAATCATAACAAAAAGTCACTGAAATATGTATATAGTAACACATACTGAAATTTAATACATTGCCATAAAAAAATATGTTTTGTTATAAGGTAAATAACAGGCACTTTTTAAAATAAATTGAAAATGAAAATCGTTTTAAGAACAAAACAAACTGAATATAACTAGTCCATTGTCTGACGGTTTTTTACAATTTACTTTTTTTTTATCAGCCAACCTCTTAGAAGTAATGCTAAATTTTGGAAACTAATATTAAACCCAAGTTCTTTTATTGTGGAAATGATCTTAAAGTACAGTTAACAAAATCATAAAATCATTTATAGAAACGGTGGGAAAAATGTAATAGGAAAAACACCTTTTATTTACATTATAAATATATAAGCCTTACTAGCTAACTGACTAACTGAAATATAGCATAGAAATTAGATTATGTTGCATAATTCGTGGGATTCTCCTAAATATTGCCACACTCTTTTTATAATTTGTAAACAAAAAAAAATTAAGTAGAAGCGTTCCGTCAAGTTTTTTGGAAATCAAGTAAAATCTACAATGTGTCAACGGTAAAAAGTTCTTAGTTCAAAATATTTCATTTGCCACATTTGTTTCAAAAACCAATCCATATTCTGCCAGACAAGTTATGCAGCTGTTTCGGATCAAGTCACCAACCCTCATCAGTAACCAAAAGCAGTTGATACTTTCATATACCTTCGCTGAAATCAACCTAATGAGAATCCAAGAAAATTTATACAATTTAAGATTTTTCCAATATAACAAACAAAAATTTTCTTTCTCACGTTATTTTATTTATTGAACTTTCATTTATTTCTATGTGAACTAACAATAGCATTCAAATCTTAAAACTAATTCTGATTATAAAGTCCAGCCAGTGCCAAATAAAAATTTAATTGTTCTTTGATGAATATAATAAAAAAAAAAAATGTTTTCAAAATCATCCTTCATGCGCCTCAGCACGTCAGATCGGGTATGTCCAATCTTCTAAGGTCTAGATGGTCACGGTTGTTGAGTAGATATCAGGCAAGCATATAAGGATGAGTTCCAAGTTTATGCAAATATCGAACACTGTGTCTCATAATTTCATCTTTGATCAAAGGAAAATTTAAGTTAGAATTTCTGACATATCAAGTGCAATTAGACGGAGAGGCAGTACACCATATCTGAATTCCGTAGCACGCCTTGAGGATTATAAAACAGTTGTATAACAGTACTTTACAATCTAAGCTTAGTTTTGAGTTTCTGCCCATAAGCCATGTAAGGCATAGAGTTTTTAACTTTGCGTTTATGTTTTGCATCTATGTATATGAATTTTCTGATTAAGGCGGCGGTCAAAGTGCATTGGGTATATTATAACTATGGGGCATATTATAATTATTAATTTGTATCGGGTGAATGCAAGAGTGAATGCATTTATGCTAATTAACTTTGATTTTCCATCTCCCCAACCAACTCTCTAGTTGAGAAATAAGAAATTTAGGTGATACTGATGAACACTTAAGACTGCCGTATCATCACGAAAAGTCGAGATGTGAGTGTAAATATAAATCAGGTGTATTGAATAAATATAATATTGGCACTAGAATACTCCGGTGTGGTTACAGATATGTATGTTACTGTGAACACTCCTTTTTTTTAATCCATCCCAAATTGCATATATTATTATTTATTTTCTTAAATTACATCTATTCATGAATTATTATTTCCTATTTTTTTTAAAACGATGCGCTTCGCTACACCCATCGTTCATACAATACATTTTGTAGAAAACCATTGTATTTATTTTTGGCGATTTTTGATTTTGGCGATTTTTGACTTTCGCGATTATTGACTTCCGCGATTTTTGGTATTAGGCAATTTTTTTTGGCTATTTTTGTTATTCGCGATATTCGGTTCTGGCGATTTTGTTTTTGGTTTTTTGCGATGTTTTATTTTGGCCATTTTTGATTTTATGAATTTTTGAAAATTATCGATTTTTGGATTTGGCGTTTTTTTTTATTTTCGCTGTTTTTATTTTGGCGATTTTTGTTATTCACGATTTTCGGTTTGGCGATTTTTGACTTTGGCGATTTTTGTTTCTTGCAATATTTTACTCGCGATTTTCGGTACTGACTATTTTTCTTTTTGACGATTTTTGCAATTCGCGATTTTCATTTTGGCGATTTTTTACTGCCGATTTTTGTTTTTGTGATTTTTTGATTTTGACGATTTTTATTTTTTACGATTTGTGATTTTGGTGATTTCTGATTTTGGCGATTTTGGATTTTGGCGATTTTTGATTTTGAAAATTTTTTGATTTTGCGATTTTGATGTTCGCGATTTTCGGTTTTGACGATTTGTGATTTTGGTGATTCCGCCCATATTTTCCACGACTACTCACATTGGTAATTAATATAGTTGTCAAAAGTCTCAAGACTGTAATTTTCAGTTTTTGCCCAAGTACTCACATTGATAAATCATGAACTCTGACAAAGTTCCAAAGCTTTCATTATTAGAGTACTCCAGATATATGACATCAAATAAGATCCTTCCGGATAGGCAGCTACCTACCGTAAAAATTTCAAGACTATCGGTCCAGAGGCGTAGTCTCCTATAAACACCAAACCAACGTACAAACGTACAAACAAACAAAAACTCCATTTTTATACCCTATACCACTATGTGGTTTGGGTATAATGACTTTGTGCTACTGTTTGTAACTACCAAAAATATTTGACCTAGACCCATCTTTTATAATACCGATCAAATCAGAATCACTATCTGATTCGATTAAACGATGTCCGTCCGTCCGTCCGTCCGTCTGTGTGTCCACGTAAAGCTTGTAATCAAACTGCAGGTCGCAAATATGAATATATTTTGACAAAATTTGGTATATAAGCTTTTATCGGCCATGGGATGAACGCTGTTGAAACTGGTGAGAATCGGTCTATGTTCAGACCTAGCCCCCATACAAATGACCCCTATGAAATCAACATAAATTGCCATAAGATCCAAATTATCGTATAAATCTTTGTCAAATTGGGTTTGTATGTGTTTATTACATCCATCAATCAGTAGTCCAAAAATTATTCCTATGGGACAACTCTTAGTCATAGGCCCCATATAGAGCTATCAAAAAACAAAAATATTGCACGGATTCTTTTCAAATTTTGTTTGTATATATTTTTGTAAAATACAAGAGACTTTACCAAACATGGTCAGTATCGGTCCAGTTTTGGGCCTAGTCCCCATATAGATATAGCATCCGATATGAACTTTTTCATATCTGCAGCCAAAAAAATTAAAAAAATCCCACTCAAATTTGGTTTCTGCTTATTTTCTATATCCAGTTAGTTGGGCCGGAGAGATAGGGTCTCTAAATGCATGGTATAGGGTATCGTATAGTCGGTCTAGACCGACTATAATTTTCTTACTTGTTATATATAATGACTTTGTGCTGATGTCTGAACTACCAAAAATATTTTATCTAGACCCATCCTTTAATATACCGATCGACTCAGAATCACTTTCTGATCGACTCAGAATCACTTTCTGGGTCGATGTCCGTCCGTCTGTGTGTTCATGTAAACTTTTGAATCAAAATACATGTCGCAACTATGAATATATATTGATAAAATTTTGTGCATAAACTTCTATCGGCCATAGAATGAACACTATTGAAATTGGTGAAAATCGGTTAATGTTTAGACCTAGTCCGCATACAAATGGCCCCTATGAGTTCGACTTAGGTTGCCATAATATCCGAATAACCATATAGATCTCTTGTTGAAATTGGATTTTTGTATATTTATTGCATTCATTTATCAGTAGTCTAAAAATAAACCCTTTAGGAGAATTCTTAGTCATAGCCCCCTTATGAAGCTCATTCCCAATCTTCACTTAAGTCTATCAAAAAACAAAATAATCACAGATTTTTCTCACTGGGCCCATATAAATATAACATCCGATAAGAACTTTTTCATAACCAAATTTGATTTATGCTTATTTTCTAATCTAATTAGTTGGGCCTAAGAGATATGGTCTCTAAACACATGGTATAGGGTATCGTATAGTCGGTCTAGAATTTTCTTACTTGTTTTAATTTACTGTTTTCTATTTTTACAAATCTATAAATAAAAATTCATATTTTCGTTTTTCATGATTGAGTTAGAAAGTAGCCAAGGTCAAAAAACTCAATTTTTCAAATGATAAAGATCGAAAATAAGATTTTTTATTTTTATAGTTTTAAGAATAGAAAACAATAAATTTTTATTAATATTTAAAATTTCTTCATTTTCACGTGTACGAATGCTTTTTATAGCAAGTATATATGAAAAAAGTATCAAATTTTTAATCTGTCCGAATACATACAAATCTTTATATAATTACTTTGTGGATGACACAAAATCTCTTTCTGACTATTAAGCTGTCTGGTCAATCTCACAACTTAGCCTTCCCTTACTCAATTTTAGTCAATAGGTACAGTAGGCTAGAAACCAATTGCCAATAAGCAACAGCTCATCCACTGCTTTGCTAACTACAACACCACAGCCGAACTCATTTGCACTTCATTCCCTATTCATTTCAGTAGTAATTCGTGAAGTTGTACGCAGGCATTAAAAAAAATAATTACACTCGAATCTTAAGCATTATGTAAATCTAAGTCAAATTAAATCTCTAACCCTAATTCTTTAAATGGACCTGTATAATTTGTAAACACTCCTTAAGATTTACCTTCAAGCAACCCATCCATTTAACCAGCCCACTTTAAACACCTTAAGTGTTTATTGCAACCCCATATGAGTTTATTTCATGTGATTGTTTGTTGTTTTTGGTAACATCTTAGACTTGGTATGCTGGCATTTAAGTGTTTGCTGTTCATTCATGAGGTAATTATGGGTTTTGTTTTCAATTGTTTTCTATTTCTATAAAAATTCTTTGAGATACATTTTTTAAACGTATAAATATAATTGCTTACATATTAATAAGCCGTAAGGGTGTACAAGATCTCAAGTGATTTTCAAAGAAATTAGGCTTCTCATTGTTAGATAAATACAATTTTTTAAGAAAAGCTCTTTTTTGTATGAGGGCTTTTTAACAAAGAGCATAAAATGTTCTACGTATAATTACACGTATCGTTGTTCAAGATCTTGAAGAATAAAGCTGCTCAATATATTGTTCAAAAATGTGACAATTTCTATAGCTGTTTATTAAAATTTCCAAATATTATTGTAAACTGTAAATATTTTAGATTGTAGATATTTTATTGTGGTAACCGAATTTTTTTGCCAATAAGGGATGCCAACGCGATTAACTTTTGGAAATGCCGGCATTAGGCATTTTTTGTTTCGTTTGGTTTTCAATGCAATTATTTTTAATTTTTTTGAAATAACAGTGTGTTTATAGTGAGTTTTTTTAGTATTCTAAAGAATTCATATATTCAAGGAATTAAATTATCTAAAAATATATTTTAAAGCTTACAGTTCCCTACAATGGCGCGATAAGTGTCAAACGAAAGAGGAAAATCTTAGGAATTTTAAAAAAATTTTATGTTACCGTAACAAAAAAAAATCATGTCAATAATGTCCTTTGAAAAGTTTTAAAAGTTTTAAAATTTTTTAGATTTTTAGTTACATTTTTTGATGTGTAAACATCTATACGCGCAAGGGTTAAATTTCTATTTCACAATACAATCAAAAAAACAGCGTCACATGTGAGCCGTAAAACAAAATCCCTGAGACTTATGATTGTATTGGTGCAAAAATTATGATATGTACCCTGCAGGAAATGTCAATAGTGAAACAGTACTGATTCACTATTGACTTTGCCACCAATGAAAATGAAAAATGACAAATAAAAAATTAAATAGAAAAACGAAAAATTAAAATGAAAATGAAAAATTAAATGTGAAAAATGAAAAACGAAAAATGAAGAATGAAAAATTAAAAATAACAAATAAAATATGAAAACTGAAAAATAAAAAATGAAAAATAAAAAATTAAAAATAAAAAATGAGAAATGAAAAATGAAAAATGAAAACTAAAAAATTAAAAATAAAAAATTAAAAATAAAATAAAAAAAAGAAAAAATGGAAAACGAAAAATAAAAAACCAAAAATAAAATAAAAAATATTTTTATATTAGCAGAGCCCCGCCTTTGATTGCTATAAGTGATACATAGATTACGCTTTCTGTTTGATTTTAAAAAAGTGCCATAAAAAATCTTTAATTACTAGATGTTTACACATCTCCCCCACATGATTTTTTTTTATAGGCGGTATCGTAAATTTTTGTATGGAACGACATTAATATAAAAAATTTATAAAATTACAGACATTATCCTCATTCATTTGATACCAAAAATGGCATTGCAGGATGAGCATAAGTATTTAGATATTAATTTTTTTAACTCTTCTGCTTGTGAGAAGGTCTCTGGGGTTTAATTTAATTTTCAAACTCTCAAAATCCCTTAATGTTGTATGGGCTGAATACCCGAACTGTAAATGCATTTAAAGAAAAAAGTGTACTGATTCGATTAGAAATGGTTCTGAAGTGATACGAGCAGTAGTTTATATTTTATTAAATTTGAATGAAGTTTAGTACGTGGATTAGTGATAAGGTCTCTACGGACCTTAGAAAAAGTTGCTAATGAGTTTTGTTACATTGTAGTTTTTTTTTGTTACCTGTACTTCATTTTATACCCTATACCACTATGTGGTTTGGGTATAATGACTTTGTGCTGCTGTTTGTAACTACAAAAATATTTGACCTAGACCCACCTTTTATTGTACCGATCGACTTAAAATCACTTTCTGAGTCGATTTAGCGATATCCGTCCGTCTGTGTGTACATGTAAACCTTGTAATCAAACTGCAGGTCGCAAATATGAATATATTTTGATAAGATATAGTATATATAAGATTCTATCGGCCATATGATGAACTCTATTGAAATTGGTGAAATTCAGACCTAGCCCCATACAAATGACGCCTATAAAATCGACATAAATTGCCATAAGATCCAAATTATCATATAGATCTCAATCAAATTGGGTTCGTCTGTGTTTATTATATCCATTAATCAGTAGTCCAAAAATAATTTCTATAGGACAATTCTTAGTCCTAGGCCCCATATAGAGCTGCTTCCCGATCTTCACTTAAATCTATCAAAAAACAAAGCTATTGCACAGGTTTTTGCTCAAATCTGATTTGTATATATTTTTTCAAAATATAAGTGACTTTACCAAATATGATCAGGACTGGTCCATTTTTCGTTCTAGTCCCCATATAAATACAGCATCCGAAATGAACTTTTTCATATCTGCCAAAAAAAATTAATAATAATGACACTCAAATTCGGTTTATGCTCATTTTTTATATCGAATTAGTTGGACCGAAGAGATAGGGTCTCTAAACTATGATAAAGGTCTAGACCGACTATAATTTTCTTACTTGTTTCAGTTGAATTCTTACAACAGCGATTAGTATGCCACTACTGAAACTTCTGATAGTTATTTAACATTTTAAAATGGCACCACGAAATGGAGCAAAGTTGCACCACCGAATACCCGCATTCGTGCTCATATCGTGGTCGGCAATATAAGAAGGAAGCCACGGCCAGTGGAAGGCATATATGATCCTTACACCACATTCCGCTCGCTCATCGCCGAACATATGGCGCATATTATCATACGGGAAACCAATCGAAAAGCCAGAGAAGTAACAACTGTTTGGAATTTGCCAAATCCTACGACGAAAAATGAGTTCGCTAATGAGCCTGCTAAGGAACTATGGGGCACAACCCATGCTCCAATATACAAAGCCGCAGTACCATACGATCGCTCTATGCTCATCAATTAAATGTATTCGCTTTGATAAAGTAAATGCGCGACGGGAGCGATTAATCGGCAGTAAAACTACTGCTATTGACAATGTTTGGCAAATGCTGCAGGCCAATTTGACGGCAGTTTACATCCCGCATGATTCACTGACCACGAACGAGCAATTATTCCCATATAAGGGCAGCACATGGTTTACACAATACATTCCAATACCGCCAATAGGGGTATGATGGTAGTGCGATTCCCGGCAAAGGAATGATTTACTCTGCAAAGTTGTCTGTCAAGAAGTAAACCAAGGGCAGAATATTGTGTATCAATTAGTGCAAAGATATGTGGATATAGGCAGCACAATCTTTGCAGACAATTTTTTCTCTACATTGGACGTGGCGCGTACATTTATGAGTTCCTGAAAAGTCCTGTGCGTCCAGTTTGCAGCTTATTGTTCGGCTTCTACGAAGGAGATGTATCACTGTGCTCACATGTTTTGAAGAAAAATAATGTTCGGCTTCTACGAAGGAGATGTATCACTGTGCTCACATGTTTTGAAGAAAAATAAAAGTAATTTTGCGCCGTAGACACAACTGAAGAAAAGAAGCCCATGGTTATTCTGGATTACAATGCTAATAAATACGGCATGGCTACAATGCATCAGATGCACGGCACATATTCTTGCAAACGATCAACAAACCGCTGGCCACTTGCAATAATTCTGCAATATGGTATTAGCTGCACTTATGATATATAATTAAATTTAGCCAGTAAAAAACCGATAAGAACGCCATTTTGCAATAGCTCTCGACACAATTAGCGCTGCCTAATACTGAAGAATGAGCCACCAATGGACGTATAACGAGCTGTCCCAGGATTCGAAGAGCTATGGAAGCATTCAATGTAAAGCTAAAATAAAATAATATTGAAACACATAAAAGCAAGAGAAGGAGCTGCACCTACGGACGCCAGCGTAAAGCCGGAGCGTATTACTTTAGTTGCAACAAAGCAGTTTGTGCTGAACATTCAACATTGCTGCATCATTGCAATACCTTCACACTCGAACTGGAAAATCTCTAAGAAGCAAAAGTGATTTATTTAATTTTCTCATGTATTTTAATATTAAATAAAACATTTCCTGTGCCTTTTTATTACTTTATATAATCTAAAATTAATAATCAAAACCATCAAAACGCATCAAGCAAAATACCATACAATTTGTTATAGGTCCCTGCGGACCTTTTCACTATTTTAAGGACAACAGGAGACTCACTAGTCGGTGGGTCGTACGGCCATTTTTATTCATAGTCTCCATATTAAGTTGCATCCCGGTATCTAACTGAATATATCCAAAGACATTTCAAAATCGGTTGGTGAATGATTTTAGAACATATAAATGACTTTACGATAATTTTTGGACTTTGAAAAATCTAGTCTACAATCTCAATTAAATTTTGTTCAGAATAATTTTTTATGTCCACTTAATACTCCTTTCCGAAACTTATGCCATGGCGTATCGTACTCGCCCTAACCTGACTATAAGTTTGTGCTGATGCTTGTAACTACCCCGTCCATATGTCTGTCTGTCTCTGGCTATATGTTTTTGAAAACCTTTAAATCAAACTACGTGTACTATAATTGAAATTTGGCGAAATCTCTGCATATTCCTACCTAGCCTTCATATAAATGGCCCCTATGGGATAGACTTAAAGTGCATAAGATGCAGATTGTCATTTAGTTCCCTGCCCAAGTTCGTTTATGTGGGCTAATTACATCCATTAAATAGCAGCCGCAAAAACCCTGTACGACCATTTTTAGTCATAGTTTCCATATAAAACTGCTGCCCAATATTGACTTAATCTACGAGAAAACAAAAATATTGCATCGATTTTTCTCAAATTTGGATTACACATTTTTTTAAGACATCTTAGTGACTTACTAAATATGGTTATGATCAGTTTATTCTCTCACCAAGTCCCCATATAAAAATAGTATCCGAAATTTCCTTTTTTATATTAATATCAGTCCCACTCAAATTTGGTTTAATATTATTTTCTGTGAGGTATTAGTTGGACTTGAGACCTTTCCGAAATGCTAAAGGGTATCGTCTAGTCGATCTAGAACGACTATAATTTTCTTATTTCCTTATGACGACTTGCTGGTTCTTTTTCGGGTGCAGTTTGACTAAGTACGCAATATCACCATATCTTTTATTGTAAAAAAAAACTTTTATTAAAAAGAGTAGCTTTTACTGATAAAACTAAATTTTTTTTAAATATTTTTTAAAAAAGTAACCTTTATTAAAATTGGTTTATACTTATATTCTATATCAAATTAGTTTGATATAAAATAGTACCTTTTCTATTACAGAAGTAACTTTTGTTAAAAAAAGTATCTTCTATCAAAAAGTACCTTTTGTTAGAAATATACATTTTCTTAAAAAGTACCTTTTATAAAAAAGCACCTTTCATTAAAAAATACCTTATGTCAAAAAATTGCCTGCTCAAAAGGGGCCAGATGTTACATTCCCGGCTCTTTTGCAGGAGAACATAGAGACAATTATGCAGTGGCTACTAAAGTTCTTTTCACGCAGCCTGCTATCAAGGTATATACCAAAGGAGTGGAGGGTTTAGAGTGGTGCTTATCCCCAAAGCGGGAAAGATAAACCAATAATACCGCAAATAACTACAGACCTATCAGTCTATCATCGTTTTTACTGAAAACTTTGGAGAGATTGGTAGATGTCTACGTGCCACCATACAACTTCTGTAAGGCTCAACGTGCATACCTCAGGGTAAGGTCAGTGGATACGGCTTCACACGATGTAGTGGGGACGATTGAGGATGCCCTTCACTATAAGGAATATGTTTTGGCTTCTTTTTTGGACGTGGAAGAAGCGTTCAATAATTTCAAAATATCTTATGGACGGGCAGCATGCTGAAGAGCAGGGTAATAAACTCGAAAATAGGTGAGGGGGAAGCGAGGAAGGTGGTGACGAGGAGAACACCACATTGTGGAGTTAAATCTCTTCTTTTGTGGAACCTTGTAATCGCTATGCTTATGATGTTGTGCTTCTAGCCAGAGGTAGATTCTTATCAACGTTCAGTGACCTCATGGAGTCGGCATTAGATAAAATCGTGAAATGGGCAACGGAAAACGGTCTGGGGGTCAACCCCCCTAAAACCAGTTTAGTTGCCTTTACCAGAAAGACAAAGATACCTGAGTTCAATCCTCCAAGATTGGAAGGGAGGACTCTGATACTATCAAGCGAGGCGCAGTATTTGGGTGTTATTCTAAACTCTTAACTCACTTGGTCGAGTAACGTAGCGGATAGGACTAAGAATGCGTTATGTGCCTTCTACACCTGTAGGAGTACGTTCGGTAGAAGGTGAGGTCTTAAACAGCAAATCATCCACTCATTTTCTCGTGTGGCAGAAGGCTGTGAACGTAGGGGTCAGCTTTTCTAGACCAGAGCCATTAGATCGATGCCACAGGCGGGACAGGAGGTAAAGCTGATTATCATTCCTATTGATATTTTTATCAAGAGTACTGCAGCAAAAATGGCTCATATAAGCTGGAACAAAGCTTTTGGGAACACGGCACAATCCTACGGACAGTGGGCGGGACACAAATTGATCGGGAAACCGATTAAATGTCACGGGTGCTAAACTTTGGGGGTAATTTTACGATCTAAATACCGACTAAGGAAGACTGGGCCGCAGACTCTGTCATAGGCACGGCTGCAATCACACTATATATACCCACGGTTCGAAGATGGAAGCCGGTACAGGGTCAGCGGTCAACTCTGAGCAACTTGACATTCAGGTATCTCGGAGAATACCTGAAAAATGTAGCGTTTTTCGGGCCGAGATTCACGCAATTCTGATAGCAACGAAAATAATTCTGGAGCGAGATATGGACAGCCTCGCTGCTCTCAAAGCTCCGAAATCGAGGATCTTAAGTTCGAAATATGTGAGCAATCGTATCAGGTGGTGCCTGATATGGGTACCAGGACATAGTCAGGTCAAAGGAAATGAGCTGGATGACGAGTTTGTGCGGAACGCACCGAATCTTTGAGCGGGACGATGGGCAAAGATATTAAAATCCCTCGTCCGAGCTGTCGAACCCAATTGAAGAGGCAGCTGATCTTGAATTGAGGGCAAGGTGGGCTCAACTGACCTCTTGCAGAATATCCCTGATCCTATGGCCCTTGCCTAATCCAAGGAGAACGAAAGCACTCCCTGGTTTTGGTAAAGGCAAAATCAGCCTAATTAGAGGAGTACTCACTGGACACTATGTAATAGGGTGGATGGCCGAACTCGTAGGTGTCCTGGTAGCTGACTTCTGTAAATATCTTAGGGCTACATAGTAGATGATTCACTCGCCGACCTTGTGGACTTCTTGAAGGAATCTGTCTGGTTTAGGAGGACGAAAAAGCTCTTATTAATTACACCCTATACCACTATTTGGTTTGGGTATAATGACTTTGTGCTGCTGTTTGTAACTACCAAATATATTTGACCTAGACCCATCTTTTATTATACCGATCGACTCAGAATCACTTTCTGAGTTGATATAGCGATGTCCGTCTGCCCGTCCGTCTGTGTGTCCATGTAAACTTTGTAATCAACCTACAGGTCGCAAATATGAATATATTTTGATGAAATTTGGTATATAAGCTTTTGTTGGCCATAGGATAAATACTGTTGAAATTGGTAAAATTCGGTCCATGTTCAGACCTAGTCCCCATACAAATGACCCCTATGAAATCGTCATAAATTGCCATAAGATCCAAATTATCATATAGATCTCAGTCAAATTGGGTTTGTATGTGTTTATTATATCCGTTAATCAGTAATCCAAAAATAATCCCTATAGGACAATTCTTAATCGTAGAGCTGCTTCCCGATTTTCACTTAAATCTATCAAAAAACAAAAATATTGCACAGATTTTTCTCAAATTTGGGTTGTATATATTTTTTCAAAATATAAGTCACTTTGTCAAATATGGTCAGGATCGGTCCACATTTCGACCTAGTCCCCATATAAATATAGTATCCGATATAAACTTTTTCATATCTGCAGCCAAAAAAATTGATAACAATGCCACTTAAATTTGGTTTATGCTTATTTTCGATATCTAATTAGATGGACCGAAAAGATATGGTATCTAAACCATGGTATAGGGTATCATATAGTGGGTCTAGACCGAATATAATTTCTTACTTGTTTTTCTTTTCATTTCCATACTCCTTACATTATCTATCTGTAGTTTTATAATTTCTTTTCCTATATCTCCCTTCCAACTAGGGGCAGTATGGCCTCCTAGTGAACTCGACTTCGTGCGAGCAACCCAGCTAATCTAACCTAACCTAAAAAGTGCCTTTTATTAAAAAAAAATACCTTTTGTTAGAAAAGTACTTTTAATTAAAAAAGTGCTTAGGTTGAAAAAGTTTTGTTTTTAAAAACCACTTTTTGTAAAAAAATACCTTTCATTAAAAAGTGCCTTCTATTAAAAAATTACCTTTTATTAAAAAGTACCTTTTATAAAACGAGTACCTTTTTTTAAAAAAAATTACATTTTATTAAAAAAATACCTTTTATTGAAAAACTATCCTTTATTAAAAAAGGACATCTTAATAAAAATGTACCTTTTAGTAAAAAACGTACCTTTTAATTAAAAAGTACCGTTTATTAAAAAGGTTCCATTCATTAAAAAAGTAATATTATTATAAAAGTACCATTTATTAAAAAAAGTACCTTTTATTAAAAAATAACTCTTTTTAAAAAGAAAATTTTATTAAAAAAGTACCTCTTAGTTAAAAAAACCTTTTATTTAAAAAAGTACGTTTTATTTAAATAACTACCTTTTATTTAAAAAACTACCCTTTATTAGAAAAGCACCATTTATTAAAAAGCACCTTTTATAAAAAGAAGCTTTTATTAAAAAGTACCTTTTATTAAAAAAAAAGTACATTTTACTTAAAAAAGTACTTTTTATTTAAAAAACTACCTTTTATTTAAAAATCATACCCTTTATTAAAAAAGCAGCATTTATTAAAAAGGTACCTTTTATTAAAAGAACCTTTCATTAAGAAGTACCTTTTATTAAAAAAGTACCTCTTATTTAAAAAGTACCTTTTATTTAAAAAGTACCTTTTATCTAAAAAACTACATTTTATTTAAAAAATCACCTTTTATAAAAAGAACCTTTTATAAAAAGTACCTTTTATTAAAAAAAAAAAGTACCTTTTATTTAAAAAAGTACTTTTTATTAAAAAAACGACCTTTTATTTATTTATTAAAAATGTACCTTTTATTAAAAAAAAAGTACCTTTTACTTAAAAAAGTACTTTTTATTTAAAAAACTACCTTTTATTTAAAAAACGTAGCCTTTATTAAAAAAGCAGCATTTATTAAAAAGGTACCTTTTATTAAAAGAACCTTTCATTAAGAAGTACCTTTTATTAAAAAAAAAGTACATTTTATTTAAAAAAGGACCTTTTATTGAAAAACTATCCTTTATTAAAAAAAGCCCTCTTAATAAAAATGTACCTTTTAGTAAAAACGTACCTTTTAATTAAAAAAGTACGGTTTATTAAAATAGTTCGATTCATTAAATAAGTACCATTATTAAAAAAGTACCATATATTAAAAAAGCACCTTTTATTAAAAATAACACTTGTTAAAAAGAAACTTTTATTAAAAACGTACCTCTTATTTAAAAAGTACCTTTTATTTAAAAAGTACCTTTTATTTAAAAAACTACATTTTATTTAAAAAAGTACCCTTTATTAGAAAATCACAATTTATTAAAAAATCACCTTTTAAAAAAAGAACATTTTATTAAAAAGTACCTTTTATTAAAAAGTGCCTTTTATTAAAAAGTACCTTTTTTTAAAAAGTACCTTTTATTAAAAAGTACCTTTTATTAAAAAAAAGTACCTTTTATTTAAAAAAGTACCCTTTATTTAAAAAAGTACCTTTTATTTAAAAAAGTACCTTTTATTAAAAAAATAAAGTACCTTTTATTTAAAAAAGTACCTTATATTAAAAAAAAAATACCTTTTATTTAAAAAAGTGCCCTTTATTGAAAAAGCACCATTTATTAAAAGAGTATCTTTTATTAAAAGAACCTTTTATTAAAAGAACCTTTTATTAAAAAGTACCTTCTATTAAAAAGATACCATTTATTTATAAGTTATCTTCAATTAAAAATTTTCCTGTTATTATTCGACCAAATGAATCATGTAGAAATGCGGAAAAATAAAAATCGTGAAAATGAGAGTAGAAAAAATTTAAATGTATCAAAAATATATATTTTTTTTTTCAATTTTATACTTCCTGTTATTTTTTTTTTAAGTACCAAAGTGATTGGAAAATAGTTGTATTATTTGTTTTTTTTTTTATTATCTTTATTTGAATGTAGTATAAATAGCCTAGCTAAAATAGCCTAATAAATGCCTAATAGCCTAACTAATGCAGAAATTTTTTTTTAATATTTTGTTGTCCAGTGTAATCAATTGAATTATTTTACCATACTCCGTAAATAAAATGTTATTTTATATGTTGTTTTTTGTTTTTATTTTATTGCTTTTATTTATATTCAGTGGTATAAAAAATAGATGATTTAATAATATTAATAATAATATTATTATTATTTAATATAAAAAGTAACTTAGACTAAATATTTTATAATTTATTGTTTACAAATTACTGTCAGTTTCATATTGCTGATTAACTTGGAGATCAAGTAAAAAATATGATTTCTTGGCAAAATTTTAATAACAAATTTAATTTAGATGGTTTATATTAGTAATTAAACAATTTGCGTAGACAACAATGAGAGCTTTCAACTAAATCGTAGTTTTTTAATTCTAATGCAAGATTTCACATACTAAAAGTTAAAGTTTTGTTTGTCATAGCTTTTCTAAGTTACTAGAAAATTCTTTACTGAAAACGGTTTAAGTTCTAGCTTATGAAACTCTTGTTTTATATAGTTTTTTTTTTTTTTTTTTTTTTGTTTATTTATTTTTATAGTTTATTAAATAATATCACATGTTAAACTTATATTTGTAATTAAATGTTAGACAAGTTTTATATTATAACTAGAACTAGACTTAGCTTAGTTTTTTTTTTTTTTGTTTTTTATGAGTAGAAAAATATTTTAAAAAAATGTACAAGATATGATTGTTATTTTATTGATAAAGTTTGATATTAAAACCAATATATAAGTATTTAATTGTTTTAAGGAACAATAAAACGTTGTGATATTGTATTTCGCATAAGAAAATATTTATTTTTTGTTTCCTTAAAGATAAATTTAAGTACACAACCGCAGTTATTTTTATTATTATATGTTTTTTTTTTTTTTTTTTTTTTTTGTATCAAAAATATAGTTTTTTCTGATTCATGAAATCTTAAAGGTTTTCTTTATATTTCATTAAGTTATTTTTTAGTTATTGATTTAAATCAAATATCAGAATATCCCAAAATTTTGTACTGTCTTTAAGGTTCAGTTGATTTGTTTTTTTTTTTGTCTTTTTTTTCTCTTAAAATTATTGGTAGTGTTTCTTAAAATAGCTGGTCGTATTTATTTGCCTTGAAATAAATTAATTTCAAAATTTATACAAAAATATTAATTATACGTTTATTACTAAAAAATGACTAGAGTTCACACTCGCTTGGAAAATACTTCATACAAAATAATGTTTTTTAATCTTATATAAATTATATTCTTAAACTTAAAAAAACTTAAAAAAACTAATACTGCACAAAATTTGCCTGAACTTTAAAATTTTTAAAAATATCCAAAAATTGTTTTAAATTAAAATAAGTTTATTATAAAAAAAATTTCTATTAAAATTAGAAGCTTAATATAAGAGAATGAGATCTTTATTAGAGCTGAATAGAATTTAATTATCAATTATTAAATTTTTTTTAAAATATATGAAAAATAATTTTATAAATAAATTATTAACCAAAAAAATTATTGCTTACAATATTTATTTTAGAAGTTATTTTGAAAGCAAAAAATTTTTTTCGCCAAAATTGTTACTTAAATACTAAACCTAAAAGAATGAGATCTCAATAAAAGCTGAATTTTATTATGGAATATATGTTAAAATTTTTAAAAATTAAAAATTTTGAAGATTATTTTTTGAAACTATAAATTTTCGAATTTATTTTACACCAAAATATGTTAGCTAAAACTTTTAATTGACTACTTAATAAATATACAGAAATTAGATCTTACTAGAAGCTGAATTGCATAATTATTTAAATTTTTAAAAAATTACTTTTGTAAATAAATATTTTATTTTTATTTTTTACAAAAAGAAATTTATTTAAATTTTTAAACACTTAAAAAGATATTTTTGTAAATAAATGTTTTAGAATTTATTTTAAACAAAAATTATTTTTTTATTAAGAAAAATAATTGTTAATATTAAATTGATAATTGTGCTTGAATTTGGGAAAAGATAAATATTACCACTTTAGTTTATTACACAAATTATAGTTATTCGTGTCCAATTTGCAACTGAAAAATTGTGAATCCAACTGAATTTTTTTAATCCAATTGAAGTTGGGTTTTACATTAGAAATCAAAGTAAATTCTTTATTTAAATTAATTTTCCTTAAAATGTCATCAAAGTAACAGATTTATATATAATTTTTTTTTTTATTTAAAAAACTATTTATTATATTAAATATTTTTCCTGACTAGAGATGTACAGTCCCGCTAAAAGGGCTTTCCTTATACAAAATCTTAATCTAATGACTAGAACAAATACTCGTTCTTTGGTTAACTTTAACTAAAGTATAGAAAATTCGTTGTTTTAATTAAAAAGTGTTCAAAAAAGAATTAACAATATATTATTGTTGACTAGATGATTTTCCGACCTATTAAACGAACAAATTACTCAATAAATTGTATGTAACTTATGACTAGAGCTTTCACTCACTCATTGGTTGACTTAAACTTGTAATGATGAAATATTTCGTTATTTAAATTGAAAATTTTAACTAACTTACGAGCCATGGCTGCGAAAAGAACTTAAGTGACAAAATAAAAATTTTGTAGGGGAAAATTATTTTTTAATTATTATATTTATTGTATTTTTGTACTCGTAAAAAAAATTATGAATGTGGACTTCAGCTAAAATTGCTTTTGCTGTAATATATCATGAATATCATGTTACTTAAGCAATTTTTGCAGTCATGACTCATATAATGACTCATTTAATTTAGTGAAAATTGATTTGCCAAATTATAATAAAATAGTTTTGTTTTGATAAAATATACAATAAATGAATTTTTGCAAAAACAATTTTGGAATTTGAATTTCCTATAGTTCAGCGAATCGATTTTCACTAATTGCTTATAAACTAATTCGCGGTTATGGCACGATAATTAATAGGAAAATCATGAAATTTTAGTTTTTAAGTGAAAAAGATTAATCCTAGTAAATCAGTTTTGTATATATCTAATAAAACAAATTTTATTAAATTTCCGAAAAAAAATTACTTCATTAAATTTATTTTCATACATAGTATTAAGAAAAAAGTTTTTTCCAAAAAACTTTAATGATTTTATAAGAAATTCACCAAAAATAAAAAATTTCAGTAATCTTATGCAACTTTTCATTAATTTTATGAAATAAAATTCATTAATTTAATGCAAATTTAATTGGCTGAATTTTAATAGTGCAATCGTTGTATCCCAAATTAATGGATCTTTTGAAAAAGTTGATTTTTAAATGAAAATTATTAAATTGATTTTTTCTTTGTTAAATGAAGGAGTTTTACTAAAATTCAGAGAATAAATTATTTCATTAAATTTATTATTTTTTTTCATACTATTAATAAAAATTTTCATAAAGAATTATTAAAATTTACCAAAAAATTCACCAAAAAAGTCACAAATCTAATGAAAATTTACATTTATTTTATGAAATCAAATACATTAATTTAATGATGGAACTGAACTGGTATTTCACAGGATCTTGGAGTACTTATGGATCGGAAACTTGGTTTCAGTGGTCATATTAGTATGATTGTTAATAAGGCAAAATCCATTCTTGGTTTAGTTAAAAGATGGGTTAAGCAGTTTTCAGATCCATATGTTATGTTAATTTATTCAGCACTTGTAAGACCAATTTGGAATATGCATCAATAATATGGAATCCATATTATCAGGTTCATGCCAATGCAATTGAGTCTGTGCAGAGAAAGTTTTTGCTATTTTTTCTAAGTGGCTTAGGTTGGAGTTATGATCACTTATCACTATTTAGTAATAGACTAAAGTTTATCAGACTTGGAACTCTTGAGAGTAGGAGAACCATGTTGGGTGTCACCTTTGTTTTCAACCTTTGAATGGTGACGTTGACTCGGAGTTTCTTTTATCAAATTTGAATTTTAACATCCGCTTCATTTGGACTATTTTGGGACTAATTATGCTAATTCGTATTCTTTCCGCAGAATTTGTGAATTTGTCATGATTATAATGTATTACACAATTTCGTCGATTTTAATTGTAATGTATTGAAAGAAAGGCGCGATATTTTGTTTTGGGTTTTAAGTTTGTCTATTCCTAATATCAGCTGATGACATACTCGTAGTCTGTAGCTGATTTAGGAACACACGCTCGACTTGCCAGCTCTTGGAATCCGCCAGGGTTCGGACCATGGAGTAAGAAAAGGCACTTTTTTAAGAAAATGTACTTTTTTAAGAAAGGTACTTTTTTAAGAAAATTTACTTTTTTAAGAAAGGGTGCTTTTTTACGAAAAGGTTTTTTTTAATAAAACGTACTATTTTAAGAAAAGGTACTTTTCTAAGAAAAGGTACTTTTTTAAGAAAATGTACTTTTTTAAGAAAAGGCACTTTTTTAAGAAAATATACTTTTTTAAGAAAAGGTACTTTTTTAAGAAAAGGTACTTTTTAAGAAAAGGTACTTTTTTAAAAGAAGGTACTTTTTTAAAAAAAGGTACTTTTTTAAGAAAAGGTACTTTTTTAAGAAAAGGTACTTTTTTAAGAAAAGGTACTTTTTTAAGAAAAGGTACTTTTTTAAGAAAAGGTACTTTTTTAAAAAAAGGAACTTTTCTAAGAAAAGGTTCTTTAAGAAAAGGTACTTTTCTAAGAAAATTAACTTTTCTAAGAAAAGGTTCTTTTTTAACAATAGGAACTTTTCTAAGAAAAGGTACATCTTTAAGAAAAGGTACTTTTTTAAGAAAATGTACTTTTTTAAGAAAAGGTACTTTTTTAAGAAAATTTTTTTTTTTAAGAACATGTACTTTTTTAAGAAAATGTACTTTTTAAGAAAATGTACTTTTTAAGGAAAGGTACTTTTTGTAAGAAAAGATACTTTTTTAAGAAAACGTACTTTTTTTAGAACAGGTACTATTTTAAGAAAAGGTACTTTTTTAAAAGAAGATACTTTTTTTAAAAAAAGGTACTTTTTTAAGAAAAGGTACTTTTTTAAGAAAAGGAACTTTTCTAAGAAAAGGTACTTTTTTAAAAGAAGGTACTTTTTTAAAAAAAGGTACTTTTTTAAGAAAAGGAACTTTTCTAAGAAAAGGTTCTTTAAGAAAAGGTACTTTTCTAAGAAAATTAACTTTTCTAAGAAAATGTTCTTTTTTAACAATAGGAACTTTTCTAAGAAAAGGTACTTCTTTAAGAAAAGGTACTTTTTTAAGAAAAGGTACTTTTAAAAGAAAATTTACTTTTTTAAGAACATGTACTTTTTTAAGAAAATGTACTTTTTAAGAAAATGTACTTTTTAAGGAAAGGTACTTTTTTAAGAAAACGTACTTTTTTTAGAAAAGGTACTATTTTAAGAAAAGGTACTTTTTTAAGAGAATGTACTTTTTTAATAAAAGGTACTTGTATAATAAAGGGTACCTTTACGGGCAAGGTTTATGGACTTTTTTAATAAGTCGCTTTTTAAAAGAAAGCCAATTAAGAAAATTCTTTTTTTAAAAAGTTACTTTTTCTAGAAAAAACACTCTTTAGAAAAAGTGAAACTTATGGGACGAGAGTTATTATATTAATTCTTACTATTCATAAGGTAGTAGGGATTTTTCATTGATGAGACGCAACTATAAATTGAGATTTTTATGTTCCGTTATACTTTTTGTACGTTTGTAACTCATTGAAATAAATTTCGGGGGCCATAAACCATACATTTTCTTGATCTTTTAACATCCATCAGTCTGTAAAATCATGATCACACCATCAATAACTAAAAAGTAGTGCCTCACTGTGTGTCATGAAGGCCCGGTTACAGGCCCTATGCGAAACCCGATATCCATATTTAAATCTCTTCTAAAACCCGAGATCGTCAGCATAATTGTTCGTGACATAAACCGTAGAGCCCAGGAGATGTGCCGTAAATGGTCTTACCTTGTTTGCCGGCATATTCGGGTCAAATATTCAGCCTATTCATGAGTTGTGGGAACACAATGGAAACCCTATCTACAGGCCGACGATGTCTGCTATCCGATATAAACTAAAATATATAAAATATAATTCGATTTGATAACGGCCCGCACGATATCCGCTCGACTTGTAGAAAGCAAATTAGCCGCCACTGACGACGTTTTGAACAGGATCGTGAACAACTTAGAGCGTCGATATGTTCCGGGTGCCCAAATAAGTGTGGATGAGCAATTGTTTCCGTACCGAGGCCGCAAGCGCTTCACCCAATATATACCATCGAAACCAGCCATATACGGCATAATCTGGTGGGTGTGCGATTCCAACTCAAATTATCCAATTAAAGGAATTATTTATGTTGGAAAACAACCAAATGAAGTACGTGCGGCAAACCTTGGTAAGAACGTTGATCTCTAATTGGTGGAAAAGTTAGTAGTTCTGGTCGAACAATATATGCAAACCACTTTTTTCATCATATGATTTGGCCACGGTTTTGATGACACAACGGTTGGCTTATGTAGAAACCGTAAGGAAAAAACAAGGCTTGCATACCGAAGGAAATGTCGGACCCTACAAGAGAGGCGTTCAGCACATTATTCAGTTATCACAACAATAATGTTGCACTATGTTCATATATGGGTAATTCCATGTCAAATCAACCAATGGGTGTACACTACCTTCTCCAAATTGTACGATTTTTCGTAGGAAGACAGATTATTACAGAACTAAAATAAGTGCAAAGTTTGAGGGCACTGGCACTTCTGTATCCGGAAATATGTGGTCTTGAAAATCGTAAAAAAAGGTCAAAATTTACAAAGTTGTACTTACTTAATTATAATTTTCTTGAAAAGTATTATAGTTACGCAACTCATCAAGGTTGCATCTGAAAGGTTAATTACCTTTAATTTGATATACAACATGATTTTTTTTTTTGGAAAGGTCCAAGGTTACATCTATTCCAAAAAATTTCAGACTGGGGGTATGCTTGGATCCAGAAATATTTATCATAGAGTAAAGGCAGATATTTAAAAAGTCGGTGCTGTTACTGTTTATGAATGTGGTTGGTTGTGCTCGTGAGCGTCGGCGGGCTATGCACGCACGCCGCTATTTGTTTCTGTTTCTTTAGCTCTGTACTGTACTCAGTACAGACCTGTGTTAGGGTTGGTTTGACAGGTAATTATGTTAGAGCGAGACAACAGTATAAATGTTGTCGGGTGTGGTTCGTAGTGTCAAATAACTTGGATATAGAGAAATTATTGAAAAACGAGAAGTCAAAGGAAGCACCACGAAAAAAAAACCATTCTAAGCACGTTGCTTTAAAAAACCACATGTGTTGCTATAAAATCAATATTTTTAAATAAAACCAAAAGTGTTCAAAGTGATTGTTTTTTGCCTCTGTAAACAATATGTCATTTAATACAATATATTGTTGTAATCCATTTAAAAAAGTTGCTCATGTCCGGAATGCAAGAGGACTTCGAAAAGTTCAGCAATGGATGACTGGATTTAGTAATAACATTTCAATATCAAATAAAATATGTGATATATGCAGAAGATAACTTTATAAATTAAAAGGAAGTGTAAACAATAATATTCAATCTATGAACGAGCCAGAAAACGAGACTTCAGACTCGGAAAGTAAAGCATCAGTTTCGGGAGATGTTCGAATTTCTAAGTTAAACGAAAGTTTAACATATTTACAAGAATCTCCAATATGTTCGAGAAAAATTCCATTAAAAGGGTATACAACTAGAAAGTTAGAAAAAATAACAATATCAATTAAAACCAACATTTTCCCAAATTCAACACCTTCAACCTCTCACGTATGCCCAGAATCGGAAATAATCGAACAACTAAAAGAAAAGTTTAAATCAATAGCTAAAAACAGTGATAAAATTCAACTTTTAACTATTTTACCTAAAAGCTGGACATTGAAAAGAATGGAGGAGGAATTTCAAATAACAAATTTCATGGCACGAAAGGTAAAAAACTTGGTTGAGACAGAAGGCGTATTGAGTACACCGAATCCAAAACTTGGAAAACGATTGCCATTAGAAATTGTTGATGTGGTGAAAATCTTTTATGAAGCTGATGATGTCAGCAGATGTCTACCAGGATGTAAAGACTACGTGTCAATAACAGAAAATGGTGTAAAAGTAAAAAAAAAAATAAAAGACTTTTACTCGGAAATCTTCGAGAAGTTTATGCTTTATTTAAAGAAAAACATGAAGGGATAACTATTGGAATTTCTAAATTTTGTGAACTTCGGCAAAAAAATGTGGTTCTAGCAGATGCGTCAGGAAGCCATAATGTATGTGTTTGTAAAATACATCAAAATACAAAACTAATGCTCCACGCAATAAACCTGAAAAAATTGACAGAAAATGTGCAGGATTTTGTGCTGGAAACTTATAAAGATTGTTTAAAAAGACTTATATGCAATCCCCCATCACCAGATGTAGCATGTGTCCAGATATACAAAATTTTAAAGAGAAACTTGGTGAATTATTATTAGAAATTGATGAAATCATATAAACAGTGGATAAGTGTAGATAGAGACTCTTTGGAAACTATTATTAAAGAAACTGATTCTTTTCTGGATTCTTTATGCGAAAAACTGCAAACTCTTCTACCCCATTCATTCGTATCTAAAGAGCAGGGTGCATTTATGGCTCACAAAAATTCTGCGTTGGAAGAAAATGAGTATTTAGTAATTTGCGACTTCTCCGAAAATGCAACTTTTGTGGTTCAGGATTCTGTGCAAGGCTTTTTATGGAATAATAGCCAGGCCACACTATACCCAATAGGAATTTATTACAAATCAAATGGAAAATTAGAAACTACAAATTTTATAATAATATCAGACTGTCTAATACATAATACCATAGCAGTTCATTTATTTCATCGCCACCTAAATGAGTTTTTAAAAAACAAGTTTTTGAAAATACCAAAGAAAATTTTTTAGTTTTCGGACGGTTCTTCCGCTCAATTTAAAAATAAAAAAACTTTGCCAATTTATGCCATCATAGCGAAGATTTTAATTGTTCCGCTGAGTGGCATTTCTTTGCTACCAGTCACGGCAAAGGACCTAGTGATGGTCTTGGGGGAACGGTAAAGCGTGAAGCACGAAGAGCCAGCTTGCAACGTCCATTCGAAGATCAGATAACTACTCCTCTCCACTTGTATAATTGGTGTCAGCAAACTCTTTAGAACTGCAACTTTGCATATTTAACGGAAAAAGATTATGAAGAAGAAGAGAAATTGCTAACTGATAGATTTATAGGATTACGTACAATTCCGGGAACTCAAAAGCAGCACAGCTTCATACCAATTTCAAAAACACAATTACAAGCTAAAATTTATTCCGCTGATAGCAAATTTGTAATTGAAAACATTTATAATAAAACTAAACAACAACAACAGCATTCATCATAATAATGTCAACAACAACAGCATTCATCATAATAATGTCAATGTATATATACAAAAATGTATATATACAAAATGTATATATACAAAAAAAAATTTGATTATTATCCTCTTGGAAGTCATAGGGTGAAAATATTCAAAAAATGGGAACAATGCGGAAATATTCTCCCACTATGACCTGAAAGAAGTCAATGGCTTGAATTTTTTGTGATTTATAAGGGCTCGA
Source organism: Cordilura impudica (assembly GCA_963682025.1). Lineage (NCBI taxonomy): Eukaryota > Metazoa > Arthropoda > Insecta > Diptera > Scathophagidae > Cordilura > Cordilura impudica. The sequence continues at coordinate 71,799,848 of OY821519.1, read as the reverse complement.
TTTTGAGACCTTTCGATTGATATATAAGATAAGGTTGCTCTTAATTCAGAATATATAAAAAAATACACTTTTCGAAAAAGGGGCAAAAAAAGGGCAACATTTTTTGCCAGAGAAGAAAACGGCATTAGATTGTTATGTTATTGTTATCAGAGTTTGAAATATGGATCTTTCCCGTTTTTTTATATTTTCTTTAGTTTACAATGAATCCACCATTCTCTACACCGCAAGATAAAGCAACAACAACATCAACAACTATCGAAAATCCAATGAGTCATACACCCAAACATGACGTTACTGTGATTTGACTGATCTTAATTTACCGACCCATCTGGATATCTTGAGATATTATTTTTACTTGAGTGAACGTCATTGACTATTCAAGTACAAGATAAGTTGATTGGAATTTGGGAAAAACTTGGTATGGAAATAATGCCGAAAAATAGCGTATTTACTAAATTGAATAGTTTGCTTGTCAAATATCAAGACCAAATCAAGAGCAAAAAGAAACACCCAAAATTTTCAGAGTTTGTAAAATCTCTGGAAACAATTTTTTACATTGGAACATGTAAATGCGATTTGAAGGCAACTCCATGTGCATGCGGCTTGGTTCCAGAACGCCTCAAAGAGTTTATGCACGATCAACATAATCAGAGAAGACTAACAGTGGATGCATTTGTGATGGCAATGGAAGAGCAAGGAGCACCGTCTATGTAATCAATGCCAACATACCAAGATCCCAATGATTCAACATATGCACCGCCATCGGTTCAAGAGGATATGGATAGAAGCACAAGTTCACAATACATAGAAAGATACGATTGTTTTAACTTTGCCTTGATATGAGACAGATTTGATGTGCCTGATAGAGTAGCATCAGCATTGGGAACCGCTCTTTTCCAAGATTTTAAAATGAAAGATAAGCATGGCAAACCTCTCATCATGGATAAATCGAAAGTTCGCAGAGAAAAAGAGAAATGCAGACAAAAAGTGCTTCGCAAACGGTTAGATGACACCAATTTGTTAGCGTTTTCATTCGATGGCAGAAAAGACGATACTTTAACGAGATACAAAATTGATGAGAAGCATCATACTAAGATGGTAAAAGAACCTCATCTTGTTATTTTGAGAGAACCGAATTCTGAATTGAATGAAACCGCTGAATACAAAATAACGAAATTAAATGATTTTTTCAATGATAAAAATATATCACTGGAAGCATTAATTGTCATATGCACTGACGGTGAGCCAACAAAATACTAAATATAGAAAAATTAAATTTATGATTTTTTTAATAATTTTAAGAAAAGTTTCATTTCTTTTTCTATTTCTTACAAAACTTTTACCAAAAAATTTGTCAAAAATATTATGAAAATGTTCTTTAATTTTGTGAAAATGACATGAATTTTGATGAAGCAAATTTTTTGTTATAAAATACATAAAAAATATTAATGAATTTTTCAAAAAGTTTTTGGTCTAACAAAACTTAATTTTTTAACGAAAACAAATATTTTTTGTAAATTTGATTTTACATAATAAAGAAGAAAAATATGCATTTCATTATAATATAAGTTTAGTCCCGATCGCTCTTTCGGATTAATGAAACTAAAATATAGTCGCTCAAATGTAGATTATTACCAAGATTTTGAAGATGTGGTCAATAGATCTAGCAGTAATAAATTTAACAACGCTGTGAATGGAAGTGAAGTAGAGTGGCTAACATGGGATACTCATTTCGAAGGATTTTGCAAAAGATTACCAGGTAAACTCTCGCGATTTTGTGATTTAAATTTTTCAAATTCATTTCAAATAATTTTGTAAACGTTTGCATTTTAGGTATTACCAAGTACCACCACTTTGACTTAAAAAAAACGAAATTGTATGTAAAGAACTTGTGGACTCGGAAAAAGAAAAATTTTATCTGCGATTAACAGCTGAGCTACCAAACGAATTACCTCCGCTCATAGAACCAATCGGTTCATCATTAAATCGCAAATGGTATTTGTATGATAATGTCAGGGTCTTATGTACTGATTCACAGAAACAGGATTTTGTAGCTCCTAAACCGAGTGAACCCAAAGCGAAAAATAAATCTGAACCTGCCAGCAAAAAAAAAAAATCGAAGCACCAGAAAAAGAAAGCTGACTTCAAAGCGCCGAAAAAAGAAAAAACTGAAATTGTCAAACAGAAGAAAATCGAAGTACCAGATCACGAAACACCGAAAAAAGTCCAAACTCAAAAAAATTCGAAGACTGACGAAAAATAAAAATTTAAAACCAAAAAATCAAAAAAAATAAAATTTTAATGTTTTTCTCATATTTATCGATTTTCCCAAGTTCGGTTTTGTATGTTTTTATGGGGTAAATAAATTTTTATCAGAAATCTAACTCATTTCATCTTATTCTACACCCTTTTAGGTACCAGAATCCACTCTTAAGTCCAAACTCGTTTTTTGACACACTAGGTCCCTTTTCTCGGAGAAGGTCACATTAATGAAAAAATCATGATCATTGTTTTTTCGACATATTAATGAAAGGTTTCATTACTTTTTTTTCGATTCTAAAACTTTCGCAATAAATACAATATAAAAGTAACAATAAATATAATGAAAATTTTCATTAATTTAGTGAAAAAAAGTACATTAATTTTATGAAAAAATTCATTAAATTTACGAAAATTGAATGAATATGTATTATATTAATAATTTTGATAATGAAAAAGTTTCATTAATATATAGAAATATTAAATATAGAAAAATTAAATTTATAATTTTTTTTTTCATAATTTTAAGAACAGTTTCATTATTTTTTTTTATTAAAATACTTAGACCGAGAAACTCATCAAAAAATTTGTCAAATATATTACGAAAATGTTCATTAATTTTGTGAAAGTGACTTGAATTTTTATGAAGCAAACTTGTTGTTATAAAATACATAAAAAAAAACTAATGAAATTTTCGAAAAGTTTGTGGCCTAACAAAACTTACTTTTTTAAAATTTGATTTTATATAAAATAAGGAAATTTCATTAATATTCAAAAAAAATATGCTTTTCGTTATATTTATGATTTTTTTCCCCGGTATTAATGAAAAAATCATGAGAATTGTTTTTTCAACATATTAATGAAAGGTTTCGTTCCTTTTTTTATTTTAAAACTTTTGCAATAAATACAACATAAAAGTACTAATAAATTTTATGAAAATTTTCATTAATTTAATGAAAAAAGTACATTTATTTTATGAAAAAATTCATTAAATTTATGAAAATTGATTTGCTTGAATTTATGTGAAGCATTAGTTTGTGAAAAATTAAAAAAACATATGAATCTTAACGAGTTAAAATATTTGGAAGCTAAATTAAATTTGATTTTCCTAAGATTTTGCGAATAGAGTTTCCACTATTTTCTTACTAACTAATGACTAGAATATTTTTCTTTTTCTGATTGACTACAACTAGAGCTATAAATAACACAGGCCTACATGATATTAGCAACTGAGATCCGAAGGTTTTTTTTTGCACTGAATCCGAAGTTGATAAAAATTTTTTATCAAGCCAAAATTTTGTGCAAAGACTGACCTTTTTATAATTTTGAGATACCAATAACTTTGACACGATATTTCAATTTGGTATGTTAATTTTGCCAATAGATTCCCATTCCTCATGAGTTTCTCTACGAAAATGGATAACCATAATTTCCGATGTGGTTCATTATTACCAACTATATTACCTTCGAATCTCAATGGGAAACAAAAGTCTTTAATTTGTAGACCTGTATAATATTTGTAAAGATCTTTGACTGGAATGTTCATCGTTGAATTTTTTAATTTTAACTTACTAACTATTGACTAAGTTATTAATTCGTTGCTTGGCTTAACTAAAATTTTAGTTAGCTTTGAATTATTTCTTACTATCAACTGACTATCAACTGAATAGAGCTTTCGTTCTTTGTTTAACTAAAATTAGCAAAATCTACAAGAAGATTTAATCTTCTAATTCAATTTAAAATTTATTCCTTAAGTACTGAAATTCTTGTTTAGAAAAGGAAATTAAGAAACTGTCTAAAATTTGGTTCCTTTTGCTAACTATAATGCACCTCACCTTCGCAAACTGCAGCTTAAAATTTAGCTTACAAAATTATAATTTGCAAATTTATAAACTTGTTACTTTGAAAACTTAGAAAATTATTTTTTGATAATTAAAAAATTAATTTTTAAATTCCAGATTTGCACGAAAATCATATTTAGAAAAAAACTTTCGCAACAAATACAATATAAAATAATCAATAAATGTAATGAAAATTTTCATTAATTTCGTGAAAAAAAGTACATTAGTTTTATGAAAAAATTCATTAAATTTACGAAAATTGTATAATATTAATAATTTTGATAATGAAAAAGTTTCATTAATGTATAGAAATATTAAATATAGAAAAATTTAATTTATAATTTTTTTCATAATTTCAAGAACAGTCTTTTTTTTCTATTATAAAACTTAGACCGAGAAACTCATCAAAAAATTTGTCAAAAATATAAGGAGAATGTTCATTAATTTTGTGAAAGTTACTTGAATTTTGATGAAGCAAACTTGTTGTTATAAAATACATAAAAAAAATATTAATGAATCTTTCGAAAAGTTTTAGGCCTAACAAAACTTACTTTTTTTAAATTAGATTTTACATAAAATAAGGAAATTTCAATAATATTCAAAAAATATGCTTTTCGTTATATTTATGATTTTTTTTCCTGGTATTAATGAAAAAATCATGAAGATTGTTTTTTCAACATATTGATGAAAGTTTTCATTACTTTTTTTCGACTTTAAAACTTTCGCAATAAACACAGTATAAAAGTAATAATAAATATTATGAAAATTTTCTTTAATTTAGTGAAAAAAAGGACATTAATTTTATGAAAAAATTCATTAAATTTATGAAAATTGAATGAAAATGGATAATATTAATAATTTTGATAATGAAAAAGTTTCATTAATATAGAGAAATATTAAATATAGAAAAATTTAATTTTTAATTTTTTTCATAATTTTAAGAACAGTTTCATTATTTTTTTTTATTATAAAACATAGACCGAAAAACTCATCAAAAAATTTGTCAAAAATATTACGAAAATGTTCATTAATTTTGTGAAAGTGACTTGAATTTTGATGAAGCAAACTTGTTGTTATAAAATACATAAAAAAATCTAATTAATCTTTCGAAAAGTGTTTGGCCTAACAAAACTTACTTTTTTTAAATTTGATTTTACATAAAATACGGAAATTTCATTAATATTCAAAAAAATATGCTTTTCGTTATATTTATGATATTTTTCCTGGCATTAATGAAAAAATCATGAACATTGTTTTTTCAACATATTAATGAAAGGTTTCATTACTTTTTTTCGATTTTAAAACTTTCGCAATAAATACAATATAACAGTAATAATAAATATTATGAAAATTTTCATTAATTTAATGACAAAGGTACATAAATTTTATGAAAAAATTCATTAAATTTATGAAAATTGAATGAAAATAAATAATATTAATAATTTTGATAATGAAAAAGTTTCATTAATATATAGAAATATTAAATATAGAAAAATTAAATTTATAATTTTTTTTCATAATTTTAAGAACAGTTTCAGTATTTTTTTTATTATAAAACATAGACCCAAAAACACATTCAAAAAATTTTTCAAAAAAAATTACGAAAATGTTCATTAATTTTGTGAAAGTGACTTGAATTTTGATGAAGCAAACTTGTTGTTATAAAATACATAAAAAAAAACTAATTAATCTTTCGAAAAGTGTTTGGCCTAACAAAACTTAATTTTTTTAAATTTGATTTTACATAAAATAAGGAAATTTCATTAGTATTCAAAAAAAATATGCTTTTCGTTATATTTATTATTTTTTTCCCCGGTATTAATGAAAAAATCATGAAGATTGTTTTTTCAACATATTGATGAAAGGTTTCATTACTTTTTTTCGATTTTAAAACTTTCGCAATAAATACAACATAAAAGTAATAATAAATATTGTGAAAATTTTCATTAATTTAGTGAAGAAAAAGTACATTAATTTTATGAAAAAATTCATTAAATTTACGAAAATTGAATGAAAATGTGTAATATTAATAATTTTAATAATGGAAAAGTTTCATTAATATATGGAAATATTAAATATAGAAATATTAAATTTATAATTTTTTTTCATAATTTTAAGAACAGTTTCATTATTTTTTTTTATTATAAAACATAGACCGAAAAACTCATCAAAAAATTTGTCAAAAATATTACGAAAATATTCATTAATTTTGTGAAAGTGACTTGAATTTTGATGAAGCAAACTTGTTGTTATAAAATACATAAAAAGTATTAATGAATTTTTCGAAAAGTTCTTGGTCTAACAAAACTTAATTTTTTAACGAAAACAAATATTTGTTGTAAATTTGATTTCACATAATAAAGAAGAAAAATATGCATTTCATTATAATATAAGTTTAGTCACGATCGCTCTTTCAGATTAATGAAACTAGAATATAGTCACTCAAATGTAGATTATTACCAAGATTTTGAAGATGTGGTCAATAGATCTAGCAGTAATAAATTTAACAACGCTGTGAATGGAAGTGAAGTAGAGTGGCTAACATGGCATACTCATTTCGAAGGATTTTACAAAAGATTACCAGGTAACCTCTCGCGATTTTGTGATTTAAATTTTCAAATTCATTTCAATTAATTTTGTAAACGTTTGCATTTTAGGTATTACCAAGTACCACCACTTGACTCAAAAAGAAAAAGGAAATTGTATGTAAAGAACTTGTGGACTCGGAAGAAGAAAGATTTTATCTGCGATTAACGGCTGAGCTACCAAACGAATTACCTCCGCTCATTGCACCAAGCGGTTTATCGTTAAATCGCAAATCGTATTTGTAGGAGAATGTCAGGGTTTTATGTACTGATTCACAGAAACGGGAACCCAAGCGAAAAATAAACCCAAAGCGAAAAATAAATCTGAACCTGTCAGCAAAAAAAAATCGAAGCACGGGATCACGGGAAAAAGAAAACTGAATTCAAAGCGCCGAAAAAAGAAAAAACTGAAATTGTCAAACAGAAGAAAATCGAAGTACCAGATCACGAACCACCGACAATAAAGTCCAAACTCCAAAAAAAATTCGAAGACTGACGAAAAGAACAATTTAAAACCAAAAAATCAACAAAAATAAAATTTTAATGTTTTTCTCATTTTTATCGATTTTCCCAAGTTCGTTTTATACGTTTTTATGGGGTAAATAAATTTTTATCAGAAATCTAACTCATTTCATCTTATTCTATACCCTTTCAGAATCCACTCTTAACTCCAAACCTGTTTTTTGACACACTAGGTCCGTTTTCTCGGAGAAGGTCACATATATATGATTTTTTTTTTTTAGTTTTAATGGAAAAATCATGAAGATTGTTTTTTCAACATATTGATGAAAGGTTTCATTACTTTTTTTCGATTCTAAAACTTTCGCAATAAATACAATATAATAGTAACAATAAATATAATGAAAATTTTCATTAATTTCATGAAAAAAAGTACATTAATTTTATAAAAAATTCATTAAATTTACGAAAATTGTATAATATTAAACATTTTGATAATGAAAAAGTTTCATTAATATATAGAAATACTAAATATAGAAAAATTTAATTTATAAGTTTTTTTTCATAATTTAGTGAAAAAAAGTACATTAATTTTATGAAAAAATTCATTAAATTTATGAAAATTGAATGAAAATGAATAATATTATTAATTTTTATAATGAAAAAGTTTCATTAATATATAGAAATATTAAATATAGAAAAATTAAATTTATAATTTTCTTTTTCATAATTTTAGGAACAGTTTCATTATTTTTTTTATTATAAAACATAGATCGAAAAACTAACCAAAATATTAAAAAAAAAAAATTACGAAAATGTTCATTAATTTTGTGAAAGTGACTTGAATTTTGATGAAGCAAAATTGCTGTTATAAAATACATAAAAAAAACTTTTGAATCTTTCGAAAAGTTTTTGGCCTAACAAAACTAACTTTTTAAATTTGATTTTACATAAAATAAGGAAATTTCATTAATATTCAAAAAAAATATGCTTTTCGTTATATTTATCATTTTTTTCTAGGTATTAGTGAAAAGGTTTCATTACTTTTTTCGATTTTAAAACTTTCGCAATAAATACAATATAAAAGTAATAATAAATATTGTGAAAATTTTCATTAATTTTGTGAAGCAAAAGTACATTAATTTTATGAAAAAATTCATTAAATTTATGAAAATTGAATCGTTTGAATTTGTGTGAAGCAGTAGTTTGTGAAAATTAAAAAAATATATGGATCTTAACGAGTTAAAATATTTCCAAACTAAATTAAATTTGATTTTCCTAAAATTTTGCGAATAGAGTTTCCACTATTTTCTTACTAACTAATGACTAGAATATTTCTCTTTTTCTGATTTACTACAACTAGAGCTATATATAACACAGGCCTACATGATTTTTAGCAACTGAGATCCGAAGGTGGTTTTTGCACTGAATCCTAAGTTGATAAAAATTTTTTATCATGCCAAAATTTTGTGCAAAAAGTGCCCTTTTTGAAATTTTGATGCGATATTTCAATTTGGTATGTTAATTTTGGCAATAAGTTCCCATTCCTCATGAGTTTCTCTACGAAAATGGATAACCATAATTTCCGGTATGGTCCATTATAACCAACTAAATTACCTTCAAAACTCAATGGGAGACAAAAGTCTTTAATTTGTAGACCTGTATAATATTTGTAAAGATCTTTGACTGGAATGTTCATCGTTGAATTTTTTAATTTTAACTTACTAACTATTGACTAAGTTATTAATTCGTTGCTTGGCTTAACTAAAATTTTAGTTAGCTTTGAATTATTTCTTACTAACAACTGACTAGAGCTTTCACTCGTTCTTTGTTTAACTAAAATTAGCAAAATCTACAAGAAGATTTAATCCTCTAATTCAATTTAAAAATTATTAAGTATAATTTTCTTGATTATTTTTTTTTTTTTTTTTTTTAATTAATTATAGCGAGTACTGAAATTCTTGTTTAAAAAATGAAATGTAGAAACTGTCTAAAATTTGGTTCCTTTTACTAACTATAATGCACCTCAACTTCGCAAACTGCAGCTTAAAATTTAGCTTACAAAACTATAATTTGCAAATTTATAAATCTGTTACTTTGAAAACTAAGAAAAATTATTTTGTGATAATTAAAAAATTAATTTTTAAATTCCAGATTTGCACGAAAATCATATTTAGAAAAAAAAAACGGAATAGTAAAAAAGAAAAATCTTAAATTAATTAAACTATAAATTATTTTAAAAAATTTCGAAAACTTAAATTTCGTATTAAAATCTAAAATCTTTGGTTTTGTAAAATTATAGCTGTAGTTTTTTCGTTTTTTTTTTGTGTGGGTTAATTAAAATGCAATGTACAAAACTTATAAACAACCCTAAAAACTAAAAATTATATACAAGAATTATCGATATCTATTATAAATAAAAGAACAAAACAGAAATTCACCTGCTATTGCAAAACGACCCCTTTATGGCTTAAGTGAGTGAGTGCGTGAGTTCGAGCGATGACACTTTGTAATTTGTACGTAGTCGATTAGAATTATTTACCTTAATCAATGCGCCAAAGTGGTGTGTTGTATGACCGAGGCACAATTTCTTAAATTGGTTAAAGCGGCCGCTGCAATATTTTCCTCTTCAGTTAGGGCTGCCGTTTCGACAATTTGTAAACGGCCATATCCCTGAGAGGAGGCAGTCGAACTGTAATCAGACATTGATTCTTCTTGATCGTCATATGTTTGATGGTGAATTTCTTGCAAATTCACCACTTCCTTTTGTGGTTGCTGAGGCTTTGCTGGAGTTTGATTATTTGTTGTAGATGATGATGTTGCTGATTGTTGCGTATCTTCTTGATAGCCAATTGTTTCTTTGATAATTTCTGCTGCATTCGATTTTTTTTGATGCGTTAAGAGATGTTTCTTGAGGTAAGCTTGTCTTTTGAATTTTTTACCACACTCCGAACAATTGTAAATAGTTTCGGTATCATCAGTTTTTTTATTAACCTTCTGATCTCTATTTTCTTTTTTATTTTGTGATGATGAGGAAGCTATTGCAATGATGGTGCCATCTTTACGGGGCTTATGCCATCTACGATGGGATGCCAAGTTGGCGGGACAATTAAATTGTTTGCCACACTCGGGGCAACGATATTCCAGTAAAACGATACAGGCACATCTATGCTGGGCCAAGCCAAAAGCATCATCGAATTTAAGGCGGCACAATTTGCAAACATAATCGCCGATAACATTCTTTATGGCCGCCAATTCAGCCTTTGTTTCTTCGGTTATTTCTACGATATTGTATTTGGGATCTATGTCACCATTGCTATATTGCATCGAACCATCGGTTATGTCCTCCAAGGGTCGTATAATCGTACCCGATACTGGTGAGGACGTTTCTTCATCAAATTTTAATTTTCTATTAGCTTTAGTGCTACGATTTGTTTTAGCGCCCGTCCCAAATGGCTGTGTCTTTCCCGTTCGGGGAGCTGTATCGGTGGGTTTTATGGGTTTTTGGGGAGTATTTTCTACAAAGGGAGGCTTTGCTTTATTGCTTTCAAAGTTAAAATGTTTTTTAGCATTCTCTTTTGTTTCCATCTCTGGATCTAAAATTGATTCGGAAAATTTTCTTTTTTTAGTTGGTGTCAGGGGTGGAGTTATGGGTTTGTTGTGTTGTTGTGATGACTGTATGGTCTGCGATGTCTGTGTATTGGTGGCAACAATTTTACTTTTGCCATTATTGTTGCTGTCGTTACTGATAATATGACATTGTTGCACTATTTGCTCAATAATATCTTCACTTGCTTGGGAAGCTGTATCACTGCAGGGTTCAGTGTATACCTCGGTGAAATTGGTGGCCATTGGTACGTCACATTCCATTTGGGGTGATGGCGATTTTCTGGATAAATCCAATGGAATTTCACATTTTGTTTTTATACTTAAATACCGGCTGCGATATTTGGGCGGCAGAGAAGCCACTGTGGTCAATAGACCCAAACCATGAGGCATGCCAGCTATCGAATGACCATATGTAGAAGTATTCAACATTTGTATATTGTGTTGCGATATGGCAGCCATGGTCAATCTTTTTTTGCGCTGTTATGTTGCCGCTATTTTTTTTGTTTTTTTTTTTCTTTTTTATTAAAAATTTAACAAAAACATAATTTAACACAATCAAAACCAAAAAAAAAAAAAAAAACACAAATTTAAACTTTTTATTTTCACTTAAAAAGAAAACTCGAAAATTGGTTCCTTTTTTTCTTAATAACTGTATACGTTGTTGATGATGATGATGATGACTTTAGCAAATGAAAAACTAAAACTTAACAAAAATATTTTTAACAAAACGGTTGTTGAAACAAAAAAAGATTTGTTTTTGTGCTCGTTCGTTGTGCTCTATGCGACGTTTATGTTAAGAATGACTAACATTTTTGCCTGTCTGGCAATTTATATCAAACGCTTTTGAACCCTTAGTTAGAATACAACAAAATCCCAAAAATAAAAAATAAATATACAACAAGCCAAAGGGAAAAAATCCTATCAAAACCAACTAACACAACGACCTTCCAACCAGACAAAAAAAAACAAAACCTACTCGTTTTGGTAAAGGGAAAAACTCAGTACAAGAATGCAACCCCCATTTGAGACGTGAATGTCCTTTTAGCCAGACAGTCATTTAGTAGAAACAAACAAAAACAAAAAAGAACTCAGTATTAGTCACCCTTCTAAACACTAAATGTATAAAAAAAAATATATTAAAACTCTTACAAACACACATAAACAAACACACGCCACAGCTCAGGCATACGGATAATTTAAATATTTGTTATGGTACCAAAATTTAACAACAAAAAGTACCTCAAAGTACAAAACGTGGAGAATATTTGTGTTAGAGCACTGAAGGAACAATTGGATTGAAAATTTCTAATATTTATAACGCTTTTTCCGATTACGGGGCAGCTTAATAAATCTGTGACTTTTTCATTGCAAAAAAAAAATACTTTAACGTTTCTCCAATTTGCATATCCCTTTCAAGTAATATGATTTTTAGAGGTCCTCAATCTAGGTAATTGTTTGATCTATGATATTATTATTTCTAATTTGGAAATAAAAAATGGTCACTGGTACCAAGAAAAAAAAAATTTTATTTTAATTCTTTAAAATTTTAAAATAAAATATATGTATGTTCATAAATAACAATCATATAAACTTAGTCAATTTAAAATGAAGGTATCAAATTCTTAACAAATTAAAAACTTAATTAAATCAACTATAACATGCTTCAATCCCAAATATTGGTGATTCCAACTACTAATTATATTATAACAACAACATTTTTTAAGCCGAAAATGCGTTAACAGATATTGTAACAAAATATTGTTAAAATACCAGAAATAAAATTTGTATTAAATAGGAATTATTTTTCGGTTATAGTAACAGAAAGCCAAACTATGAACCTGTATTGGTATTTGGAACCGAAAGGAAACAACATGAATGAAAATACTATTGTAAATACCAATAAGTGACAAGAAAAAGTTTAATCTACCCGAATTAATATTGATTCTCTCTTTCCATAATCGGTCTAGACCGACTGTACGATACCTAAGAAACCCTATCTCTTAGGTCCCACTAATTAGATATAGAAAATAAGCATAAACCAAATTCGGATATGAAAATGTTGGGGACTAGGTTGACAAATGGATCGATACTGACCATATTTGGTAAGGTCACTTATTAAGGTCAAAAATTTATACAAACCAAATTTGAGAAAAATCTGTGCAATAGTTTTTTTGATAGATTTAAGTGATAATAGGGAACCAGCTTCATATGGGGGCTATGTCTAAGAAATGTCCAAAAGCGTTTATTTTTGGACCACTGATAAATGGGTGTAATAAATACAAACAAACCTAATTTGACCAAGATCTATATGATAATTTGGGTCTTATGAAAATTTAAGTCGACCTCAATGGGGTCATTTGTATGGTGAGTAGGTCTGAACATGAACCGCTTTTTCCTATGGCTACTAAGATCTAATATACCAAATTTCATCAAAACTTACGTATATTTGCGACCTGTAATTTGATTACTAGCTTTATATGGACACACATACGGACAGACGGACGGATGGACGGCCATCGCTAAATCAATTCAGAAAGTGATTTTGTTTTGATCGGTATAATAGAAAAAGGGTCAGATATTTTTGGTAGCTAACACCCGAATACATAGTGGTATCTTGTATATAAAAATGGAGTTTTATATGTTCGTTTGTACGTTTGTTTGTAGTTTATAGGAGACTATACCACTGGACCGATCCCCTTGACATTTTTACAGCAGGTAACTGCCTAACTGGAAGGAAAAATAGGCTATATTTTTGGGATTTTTCAAGTAGGTGTAACACCTCCCATATAAAGTAAACTTCTAGCATCTACTTTTATCATATAATATCTGGAGTACTACGACAGCAAGAGTTCTGAAACTGTGTACAAAGGCATTAGGGTGGCCCTTAATAAAAGGTCGCCCCCTCTAGAAATATGCGAATAGCAAAAAAAGTGAGAACTATAAATTTGTGGGCCAATCAAAACACATTTAGAGGAGGCTCAACGTGATTGAAAATTTCAAGTCTGTTTATATGGGGAAAATATGACTTTTTTCAGATTTTACGAAAATTTCGTTCTATAGTTTAATTTTTTCGACAAATTGTTATATAATTCGGGATCAGTATTAAATTATCCTTCCAAAAAGCTATAAAACTTCATAATCCAAAAAAAAGGCGCCAAGAAATAGCAAATGCCCCAGACCACTTTTGTGTCAAAAAAAACTAGGTCATGAAATTTTATGGTATTTTTTTCAACTTTAAGAAATTAATTAAAGCCAATAGCTAGTTTTAGTCTCTATACCTATAAGTACTCAGATATGAAGTATTGTTTCATTACCACCTTGTTAACCTACTAAGTCTTAAGACCGAAAATGGAAAATTTTTTTTGATAAAATTTTGAAAACCAAATTTTCAGGTTTTAAAAAATTTCTTTAAACTAAATTTAAAAAAATGGATCTGGCTCTTCAAGGTTTTGTTAAATACATGCTACAGACTACCTGTGAGAATCTTTAAGTAAATCCCTATGCCAGAATTTTATTGACAAGGATTTTATTTTTGCAGATTTCGAGAAAAATAGGATATTTGTAAAATATTCTGTAAATGTACTCTTTCTAAATACTTCGTATCAAAAATTCATAAATTTTCTACTTTTAAATGTTATATTTTATCTTAATAGCCTAGTGTTTCGGAAAAAAATAATTTCCCCATTAACCCTTTTGAAATTGGGGTCACATATGACCCCAAACTAATGAAAGACAATTTATTCAAAAAATACATATATTTTGCTAATACTATTGAATTTTTCAAAGCGTTACTTAAAATACTTTAATCAAATATGTATGTATTTTGTTCCTAAAATTTGGGATAAATCCGAGAACGTTAACCCATTATTTGCCAAGGCCAGCTTTGGATTTTAAGATATTTTTAAATAAAAATTACCGAAAACGAGTTTATTATTTCTCCCGAATATAAATTAAAACAACTTTTAACCAATTTTATTATAAAACTATTTTATACTTAAAAACTATGTATATTTTTCTAAATAAAATAAGAAGACCCACAAATAACCCAAAGCTAATAAAAGAAATTTTATTCAAAAGAATATGAAATATAAACTTAATTCTATTTATTTTGGTGTATTTAAGGATGATTTAGTGTGCGATGCAAATTGTTTTCTGTAATCACTTACGACTTGCAATGAGTATTGCTTTTCTTGTTCGCTCTTTGTTAATATCTTATATATATTTACGCTGATCCCTGACTCACTGACTGACTGACTGATTCTGTAACGCTGAAATAATACACACACAGCACTCCCTACAAAGCAATGCGAAATACACAAACAAAATTTAATCTTTCTCATTTTATTCAAACCCACACATAATTTCCTCTCATCTATGTTACCGACCAGTACTGCTAATAAAATCTTCTGAAAATCGACAATTTTGGAAACTAAATCGCCAAAATTGTCATTTTTAAAACAAGAAATTGTCAAGAAAAATAAAAATAAAACTCCACAAAATATTACAAAAGCAAACAATAAAATTTATTTATATAATTCATATTACGAATATTATTACAGCATTGGTTATTTCTATATACACATAAAAATGTATTAGTGGTGAAATTTAAACGGAAAAAATTTAACACAGCAATCAACTAAATAATTTTATTGATATGTATCTATAGCTGAAACATATAATATAGGTTTAAATTATCGCCGTAATTAAAACTTAAATCTTAAATAGAGATGCTATTCAAGGTATTTCCATTTTGAAACGACTTGACCCAGAATTTAATCTATACATATTTTGTAATTTCCATTTACACTGAACAAAAAATATCAATTTTCGATAAACAACCCATTAATTGTTAACCCTTGAAATCGTAATTTTTATACTACTGAAAATTTTAAATCTTCAATCATCATTTTAACAAATTTAACAAATCATTTTAACAAATTGAAAAATCGTCGAAATTACAATAAGTTGTCAAAATTGGCAACACTGCTAACGACAGTAGCCCTACATATGCAGATTCCGTGTTACATATGGAATAAGTTGAGCCCAAAAAATGCATCAAAAAAAAAACTAATATCTATTCAAATTCTTCTTTAAATTCCCATTGGTGGTCAATGAAAAAATTCTGCAAAAAAAGGAATGAATGAAATTTTAAACATTTTTATTTTTCTCATTTAACGTCGTCCGATATGCATACATACTTCTTTTATCTTTTATCTTTTATCTAAACTTATCCGTTTGTCTGTTTTGTTTTTCTTCTCAAAATTGTTTTGTATTGTTAATAGTGCTTTCGCTTAGGTTCTCTGATGGCAATCACTTACCAAAGAGTATGCTTTTTTTGATAAATATTTGAGAAAAAAGAGATCTTCAATGTGGATTTTGTTGTTGTCCAACGTATGATTTCGTTATAGCTCTGTATTGAAAATGAAAAGCCCTTGAAAAAATAGTGCAATATTGAGTTTAAAATTTAAATTATTGTAACTTTGCATAATTAAATTACATTGTAATTTTAGAGAGAGGTGGGAAAATAATTTTTTTTTTCACTCATAATATTAATTTTTGCATAATTTGCTTTTAAAAAAATTTAGACAAACATAAATTACGTAAATAGGTATTTATATTTAAGATTTTAATTTGAATAATTTATTGAAATTATCATGGAAGAATTAAAGGCGATTTTTTTTAAGTAAAACTAATACGCGCTTATTTTTTATTTTTGCTCTTTTGGATTTATAGATAACTTTGCAAAAAATGTAGTTCTCTTTTTTCAGTTTACATGTATGATGAAATATGAAATATTTTTTTCTTTTTTGTGAAGGTGTATTGATGTTTGCACTTCCTTAAGGGGTAGTAGGTTTTAAAACCTTTTTTGCATTTCTCTTTCTGAATGCATATCGAAGGTGTTGTGTCAAAATTTTAAGTAAATCAGAGCAAAACTTAAGAAGATACAGCGTCTCCAGAGACAGGCCTCATACGGTATATAGTTAGTATATAAATCATAGTATATAAATTCGAAATCCGTCGACATCATAACTCAAAATCTACTTGACCGATTATTTTGCATACACATAAATCATTAGGTAACCACGAAGGTTTTTTTAATTCCATTTTCTTCCCCATTTTTTAACAAAAATTCCCGAAATTGTATAGCAAAAATCGTTTTTCACTTCAAAATTCTGCAAAAAAAAAATTGAAAAACTCTTCGTCACTACTTCAGGAAACATGTCACCTTTTGAACGCATTTCGATTTTTTTATTTCACATGGTCCGGTAACGAGTTATGATGGTCACCGCAAAACAACAACGCCTCCGGATATTGGCTGTTGCGGACTTATTTATTAAAATTTTTAGTTGAAAATTTTTTCAAAGATTCTTCAAATGTTATGCTATGACGTGTATTCATGTCTTCAAAAAAGAATTATGCAAAATACGACTTTTATTAACTTTTAAAAAGATACATATTAATAGTTTGTCTTAATAAGACTAAAATTTACGAGTTTCTATCAAAATAAAATATTTTTTTTAACATCATATAATATTTAAAACTCCTTATGTATAGAAGCAGAAAGTATAAAGCAAAGGTTTGCTACTGGACCTTTTACAAAACTTCGTTTGAAAATCAAAGTTTTTGGTTTGTATTTTTTACAACTGTTTTTCGATTTTTTTTTTTTTTAAGAAATTTTAGAAACATTAAAATTATTTTTTTTTTAAATATATAAAATATAAGAAAATTCTGAAATGGAAAAAAAATTTGTTTGTTGAAGTCTCAATAAACGGGCGCCTAGGCGCCACACAATCGTCTAGTGTTATTATACTCTTCAATCAATTTAACACCGCTTTCTTTTTATTATTTATTTTATTTGGAAACATATAGACAGTTTTTATACATAAAATAAAATTATAACAAAATTGGTTAAAAGTTGTTTCAAATGGATTATTTTGATCCCAGGAGCACTAAAGAATTAAATAAATAAAAATTAACCGAATTATTTTTCTTAAATTCCAAATAGTGGTTTCATCGAGTTTAAAAGAAAAACTCGTTTTCGGTAATTTTTATTTAAATATATCTTAAAATCCAAAGCTGGCCTTGGCAAATAATGGGTTAACGTTCTCGGATTTATCCCAAATTTTAGGAATGGAAGTTCTACACATTTTGTTATTATATTTTAAGCATCGCATGTAAAAATTCAATAGCATTTACAAAATATTTGAATTTTTTTAAAAAATTGTGTTTTATTATTTTGGGGTCATATGTGACCCCAATACCAAAAGGTTTAATGGGCTCATATTATTTTTTTCCGAAACCCCAGGCTATTAGTATAAAATATTACATTTTAAAGTAGAAAAGTGACGAATTTTTTATACAAAGTATTTAGAAAGAGGCATTTACAGAATGTTTTACAAAAAAAAACCATTTTTCTCGAAATCCGCAAAAATAAAATCCTTGTCAAAAAAAATTCTGGGCAGGGATTTGCTAAATAAATTCACACAGTTGATCTGTAACATGTATTTAACAAAACTGCAAAGTTCCAGATCAATATTTTAAAAATTTTGTTTAAGAAAATTTTCTAAACATGAAAAAGAAGTTTTCAAAATGTTATCAAAAAATTTCCCATTTTCGGTCTCAATGGGCAATAGGTTAACAACGCGGTAATAAAACAATACTTCATGTATGATTACTTATAAGTATAAGGACAAAAAAAATTATCGCTTTAATCAATTTCTCAAAGTGGAAAAAAATGCTATCAAATTTCATGACCTAGTTTTTTTTTTGACACAAAAGTGATCTGTGATATTTGCAATTTATGGGCGTATTTCAATTCGATTTTGAACTTTTATAGCTTTTTGAAAAGATAATTTAATACTGATCCCGATTCTTATAACAAGTTGCCTGAAAAATTAAACTATAGAACGAAATTTAAAATAAAATCTCAAAAAAGTCATATTTTGCCCATATAAACACACTTCATATTTTCAATCGATTTCCGGCGCGACTTTTCTTTATCCGATTGTCCCCAAACTTCACATTTATTAGTTTTATATTAAAAGGTAACAAACTGGACCCCACCTATCCCCAAAATCGCATTTTCATTTTTAAGGGCCACTCTAATATACATATTAAACTAATTTGAAGAGTCGCAGAAAAAATGGGCGGGATCGGACCATACAAAGTACATATTTAATGTCATATATGTAGAGTACTGTAATAGAGAAAGCCTTGGAACTTGTATGAATTCATAAGTTATTAATGTTAGTACTCGGAAAGAAATGGGCGTGATCAGATCAGTGTGCGTGGTACCCCTCATACAAAGTAATTATTTAATATCATTATGTGGAGTACTGTAATGGTGGAAGCCTTGGTACTATGCCTGAGTTCATGTGTTATTAATGTTAGTAGTGGAACAAAAAATGGGCAAATATTAAAGATCATAAGTTATTAAAGTGAGTAGTTGCCAAAAAATGGGGAGGATTTGACAAATGGTCCTGGCACTGCCTCAAATACAAAAAAAATTAAATACTATGAAAATGAGAGTCTTGAAACTTTTGACAGGTACATTAATAACCAATGTAAGTAGTCATGGAAAATCGTGAAAAAATCGCCAAAATCAAAATTCTAAAAAGCAAAAAACGCCAAAAATCAAAAAACACAAAAAACAAAAATCGTCAAAGTTAAAAATTGGCAGAACCAAAAATCGCGAATAACAAAAATCGCCTAAATCAGAAATCTTCAAAATCAAAAATCGCCAAAAACAAAAATCGCCCAACTCATAATTCTCTAAAGCCAAAAATCACGAAAAACAAAAATAGTAAAAATGTCACAAAAAAATCGCCAAAGTCAAAAATAGCTGAATCAAAAATCGCCACAATCAAAACTCACAAAAAACAAAAATTGCAAAAATGTCAAAAAAAAAAAGATCGCCAAAGACAAAAATCATCTAAACCAAAAAAGCGCAAAAATAAAAAATAGTTAAATCAGAAATTTCCAAAACAGAAAATCGCGAATAAGAAAAATTGCAAAAAAACAAAACACGCCAAAATCGAAAATCTCCAAAACTGAAAATCATGAATAACAAACATCGCCAAGTCAAAATACGTCGAAAAAAATCAAAAATCATCAAAATCAAAAATCGCCGAAATTTAAAATCGCAAAAACAAAAATCGACAAAATCAAAAATCGCCAAAAACCAATATATATTTTTTTTAATTCCATTTTTATTTGCAATCTATCCAAGGACATTAAGCAATATTCATAGATTTAGTTAATACATAACAGAAATTATGTAATTCCATTGAGCTACATAACCATTTATAAAAAGGAAAGAATAACAAATTATTACAATTTCAGCCTCGATTCCAGCCCTCGAAATTCGAGCGCAAATTCTAGGAAATTTTATTTTTTCATTAAATAAAGACCCTAAAAGTATGCTAATCAATTATAGCTAATTCACAAATCAACACAAAAAAAAAACTCATTTTTATTACAAACACATTAACAAATTTATTAAACATACACATAGCATATGTATAATTTTATGTATGTGTTAGTAGCAACTTTAAATGCAATTTACTCAAAATAAAGGAAAAAAGTTAAATATTTGAAAAACTGTAAATCGGCTAAAAAGAAATACCTTTCAAATAATATACGTTTGGTCAAAATCGGGATAAAACGGTTGAACAAAACATCAGTCACAAAAAATTGCCTAGCCTATAAATATTATAGATACATACATATTTACAATATGATTTTACTAGTTTCTGAATGGCAAATCTAGTACATGTATATGTTTTAATCTTTTTGACTCATGAGTATCGTCTAAGAGCGAAATAGCCTGAGGATTTGTGTGATTACTTAATCCTTGAAGATAATTTTCGCTGAAAGTTCGGATTTCTTCTTTTACTGTGCATATTTTGAGATCTTTAAGAATAGCGTTGTTTGTGATGAACCATGTAGCATTTGTAATAAGTCTTAAGGTTTTAGACTGGAATCTTTGAAGAATTTCAACATTAGTATCCCACAACTGAATACCATAAGTGCAAATTGTTGTCTAAGTTTTAATTTTGATTTTGGCCCTATTAGCCAGTTCAATTTGCTTATTTTCACCATTAGATGATATTTTTTAGCTGTTATATGTGCTTTCCATGTAATACGCCTGTCTAACGTCATTCCTAGATATTTTACGGTGTCTGTTTTAGGTATAACATCGCCGTTGATCGTTATCGTAGGACAGTCACCTCTTCTTAACGCAAATATGATGTGTTGGGATTTATCAGTATTTACTGTTATGTTCCATTTAGAAAATCATTTTTCAAGAAGATACACTTCTGCTTGTACGAATAGTAAAGCTTTGTTTTTACACTGACTGGTTGCAACTATTGCAGTGTCATCTGCGTATGTAGCTACAGTGACATCGTTGGTGGTTGGCATGTCTGCTGTAAAAATGGTGTATAGAATTGGGCCCATTACACTACCTTGTGCGATTCCAACGTGGATTTCGAATATATTCGACCGTTCATCATTAACCTTTACATAAAAGTATCTTTGTGAAAGATAGGTTTTAAAGAAAAACTTGAATGGGGCCGCTAATACTTTCTTAATCTTAAAAAGTAATCATTCATGCCATACTTTGTCGAACGCCGTTTGTTTTGTTTGTTCTCAAGACGATCGGTTACAATATTAACAATACGGTGACATTGTTCGGGAATAGCATGTTTATGTCAAAAACCCGAACTGATGGTCTGGAATGATGTTTAGCTTCTCTAATACTGGCAATAAACGTTTTAGAAATAATTTTTCAAATATTTTAGAGAATATTGAAAGTAAACTTATTGGTCTGTATGATGAGACTATCTTCTCGGGTTTGCTTGGTTTCAAAATCATGATTATTTCCGCACATTTCCACTGTGATGGAAAATGATCTAATCTCAATATTGAATTGTAAATTGTAGTTAAAAATATTATAGCTTTCCGAGGCAATTTGTTACGACTTTAGCAGTAATTAAATCATATCCAGGTGATTTCTTTTTATTCAACTTTTAAATTTCTGATTGTAGGGAACATGGCTGTGTATTTGTATTTCGTGGAGTTGAAATATAAGCTGCTTCATGAATGTTATTTGTAATTATTCAACAGCGTCATCAAGCTCTTTGCTAGATTTTATACGAGTTTTCAGGATAATATTTTCATCAAAACAGTGTTGAAATGTTTCGATATTAGTGTGGCAATTAACTATGTTATTGTAGTTTGACTTTAAGTTCGCACAAGTACTATAACTTATAAGAATAGGTGTATGATCAGAGCTAAAGTCATTAAGGTTTTGTATTTGTAAGCATACACTGCAAAATCCATCAAGTCGGGCACCTTCTTCGGATCAGAAGGCCAATACGTAGGTGTACCTGTAGACAGAACAGAGTAGTTTTTGCTAATTATGCATTTGTATAATTCTCTTCCCTTTGGATTTGAGAGTCTAGAACCCCACCACTGATGCTTAGCACTATAATCTCCCCCTGCAAAAAACTTTTGGCCAAGAGAATTAAAAAATCGTTGGTACTCTGGACATTTGACAACGTGTTTTGGAGGAGTATATATAGAAGAGATTACAATATTGCCTTCTTTACAGTTTAATTTAATGCAAGTTGCCTGCAAAAAAATTTTTTTAACTTCGGGTATATATTTAATGGAAGTTTTTATTAATATGCATGAACGAGAATGAGCACGATTATCCGGATGGTTGGTGTAAATCAAATCAGATCACCTAATATAAAAGTAGGATCCACTCGTAAAATGGGTTTCTGAAACTAAGAGAATATCAATGTGATATGTTTTGAGTAAGATTAAAATAATTTCCTACAAAATGGGTTCCAAGCTTTTTATTTCATTACGATAGATGGCTGTAGCACAACCGGTTGCAGCTAGTAGGGTATAAGTAATAAAACCCAGCGTTAAAACTAGTTCTTGAGGACAATCGAAATATAGCTATCTGTAAATTTAATACAAACAAGTAAGAAAATTATAGTCGGTCTAGACCGATACCCTATACCATGCGTTTAGAGACCCTATCTCTTAGGCCCAACTAATATATAGAAAATAAGCATAAACCAAATTTGAGTGATTTTTATTAATTTTTTTGACTGCAAATATGAAAAAGTTCATATCAGATGCTATATCTATATGGGGAAGAGGTCCAAAAATGGACCGATCCTGATCATGTCTGGTAAAGTGTCTTGTATTTTGCAGAAATATATACAAACAAAATTTGAGAAGAATCAGTGCAATATTTTAGTTTTTTGATAGATTTAATTGAAGATCGGGAAGCAGCTCTATATGGGGCCTATGACTAAGAGTTATCCCATAGGGATCATTTTTGGACTACTCATTAATGGATGTGTAATAAACGCATACAAACCCAATCTGAGTAAGTTCTATATGACAATTTGGATCTTATGGCAATTTATGTCGATTTCATAGGGGTCATTTGTATGGGGGTTAGGTCTGAACATGGACCGATTCTCACCAATTTCAATAGCGTTCATCCTATGGCTGATAAAAGCTTAAATACCAAATTTCATCATAATATATTCATATTGCAGTTTGATTACAAGGTTTACATGGACACACAGACGGACGGACGGACGGACGGACATCCTTAAATCGAATCAGATAGTGATTCTAATTCGATCGGTATAATAAAAGATGGGTCTAGGTCAAATGTTTTTGGTAGTTACAAACGGTAGCACAAAGTCATTATACCCAAACTACATAGTGGTATAGGTCATAAAAATATTTAAAATGACTATTTATTTAGCATTATCTTTAAATTCCTTTGAGTCGAACGAAAAAATCTGTGGTTTTCTGGAATAACCGCGTATGTCCATTGTTAAGGCGTCGGGTGGCAAATAATAAAGCGTATTTTCAGCTAAGTACAAATTATGCTAAAATCTGCAAGATTTATTAAATTAATTCAATTTTTAATTATAAGGTATATTACTTAAATTGAATACATACACTTGTGCTTTAGATTAAGGTTTATATTACCCAGTTGCTTAACAGTAATTCTTTTCTTCTATTATGAAACTAAGCTTTCAAATTCACAAAACGTGTCTTTACCTTCTAAAATCTTCTAGAAAAGGCACGAAAGTATGTAAAAGATAACACGGTGTTACAAAAAAAAATCCCTGGGATATCATATTATTTTTCTGGTAGGTATTGTCGAGTAGAACAAGAATCTGTATTTGAAATTTTCCAGGCACGTCAGAATTTTGAGATACGGGTAAAAAACCGGGTTTTCGGACCTCTATGCACTTAATAACGGGTAACTCGGTTGGTTCTCCACCGATTTTAATTTTATAAACGGATTTGGATAGAAGAGACTTATACCTTTAAAATGATATATATGATTATATGGTTTGATCCAAAAATATGTGTGTATTTGTGCACCAATGGCATTTTTTTACCACTTTTTTCGACATTTTTTAACTTTGGCGATATTTTTACGCACTTTTTTATAAAGGAACCGTAAAGCTTTATAATTTGTGTTAGTAACATATTTAGTTAGGAGTAAAATGCAATTTACGGTTTTAAAATCCGTTAAAAAATGACTAAGTTATTAAATATTGTATCAAACCAAAATTCTTGCAAAATACAAATTTCTTAATATGATATTCCTACGCATTATTTTATACAGAAATTTTACTAATAAAATTCAACTTTGTTTTAAAAAATCCGTTAGAAATTAAGAGAGTTATTAATTTTGTTTTTAAACCTAAATTTTTGCATAATCACTTACATATATCGGTTTTGTTACAGTTAAAACACTTGCGTATTTGACACTTTTGCGCGTTTTAAAAGAGTAACCTTTTGTATTGGTTTGACAAAAATAGCAATCACCTGGTTTATGGTAGAGCTGATGATGCCAAATCATAGGTGTCGAAAAGTGTAAAGTAACTGACGGCTTTTTTAATGTTCTACAGCAATAATCACAAATAAATTCAGGTTCATACCAGCGACTAAATTTATAAGAGCGATTGAAGAGTTTGTTATATATTTCCACCACTCCACCATTGTTTCTAAAATCACGTCTATGATCGATATCTACCAATAAACCACAAATATAACAAAATTTATTACGTCTGTCGCACATTTTCTTTTTTTAATAAAATTTATTTATCGGGATAAATTCAAATTTTATTTTAATTGCCCTTCACTATTATAATATTATCAAATGGCTAACTTTTTTATTTATTTAATTAAACAAAAGTGATAAACAAAACAAATTAAAAAAAAACAATACTTTTACATGATTTAAGCTCTCATTGCTAATTGTTGTTGTAATTCTAATTTGAGTTTAATATAACAGTGATTTACAATTTATAGTCCTCAGAGTATATCAATCACATTTATTATAGTCAGTATATATAAAAAAATATACAGTGCAAATAAAATACCACTTATTATATTAAATAAGAAAACCCCTCCAAAATCTTTTTTAAGAAACATTTTCAGTTTTCGGAATGTAAAGTTTTGTACAAATAACAATCTGACTCCAAGCAAAAAAAGTTTGGCAAACTCTGTTGTCCCAATTTGCTCCACATTGCATTTACAAAATTTTACCTGCTAACTTCTAGCAAAACATCACTAGACAGAGAGCAAAAAAACTAGAAAAATAATGTGCAAGCAATTATGCAAAAATTTAGGTTTAAAAACAAAATTAATAACTCTCTTAATTTCTAACGGATTTTTTAAAACAAAGTTGAATTTTACTCAGTAAAATTTCTGTATAAAATAATGCGTAGGAATATCATATTAAGAAATTTGTATTTTGCAAGAATTTTGGTTTGATACAATATTTAATAACTTAGTCATTTTTTAACGGATATTAAAACCGTAAATTGGATTTTACTCCTAACTAAATATGCTACTAAATAAATTATAAAGCTTTACGGTTCCTTTATAAAAAAGTGCGTAAAAATATCGCCAAATTTAAAAAATGTCGAAAAAAGTGGTAAAAAAATGACATTGATGCAGAAATACACACATATTTTTGGATCAAACCATATAATCATATATATCATTTTAAAGGTATAAGTCTATTCTATCCAAATCCGTTTATAAAATTAAAATCGGTGGAGAACCAACTGAGTTACCCGTTATTAAGTGCATAGAGGTCCGATAACCCGGTTTTTTACCCGTATCTCAAAATTCTGACGTGCCTGGAAAATTTCAAATACAGATTCTTGTTCTACTCGACAATACCTACCAGAAAAATAATATGATATCCCAGGGATTTCGACTTCATTCTTTTTTGTAACACCGTGTAATTAAAAGGAAATTAAATTGACACTTCAAATCAGCGTTGTAAAGACATGTAGGGTTGTAAGTGTTGTTAAAATTAATAATACTATTTGTGGTTATATTTAAATAAGGTACTTGAATATATATACCGCAACATCCATTTTTGTCAGTTTTGAGTTAACGATGCCAAATATATTAATTTTTAACGCACTTTACATGGGTTAAATTTTTGTTAAAAAATATTGACCATTTTCTTTAAATAACGACGTAACTTAAATGTATATTAAATTAATTTGCAGCACTATCGACGTATGTCAACCTACGTTTGATCGCTGACCAATTATTTTCCCAGAAAACGACACATAGCGACATACGTTGTTATTAATGGAAAAAAATGCAAAATAATTTTGGATTATTTTTCAGTTTATAACCACTTATAAAAACTTGTGTGTTTATTTCTGTTATTTTTTGTCACTATTATTCTTGATCGTTGTTATATTCTCATCCTAAGTCCCGTTAACTTTTTGTTGACGAACAAAAAACTCCATTTTAGAAGCAACAACAACTTATGTCAATTTTTTCAAAGAAAACGACGTTTGTCGACATAAGTTGTTTTATCTGCACACACTTTAAGTGTTATTTAAATATTGTTTTTTGTCCTTCTCTAGGATCTATTCCTCTGAAGATTTTTGACTCAAAATTTTATATAAAGCATTTATTGCCCATATCTACAGGACTGTTAAATAATCACGCCCATTTTTTTGGGCAACTACTCACATTAATAACTTATGAAATCAAACAAAGTAGCTAGACTTTTACTATTATAGTACTCCAGTTATGTTATATTAATTACTTACTTTATATGGGGTGTACCACGTCCACTGGTTGAATCTCGCAAATTTTTTTATGGGACTACTCACATTAAGAACTCATGAAATCAGACAAAGTTCCAAGGCTTTCACTATTACAGTACTTCAGCTATATTACATTATATATTTACTTTGTATGGGAGGTACCACGCCCTCTGATCGGATTCCACCTATTTTTTTTCGATTACTAACGTTGATAACTTATGAACTCACACAAAATCTCCAGACTTTATCTATTACAGTATTCTAGATATATGGCATTTAACATTTACTTTGTATGGAGGGTACCACGCCCATTGGTCCGATCACGTCCATTTTTTCCGCAACTCTTCGAATTTTTTAAATATGTACCTGTACATAGTTTCGGAACTCTTGCTGTCGTAGTACTCCAGATATTATATGTTAAATTTAGATGTTAAAAATTCACTTTGTATGGTGGGTACCACGCCCAGTGGTCCGATCACGCCCATTTTTTTCTGCAACTCTTAAAATTATTTAGATATCTACAGATACATAGTTTCAGAACTCTTGCTATCGTAGTACTCCAGATATTATATGTTAAAATAAGATTTTAAAAATTCACTTTGTATGGGAGGTGCCACGCCCACTTGAAAAATCAAAAAAATATAGCCTATTTTTCCTTCCGGGTAGGCAGTCACCTACTATGAAAATTTCAAGACGATCGGTTCAGTGGTGTGGTCTCCTATAAACCACAAACAAACAAACAAACACACAAACATACACAACTCCATTTTTTTATACCCTCCACACCTCAGTGGCAGAGGGTATATATAGGTTTGTCATTCCATTTGTAACGCGTCGAAATAAATTCCTGAGACCCCAAAAATATATATTTTCTTGATCCTTATAACAAGGGAAGTTGATTTACCGATGACCGTCTGTCCGTCTGTCTGTGGAAATCACGATCACGCCGTCAACATCTCAGCTAGACCGCTCATTTTTGTCAAAATCGTTTACTAACATCCCAAAAGAGATGCTATTTAAAATCGTCAAAATCGGTCAAAGGGTTCACGAGCTATAAATGAAACTTTGAAAAAACTCTTGAAAAAATACAATTTTTCAGTGTGCTTGTTGTTTGTCTTAACATATGTTGTATATGTTGTAATTCTTCGTAATGTTTAAGTCATTACAGTTGTGTGTGTATTAATACTGCACGTGTCACATTGGCCTAAGTAAGTATTACCACATATTTTTTTATCATTAAAATTAAATATTAAAAATTAAAAATTAATAGAAATAAAAAATGGAAAATGAAATATGAAAAATGGAAAATGAAAAATGGAAAATGAAAAATGAAAAATGGAAAATGAAAATTGAAAATTGAAAAATTAAAAACGAAAAATGGAAAATGAGAAAAGGAAATTGAAAAATGAAAAATTGAAAATTGAAAATCGAAAATGGAAAATGGAAAATGTAAAATGGAAAATGGGAAATGCGAAATGAGAAATGGAAAATGAAAATGGAAAATGAAAAGTGGAAAATTTTCATTTTTTTTCATTTTTCATTTATCATTTCTCATTTTCCATTTTTCACTTTACATTTTTCATTTTCCATTTTCCAATTTTAAGATTATTTCTGTTATTATTTTTATTCATAATTATTACGGCTACCGTAATACGGCTACCGTAGAAGACATTTAAATTTAATAAAAATGTTTAAAAATAGTTCAGCTGCAAAGCTCATGTCAATCAAAAATGTTGTTAATGCCGAAGCAAAAAGAAAAACTATAATATTAAAATATACATAAAAAAAGTAACCAAAATATGTACTTTTCGGCCAACTTTGTCATCTCTCGACTTGCATATTTCACAATCATGTTGTGTTGTTATTGTCATCAACTTCATCATAATCTCATCATAATAAATATCATTGAGTATTTTAGCCGGCTTCAGTGAAAGTCTTTTGCATTCTCTTTAGCTCTCTCTTTTTCGAAACCAACAAAACACATAAAAATATCAAGTGCCGGGGCTATGCTTCATAACAAAGGATATAGAAATTGAAATATTTTATTTGGTGGGGTAGGTATCCTTAGAATTGCCGACATGCATAGCTACAATACTACGACTTCTACTACTACTAAATATTACTACGTGTTCTGGTTATGTTAGTACGAGTATTTTTGGTTGCCTAGTAAATAAGT
This sequence comes from Cordilura impudica, assembly GCA_963682025.1. Classification (NCBI taxonomy): domain Eukaryota; kingdom Metazoa; phylum Arthropoda; class Insecta; order Diptera; family Scathophagidae; genus Cordilura; species Cordilura impudica. The sequence continues at coordinate 71,770,780 of OY821519.1, read as the reverse complement.
AAGTAGTAAAATTTATGCAGCACATGCTAAGTATTTCTATTTCAAGCTTTATCATAATCATACAAACAATTATTGTTGCCGGAAATGCTTTTGCATTTGTATTGGTGTTGTTTGTGAGTATTTTTTTTTTTCTTTATCATCATTTATATATCTACTTGTGCGTGTGTTTGTATCCTTTGATTATGCATCCTTAATATTTTCAGTTAAATGCACTCGTCGTATATCGAAATGTTTGCTGGGGCAGTGTTACTTTTCAGGGATTTTTATGATCCTTTTACTAGTTTTGTTTTTTGAAGGGTTTTTCGTTTCATATTTTTCCTTCTATTTAATGTTGCTATTACATGCAACATTCTCCTAGAGCTATTTACTTACAATACTGAAAAATTTGTTAGTATGTTCTTTCATTAATGGTATTTGAGCTTTTTTTTAGGGGTTTATTGACCTTAAGTAACAATTTATAGAAAAACACATAAGTGAAAATATTTTTCGAAATTTTATACCACTAGTTCTTTGATCGATGTAAAATCGGTATAATGAGGATTAATGACTCAATAGATACAGGAATAGCTAGCATATGCATCAATTTCATAAAAGAAAATTGCGCAATTTATTTACTATAAAAACATTTGATTTCGGACCGCAGTCACTTCTAATCAATCATAAAATGATAAAAATCGAAAATACGATTTATTTTGTTAAATTAAAGAACTTTTAACTGTTTCTAACAAATTTAATGACTATTTTAAAATGATAAATATTTGTGTTTTCTTCGACCCTTTTGTTGTTATTAATATATAAATTGATTGGGCTTGGCCTCAAGCTTAATCTATACTAATAATATTACAAAGATGTAATGTGTGTTTGTTTGTTTGTTTGTTTGTAGGAGGTAATCTCCGTAACTATCGATCTGATATTCCTGAAAATTTCACAGATTCTTACTGCGGATATGGGAAGTGCTATAGACTATAATTTTTTAAATATTTTTAGTAGGCGTGGCACCTCCCACACAAAGTAAAGTTTTAAAATCATATACATATATTGAGTATTATGATAGGGAGAGCTTTACAAATTTGTGTGAGGTCACCTACTGTTAATATTAGTAGTTACGCCGGAAATGGGCGAGATCGGACAAGTGGGCGTGGTACCTTCCATACAAGTAATAAATCAATATTATATATCTCGAGTACTGTGATAGAGAGAGCTTTTCAAATTTGTCTGGTGTCACCTATTATTAATGTGAGTAGTCGGACAAAAAATGAGCAGTATCGGACCACTAGGCGTGGCACCTGCCATACAAATGAAATATAAATTGTCATATATCTGGACTACTGTTATAGTGAGAGTCTTGGGAATTTGTGTGAGCCCATAAGTTATTCATGTGATTAGTTAGACAAAAAATGGGCGTGATCGGAGTAGTGGGCGTGGCGAAGTAACTATTTAATGTCATATATTTGCAATACTGTAAAAGAGAGGGCTTTGTAGCTTTGCATGAGCTCATAGGTTGTTTGTATGATTAGTCGGACAAAAAAATGGGCGTGATCGAAGCAGTAGGCGTAGCACCGCCCACGCAAAGAAGATATCTAATATCATATAACTGTTGTACTATAAAAGTAAAAGACTTGACTTTTGCACAAGACCATCAGATATTAATCTGAGTAGTCCAAAAAAATTGGGCGGGAGGGGATTAGTGGGCGTGGTACCTCCTATGTAAAAAATATGAAGTACTACGAAAGCGACAGTCTTCTGACAAGTAAATTAGTTATCAATGTGATTTGTTGTGGAAAATATATCGCCAAAACCAAAAATCGCAAAGCCAAAATTGCGAATTATAAAAATCGCCCAAAAACAAAAATCTTCAAAATCAAAAATGGGCAAAATCAAAAATCGCTAAAAACTAAGATTGGCAAATGATATTTTAAGTTCAACGCCAATAGTTAAGTGTTGCTAGACCTAATTTGGAAAATCCATGTTCTTCTCATGGGCAGCTACATGTACCTTGCTCCAGGGTAGGAACGCCGAAAAATCTGATTATTGTTGTACCGAATGAAAAAACAAAAAACATTGTATATCAGCAAGTATCGAAATAAAAAAATCTGTACTAATAATCTATACTAGCATAATAAAGAGGTAATGCGTGTTTGGTTGTTTGTAGGAGATAATCTCCATAACTACTCATCTGATCTTCCTGAAAGGTGTCCTGAGGGTGTAGCGAAGCACACCGGGTTACATCTAGTCAATTTATAAATTAACAGCTACTTTAAAATATTTTAAAAATTTTGTAAGCTGTCATTTTAAGAAAACTTTAAAAACTGCCTGTTAGCGGAACTGAACCTAATATCCAATCACAAATCTATGCTATTTGAATGTATATTTATTTATTCGGAAAGACATTTAGTGCATACATGACTCTCTAGTATAAACATGAAATTTCGTGAAATTCCTTAACTTAACTTATTAGAACAAACGCCGCTTACAAATATAGATTTACATATAAATCTATATATTAACACGTGAAGGTAAATTTTTAGTTTCCTTTTTAAGAAATATGCGGGCACGGAGGAGTGTGAAAATTGGCATAGTTATAGTCAGTACATAGGAGAAGCTGAGAATGATAAATTTTATGTTTAATCTGTCTTAAAAATGTATTAAATAAAACAAAATAAAATATTTATAATAAATCGTTACACACTGTCAATGCGAATGATTTAAATTATGTATCAGACGCTCTGCGTTGAATTGTGAATTGCTAAAATTGATTAACAAATATTCATAAATTTTTTATATATATAGATTAAAAAAACATTGGAAGGCAAAAATTGAATGAAAAAAATAATATTTCCTAGAATTTGCACTCGAATTTCGAGTGCTGGGCTATACTAGCATAAAGTAATCAACTAGACCGACTACACGATATCCTATACCCCGAGTTTAGAGAAAGGATCTTAGGTCCAATTAATTGGGTACAGAAAATAAATATAAACCAAATTTCTATGTTACTCTTATAAGTTTATTGTCTGCCGAAATGAAGATGTTTTTATAGCATGCTATTTTTATATAAGAACTAGGTCGCAAAATGGACCACTAGTGACTATATTTAGTGAAGCCACTTATTTTTCTAATATATAAATTTTTATTTGCTTAGACAGAACTTTCGATAGGGTTTGCTGTCAAACAAGCTCTCATACTGGACTCATTTTCAGATATTTTTTCAGTATACTCTGGCAAATCATTAAGAAGAGGCTCATGCTTGAACAACGTTAACAACGCTACCAAATTATCCAAATTTACTTCGAAAATCAATCATCGATTCGCGCAACTTATAGATGACTTCGTGATTTTTATGGCGCACATTATCGTCCATCTAACAGTGGATAGATTACAAACCACACACTCTCTAAAGGAATGAAGAGAATATAGCCGCTGTAAACGAAAGGTTGGAAAAAGATCTAAATTTATCGATATGTCGTCAGTCGCACAAATCGGGACTTTGTCCTACATCCTTATAAGCTCCAGCTGGTGCAGAAATTAAAGCCACGAGACCATCATATGCATCTTTCTTTCGCCGATTGTTCACTAGAGCAATTGCAAATGGACCCGACGATGAGACTCATTTTTGGTTTAATTGGTTTATTAATAAACAAAACTGCCTTATATGGAGTGAGACCAATCAGACCCTACAGATTCCATTACATCCAGACAAATGCACCGTTTGGTGCGGTTTACACGCTGGTGGCATCATCGAGACTTATTTCTTCAAAAATGCAGCCGGAGCTCGCATTACGGTCAATGAAGATCGTTATTCCACCATGTTAAATGTTTTTTGTATGGAAATATGGAGGACATTGATCAGGGTGAGATTTGGTATGGTGCTACGTGCAATACGGCAATCGCAACCAACGACTTATTGAATTCAAAATTTGGCGATAAGTTGATTTCGAGAAATGGACCTGTCCATTGGCCTCCAAAGTCGTGTGATTTGACATCTCTCGACTATTTCCCGTGGGCGTGTGTAAGGTTACTGGTTTTCACTGATAGACCAGCACCAAAAACCACCATGGAGGCCAACATTGTTCGTGTTATTCCAGACAAACGGCTAGCAATGCTCAAAAAAGTGGCCCAAAATTGGACATCCAGAATACAGTTCGTCAAGAAGAGCCATGATAGCCATATTCCAGAAATCACTTTCAGATGTTAAAGCCATGTAATGTTGTTTCTAAAAGAAAAATATTCTTGATAAAATTTAATTTTATATGTTAGTTTAAAAAAACACCTTTTTGCAAACAAAATTTGAGAAATATCTGTAAAAGATTTCTTTTTTTTCGATCGATTTAAGTGAAAATCGTAAATAAACTTTTATGGGGACTATGACTAAAAACGGTTCTAAATGATTTATTTTTAGGATACTAATTAACGGGCGTAATAAACATATAAAAACCAAATTTGGCCGAGATTTATATGATAATGAGGATCTTAGTGCAACTTAATTCAATCTCATAGGTATCATTTGTATGGGGACTAGGTCTGAATATACAATAGCAATTATCCTTATATATTAAACTTCATCAAAATATATTCATAAATCGACTCAGCAAATGATTCTGAGTCGATCGGTATAATAAAAAGCGGATCTTGATTAGTTTCTTTTGATAGTTACAAAAATCGTCACAAACTCATTATACCCTCACCGTGGTGATACATCTGTGGATTTCTAGAATAACCGCGTATGTCATAAAATCAAAATGTTCAGGAGAACCAAAAAACGTTATATTTGAAATTATGGGCTCGATATAAAGTTTTTAGAGGTTTTTATTTAACAGTCCTGTAGATATGGGCAATAAATACTTTATATAAAATTTTGAGTCAAAAATCTTCAGAGGAATAGATCCTAGAGAAGGACGAAAAAACAATATGTAAATAACACTTAAAGTGTGTGCAGATAAAACAACTTATGTCGACAAACGTCGTATTCTTTGAAAAAGAAAACTACTAATGCAACCACCCATGCAGACATAAGAATATGAGAATATAATATCGTAGCAAAAATAAAAGTGACAAAAAATAACAGAAATAAATACATCAGTTTTTATAAGTGGTTATAAACTGAAAAATAATCCAAAATAATTTTTCATTTTTTTCAGTAATAACAACCTATGTCGCTATGTGTCGTTTTCTGAGAAAATAATTTGTCAGCGATCAAACGTAGGTTGGCATACGTCGTTAGTGCTGCAAATTAATTTAATAAACATTTAAGTTACGTCGTTATTTAAAGAAAAATCTCAGAAATGGTCAATATTTTATTTTAAAAAAATTAAACACATGTAAAGAGCGTTAAAAATTATTATATTTGCCATCGTTAACTCAAAACTGACAAAAATTACATACGCGGTTATTCCAGAAAACCACAGATATAAGGTATAAAAAATACAATATACAATTTTTCTAAAGCAAATCCTCCTATGTGGGATATGAATAATATTTTGAATTTTTAACAACTTTTAATTAATTTTAATTTTCGGAAGTTGTTTACAATAACATATTTTTTAAGACAGATTTATATTAAAATCAATTTTTAACCCTTTGACGACAGAACTTAAGCCGTTTAAAAATTTTAATTTTTTTTTTGCAGACTAAGACTTCTAAGTAAAAGCGTCGTCATACATATATATGTTATTTCCACTCCTCATATGAAACAGTAAGAATTTTAAATTCGTTTATGTCGGAACTTTGATACTCTCCATCTGAGATTTACGCTTACATTAAAATCTGGTCTGATTGCAATAGCTATAGCAAATTTAATCAAAATATTTCAATAAAAAACAATTTTATAAACTTAATATTAATATACACATTGAAAATGTAGCATTTTATAAAGGTGTCCCTATATTTTAGTTCATATCTTGGCACATCGCTGTTTGCGTTGCATCATTTTAAACACTAGATTAAACAGATTTAAACAGGTAGATTATTTATTTTTTGAATGAGTGTGACTTCAACATACAGATGGACGGACAGACGGGCATTGCTATATCGACTCGAGTTGTTAAAGAATATATGTAAGTTATGGGGTAGCAAATTCAATTTTCCACGTTACAAATGGCATGACAAACTGAAATATTCGTTTTTCGTTTATTGGTGAAAATCGACACATAACGATCTTTGCACTATCCTTAAAAATTTCATAAGTAGGTATAGGAAGTACATATTCCTGGTTTGTTTCCATACTTATCATTGGGGTTAGTTGTCTATCGGTGCATTTTTCGATTACGAAATCAAATAAAACAAAAACTTTTAACCGAAAATCTTAAAAATATCGATTATCGACTAACAAATAATATGAACAATTTATATCGATTAATTGTATAAATCGAAATAATTTGAAAAAGACAAAAAAATGGATGATAGCACTTATTAAAATATAAAAATAGTTTTCACTAATTAAAACATTACAAAAACAAAAACCAAAAAGCCATTTTAATTTAAAAAGATTTTTTACAAAATTAAATAATTGTATGTTTAACAGTTCAACCCCCACCTCCATTTCTTTCTAATATTTATGATAACCATTTATCGAGAGAAAAATAAAACAAGTAAGAAATTATAGCCGGTCTAGACCGACTATACCATACCCTATACAATGGTTTGCGACCCTATCTCTTCGGTCCAACTAATTCGATATAGAAAATAAGCATAAACCAAATTTGAGTGGCATTATTATTAATTTTTTTGGGCTGCCGATATAAAATAGTTCATATCGGATGCTATATTTAAATGTGGACTAGATCGAAACATGGACCGATCCTGACCATATTGGGTAAAGTCACTTTGAAAAAATATATACAAACCAAATTTGAGAAAAATCTGTGCAATATTTTCGTTTTTGATAGATTTAAGTGAAGATCGGGAAGCAGCTCTATATGGGGCCTATGACTAAGAATTGTCCTATTGGTATTATTTTTGTACTACTGATGAATGGATATAATAAACACATACAAACCCAATTTGACTGAGATCTATATGATTATTTGGATCTTATGGCAAATAATTTCGATTTCATGGGATCATTTGTATGGGAACTAGGTCTGCACATGGACCGAATTTTACCAATTTGCGTAAGCCCATAAGATATTCATGTGACTAGTCGAACAAAAAATGTACAAGCCCGCAGCAGCGGACGTGAAACCACACACACAAACTAAATATATAATATCATATAGCTGGAGTACTATAAAAGGGAAAGTCTTGACACTTTGCTTGAGTCCATGAGATATTAATGTGAGTGGTCAAATAAACAATGAGTGAGAAGTCAGACAAAAAATATGAGGTACTACAAAAGCGAAGGTCTTGAAACTTTTGACAAGTACATTAATTACCAATGACGGTAGTCGTAGAAAATATGGCCGGAACCACCATTTCAAAAACCGCCAAAATCAAAAACTGGCAAAATATAGAAATCGCCAAAACCTAAAATCGCGAAAAAAAAAATCGCCAAAATGAAAAAAAATCGGCAAAATCAGAAATCGCTAAAATAAAAAATTGCCAAATGATATTCTAAATTCAAGCGCAATCGTTCAGTATTACCGGATTTAATTTGAAAAATCTATTTTTATGTCATGAGCAGCAATATGTAGCTTGCTCCGGAGTAGGAACTCTGAAAAATTTGATCATTTTTGCACCGAATAAAAAAACAAAAAATGCTGTACATCAGCAAGCATCGAAATAAAATAATATATAAAATAAATAAAAAAAATGTCTTAATTGCACAATACAAACTTCTTAGGAAAAATCGATAATGAAAATATACATGTCAATAAATCTCGGTAAGTCGTAGCGAAGCACTACTGGGCGTACTAGTAAATAAATGAAAAAGGTTAAAATACGTACTTTTAAACCTTAAAAAGGCACAAATGTTATGCCTGGTTTTCATTATGTCATTTTCAATGGCAACTGTTGTCAATTATTGTCAGTTGTATGAAAACGGGGTTTAATGTCTTGTCATTTACAACCCCTGGCAACATTTGACATCTGAAATGAAATGGCCAGCATGTTGGCAATTCGTTTCTGTTTGACAACCGGAGTTTTTGTTCGTTTATAACATATAATGAATACGTAATGAATAGAAAATTACGAGATGTCAGTTGAGGCAATTGTTTGTTGTCAGCTTATATGGCATAGTGAAAACCAGGCATTACATTTTAGAAAAACTGACCACATATCACCCTCTGGTCGCGAGTCAAAATCATTTTCTAAATCCGTCCGTCTGTCTGCCCGTCCATTTGACTTTTTCATATCGGGAGGCAACAATTTGGTAACAATTATTTTCTATATATAATTAGATAGACCAAAGACTATTTCTCAAAACTCATGCTATAGAGTATCCTATAGTCAGGCTATATCGACTATAATTTTCTTTCTTGTTTTTAATTTTAGGAAATAATTTTAAAACAAACAAAAAAAACACATGTTTTATTTACACATTGTATTTCTTGTTCTCTTTTACAAGAAAAATCCAATCAAGAAAAAAGCAAGTGTCTTTAGGGTTTTACTCTTTTGTTTAAGTATATGAGCAATGATTTTGGTTTATTGTAAGTTTAGCCAAGGGTGCTGTGGTATTTGTGAAATAGTTTGATTATCATGTAGATACAAATATACTTAATAATATTTACGCACATCATTGACTCACCAACTTAGTCTGTAACGATGTCTTTAATTATTGATATCCTTTGGCGCTAGCATCGTGTAAATGGTTTCCGAATTCAATAAAACAAAATACTTTCACATATAAGTTTAAATTTTGTTTCTAAAATTGCTGTAGTCTTAGGGGTTAAATATAAAAGCTGGAGCCTGAGCCGAAACCATAGCTTTCATGTAAAAAGTAGTTTCAGAGTCGGAGCTCGAACTGAAGCTCCCCAGCTCTGCTTGTAAGATATGTTTTAGCAAAAATCTCAAATCCAGAAATCAATATTAAATTCAGATATATCTCAAAAAATACCAATCTTATAAATATGAATATTTTTAAAAACTGTACTTTGATTTGTGTATATCATTGGCAGAACTGTAATGTCATATAAAACCTCTAATTTCTATGCAACCACATACAAAAGACATGTTGCTGACAAAAAAAAAATTGTGAACTTGTTTCCTCATGTACTGAATTCACATGAATTTTCATTGTTGTTCATAGAACATATTTTTTTGTTTTCGCTTTCGCCTAATGTTGCCTTACGTTGTGGCACGTGCAAAATAGCAGCAAAATACAATCGAAAAATATCCTCCAACAAGAGACGCGATGGTATGTCATCCCTCAGAAGCAAAAAAATCATATATTACACACATACACACAAACATCTATCCACTGTAATTCCCAGTGCAATAAGCAAAGTGGCAAATAAAACATTATATGTGTTTTTGGCAAAAATTGGAATGAAGAAAGAAAAAACAAGTAGGAAAATTTAGTCGGTCTAGACCGACTATACGATACCCTATACCATGGAATAGAGACCCTATCTCTTAGGTTCAACTAATTGGTTATAGAAAATAAGCATAAACCAAATTTGAGTGGCATTATTATTAATTTGTATACCCTATACCACTATGGTTTGGGTATAATGACTTAGTGCTGCTGTTTGTAACTACCAAAAATATTTGACCAAGACCCATCTTTTATTATACCGATCGACTCAGAATCATTTCCTGAGTCGATTTAGCGATGTCCGTCCGTCTGTGTGTCCATGTTAACCTTGTAATCAAACTACAGGTCGCACATATGAATATGTTTTGATGAAATTTGGTATGTAAGCTTATATCGGCCATGGGATGAACGCTATTGAAAATGGTGAAATTCAGTTCATGTTCAGACCTAGTCCCCATACAAATGACCCCTATGAAATCGACATAAATTGCCATTAGATCCAAATTATCATATAGATCTCAGTCAAATTGGGTATGTATATGTTTATTATATCCATTAATCAGTAATCCAAAAATAATACCTACAGGAAAATTCTTAGTCATTGGCCCCATATGGAACCGCTTCCCGATCTTCACTTAAATCTTTCAAAATATAAAACAAGTAAGAAAATTATAGTCGGTCTAGACCTACTATACGATACCCTATACCATGCGTTTAGAAACCCTATCTCTTAGGCCCAACTAACTGGACATTGAAAATAAGCAAAAACAAATTTGAGTGGGATTTTTATTAATTTTTTTGGCTGCAGATATGAAAAAGTTCATATCGGATGCTATATCTATAAAGGGACTAGGTCCAAAAATGGACCGATCCTGATCATGTTTGGTAAAGTCTCTTGTATTTTGTAAAAATATGTACAAACAAAATTTGAGAAGAATCAGTGCAATATTTTTGTTTTTTAATAGATTTAAGTGAAGATCGGGAAGCAGCTCTATATGGGGTCAAAGGGATCATTTTTGGACTACTCATTAGTGGATGTAATGAACGCATACAAACCCAATTTGAGTAAGATCTATATGACAATTTGGATCTTATGGCAATTTATGTCGATTTCATATGGGTAATTTGTATGGGGGCTAGGTCTGAACATGGACCGATTCTCACCAATTTCAATAGCGTTCATCCCATGGCCGATAAAAGCTTATATACCAAATTTCATCAAAATATATTCATATTTGCGACCTGCAGTTTGATTACAAGCTTTACATGGACACACAGACGGACGGACGGACGGACGGACGGACGGACGGACATTGTTAAATCAACTCAGAAAGTGATTCTGATTCGATCGGTATAATTAAAGATGGGTCTAGGTCAAATATTTTTGGTTGTTACAAACAGCAGCACAAAGTCATTATACCCAAACCACATAGTGGTATAGGGTATAAATATTGCACAGATATTTTCCAAATTTGGTTTGTGTATATTTTTCAAAATATAAGTGCCTTTACCAAATATGGTCAGGATCGGTCCATTTTTCGACGTAGTCCCCATATAATTATAGCACCCGATACGAACTTTTTTCATATCTGCAGCCCAAAATTTTAATAACAATGCCATTCAAATTTGGTTTATGCTTATTTTCTATATCCAATTAGTTGGACCGAGGAGATAGGGTTTCTAAACCATGGTATAGGGTATCGTAGGGTCGGTCTAGACCGACTACAATTTTCTTACTTGTTTTTGTTCATATCGAGTGCTATATTTATATGGGGACTAGGGCGAAAAATGGAACAATCCTGACCATATTTGGTAAAGTCACTTATATTTTGAGAAAATATATACAAACCAAATTTTAGAAAAATCTGTGCAATATTTTTTTGTTTTTTGATAGATTTAAATGAAAATCGGGAAGTAGCTCTATATGGGAAGTAGCTCTATGTCCGATAGGGGTTATTTTTGGACTCTGAATAGTGGATATAATAAACATATACAAAACCAATTTTACTGAGATCTCTATGACAATTTGGATCTTATGGCAACTTAAGTCGATTTTATAGGGGTCATTTGTATGGGGACTAGGTCTGAACATGGACCGAATTTCACCAATTTCAATAGCCTATAAAAGCTTATATACCAAATTTCATCAAAACATTATCATATTTGCGATCTGTAGTTTGATTACAAGGTTTACATGGACACACAGACGGACGGACGGACGGACGGACGGACATCGCTAAATCGACTCAGAAAGTGGTATAATGAAAGATGGGTCAACTGTTTTTGGTAGTTACAAATAGCAGCACAAAGTCATTGTACCCAAACCACATAGTGGTATAGGGTATAAAAACATTTAAATGTGTATAGACAAAAACAAACACAACCACAAACAGAAACACACATGTGTATGTACTCATATGTTTAGTAAAGCCGAATGGCCTGAGAAAAGCTTTATGATTTTGCGTGCACTTCTTTAAATTGGGGGGTTGCTAAGGAGTTTCATATACAACCCACTCGTATTAAGTACGAGTACAACAATATACACTTGGTATAATGAACCACATTGGAAGACCATTATTGAGCATAAATTCGATAACACTGGGCCACAGTTATAAAACAGGAAGCGAAAATAATATGGCCCAATTACCACAGTCACTGATTTAGAAATTGTTTCAAACAAATTTTAATTTATGGCAACTCTTAAGTGATACTTATGAATTTTGGACAGAATGCACAATTCTGAGTCGGTCGGTACAAGAAATGGTTGTTCTAGTAATGTAGGGTAAGAAAATTTACAAAACATAAGTACGAGAAAAACTTATATTAATTCGTCCAATTTTGAGGAGAATAAGTGACAACCGTATTCTCTTCACAAACTCTTATTTTTTCACTTTTTAATTTGAAACACCCCAGACGAAAGTTCTTTGTTAACAAAGTAATGAACATGTGTAGCCGGTATGGCAAAATAGTCATTTAAATTGTTTGCCACTACCGCTATGAGGTCTGTCTGTTTTATGTAATTTCGTCACGTTATTTTTAGAAATACATTTGCTCGGGATATGGCGATTTGCTGACCATATGTTTAGGGTCATTGTAAGTTGGAACTTCCAGACCAGGGGCATATTTTTCTTCACATATGAATACATTACATTATTTAGAATTTGCCTGTATCCAACTCCAGTTGGAGTTATCTTTTAGTACATGAAATTATTGCCACCGCCAACCTTAATAGTTTCATGTGTATATTTTGGGTTTACTCTTTTTGATGGTAAACATCTATGCGCGTAGGGGGCTAAAATTTATTTCACAATACAATCACAAAATCAGCGTAACATGTGATCCGTAAGACAAAATCGGTGTGACTTATGATTATATTGGTAAAAAAAATTATGATATGTAATAACCTGTTTGAAAATCAAAAATAAAAATGAAAAGTAAAAAATGAAAAATAAAAAATGAAAAATGAAAAGTAAAAAATGAAAAATAAAAAATTAAAAATTAAAAAAAAATTAGAAATAAAAAATGAAAAATAAAAATGAAAAATAAAAAAGAAATAAATAATAAAAAATTAAAAATGAAAAATAAAAGATGAAAAATGATAAATAAAAAATGTAAAATGAAAAATGAAAAATAAAAATGAAAAATGAAAAATAAAAAAAAAATAATTAATAAAAAATTAAAAATTAAAAATAAAAGATGACATATGATAAATAAAAAATTAAAAATAAAAAATTAAAAATGAAAAACTATAAATTAAAAATAAAAAAATTAAAAATTAAAAAAGAAAAATAAAAAATGAAAAATCAAAAATAAAAAATGAAAAGTAAAAAATGAAAAATAAAAAATGAAAAATTAAAAAAAATTAGAAATAAAAAATTAAAAATAAAAATGAAAAATAAAAAAGAAATAAATAATAAAAAATTAAAAATGAAAAATAAAAGATGAAAAATGATAAATAAAAAATGCAAAATGAAAAATGAAAAATAAAAATGAAAAATGAAAAATAAAAAAAAAATAATTAATAAAAAATTAAAAATTAAAAATAAAAGATGACATATGATAAATAAAAAATTAAAAATAAAAAATTAAAAATGAAAAACTAAAAATTAAAAATAAAAAAATTAAAAATTAAAAAAGAAAAATAAAAAATGAAAAATCAAAAATAAAAAATTAAAAATAAAAAATGAAAAATAAAAAATGAAAAATTAAAAAAAATTAGAAATAAAAAATTAAAAATAAAAATGAAAAATAAAAAAGAAATAAATAATAAAAAATTAAAAATGGAAAATAAAAGATGAAAAATGATAAATAAAAAATGCAAAATGAAAAATAAAAATGAAAAATAGAAAAAAAAATAATTAATAAAAAATTAAAAATTAAAAATAAAAGATGACATATGATAAATAAAAAATTAAAAATAAAAAATTAAAAATGAAAAACTAAAAATTAAAAATAAAAAAATTAAAAATTAAAAAAGAAAAATAAAAAATGAAAAATCAAAAATAAAAAATGAAAAATAAAAAATGAAAAATAAAAAATTAAAAATGAAAAACTAAAAATTAAAAATAAAAAAATTAAAAATTAAAAAAGAAAAATAAAAAATGAAAAATCAAAAATAAAAAATGAAAAATAAAAAATGAAAAATAAAAAATTAAAAACTAAAAATGAAAAATCAAAAATTAAAAACAAAAAATTAAAAATAAAAAATGAAAAATAAAAAATAACAAACGAAAACTGAAAAATGAAAAACGAAAAATGAATAATAAAAAACGAAAAATTAAAAATTAAAAAAATTAAAATTATATTAGCCAGTTGATTGCTATAAGTGAAATATAGATGACGCTTTCTGATTGATTTTAAAAAAGTGCAATAAAAAATCTTTAATAAATAGATGTTTACACATCTCCCCTTTGTCCGTCCGTCCGTCTGTGTGTCCATGTAAAGCTTGTAATCAAACTGCAGGTCACAAATATTAATATATTTCGATGAAATTTGGTGTATAAGTTTTATCGGCCATAGGATAAACGCTATTGAAATTGGTGAGAATCGGTCCATGTTCAGACCTAGCCCTCATACAAATGACCCCTATGAAATCAACATAAATTACCATAAGATCCAAATTATCATATAAATATTAGTCAAACTGGGTTTGTATATATTAATTACATCCATTAATCAGTGGTCTAAAAATGATCCCTATTGGACAACTCTTAATCACAGCCCCCATATAACGCCGCTTCCCGATCTTCGCTTAAATCTATCAAAAAAATATTGCACAGATTTTTTTCAAATTTGGTTTGTGTATATTTTTTCGACCTAGTGCCCATATAATTATAGCACCCGACATGAACTGTTTCATATCTGTGTCAAAAAATTAATATCAATGCCACTCAAATTTGAGTTATGCTCATTTTCTATATCGAATTAGTTGGGCCGAAAGATAGTGTCTCTGAATCATGGTTTAGGGTATCATATGGTCGGTCTAGACCGACTCTAATTTTCTTACTTGTTTTTTTTTTTTTTTTTGTTGTCGTACAAACATTCTTCCATCGTGGCCTCTTAAATTAAACTTGAACTCATCTGAAAAGAGAAAAGTATCCCAATTCCATCTTGACCAATTCTTGTGTTCTTAAAAAATTTTATGCGAGCCAAATGATATTTCTCTGATATCGATGGTTTTTTCACAGGACCAAGATCAGCCTCAATTGCTTTAATATTTTTAAATTTCTCTTTTTATTCATTATCAATAAACATTTTAAACAAAGTTAAATCTCGAATAAATCACAACCCTAATTAACATCTTCAACCAGTACTGTTGGACCTAAGAGCCTCTTCCAGAAATTATGAAAGAGGATATCGTACAGCAACCCTTAACTTTTTTTACTTGTTTTATTTTTATGTTGGGACTTTTGAATTTTATTAATAAAATAAATGCTCTGGATTCTTAAAATTATTTAAATTGATTACATAATTATTTGCAGTAAAACTGTGGTACTATTTTCAGTTCTGTTTAGTTGTTTTAAAAATTGATCATTAAAGGTTTCCAACAATCGTCTCTTCAAAAATCTTCTTGGCACTTAAGTTTTGTAATTTTCTCGTTTATTTTTATACCTTATACCACTACGTTGTCAGGGTATAATGATTATGTGCTGATGTTTCTAACTACCAAAAATATGTGACCTAAACCCATCTTTTATTATACCGATCGAGTCATAATCACTTTCTGAGTCGATTTAGCGATTTCCGTCTGTCCGTTTGTGCGTCCTTGTAAACCTTCTAATCAAACTACAAATCTACTAAAATTGCCGTAATATCCAAATTAACAAATAGATCTCGGTCAAATTGGGTTTGTGTATGTTTAGAGCTGCTTCCCGATCTTCAGTTAAATTTTTCTAAAAACAAAAATGTTGCACAGATTTTTTCAAATTTGGTTTGTACTCGTAAAGTTTTTGCAAAAAAGAGCGATGATCAATTTTTCGGCCTAGTCTCCATATAAAATCAGATATGAACTTTTTCATATCCGAAGGCAAACAAAATAATAACAATACCACTCAAATTTGGTTTATGCTTAGTTTCTGTATCTAACGTGTTGGAGTCAAAAGCAGGGTATCTTAACGCATGGTATAGGGTATCGTATAGTCGGTCTAGATAGACTATAATTTTCTTACTGGTTTAAATATTGTTCAATAAAACTCGCCAAAAATTTTAATTTCAGCCAACCCTTGTTCCAATTTCCAACTTTTAGGAATAATATTTTACTATCGATTATTTTGGGCTTTAGCATGGTAGCCAAATATTATTATTCCAGGCCCATAGTACCCTAAAAATAACTGAGTATATTTACTTTCGTCTTTATTCTTTGTTCATGGTTGTATTTGTAACACAATTCCTCAGTTTTTATTAAGTATAGAAAACGAAATTTGTTTTTAAGGTTTCCATTTGATGATAGAAGTTATATTAGTGGAAGAATAAAAAGAAAAAGAAGAAGAAGACAAGTAAGTAGTAGATGGTTTATTAAAACAGCCAAAGGGGTGGCTGTTTAAATCATTTTGGGTGGGTGATGAATATTCATGTGAGTGAGTGCGGTGTTTGAGAGTATGGTGCATGCATTATTTTATGTGCAGGGTTAACCCACCCTGAACTTCTTTTATTCAATTTTTTTTTTTTTAGTTTATAAGATTTTTTTGTTTGTTAAACACAATAGACTGAAGCAGTGATAACCAACATTGTTAATAATATGGACCAGGATATATATATTAATTCTGATAAATTTTTGGTGCGGTGCATAGTATTCAAAAAGATTAGAACATCTTTCAAAATATCCCTATTCTGAAGTACTGTGAAGGAATCGACATTGTTTTTTTTTTGTGCCAATTACCGACCGTTTTGACGAGAGTCGAGAGTCGGACCAGAAACCGGTCCGATTAAGAATACAGTGCAGTTATGAATTTTTGAAATATATGCTTTCTTCTTCTTTACCACGCACCATTTAAACAAAATTAAAATTTGCAGTAATTGCAATATGTCTGAAAAATGACTAAATCTAACAAACAAAAAAATTTTCTTCGCTTCAAAGCGTCATCTCAAATATATGTAAAACTGCATATGTAGGTATGTACACAACCGTACATCACATATGACAACTCTTACGAAAACTGAGAATAGTGGAAATTAGAAGTATAAATGCAAAAAAATATTCAAAAATAACGATTGTTTGTTTGGACAGAGTTGTATCTTCTGAAATTAATACAAAGTAAAGCTGTATGGTACGAAAACTGAATCTAACCACACTGCTCGTAGGCCTGACTTTAGGTGAGTGTGTTAAAGCGCTGACCAAAAAGTGCAAGTACGAGTGTATGTGAAGGTTCATGGTTCAAAACCTCACGGCCGCCCTAAGTAGAAAAAATTTTCATATAGAAACAATCTATTCAATTAAAACATAACAATTATCACAATGTTCAATAAATCGCTGATGAAGGCTGAAATGCCAGAAACCGGTCCGATTAAGAATACAGTGCAGTTATGAATTTTTGAAATATATGCTTTCTTCTTCTTTACCACGCACCATTTAAATAAAATATCAAGAATTTGTCACATTGTAAAGCTGTCATTTCAGAACAAATAGTGAATGCACATAAATCATTAACATACTGTTGTATTCTAAAAAATCAAATTGAGCATAGCAAGTGGACATAACCCAAGTTTCACCAACTGCTGTAACTTTTATATTGTAAGTCGGTTCAAAGCTGGTACTATCATAAACATACATATTTAGAGAGGTTACACATTTTTCCTAAAAATATACACATACCAAATTTAAGTAAAGTCAATATATTTTAATATCTTAAAATGGGTTATGATTGAAAAATTTTGAACTGATAAGAGTTTTTGACATTTTTCAAACAAAATTTGGCCTTTACTCCTAGCATACATATATAGACGGTTAGGTCTGAACATCCGCGGTATGAATATTTGCGAGTTTAAGTTCGATCATAGTATAGGATATAAATATACAACGGTAACTAATTTTTCCAAACAAAAAACGCAAAATGGTACTTCAAAAAAGCGCTTAAAGGCGTTAAATTATAACTAAACGAAAAGAGCTAAATCGCGCTGGTATTTAATGTTACTTTTTCAGTGTCCATCTCTAAAAAAAAAATACGCGTAATATTTTTATTATAACTTCTTTGTTGGAGCATATCACTCTCTTTCTCATATTCAGGCCCAGCATTGGTTTATATAAAACTAACTGTAACCCGATGCGCCTCGCTACACCCATCGTAACTAAATAAAAAACTGGGAATACATTTTGTTGAAAATTATTTATTTTTGGCGATTTTTGATTTTGCCGATTTTTGTTTTTGCTAGTTTATATTTTGGCGATTTTTGATTTTGGTGATTTTTATTTTTTGCGATTTTTGATTTTGGCGATTTTTGCACCTGATTATCTATTCGCGGGTGCTACGCCTATTGGTCCGACTACTCACATTAATAAACCATGAACTCAGGCAATGTCGCAGTAAATATTTACTTTGTATGGGGGTGCCACGCTCACAGATCCGATCCCTCCGATTTTTTCGCGACTCTTCAAATTGTTTTAATATAACTAGGAATAGAATAGAAAAAGAAAAAGAACTCTGGCTGAAAAATTAAAAAAAAAAATATTTTTCCTTCCAGATACGCTGTAAAAATTTAAGACGATCGGTCCAGTGGTGCAGCCTCCTATAAAACACAAACAAACAACCAAACAAACAGACAAAACTCAATTATTCTATACAAGATATTAATTTTTTATATAAAGTAATTTTTTTGGAAATATTTAAGGGAAAATTCATTGCACTGAATATGTTAGGTTAGGTTAGGTTGGAAGTGGCTGCTGATCCAAGGATCAGCACACTTAGACTCTGGGGTCCATTGTGATACCACGGGACGAATGGGTGTTCCCCTCAGTCCCCACCGAAGAACCAGTTCGGGCTTCTGATGAAGCCCCTAAGATGTGAGATTTCCACGTTTGAGAGGTCAGAGAGATCGTGAAGAAACGGCGATCCCAATGTCCGTAGTCTTGTTCTGGATAGCGCCGGGCGGTGGCAGAGGAAGTGTTCTACGCTCTCTACCTCCTCCACGTCCAAGCATCTACGACAGAAATCATTTGACGAGACCTTAAGGCGCTCAGCGTGTCTCCCTATAAGGCAGTGCCCAGTAACAACAGCAACTACCGTTGAGATCTCCCCACGGGGGAGTGATAATAGCGCACTTGTACGCTTTCGATTCAGCGCAGGCCAGATTTGTCTTGTGATCCTACACGTTAATCCATTAGCCCATCTGTTATTCGTTATACCAGCGGTGCGAAGCCGAAGTTCAAGCTTGCACTATTCCAGGGGTGTAACAACACATTCCAAATCCGCTGCAACCTGTAAGGTAGTACCCTGTCTTGCCAGCTCATCCGCTTTGCAGTTTCCCGGTATGTTCATGTGCCCTGGGACCCATATGAGCCTGATGTCGAACTGCTTGGCCATCTCATTTAAGGACGTGCGGCAGCTAAGGGCGGTTCTCGTTTTCAGGAACATTGATCGCATGGATTTTACCGCGGCTTCACTATCAGAATAGATGTTGACTGCAGTCGTAGACAGAATATTCCGACCCAACCAGTCAGCAACCTCCTTTATTGCCAGTACCTCTGCCTGATATACACTGCAGTGGTCTGGCAACCTTCGAGCCAGATTTAGTCCAAGCTCCCCTGAATGGACTCCAAAACCAATCTGACTGCACAATTTCGATCCGTCAGTATAGAAATTTACGGAACGCCTAAAGCCTGGTGTCCTCCCAGACCAAGATTCCCTGGTCGGTATTAGTGTACAGTAGTGACGTTCAAATACGCTCCTTGGAGTAGTGTAATCCACGTTCAATGGCAAGTTCCTGTCATTCAGGATCACTCCGTGGCCACAATTGTAGCCCCGCCATTGTAGTGTGCTTTTTAATCGAATGGCCGATGAGGCCGCCGACTGATTCCCTAATATTTCCAGTGCTATTAGGTGTAATAGGATGTTCAAGGCATCCGAAGGTGTAGTACGAAGGGCTCCAGTGATGCACATGGAAGCCATTCTCTGTGCCCTTGCGAGAAGGTTCTTATTGGTGGCCTTTTCCAAAGCAGGCCACCAGACGATGACTCCGTACAGGAGTATTGGACGGACCACCGCTGTATAGATCCAGTGAGCAATTTTCGGACTAAAGCCCCATCGCTTACCAATGGCCTTCTTACAGGAGTATAAAGCTATAGTCGCCTTCTTCGCCCGCTCCTCCAAATTCCGTCTGAAGTTCAGCTTCCTGTCCAGGAATACGCCAAGATACTTGGCTCCATCAGAGAAGACGATTTCAGTGCCGTTGAGAGAAATGGGATCGAAGGTAGGGATCTTATACTTCCTAGTGAAAAGAACAAGTTCCGTTTTGGTCGGATTAACCCCCAGAGCGCAACTCCTTGCCCAGATAGATAGCTCTGTGAGAGCCCGTTGCAGGATATCTCTAATTGTAGATAGAAACTTCCCATTTACGGCCATGGCCACGTCGTCAGCATATGCGACTACGCTGCAGCCTTGCCCCTCCAACGATACTAGCACTGGGTTTAGCGCCAAGTTCCAGAGAAGTGGTGATAAAAAGCCACCTTGTGGCGTTCCCCTGTTCACAAATCGGGATATTTCCGAAGTTCCCAGTTTAGACGTTATCCGCCTGCTGACAAGCAGATTTCCAATCAATGAGATGATCACAGAATTCACTCCTAGACTAGATAGTGCCGCTATTATCGAGTCCGGTGTGATGTTCTTAAAAGCCCCTTCTATATCCAAAAAGGCTGTCATAGTGTATTCTCCTGCCGAGAGCGATTTCTCGATGGTACCTACAAGCTCGTGTAGAGCTATTTCAGTTGACCTTCCCTTGCTGTAGGCATGTTGCCTCGTTGATAGCAGTTTAGGGTCAATAATTCTACGTAAGTAAGAGTCTATCATACGCTCCATTATCTTCAATAGGAACGATGATAGACTTATTGCACTGAATAATCTTCCGACTCTTGTCTTGAGTGGGGAAAAGTCAATATGCATGTATATAACGGAAGTTGATAATTCAAATAACGAATATTCATTGACTTACCTTTTGAAATTAAGTATTTCAATCCAAAATTAATCAGTACTCTCTCGATTTTTCATATACCTAAATCTAAATTGTAAATGATTTTTGTACTTATCTATTTTTTGTTAACTTTTTCAAAATGCTTTTAAAGGATCTTCCGAATTTTTG
The DNA here is from genome assembly GCA_963682025.1 of Cordilura impudica. Lineage (NCBI taxonomy): Eukaryota > Metazoa > Arthropoda > Insecta > Diptera > Scathophagidae > Cordilura > Cordilura impudica. The sequence goes on along the minus strand of OY821519.1, from coordinate 71,749,584 downwards.
GTTTAATATGAAGTGTTGTAACTAAAAGCACTTAAAATTAAAAAAAGAAAAACTTGAATTTGGTGCTTTTTTATAAAAAGCGCTTAATGGAAAAACTACAGTTTTAAGGTTATCAGAAGACTTTAAAATTGGCGCAGAAAGCGTTAATTTGGCAAAGCTGTAAATTTAACCAGGTTTCAGAACTTTTCAGTGTTAGTTTTTCAGTATCTTTCAAAGTATTTAATGAAAAAGAGGATTTACATAATTTTCGCATTGATCGATAAGGGTGTCGCTCAGGTGATGTCTGTATGTTATTGATAAAAAATTAAACAAAAATTAAAATAAAATTAAATCGGGGTTCACTCTAGAAACTTATTACAAAAAACAAGGGGCAGCGTTTGAATACTTTTCAAATATTATTTTCCAAATTCACTCACCGCTATTTTGATAATTTTTTAAATGAGTGGAAAAAATATTTGTACTCATGTTGAGCATTGGAAAATAACAGTAGAAAAAATATTGTGCCCAATTTTCAAGAAAATCCTGTATGTTCGTATTCAATTATTGCTAAAAATTAAAACTTCCAAAAAGAAAACATTTAGAACGGATGGTAAATGAAAAGGACACAAAAAAATTATTAAAAAATACCAAAAACTTCCGGAAGAGTACTACGTTCAATACAATGCAATCCGAGTTTTTTTTGAAAATGTTCACACCAAAAATATAACACCAGGGGCCAAATCATCTCATTCGTTATCGAAATTTTTCGATCGAAAATATAGTACTAGGTATATTTTTTCTATTACAGTTAACGAATTATGACCCCCAATTAAGAGTAACAGTGCAACGAGGGCTAATGTTTGTCAGTCTTCTTTAAATAATAAACCAAAATATCGAATTTCGATTGATTTTACTCGATATAGACCGCAGTGATTCGGGCCCAACTTAAGTACCGCTAGAAGCATTGTACGTCTGGATGCTGGCTGACAAACAATTAGTCTTGCAAAAATTCAGACTTTTTTGGTTTGCGAAATATTTTTAACTAAATTCAATAACTGCCTTATTATGGATGATAAAACCTATGGTTAAATGGACCTAAAGTTGATGTTGCAGCCATTCGTGAAGACGCCAATCCGAACCACAGATAAACAAAACAAAAATAAATATGGTAAAAAAAAGTAAAAGTGTTAAGTTTGGCTGCGTAGCATCCTTGATATCCTGCACCTCGGTTTTACAGTTACATTAATATCTGGATTTTTTGCACTATTTATAGAAAATGTAAACAAAATATTTTAAAAAGCAACAATTTGATAATTTCATAAACTTAGTTCTAAATAATGACGACAAACGCTCTGAATTTTTAAATTTTTTTAGAGGTGTCTTCATCTTTTTGCACAAATGTCGGCACAAAGATGCCTTATTTACCCCATTTTCAATACCAACCTGCTCGAAATAATGGCAACCAATATTATTAGAAACTTACCCAGGTAAATGGTTTATTTTGTGAATGAGTGTGATTTCAACACACAGACGGACTAACGGACATCGCTATATCGACTCGAGTTGTTATAAGGATCAGGAATATATATTCTCCATGGGACCGCAAATGCATTTTTCGATGCGTTACAAAGAAATGACACAGTGGTATGGAGGGTATAAAAAAGATAACGGTTTGGCAAACTATATGCAGTTGTCGATAAAAAGTACTCCGCTTATGACCTCTTTAATTTCGAATATTTATATAAAAGCAGAACTGCAGTAATATTGTCTGCCTCTTATTAAATACCACCATTCCTCAGTAAAGTTTTGGCCTGATTTGACTTTCTGTCACTTGGTATCAAAGAAACATGGTCGATGGAATACAAAAACATATGAAACCACATATATGCCTCATGTACCGGTCAATTGTACAATTTTTTATTTCTATACCCTTGTAATAATACCGTTTGCAATAATTAGAAAAAAAAATCCTTGATCCTTGATACAGCGATGTCCGTCCGTCCGTCAGTGGCAATAACGATCACGCCCCCAATAGGTCAGCTCGATTGGTCGTATTTAGTGTAAATTATTCACTGGCATCCTGAGCAATCAATAGGTTCCCAGATTTCAATGGAAAAGTAAAAAAAAGTTTTGGTTTTTTATGTGATTGTAATTGTTGTTGTTGTTGTCGTTATTGTATTTGTAGCATTTGATCCATGAGTGCGTGTACATGGTTATACTACATGTGTCCCACTCGCGTGGCTTGGCGCCGTCGTCGACGCTTTCTTTAGTTCTGGAGTTGCCGCCGAAGTAAGCGGCAGAGTTCATCTAATATTTACCTGCCGAATTAACCATATTAGTAAATTATTTATTTCTAAATATTAGCATTAAAAAAATGGTGAGCATTGAAACTCAAAATGGTGTTAGTAAAAATAAAGTTAAATCTTGCATTATTAATGGATCAACTAACTTAAAATTTTCATGTCTGTATTTTAATGGTAATAGGGTTTATCCAATTTATTTTATGGACTACGCATGTCCCAGTAATGAAAATACTTCTTTAATAATGGGAAAAAAAAACTGTGTGAGTCCGATCGCAGGGGAGATGTGTCAACATCTATTTACACATCAACTAAAATCAAGCAGTAAGCGCCATCTATGTACAGCAAGCAATTGCTATGGTTGTTATACTTGATGGTTGCAGTTGTTTGCTATACATTCAAGGCGCTTTCTGTTGGTTGTTGAATCAACTAAATAAATTTAAATCATAATCTTTGCACCAATACACTTACATATACCTCACACCGATTTCCCTGACGCTGTCTTTGTGATTGTATTGTGAAGTAGATTTTTACCCCCCTGAGCGCAAAGATGTTTACAAATCAATAATAAAATTTTTCACACAGGAGTTAATTTTTTCAATGAAAAAAAAAACCATCATTGTCTTGTATCAAAAATACAATAAATAAGAAATTCTAATAAATATTGGTCAAAAAAAGTTAACTATAAATAATCTTGGTTTAACCAGACTTGCAGAGATACAGCAGATGCAGATGCAGAGATTAAGCATTCAGACATTGGCGTGAATATAAAAATTCCGTCACTGAACTGCTACGCAAACATGCGAGAAACGAATGTGCCAAAGTACTAAGACGCGAAAAGTTCATTCACGATCAGCGTCTTTGTGCTAAAGTTCTTCCTGCTCCTCGGGGCAGCAAGAGCTTTTGGTCAATTGTTAGAAGAGTAAAGAATATTGCTAGTTCTGCTCTCCCAACTCTAATAATTAATAACCAAATATTCACTAACCCCGTTTGATAAGGCTAACCTTTTAACTGAACTTTTTGCAAAAAATTCATTTTTGCCGGATAGCGATCAACCACTGCCCGAACTCAAAAGAGTATCTTATACTATGCCTAAAGTATTCTTCCGAGCACGTGCAGTTAAAAAGATTCTTTCGTATCTCAACACTAATATGTCTCCGGGACCGGATGGTATACCAGCGCTGGTGCTGAAACAGTGCTCTTCTTACCATAGCCAGTCCATTGGCCAACCTTTTCAGCCTTTCGTACCCATCACTAAAAAGGGTGCGGCTAATAACCCTAAAAATTAGCGTCCAATTGCAATCTGCTCTGCGCTCTCAAAGGTGATGGAGAGCATGATCAATTTCCATCTTGTGAACTACCTAGGGGCCAACTCACTTCACTTCACTTCACTTCACTTCGACAGTATGGCTTCCGTAGAAATCGCTCCACGGGAGACGTGTTAGCTCCACTTTCTGAGCACTGGAGTCGTTCCATTCGCAATTTTGGCGAAAGTAAAGTCGTTGCTCTAGATATTTCCAAGGCAATCGATCGTGTATGGCACGGTGCATTGATATCAAAGCTTATTGCATTTGGGGTCGGTAATGACTTCTCTCGATTTATATCGAGTTTTCTCAGAGACCGAACAATGCGTGTAGTTATTGATGGGGTCTCATCTAATGAGTTTCAGCTTAATTCAAGGGTATCCCAAGGTTCCGTTCTTTCTCCTTCTCTTTTCCATATCTTTCTGAACGACCTTCTTGGCCAAACTTTTAATTCTACATACTCTATCTCATCTGGGAAATTGTCATTCATTTTCCTTTAATTGTAGGTCAAGCCTCTTAGAGGTTGGGGGCAAAAGGCAGACAGTGAATGACACACTCAATCAAGACCTGTTAACAATAACTGAGTGTGGTAAAGCGAATAGGGTTGATTTGAATGCGCTGAAGACTCAATGTTGCATGTTAACCCATAGGGCCATGGAATCAACAATGTCATCTGTATATATGGGTGGTATAGGTATTGAGGAATTGGATACTCTAAATGTTCTAGGCATGATGTTCGTTGGAACGAGCATGTTTTGCAAGTGTCGAAAGAAGATTCAAGTGTCTTGATTTTCTTAAACGGTGTAAAAATTACTTCACTCCTTTTGATCTCCTTAAAATCTATACAACCTACATTCGACCGAAAATGGAATACAACTCCCACACATGGGCAGGAGCTTCAAAGTATATTTTGGAGCTACTCGACCATGTGTAAAGGAGGGCGTTGGCGCTCATCAATCACAGTAGGGTTTTCAACTCTATTGACTCATTGGAACATCGTCGGAATGTGGGTTGTGTAGCACAGTTCTATAGATGTTACCATGGGAAATGTTCTTCTGAGATTAGCGAACTTATTCCAAGTGCCCGAGTTTTGGTTCGCTCTACCCGGTTCTCTAGTAGATCACATCCGTTTGTAGTCTATTGTCCAGTTGACCGCACAACGCATAACAGAGAGAATTCGTTTATCAGTCGAACTAGTCGTATGTGGAATAAACTCCTCGTAGAGGTCTTTCCTGACAGTTATAATCTAATAAAATTTAAGTCAAATATCCACAAATACTACTCCCTCTCTCCTCCTTTCCATAACCTATTTTCCTGAAATCAACACAATGTACTACATTTGTAGGGGGAATCCCCTGAGTGTTGGTTAACAAAAAAAAAATATTAAGTTTAGGATACCGGTGGATGGTGTTAAAGAAATTTTGAACAAGTCTACAGCGCAGGTGAATATGAAATATGTGCAACAGTTTTTTGTTTAGAACTAATGATATATAATTTGTTTTTGCTCATTCTTAAATGTCAGTACATAAACATTAATTTTAAAAATTATTTTAAAAATATATATTTGGGCGACCGAATTTCATATGAGCAATGTTTTATTATGAGTATATAAAACTATTATGTAAAATTTTAGATATAAATTTTGGAACGATTTAATATTTCAAAATGTCTGGTGAAATAACATGAATATCTCATATTGTTGCTGAGATCTTTCACCTCCAATAAATGTTTCACTCTCTAGAATTTGTATCCACCTCAAAATTGAATTGTATTATTTGTTAGCAAAACTGTCTGGTCGTCAGAAGAAGTTAAAGAAGTTATCATACCCTTATCAAAATTTTCGAAAGAAAATTTGTACTTACGAAAACATAGTCATAAGAATAGTTTTAATCAATCACAGATGAAATATTATGATTGAGAACTAAAATAAAGTCTGATAGTTGTCCGTCAGCTTCAAATTATTTACCAATATATGGAACTTCGAATTCGTCAATTCGTCCCCAGTCTGATGCTTCTCTCCCTAAATAGAATGTTTTAATGTTTCCTGCATTAACAACTTTCTCCGTAAAATAAGTTGTTACAATGAAATTCCGATAGTCTCAACTGAATATCGATTGTCACAAATAAATTTCTGTTGCCACAACCGAGCTATATAGTTACGGGAAACAAACTATACGGTTGCAACTGTTGCAGCTATCGAATTTTAATCTTCAAAAACTAACTGTATTTAACGTGTGGTTGCTAGATTGTACTTCACTGCTTTATACATTAATTCCATTTCAATATTCTTCCTTTTCTATTTTTCGATGTGTACGCAAGTATTTAATGCGTTGTAATTTACTTGAATATCGTGCTGCTGCTTTTTATGCAAAATTTGTATATATATATGTGTGTGTCTTTCGTTTGTTTGTCTTCACACATTTTAGGCCCAAATGTGTGAGGATGATGATGCCCTTAAGCCATGATGCAGCAAATTTTGCCACTTTGACAGCTAACCCCGAAGAATGCATCAATGCGTCTAACGGCCAAAAGTATACAAGTCTATTTTTTTGTTTTTCTGTTGCCGTTCTCCTTTAATTCGTTTCCAATTTTTTTCCTGGTTTAAAACTCAGCACAAACCAACAAGCAACCACTCTTCGTTAATGGCTGCTGCATTATCAAGTGTTTGAACGTTCATCAAAATATTATTTCATATGACTAGAGGGGATTTCTAAAGCTTTTTCATTTCGTTTGTACACTCTCGAAATTATTTCGAATAGACTTTTTTATGCTTTCGAAGACAAAGGGACAGACGGACGGACATTTTCTTTCCATTTATGCATTGAGGAATCTTTAAATAAAATTGAAATGTAATTAAGGTTTGTTTGTTGGTAATGCATTCCCATTATCATTTACATTTATGGCCAACCATTAGATCGTGTCTGGATATGTATGTATATAAATGTATGTTACCTTAATCAAACTCATACAAGACATTCATGCCATCATACTTTTGTTTCCGACTTTATCGTGTCGTTATTTTCAGTCTGTTGATGACTTTTTCTTTCCCTACTTTCCAAAATCGTTAAACAAAATTGTTGCAATTTGATATACATTTGAAGTTAAGCATTCGCCTATTGACTGTGTGTGAGTGTGTTTCATTTTGTTGCCTTGAGGCCACATTAGTACGAGCATGCAATTAAATCGTTTTATTTGTGGTGACAACAATTTTTGTTCTTCATAAATAATAAAAGTGAAAGCATTTCGGTTATTTTTTTGTTTCATTTTTAATTCTTAAGTACTTGCTTTTTATTTTAGCAAACAAAATTTTTAATATACTTTCATAAGTACACATGACAGAAATATACTCGTATTTAGGTAGGACAAAAATAGATTTCTTATGATATTGGAAGAAGGTGAGGAATTCAAATATAATACTGTATTGAAATGAAAGGTTGACTTTTTATTTTAAATATCGCGGGTTTTAGGAAATTGGGCAAATAATTTTTTTTAAGGTTGGTAGTACTGTTTGGACATAAGGAATGTGTTTTGAATTTTTTTTTATTTAATTACAAAAAAAGATAAATTTTATAGTTCTAATCAGTAATAATGAACTTATGGACCTTTTCCGCAAAACGCTTCCATTAGGGATTTTATAGCGGTTTTTATACTCTCCACACCACTGTATAGGGTAGTTTGTCAATCCGTTAGTAACTTGTCGAAGTAAATTCCGGAAACCCCACAAACCATACATATTCCTGATGCTTATAAAAGTAGCAGTCGAAATAGCGATGTCCGTCTGTCTGTCTGTATGTTCAAAATATTTTCCTGTCCGCAATAGGTCGAGTAGGTTGTACTACTTATGCTTAAAATGTTAGCCTTAATCTGCAGCAGTTTACAGATGAATTTGTAGCCTCTAGACTAAATAGTTGAGGAATGACGTACGAAAGTGTAAAGATACTCCTATAAAATTTCATATAACAAGTTAGAAAATAATAGTCAGTATAGACTGACCATGCAATACCCTATGCCATACATAGGGTATTGACGGATTCTCTAGATGTAATTTGAGTGGCATTGTTATTAATTTGTTTGCCTTCGTATATAAAATGTTTATATCGGATACTATATTTATATGGAGACTAGGTCGAAAAATGGCCCAATCCTGACCATGTTTCGTAAGGTCCCTTAATTTTTGAAAAAACATATACAAACCAAATTTGAGAAAAATCTGTGAAATATTTTTGTTTTTTGATAGTTTTACCAGGTCATGAAATTTGATAGCATTATTTTCAACTTTGAGAAATTGAATACAGCCACAATTTTATACTTAGAAGTAATCAGATATAAAGTATTGTTTTATTACCACGTTGTTAACCTACCCAGGAAAAAAAAACATTACCAAATAATGGGTTTTAGAAGGAGAAATAACTGGTTGAAGTTTGCCTGATAAGCTCATTATTTTAATGAGCTGCTATTACGAAATCTTTCCTGGGTATTGCGCATTGAGATCAAAAATGGGAAATGTTTTTAATAAAATTTTAAAAACTCCTTTTTCAAGTTTTAAAAAATTTTCTTAAACAAAATTTAAAGAAATGGATCTGGCACTTTAGGGTTTCATTAAATACATGTTAGAGATTAACTGTGTGAATTTTTAGGTAAATGCCTGTGCCAGCATTTTTTTGACAAGGATTTTATTTTTGCGGATTCGAGAAAAATGGGATTTTTGTGAAATATTCTGTATATGTAATCTTTATAAATTCTTTACATCAAAAATTAATCAGTTCTGTACATTTAAATGCTATATTTTATCTTAATAGCCTAGGGTTTCAGAAAAAAATAATGCGACCCTATTAACCCTTTTGGAATTGGGGTCACATATGACCCCAAGCTAATAAAAGACAATTTATTCAAAGAATTCAAATATTTTGCAAATACTGCTGAATTTTTTAAAGCGTTACTTAAAATATTATAGCCTAAAATTTCGGATAAATCCCAGAACGTTAACCCATTATTTGCCAAGGCCAGCTTTTGTTTTTAAGATATTTCTAAATAAAGATTACCGAAAGCGACTTTTTCTATTAAACTCAATGAAACCACTTTTTAATTTTTCTTTTTATTTTACCCTTCAGTGCTCCTGGAATCAAAATAATCGATTGTGATATATCTTTGGTGCAATTATCTGCTTATTGCTCGCGAATATAAATTATACCAACTTTTAACCAATCTTATATATAAAATTCTTCTGTCGCGGTGTTTGTAGTAAAATTCCGCCGAAACGGCTCGACCGATTCTCATGAAATTTTGTGCGCATATTGGGTAGGTCTGAGAATCGGACAACGTCTATTTTTTTTTTGATAGGGCCACTGGGAGGGGTAACCCCCATACAAAGATAACTTTTAAAATCAGATATCTGGAGTACTATAATAGCCATAAGTGTCACGCCCACTTGAGATATCAAAAAAAAATACCTGTTGTCCGTTTCTGAGACCTACCCAATATCCACACAAAATTTCATGAGAATCGGTCAAGCCGTTTCGGAGGAGTTCAATTACAGAGACCGCGACACGAGTTTTTATATATAAGAAGTTAAACTCCTCTTTTTTTTATTTTTTTTTTTTTTATTTTTTTCAATTTTTTTTATTTTTTTTTAATTTTTTTTTTTTTCTTTTATTTTTTTTTTAATTTTTTTTCTTTTATTTTTTTTTTTTCTTATTTTTTTTTTCATTTTTTTTCTTTTATTTTTTTTTCTTATTTTTTTTTTAAATTTTTTTTTTATAAATATTTTTTTTTTTAATTTTTTTCCTTTTAAATTTTTTCTTTAAAATTTTTTTTTTAATTTTTTTCTTTTTAAATTTTTTCTATATTTAGAGTACTATGATAGCCAGAGTCTTGAAATTTTGTTTCAGATGTAAGAGTATGAATTTAAATAGACTTGCCAAAAATGGGCGCGATCTGGACACTGCAAAGTGAGTTTTTGAAGTTAAACTGCTCCGAAACGGCTCGACCAATTCTCAGGAAATTTTGTGTGCATATTGGTTAGGTCAGAGAATCGGACAACAGATATATATTTTTTTATATCTCAAGTGTGCGTAGCACCTCCCATACAAAGTGAATTTTTAATATCATATATCTGGAGTTCTATGATAACCAGAGCCCTGAAATTTTGTTGGATACGGCATTAACATTACAAGCGAAATCACGTTTAAACGTCATTTTGACGTCATTTTCGACAGGTAGTTTAAAAAAGAATACGGTAGTTCAGGGGTTTACCCATAATATAAATTAAAATTTAAGAAAATTTCCTTTTAGACAGGTACTTCTAAAAAGGGTACGGTAGTTAAGAGGTTTACCTATAATATAAGTTTGCAGTAAAGCAAAATTATTTTCATTAAGAAAAATAAACCGTTCCAAAATAATTGGCATAAAACCATTTTTTCTAATTATTCAGTTAAATAAGTTTGCATCAATAAAATAATGTAAGTTAAATTTTAATTGAAATCTAACAAATATTTTCTATCAGTGTAAGTAATATAACTTCATTTAATTATATGCTTTATGTACAGTCAGCAATGCCAAGAAGACGCCAAGATTCCAATTTGAGTCATCGAACAAATAATTATAGAGCCGTGCGAGATATGCGAGCACGTGAATCACAATCGCAAGGGCCGCGAGGTGAACGAAATCAACAAAGATTGCCAACAAGATGCGTAGGGTCCAATTTGAGTCGTCGAGCAATCAATTCTAGAGTCGTGCAAGATATACGAGCACGAAGATCTAGCGAACAAATCCAAGAAAGCAATGCACTAAAAAAATGTTATCTATCTAGCATTAAATAAAATTTTAGGCAGGATAACGTCTGCCGGGTCAGCTAGTTTTGTTATAAAATTATTTTATGTATAAAAACTATCAATCCGTGATCAATCCATGTCGCTCTAATCGTCTTTCTATCTATTTGTTTAATAATCATTATACTTACTTTACCTCTGAATTTACTATACTTACTTAATATAAATGTCCACCGCAAGAAATATTCATCCCCCAAAAAAATTTTGGTTAATGAAATTTTGATACTTACATAATACATAAATACATAAAAGCAGGATCCAATATTTATAAAATATATGAAAGAAATAAAAACGAAAATAATTTTACTCTTCTCCAATATCTATTTCATTTAATATGTATTAAGTAAAACAGTATGTTTATCTGCATATCTGTCTGTCTGTCTTTCTGTTTTAAAATGTCTGTTGCTTATTTGAAGTATCATAATTTTTGTTATATTTTTAAAATGCACTTCTAGAATACTTCAGGCATGATTGTCTTTTAGGCATCAAATAATTCATATTTATATATAAAATGATTAAATTTAAAATTGAATTAAAGAATTTTGTAGACGAATTATGGAATAATTTCAATTTTTATTTAAATACATTTTTGTTGGAGCATTGGCAAAAACGAGATATTATAATTCTATTAAACATTATTGTGAAAATCAATATTTAAAATATGAAAGCAACAGCCCTCGTAAACTTCTAACAATACACCAAAGGAAATCCTCACTAATATGAAAATTTTCTAAAAAAGCAAATAAAATTTTACACTTTTTGAAAATTAGATTCTTTTATAATTATTTTAAATCACAAATTATATTCAAAAACAAAGTTTCGTTCAGGTACTAACTTATACAAGATGGATGCACTCAAAGGGGGCAGCCGCAGATCGTTTTAAGAATTATATTAAGGTACCAAACAACTTAAGTTTATTTTTTAGTTTTTTTTTCACATTTTATTCAGAGAAATTATGTGCGTTCATGCTTAAATGCTCATGTTATCTAATAAAATCCTGCATCATGTCGAAGTTTTGTATGGTGGTACATATTCACATAAATTTTAAATCCAAACTCACATATATTACTCATTGTTCTGATTTAGTGATATCGTATTGCAGCTGATTTTTGAATAGACCGAATAGACCTCTTATGTTCTATGGTGGCAATAAAGCAAGCAAGGGCCATTTTTGTACCTTTTTCGCTCCATAAATATGGGAATGGACAACTTAAACCTCATTATTTTTTCGGTTTCTGTAATATATTCAAGTTTAAAAGCTAAAAAAACTTACTTTGTTTTGAAAAAAACTATCTTTTTTAAAAAGCATACATTTTCTACATTTTCTTTAAAAAATATATTTTTTAAAAATTTTATTTTTCTAAAAAAAAATACTTTTTTGAAAAATAGATTTTTCTTAAAAGCACCTTTTCATAAACAGTGCCGTTTCTTAAAAAGGTAATTTTCTTAAAAAGTACCTTTTCTTAAAATTTAAATTTTATTAAAACTTATCTTTTCTTAAAAAATTTCCTTTTCTTAAAAAACAAAAAGTACCTTTTCTAAAAATAGTACTTTATATCAAAAAAAAAAACGTACCTTAAAAAGTTCATTTGCTAACAAATATAATTATTGAAACTATATATTGTCTTAAAAAATATATTTTCTTTAAAAAGTACCTTTTTTAAAAAGTAACGTTTTCATAAAAAAGTATAAAAAAGTATCATAAAAAAAATATAATTTATTTCTAAAAAAATTAATTTTGTTAAAAAGGTACCTTTTCTTAAAAAAGCACGTTATCTTAAAAAGTATGTTTTCTTAAAAAAGCATCTTTTCTTAAAAAACCACCTTTTCTTTAAAAGTAAATTTTATTAAAAAAATACCTTTTGTTAACTTAAAAAAATACATTTTCTGAAAAAATTATATTTTCTTAAAATACTAGCTTTTCTTAAAAGAGTACCTTTTCTAAAAACAGTACTTTATCTCGAAAAAGTACTTAAAGAATTTCCTTTTCTAATAAAGTAATTTTTTTATAACAACATATTTTCTTAAAAGAGTATATTTTCTTTAAAAAGTACTCTTTCTTGAAACGTAGGATTTTTATAAATAAGTATCTTTTCTCAAAAAGTATAGTTTCCTAAGAAGTAAAGTTTCCTAAAAAGTACCTTGTCTTAAAAAGTACATTTTATTAAGAAACTACCTTTTTTTAAAAAGTATATTTTCTTAAAAAAAACACCTTATCTTAAATAAGTATATTTTCTCAAGAAAGTGCCTTTTCACAAAATAAAATTTTATTAAAAAAGTACCTTTTCTTAAAAGTAAATTTTACTTAAAAAAGTACCTTTTCTTAAAAAAGTACTTTTTCTTAAAAAAGTGCCTTTTTAAAAATTTATGTTTTCTTAATAGTAAATTTTATTAAAATATACATAAGAAACGTATATTTTCTTAAAAAAGCACCTTTTCTTAAAAAGTAAATTTATTAAAAAAGTACCTCTTCTTAAAAAGTAAATTTTATTAAAAAAATACCTTTTCTAAAAAAAGTACTTATTCTTAAAAAAGTACCTTTTTCTTAAAGAAGTACCTTTTTTAAAAATTTATCTTTTCTTAATAAGTAAATTTTAATAAAATTTATTTAAGAAAAGTATATTTTCTTAAGAAATCAGCTTTTCTTAAAAAGTAAATTTTATTAAAAAATGCCTTTTCTTATTAAAGTAAATTTTCTTAAACAAGTACATTTCTTTAAAAATGTATCTTTTCTTAAAACACTACCTTATCCAAAAAAAAAAAACATTTAAAAAGTTCCTTTTCTAGTAAAAGTTTATATTTAACACAATATTTTTTTAAGAAAGTACCTTTTCTTAAAAAGTACCTATTTTAAAAAAGGACTCTTTCTTAAAAAAGTACCTCTTTTTTTAAAAAGTTAATTTTTTTTTATAAAGTTTAATATTTTAATAAGTATCTTTTCTTAAAAAAGTTTATTTTCTTAAGAAAATTTCTTTTCTTTTAAAAGAATCTTTTCTTAAAAACGAATTTTTATTTAAAAAAATAAGTTTTTTATAAAACGTACCTATATTAAAAAAAATATTTTTCTTAAAAAGTAAATTTCTTTGAAAAGTTAATATACTTAAAAAATACCGGGTGCTCCCCCTCAGAACTTTTCTGTTTTTATGGACTTAGGCTGAATAAGCATTCCTTCAAACGTTATTTTTATCTCTAAAATTTCAGATGTTAAGCTGAAGCCACGTTTACCAGTTCATTCTTTGTATATCTTCATTAGCGGACTTAAATGAGTCTTTAATTAATACTTCTCATCGATACACCTTTAAGTAGACTGCAATTAAACATAAGTAGATACATTTTTTAAATAAAAATAATAATTGCCAAAAGAGTTTTCTGACCTTAGAGTGTACAATGATCACCGAATTAAATTCCGTTGTTGAATTTTCTCTTCCGTTGGTCAAATTTGATTATAACACAGTAAGATTCATTAATTCTCTAATGCCTGAAATAAATCATTAAGCACTTAATTAATAATAATCAATATATGGCAATCTTACTCAAATTGGGTTTATGCTTATATACGACGTCCAATATATATCCTACCCTGAATGGTTGCAATCTCCCCAAATATATCCCAAGACATTCATTCGGTGCCAGTAATATTATCCATAATCCTCTTAAAAACTGTGTTGAATATTATCAATCAGTAACATGATTCAAATTAAATTAATCAAAATCATTGTTCGGCTTGTAAAATATTGCAGCTGTGTCAATAAAGGTGAACGCATACGAAAGACTTAAAAAAAGAAAAACTTCCTATATATGTAAACAACTAAAAATTTAAAATTTTTACACTTTTTGAGAATTTGATTTTTCTTATATTCAAATTACAGTAATTTTCCGATTTAGCGAACCAGTAAGCTGTCAGACCTGTTCGTTAAACTGAAAAGTTTGTTATACACAGTACTTAGTTTAAAAAATGTGTTGCATATAAGAAATATATAAATAACATTGTAAAGAACAATAAAAATTAAGTTAAAAGCAAACATAGTTAAAAATTTATTTACGAATTCCACGAAAAAGATTACTTATAAAATTGTTCGAGCAGTTTTTGAGTCTTTGGAATAGAAATGTTTTTTTTAATAGCATCTTCTGGAAGCTCTCTCATGGTTTTAATGACGATATTATTGAGTTGTTTTGTTGAGCCCATTTAACACAAATTTCGAAGCCATGACAGCATCTACGTATTGTTTTCAATTCATCTGTTTAAATCATTGGCTGATAGTTCCATCTCAAATTTTAAATCATTATTTTTAGCTTCGTTCTTAAAAAATCGTTTTATCATATCGTAATTTCCCCTTAAATGGTTCAACATCTTGCTTATTTGAAAAAAAATTTTCTCCACCTTGATTTAAAAGCACACGTTCAAAAATGTTTTTTAAATCTAGTCATCCATCCGTGCCTTGCATTGAAGTCTCCACTATAAAGCTTTTTATGATTTTCTATGCCTATGGCATATGGAAATTTCACTATCTATGAAACCAGAGAAAAATTTTGTTTTCCATTCTTGGAAATTCGCCTTGTTTTATCGATTGTCTATTTCTGGATCAGAAATTGGTATTTTCCAAATTTTTTATAAATTTGTCATTCAATTTTAAAATTGTACACACTGTGGAGGGGTTACACACCCATGCTTTTTGCACAGGTCTGTTTCTCGCAAAACCCTCTTAGTGGTCATCTATAATTATTAGTTTTCTTTTTTTGAAAAACAATACCCAGCAAATAAAATACAAAACAAGCAGCACTTATATATAATAACGGCACTTTTTTCTACTCCGGTGTTTTTAGTTATATTTGTCACAAATTTCTTAGAAATATGTACACATGTAGAATTTTATTTGCTTTAAAATAAATAATATAAATTATATTTTTCACTAAACTGAGTACAAAACAAAATTTTTTTTTGTTCGCTATATAAGTCAATGGATCAAAATGATCGGTTCGTTAAACGCGATGTTAGCAGAATCGAACGTTCGCTAAATCGGAAACCACTGTGTATTGAAAAAGAAAGTTTCGCTCAGGTACTGACTTGTAAAGATGATCCCAAAGGGAGCATCTCCAAATCGTTTTATTTATTATATTAAGGTACCAAAAACTTCAGTTTCTGTTATTTTTTGTAAATTTTTTTCACATTTTGTCTAAAACATTTCCAGGTTTTGAATGGTGGTACATATTGACATAAACTTTAAATCAAAACTCACATATATTACTCGTAGTTCTCATTTAGTCGAATGCATTTCAGCTGATTTTTACAGAAGAAACCTCTTATGTCCTATGGTGGCCTTAAAGAAAAAAAGGGCCATTTTTAATACCTTTTTCACCCTATAAACATGCGAGTGGTCAGCTTATAGCTCATTATTTTTTTCGAAATATATAATATTTATATATATATATATAGTCCCGTTGTTCCTTTTAGGAGCATAGGGCCTTTTTCTTAAAAAATTACTTTTTCTTAAAAAAGTACCTTTTTTAAAAACTTATCTTTTCTTAATAATTAAATTTTATTAAAATTTATTTAAGGAAAGTATATTTTCTTAAGAAAGCACCTTTTCATAAAAAGTAAATTTTATTAAAAAATACCTTTTCTTATTAAAGTAAATTTTCTTAAACAAGTACATTTCTTTAAAAATGTATCTTTTCTTAAAACAGTACCTTATCTATAAAAAAACATTAAAAAAGTTCCTTTTCTAGCAAAAGTTCATATTTAACACAATATTTTTTTTTAAGAAAGTACCTTTTCTTAAAAAGTACCTATTTAAAAAAGTACTCTTTATTAAAAAAGTACCTCTTCTTTGAAAAAGTAAATTTTTTTAAAAAGTGCTTTTTATTAAAAAAAAAATTACCTTATTTTTAAAAGTATCTTTTCCTAAAAAACTTTATTTTCTTAAGAAAGTTTTTTTCTTTTAAAAGTAAAGGGTCCGCCAAATAACTTTTTTTTTTTGAAAATGCTATAAAAAAACTACTGAATATTATCTCAAATTTCTTTTTTTATTTGAAAGTACAATCCTTCCGGTTAATAATGGAAAATAATTTCATTCAAATGGCTGCCTCGGCTGGCCATGCAGTAACCCACATGATCGGTCCAATTTTTAAGCACATTATCGATTGTCTGCAGCTGTATTTCACCAATGGCTTCACGAATATTGTCCTTTAAAGCGTCAATTAATTGTCTCTGGCTTGTTGGCGTAACACTTATCTTTGAGGGCATCCCACAAATAATAGTCCAACGGTGTCAAATCGCAGCTCCGAGGTGGCCAAACGACATCAGCTCTGCAGCTGATAATGCGATCTTCAAAAACAGGGCGCAAAATATCGAGTGTAGCTTCGGCTGTGTGGCACGTAGCGCCGTCCTGTTGAAACCAAATGTTGCCAATATCCTCCCCTTCAATTTTTGTGAACAAAAATTCGTTCAACATGGCCCGATAACGATCGCTATTGACTGTAACGGCCACTCCTTGCTCATTTTCGAAGAAAAATGGACCAAATATGCCTCTGGGGTTTATTTAATGTTTACACTTGAAAAAATTTTACACCAAAAAAAGTAAAATCAGCTGGAAATTTTGCTATTACTGCTGAAAAATTAAAAATTTTTTGTTGTCAAATTTACAAATTGGTTTACACTCAAAGAATTACATTAAATACATTAAAAAAAAGTTTGTAATATTATCTAAAAGTGTTGCTATTACTACAGAAAAATGTATCATTTTTTGCTGTCAAATTCGTTAACTTTTGCAAATAAATCTGCGGAACATTAGCACAATTATTCTGATTTTGATATGAAAATAAGGGTTTTTATTTTTTGAATCTTTCTTATTTATTAAAACATTTGAGACATATCTGGGTAAAAAAAAAACTTTTAAAAATAAGTAAGTGGCCCAAATATGCCTCTGGACCAAAATCCGCACCAAACAGTGACTCGTTTTGGGTGTATCGGCTTTTCAATGTATGCGTGCGGGTTTTCTATGCCCCAAATGCGACAATTTTGCTTGGTTACATACCCGCCAAGATCAAAATGAGCTTCATCTGAAAAGATGATTTTTTTGGAAAAATCGGCATCTTCTGTAAGTCGATCGCAGGCCCACTTAGCGAAGCGAAAACGCATTGGATGGTCAGTTGGCTTCAATTGGACTTTGTATGGCGTCATACCAAGGTCTTTATGCAAAATTCGACTCAATGATGCCTCCGAAATGTTCAATTCTTGAGAACGATGGTGAATTGATGTTGATGGCGCTTCACGCACACTTTCTGCCACAGCAGCAATATTCTCGGGTGTACGCACTATTTTTGGCTTTTCACGCTTTGGTTTATCGATGAGGATGCCAGTTTCTTTCACTTTTTTACAAGATAACGAACATACGGAGCTGACGGTGCTTCTCTTCTTCCAAAATCCGTACGCAATTTTCGAACACATTCTGCAACATTACCATGATTTTCAAAGTAATGTCGCAATATTTCCCAGCGTTGTTCAAGCGTATACACAACCATATTCGTTCAGCGGAAGGATAAAACTAATTATCTGTCAAATCAGACATGAGCTAAGTGTTACCATTCACGAAATAAGCACTAGTTGAAAAAAAAACGTTAGATGGCGGACCCTTTATCTTTTCTTAAAAACGAATTTTTATTTAAAAAAGTAAGTTTTTTATAAAACGTACATATATTAAAAAAAATATTTTTCTTAAAAAGTAAATTTCTTTGAAAAGTTAATATACTTAAAAAATACCGGGTGCTCCCCCTCAGAACTTTTCTGTTTTTATGGACTTAGGCTGAATAAGCATTCCTTCAAACGTTATTTTTATCTGTAAAATTTCAGATGTTAAGCTGAAGCCATGTTTTACAGTTCATTCTTTGTGATATATTTATCTTCATTAGCGGACTTAAATGAGTCTTTAATTAATACTTCTCATCGATACACCTTTAAGTAGCCTGCAATTAAACATAAGTAAATACATTTTCTAAATAAAAATAATAATTGCCAAAAGAGTTTTCTAACCTTAGAGTGTACAATGATCACCGAATTAAATTCCGTTGTTGAATTTTCTCTTCTGATGGTCAAATTTGATTATAACACAGTAAGATTAATTAATTCTCCAATGCCTGAAATAAATCATTAAACACTTAATTAATAGTAATCAATATATGGCAATCTTACTCAAATTGGGTTTATGCTTATATTTGATGTCCAATATATATCCTACCCTGAATGGTTGCAATCTTCCCAAATATATCCCAAGACATTCATTCGGTGCCAGTAATATTATCCATAATCCTCTTAAAAACAATGTTGAATATTATCAATCAGTAACATGATTCAAATTAAATTAATCAAAATCATTGTTCGGCTTGTAAAATATTGCAGCTGTGTCAATATAAGGTGAACGCATATGAAAGACTTAAAAAAAAAAGAAAAATTCTATGAATGATTATACTCCCAGTTTTCTTTACAAATTTAACTATTGTTTCGCATATTTTTAATTGGCATCATGCATAAAACTTGCCATATAATTAAAACTTTTATTTTCTCAATCATTTCATGACTAATGAAGCTTAAAACCGGAAACACTAAAAAAATAAGTCCATTACTCGTAGTTGCACACAAAGGGTTGTTCTTAAAAAAAAAGAAAAGAAAAATATGTAATAGAAAACTTAATAACAATTCATTTAAAAGAAAAATATTATTAACGCTCTTACAAGAACATATTGAAATTCTCTTTCTCTCACACACACACTCACAAATGCACTCGCAAACAGCATTATAAACTTTGACTTATAAAAAGATACTTATGCAGTTGAGCACTGGTACGAGTAGTTGTAACTAGAAATACAGCACAAAGCCAAAATGATGAGAAAAATTATAATTAAGTTTTACCTAATGGGTTTAAAGGGTTTTATGGATGTTTTTGTTTTCGTAATATGTTGTTCGATAATTGCAAAATCCATGTTTAAATACAATTATTCATAAAACACTTAATTTAAATATGAAATGTTTTAATTACCTTAAAATATTTTTTTCGTATTTCAGATATAATACGTATTATTTTTCAATTCTAACAAAATTTTGATTATATAATTACAACAACAAAAAACTTACAGTATTATTGTATACTCTGTACAAAAAAATAAAAACTAAAAAATATTTGAAAACAAAATTTTTTAAATTTCTGCAAGTGACGTTGTTATTAATTAACTGACATCTATCTATAATATTAAGAGGCTAGGTGATTTCTTGTGACCGATGTTTTGTTCTACCGTTTTCTTTCGATTTTCAAGAAACGTATATTATTTGAAAGGTATTTCTTTTTAGCCCTTATGCAGATTTACAGATTTTTAAATGTTTCCCCTTATTTTAAGTAAATTGCATTTAAAATTGCTACTAACACATACATAAAATTACACATATACTATATGTGTTTTATTAAATTTGTTAAGGTGTTCGTTACTGATTTAGATATCTTCATTCACAATAATAATAAATCATAACAGTGTTGGTTTGTGAATTGGCTAAGTTGAAAAAAAAACTTCCTAGAAATTGCACTCGAATTTCGAGCGCTGGAATCTGCTAGTTGTTATTAATTTGTTTGCCTTCGGAAATTAAAGTTCAGATCGGATGCTATATTTATGTGGGGCTAGGTCGAAAAATGTATCCACAAATGAAATTTGAGAAAAAACTGTGCAACATTTCTGTTTTTTTATAAATTTAAGTGAAGATCGGGAATAAGCTTTATATGGGGCTATGACAAAGAATTGCTTTTATTTATGGACTGTTGATTAGTGGATGTAATAAACATACACAAGCCCACTCTATATGATAGTTTGGATATTATGGCAATTTAAATCGATCTCATAGAGGTCATTTCTATGGGGACTAGGTCTGAACATGCACCGATTTTCACCAATTTCAATAGCTTCCATCATATGGCCAATAGAAGCTTATACACCAATTTATACATTTTATTAAAATATATTCATATTTGCGACCTGTAGTTTGATTACAAGGTTTACATGGACAAACAGGGGGACGTACGGACGGACGGACATCGCTTAATCGACTCAGAAAGTGACAGTTATTCTGAGTCGATCGGTGTTAAAAAGGTGGTAGTTACAAACATCAACAAAAAGTCATTATAGGGTATAAAAATTCTGAAATATGTTCGATTCAATATTAAAACAAGTAAGAAAATTATAGTCGCTCTAGACCGACTATACGATACCCTATACCATGGTTTAGAGACCCTATCTCTTCGGTTCAACTAATTGGATATAGAAAATAAGCATAAACCAAATTTGAGTGGCATTGTTATTAATTTTTTTGGCAGCAGATATGAAAAAGGTCATATCGGGTACTATATTTAAATGGGGATTTAATTGAAAAATGGACCGATCCCGACCATATTTAATAAAATTTCTAATATTTTGAGAAAATGTAAACAAACCGAACTTGAGAAAAATCTGTGCAATATTTTTGTTTTGTGATAGATTTAAGTGAAGATCGGGAAGCAGCTCTATATGGGGCCTATGACTAAGAATTGTCCTATAGGGATTATTTTTGGACTATTGACAAATGGATATAATAAACACATACAAACCCAATTTGACTGAGATCCATATGATAATTTGGCAATCTTATGGCAATTTATGTCGATTTCATAGGGGCCATATGTATGGGGGCCAGGTCTGAACATGGACCGAACTTCACCAATTTCAATGGCGTTCATGCTATGGCCGGTAGAAGATACCAAACTTCTTCAAAATGTAGTCATATTTGCGACATGTAGTTTGATTACAAGGTTTACATGGACACACAGACGGACGGACGGATGGACAGATATTGCTAAATCGACTCAGAAAGTGATTCTGACTCAGAAAGTGATTCTGAGTCGATTGGTACAATAAAATATGGGTATAGGACAAATATTTTTGGTAGTTACAAACAGCAGCACAAAGTCATAATACCCAAACCACATAGTAATATAGGGTGTAAATATCACTCATACGTCTACAGCTCTCCTATTCTACGAATAAATAATAATCATACGCAGCACAGTGTCTGAAAATCGTTTTTCATTGGCCAAATTTATGTAACTTTTGAACCGAGCAAAATATTTTATTAATTTCTTTCTAATGGATAGATATTTAGTTGAGCTTAAGTCTTTGTTAATTTCATTAAAATTGATTGAGTAGTTTTTAAGGAATTCCAGGTCAAAATTTTAATTTTTTTCAACATTTAGCTTGAAATGTGGGTTTTTTTTTATTTATTAAAAAATGTCATATTTGGATTTTAATAATAATTACAAGCATTTTTTGTAATAATGGGGTTTATTTAATGTTTACACTCAAAAAAATTTTACACTAAAAATAGTAAAATCAACTGGAAATTTTGCTATTACTGCTGAAAAATTAAAAATTTTTTGTTGTCAAATTTACAAATTGGTTTACACTCAAAGAATGTTTACATTAAAAAAAAGTTTGTAATATTATCTAAAAGTGTTGCTATTACTACAGAAAAATTTATCATTTTTTGGTGTCAAATTTGTTAACTTTTGCAAATAAATCTGCGGACAGTAGCACAATTGTTCTGATTTTAATATGAAAATAAGGGTTTTTATTTTTTGAATCTCTCTTATTTATTAAAACATTTAAGACATATGTGGGTAAAAAAAAAATTTTTAAAATAAGTAAGTCAATGTTATTTTTTAATGAATGAATTTTGTAATAACTATGTTTACTTTAAATTAAAATATAGACAAAAAACCTTGAAAAACTCAACAACCCATTGACGAAACGTCGCACAGTGGCGCGCGTAGAGCAAACGAGGTTGCAACAATCAAAATTTTCATGTGCGCCAACGAAGTTTTGAATAAACCCGTGTTATAGGAAACTTTTCAACGATTTCAAATATGCTACTCTTAATAATATCACATTTTTAATTTAGAAGATATAACCGTTCAAAGTTGACCGACTTTCGGTTTTCAAAAAACACACAATTTTTAGTCAATTTGTTGCGATTTCAGGTGTAATATCACGAAAAATAGGTAACGAATCGCCTTATTTTTTGTTTGTGTTGATTAATGTATTTATTAAGTATATAATGATAAAAAAAAATTAACTGTTTGCTTTGTTTTTCTCCTGGTAAATCACTATTTAAAAACTATCCGTTTTTTCACTATTTTTTCAACTTTGACGGAAAATAAAAAAATCTATATTTTTCTATATTTGCCATATTTGCAAAACATGTTCTTTGATTATTTCTTTACATAATTCAAATGGTTTTATCTGGCCGTACGTGCCCGTTTGGCTTCTAGAGGTAAAAAAGTTTAAAAAGACATGGTTGCAGAAATTGTATGGCGTGCATCCCTTACATGTTTTGACTGACAGTAGTTTGATCTAATAGTTTGAAAATTGCATTTTAAGTCGGTTGTCTACCTGAGAGCCTCTGCCAAAGTCTACTCCCAATATTCTGTTACAGACACAGGATGTACAAAAAACTTCTCATTGAAATTCGCAGGTACGCACCTCACTTAAAAATTACTTTAGAGTACAAATGGTCAAGAACAATATTGACTTATGGTCCCTCCAGGTAGGCACAAATCTTATTTAGACACGAGCATAATATCAAAATTGCATAATTCAGCCTAAATCCATAAGTATGCAGGGAACAGGTAAATTTTTAGGCATGGTAGCATAAGCCTATATATTGCAAAATAAGCATAATGCCTGGATTAGTCTACGACTGAAAGTTGGCGCAACAAGTACTGAAACCATGGCGTTAAACAATTTAAGTACTGAAAACATGGCGTTGAACAATGTAAAATTATTTGAACTGTTTAGAAGGTCAACCACACCAAAGTTTTTCACGGAAGCTGCTTTAGAAGAACTTGATAGCTTATACGGAAATATTGAGAGAAGCGCAATTATAAAAAATAATTTTTATCTGATATATGCAAATATTAAGGCAAAATGGGTGAATTCTAATCGAACATTCAGAACTTCAACTCCAAATACGAGGACTGGCTTAATGAAGACACCATCCTGGATATATTGGCAGTAGATAGACCCACCACATCAACCAGAGGAGCAAAAAGAAGGCAAAAAAAAAGTATTGAGGAGTGTTCAATTTTCACAAGAAAAAGGAAACTTGCCGATGCCAACAATGACTTGACCACGAAGCATTTATCGGACGCGCTGTCTATTAAAAATACAAAGGATAGTGAAAGAGTTAGGTCGCAGATTACAGAATCCGTTGCTGATGCAAGCCCACTGCGACTAAAAAGGATTAAGGAAAGCATTCCCACGCCCACAAACGCACACATTAAAAAGTATGGTTCCGAAGAAGCCTTGGCCTTGTTTATGGACTTACAACTTTCCAAAGAAAAATATGAGATACTACGGGCATCCTTGATGCGACACGGGGCTGACGTTTTACCAGGATACAAGCATATTACGCAAGCCAAAATAAATTCACGACCACTGCATACGGAGTTTACGGAAGTCTCTGTGAAAGCCAATCTGCAGGATCTCATGGGCCATACAGCAAAACGGTTGTTGGAGAGTTTTCCTGAAAATGAGGTGAAAATTCTTCCTGAGAAACTGACATTGATCAGCAAATGGGGCTGCGATGGATCATCCGGACAAAGCGTTTATAAGCAAAGGATATCTTCCGATGGCGCTACAATATCGGACGGAAATATGTTTATGGCATCTGTTGTTCCTTTGCGGCTAAAATCTGATGTTTCCCTACACTGGAAAAATCCACGTCCGTCATCAGTGCATTATTGCCGACCAATAATGTTTCAGTTTGCAAGGGAATCGGCTGAACTCATAAGGACCACGGTGAAGGACATTGAAGAACAAAAAAGCAAGATTAAGCCTACAAAGCTGCAAATTGGGGAAGGAAAATATATTGAATGCAATTACGGGTTCCACCTAACCACGGTTGACGGAAAAGTCGTAAACGAACTGACAGGAACAACCTCAACATTGTCATGCCCGATTTGCAAAAAGAGTCAGAAGAACTTTGGTAATTTAAACGATTCTACAAACGAGGAGAATTACGAATATGGAATGTCACCATTGCACGCAAGGATAAGGTGTATGGCGCATAGCAAAGATATAATTGAGTACCAGTCTTTGCCAATTGGAGAGCTTTCTGAAGAAGCACAGGAGTCTCTTAACAAATTTTATAAAAAATATAGATTGCAGAACACATTCAAAGCATCAAGGGTAAGGCAAAATGAGGACCTCTTCAACATGTTGGCAGCATCTTCCGATCCACTTATTTCTTCCCTGCGGTATGTGAAGTCACGAATAGAGTTAGAAAATAATTATAGTTTAGAAATGATTAGTTTTTTAGATATACCTTCTCTTACGAATTGTGATGAATATTTTACAGAAAATTGAAAAAATAAATTTAAAAAGGAAGTAATTTTTTTTATTTGTTGGGTAATAATTTAAAACATAAAACCCTAAAGAAAAAAAATAAAAACAATCTAGAAATTTAGAAATAATTTTTTTTAGTTACCATAAAATTGGTTTTTATAAAAATTTTAACTTTCCAAACACTCATTTCATAGGCTGAACAGTTATCTATCATAACAATTATGTTATTCGGTTCAAAAGATATGATTTTTGCAACGAAAAAACTCAAATGGCGCCACTGTGCGTCGGCTAAATATGTAATTAAGTGGTTTTATTTACACTAAAACGTTAGGCATTATTAGCTTATAGAAATCATTGAAAGAATTACCTGTAATAATAGCATAATTAATAGCATTTGTACCAATGGGAGGTTCTGTTTATTATTATTATTTTTTACTAATACTATGTTTTTCGTACCTAAATAACGATGAAAGGCAATTATAATTACTAGCAGATTCCAGTACTCGAAATTCGAGTGCAAATTCTAGGAAATTTTATTTTTTTATTAAATGAAGACCCTAAAGGTATACTTATCAATTATAGCCATTACACAAATCAACACAAAAAACAAAAACATTTTTATTACAAATACATTAACAAATTTAATAAACACACACATAGCATTGTATAATTTTGTGAATGTGTTAGTGGCAACTTTAAATGCAATTTACTCAAAATAAAGGAAAAAATTTAAAAATCTGTAAATCTGCAAAACGGCTAACGTGATTTACCTTTCAAATAATGTTCGTTTGGTCAAAATCGGGATAAAACGGTAGAACAAAACATCGGTCACAAGAAATCGCCTAGCCTATTACTATTATAGATTATTTATTTGATTCAAATATTGATTGCAAATATTCCATATTTTGTTCTGTGTCATTTCTGTTGTTTAGTAGTTTTTTGACTTCTTCATATAAATCGCGATGTTCCACTTTCCATTGATTTCGAATACTGGAGATGAACGGATCTGACGTTGACATTAATATATTAAATTGATCTTCATTTGTGGAATTTCGTGAAATTTTTCTAGTATTGTGCTCTCTATAAAATCTGTAATCCATATTCCTTTTTTCCTGAGCCTCCCCTGATAGATCTCCAAGTGGCATCAAATGATATTTAACTGTTGCAGACATATTTCTCCATGGGTGCTTGGTTATATATATTTTCGCAATTTCCTTAGCATAATCCCCAAATTTTCTAGAGTCAATTTCTTCATGGCACGCAAGTACTGCTAGGATTCTTTTAAATCTGAAAATAAGGTTGCTCTTGTATTTTTGGTACTATACGAATTTAAGTTTAATTTTATTTTAAAGTAACCAAGAACATCTTCCTGGTTTATGTTTCTAAAATACTCTTCGGCCAGTTCTTTATAACTGAATATTTTTATTTGCGACTGTTATTGCTGAAATAGATTACACCAATTGCGTTTGTATTCAAATGTCACTTTCTTATAAGCCTTTTCATAAGCCATCATACTATGTTTCTAGGTAAAATAAAAAGGTAAGAAAATGGCATTAGTGCATCATTAACAAATGAATTACCTGTGTGTGTTTCTTTACTATTTGCATTAGGTAAGTAAAATAAAAAGTTATTTTAATAAAAAAAAACACAGGTTACAAATGAATTACATCCTCTGTGTATTTACATTCTTACTTACAAATACATCAAAAGGGTGGTGTATTTTATAAGCAGATTTAATTACTGGTAATAGAAAAAATAATGATTATTATAAGCTACAAAGTAACTAAAGCAGAAATTTAACACACCATTGTATACTTATAGGGCTGTTTAAATTACCGTAACTTGGAATTTTTTTTGAGAAATATCTTTAAAATTAAAAAGTATTCTACCGGCGCACAGTGGTCAATTTCGCGAGATAGCGGTCAAAACTCTATAACTTTTGACTGGATTGGTATTTTTTTACGCAATTTGTTTTGTTCAATAGGAGGGACTTTAAGCTTCAATTTGCGTGTTCAAACGTAAAAATCGACTGATAGAAACGTAAGTAATTTGGAGTTAAAAATGCATTTTAATTTTTTGTTGAGTTTCCATGTAAAAGTTGAATATTTTGACATTTTAAATAGGTATTTTTTTTATAATTTCTTATTTTCTTCAATCGTATTTTACAACCAATACTTATTTATTATTCCTAAACTTAATTTTGGTCGGGAAATGCCAACATTTGGCCCCTGACATTTATTTAGTCTCAATATTCACAGGGGCCAAAGGTTGGTTTTTTTTGGAAGAAAGCTAATTCTTGTGAGGATTAAACTGAAAAATAACACTGAAATTCCCAACAATATCAATACCATTTGGATATATTATATACAGAACACAACATCGATAAAATTTTAAGTAAAATTTTACTATTGATTTAAAGTGCACATATATTTTATTTAAATGTATTAATAAAAATTTATACTAAAATTAGAAACAAATTATAATCTTTAAACTAGTATTAATTAAACAATATTAGTAAGACTTTCTTCCAAATAGCTTTGATTTTCATTTTGCAGTAGTTATTTAGCTTCTTCATCTAACTCTAATGAGGTTGATTTAAATTTTTGTCGAATACTGGACATATATGGGTCTGATGTGCACAACAAAATATTAATAAGATCTTCATTAGTACAATATCTGGAAATTTTTCTTGTATTGTGCTCGCGAAAGAATCTGTAGTCTTTGTTCCTTTTTTCTTGGGCTTCTTCTGAGAGATCTCCAATTGGAAGCATATTATGCTGAATTATTTGTTCCCCATGGATTGTGAACTGTGGTTGGCATATGTCTCCAAGAATATTTTTGGTTATAAAGGGTTGCTGTCTCATTAGCATACTGACCAAATTTTTTTGCATCTATCTTTTTGCTACATGCTATAACTTGTAATATGATTTGGAATCGTCGTATTAAATCATAATATACTCCAGTTATAGAAGCTGTAGTTTCTGGATCGGAAAAAAATCTCCTTGCTGTGTTTCCATCATTAGAATTTCCTTCTCCTTGCTTTGGCTGGTCAATTATAAGGCCTATCTCACGGTATTTTTCTTGAATATCTTTTTTTTTTTTGCTTTCTTTTTTCCAAATTTTCTTTGTTGTTTCTCACTGTTTCGCCTAACGGGCCAAATTCCAAATCGTATCCCAATTTAAGAATATGCTCCATAAAACGAATTCTAGCATGAGGAGGTGACATTCCAAATTCATATGCTTCATTAAAACTATCGTCTTGTGTTGGTGGTTGGCTCAATTGACTTGATGTTTTTTGGCATATGGTGCAGCTTGACGATGACTTTGTTTTGGTTAAAGCTTGTGCAACTTTTCCATCAATGATTGTGAGATACATTTTAAAATTTACTTCAATGTCTTGGTCATCAAATTTAAATGTTACTGGTTGAAGTTCTTTAATTTGATCATTTATTTTTCGAACTTCTTCATCTATGACATCTTGAGTCTCATTTTTGTAAGCAAACTTTATTGGTCTACAAAATTTTGACGGCTCTAAACCAATATAAGTTTTTGTTAAACGTAATGGAACGAAAGAAATCATGAATAAATTGGCATCTGATGAATTTTCCGCATTACATTGTTTGTATTGTTTCTGGCCAGAGGACCCATCACATCCCCATTTAGAAATTAAAGTCATGCTGCAATTTTTAAACTTCTTTAAATAGTTCTGCAGTGTGTTCAAGAAGATCCTGCAATTTTATTTCTGCTGAACTTGAAGTTACATTAATAGCAGTTGGTGAAGGTAAACAATCTTTTTTGGCAGAAACTATATCTCGATATGATGGAAAAATTCCACAATTTTTTTCATTGGTTCGCTTCCGCAATTCTGTATATTGGTTTTTAGTCATTTTCAAATCCAAAAATAGTGCAAATGCTTCTTCTGGAGTAAATTTATTTTCTTCAGTTGGTGTCGGCATACTTTCTAAAATCCTTTTTGTGCGTCTGGGGCTTGCTTCCACTATTTTTTCAATGATAGCAATTTTACCCTTTTTAGTTTTCGATGGTTGAATTTGATGCAGAAATGAATCCTTTATGACGCTACAAGAAACTTCTTCGTTGATATGTTTAAGCTTGCGTCTTCGTGATCTTTCACTACAATTATCAATTGGCTTTGCTGATCGACCACCTTTTCCAGTTTCCGTGGTAGTTACTGATGGCTTTTTAAAAATAAGTTTATTTCTTAGCCATTCTTGGTTGCGTGAGTAAAACAATTTCTTGTTTCTGGAACATTGATTGTACCGTTTTCTTAAAGTATTTAAAAAGTTTTTTATTTTTAAGTTATGAATTTTAATTTCTTGTTTGTCGCATGTTTTGAAGAATGGATTATTCATTATATGTAAAATAATGTCGTTTTCATCTTTCCGTTCAAAATATATATCAGATAGAACACTATAACTGAATTTAGCCATTGTTTAAACAATAATGAAGAAAAAAAATGAATGCATGGATTAATATACTATTGCTCGAAGTTTCAACATGATCTTTTTTACCTCTTTGAAACATAATATAACAGGTAGTTGGTTTTACCAGTTATTTCCATTGGTTTTAAATTTATTTGCAATTTTCACGTATTTAAGTTGTGTAATATTAGATGGCAATAAAATCTTTTTTACCTTTTCCAAATGAATTGCCAGATACCACATAATTTGAGAGTTCTATTGTCATTTTTGTCAAAATTTTGATACACCCTTCTATGTGGACTAGGTCCAAATATGGGCCAACTTCTCCTAATTTCAACAGAATTATTTTTTGGGTCAATAAGAACTCTTGTACAAAATTTCATCAAAATATATGCATAATAGCCACTTTCACATACAAATAACTTCTCAAAAAATATGACGTGCATTTGTACCGAATATCTTACCTTGGGTCAGAAAAATTGCTGTAGCTCAAAAAGTGCAGTCCCGATGCATGGACATGTATATATAGGAATGTAGGGGAGAGTTAGGACTACAAAATAGTAAATTTGTGTTTTGACTCAGCTTGACTCGCAGGAGTTGTGCTCTATGAAGTAGGAAATTTCCGAGAAATTTGACCTTTTTTAAAAAAAAAAATTTTAATTGTTCTGAAAACAGTAGAGCTTCAATTTTTTTTACCAGTAATAGGAAATAAGTTAAGTAACAACACAAAATTTATTTCGTCCAAAAATCTTGAAAAACGAAAAAGTTATGATCATTTAAACTTTAAAAATTAACTAAAAATATCATAAATTTACTAAATTCTGAAAAAGCCCATTTTGGACCACCCTGTTCTCAGTGAAATAGTTGAAATAGAGCTCTAATTTTTTGGCTCCCGAGGTTAACTACTGTCTACTTTCATATGAGTCTAATAACTTTAAAATCGGAGAACAAAAACCAAAAGGAGTTTTGGCCGCTATCTCAAAATATTGACCACAGTGCGGCGCACAGTGTGTGATTTTGAGAATCTAGCGGGACAAAATTAAAAAAAAAGACTATCTTAAATTTAACTTATAATGCTCTTAAATCGAAGATAATAAACAAGACGAAACATTGACTTAATATAATAAAAATAGGAGCCAGGTTTCTTCAGCTAGACACTTTACAATTGCAAGTTTCTATATCTTATATTCAAAAGGTATTGCTAGTAGTATCTAAGTGCTCGTTGAAAAATACGTTATTGTAAAAATAAACATTTATAATCAATTTTTGTGCAATGAATATTTCTCAAAAAGGTATGTAGTTCATTCATTAATATAATACTAGCAGATTCCAGCCCTCGAAATTCGAGTGCAAATTCTGGGTAATTTTATTTTTTCATTAAATAAAAACCCTAAAAGTATGCTAATCAATTATAAACAAACTCATTTTTATTACAAACACATTAACAAATTCAATAAACACACACATATCATTGCATAATTTTATGTATGTGTTAGTAGCAACCTTAAAAGCAATTTACTCAAAACAAAGAAAAAAATTTAAGAATTCGTAAATCTGCAAAACGGCTAAAAAGAAATACCTTTCAAATAATATACGTTTGGGTAAAATCGGGATAAAACGGTAGAACAAAACATCGGTCACAAGAAATCGCCTAGCCTATTAATATTATAGATATGACGTTTAAGTTCATTATTTTATAATAGTATCTCATAAACTCTCTCAAGGAAAAAGTAAGTTTTTATTTTTTAAATATTGATTTTCGTTGAATATGTCTTTTCGTGCAGGCTAACGCAGTTTCTTAAACTATTTATTTTTTAACAGCTAAATTCTAACAAAAAGTTAATTATATGAAACATTTAGGAATAATGATGGCTACTCTCAAACGTCTAGAGCAAAACCTGAAAATGTTTTGTTAGAGCTGAACTTAATCTTCAGCACTGTTCTCAGCCAATGCTTCAAGAACTGAATCGTGTCATTCACTCATTTATGATCAGTTTCAATGAAAAGTGGAAATCGTGTCATCGCAGTAAGAAAGCCTTTTTAAACAAGCGCAGCGATGGGTTAAATACCCGCCGCGGCGGGTCCTGGCGGGTGCAAAAGTATACATAGGATTAAAGAGGATACTTTCACCTTTCTCCGGGTGGTATACGTTTCTTGTTCCCTTTGTTCCCTAGAAGTTCTATTCCACTAAAGTTGTATTTTGACAAAAATATAGTAGTTTCATAAATATTTCATAACGCCCTTAATATTAAACGGTAGGGCTGTGACCACTTACAATAGCTGAAGACTACAATCCTACCAACCTTGTAAGAAGAACCGCAGCTCATTATCGATTATAACTTGCGAGTAGTAATCATTTATTTTTGATAAAAAAAAAACAATAAAACACCTTTTTCTGAGATTAAAAAACAGTTGACAGAATGCTACGCCCACAATTAGCAATAATTTGACCTAATTTTTTGGCTACCTTAATCTGGATGTATTAGCTACAAAATGGCGTTAAAATCGGTAAATAAAAATATTAGACTTTTGAAATCAAAATTTCAGCCACTGTGCGCCGTGAATATGTTATGCTATTAAAAAAATTAATTAAAAAAAATAAAAACAATTTACAACTTTTAGTCCAACTTAAGCTGCGTTCACACTAAGTGTTTTGCTTGTGGATTTCTTAGTTTTTTAGCACGTGCAATTTCTACACATAGTGTGAACCCTTTCAAACATTGTTTATGTACAATACATTTGGCAGGACATATGTAAATTTTTCAATTAGAGCAGGTTCTATTTTGGCATGACAAACGTAAATTTTTGTAAATTCACAAATTAAATCAGCTGTTGTTTACATATAGAGGTTATGTCATACGGAAATACATATTTACGTTTGAATGCAAAAATTATGAATCGTATGTAAACGCCAATTTTGACACACACACGGAATTACGTATGGACCGTAAAACTGAATTTACATATAGTCTGTGCGCCAAAACTCATATGTGTATTTTTTCGATTTTTTTTTATTGTTAACCACCAAAGCGTTTCGCGTTATCTTCATTGGTTCCATAGTTAGCCAATACTCCTATGTGTACCCCATAGTACAAATGCTCCAATAAAAACTCCTATGTGTTTTTGTACACATAGGATTTTTTGATATTAAATTAAATTGCATGCATTTGCGTTTGATTTTCTGTTAAAAAAAAATTATACGAATTTTCCCAAAAAGTTTTCCGTGATTAAGTTGAAGAAAAGGAAAAAAGGATTAAAGGTCAAATAAATACAGGTAAAATTGCAATTCTAAAAATTTTTCGCATCTCTTAAATATTAGCGACTTTTAGATGAATACAGCTGTTCAAAATACGATGGAAGGCGAAATTAATCTTAATCTTTATTTGAACGAGGAAAGGGGAGTTTTTGAAGCAATTGATAAATGTGAAAATGAGTTGGAAGAAAATGTGGAAGGATTATTAAAGACGGAAAGGAACAAGAAAAGCAAAGAGTTACGTGTTTTGGGGAAAAAAAAATATGGAACAAAAGGAGCTAGAAAGATGAGAGACAATTCTTGTGCCCATCTCGCTGAGAAAAAAATAGAAAGATGCTTTCTTTGTGGAGCTATTGATGAAGGTAATCGTAAAGATACTTTCAAATTTTTTTTTAGAATTTACCCACAAAAACGTACATTCAGGGTTTGGTTGAATTTCGCAAACAAGCCGTTAGAAGGAGACCAAATTCAAAACACGTAAGGAAAACATCCCATTGTGATTGTTATTTGCCATCTTTAGGGGGAAACAAAATTCGCGTGTGTAAGAAATTCTTTTTGGGAACATTTGATTTAGAAGACCGTACATTCCAATTATAGATAAAATCCGGAGATAAAAAAGGAGCAAATAAGAAAGCCAAACCTCTAAAAACAGAATCTCTTCTCAAGTGGTTGAATCTAATGCCGTTTTCTTTTCTGACAAAAAATGTAGCCCTTTTTTACCCTTTTTTGAAAAGTGTATTTTTTTTTATATTCTGAATTAAGAGCAACCTTATATTATATATCAATCGAAAGATCTCAAAGTGCTCTGTTCATAAATTCAAAAAAAAATTTGATTATTATCCTCTTGGAAGTCATAGGGTGAAAATATTCAAAAAAAGGGAAACAATGGGGAAATATTCTCACACTATGACCAGAAGGAAGTCAATGGCTGGAAGTTTTTGTGGTTTACGAGGGCTCGACTTTGAGACCCTTCGATTGATGTATAAGATAAGGTTGCTTTTAATTCAGAATATATAAAAAAAATACACTTTTCAAAAAAAGGGCAAAAAGGGCGACATTTTTTGTCAGAAAAGAAAACGGCATAATTCCGAGAGTTCCGAGCCACTATTACAGAGCAAGAACTAAGAGAACATACGTAGAAGAGATATTTAGGACCAAAAGCAAAATGCACAGATTATATATTGAATGGTGTGAGAAACACAACGAAATCCCGGTTATGCGAAAAAAGTTCAGTTAAGTTTTGAAAGAGAAACAAATATCAATATTTAATCCCAACAAGGACCAGTGTGATGTTTGTGTTGGTTATAATGAAGGTAATATTGATCAAGAGGAGTATGAGATTCATGTTTTAAAAAAAGACGAAGCCAGGGCCGCTAAAAAAATGTCATCTGAATGTTAGTAGTCACCATGGATATGCAAAGTGTTTTATTATGCCCAAAACTACTTGTATCCGAACAGTACTACAAGCAAAAATTAGCCATTCATAACTTTACATTTTATGTAAAAAACAGTAAAGATGTGTACCTGTACGTATGGCATGAAGGAGAAGGAGGTGTAAATTTAAACAATATTACAACATGTGTTCTCCATTTCTTACAACAATATAGTATTTCGTATAAAAAGGTGGTGCTGATATCTGATGGGTGCACAAAATAGAAATAAAGTATTGTGCAGAGCTTTAGCTAATTTTTGATCTTCAAGAGACGTACATACAGCAAATAATACTAAAAAGGAAGTTGATAGTGTGCATTCTACCCTAGAACAACTATTTAGTCCACCAATATACTCCGCTGCTGACTATATAAATCTGATGCGTCGTACAAGACCATCTCAACCATATATAATTAATTATTTGGATTGTACATTTTTCAAAGATTATGAACATCTTCCAGACAACTACGGTTCTATTAGGCGAGGACGAAAGACTGGAGACCCAACAGCCTGTGATATTCGTCCACTACTTTATATAAAAAATGCAGTTATATACAAATTGCGGCATACAGAAGAATGGAAACCTTTACCTCAGAGAAAAAATCTAAAAAGTGCAAGCCGACTTGAAAGCTTTATATACGATGCCATTAACAATTGATAGAAAGATACATAATAGCTTACAATCCCTAAAACAATTTGTGCACAGAGATTATCATCACTTTTACGATAATTTATACCACTATGTTCATTTATTTAAAATACTTGTTTGCTTGATTGATTTTTGTTACTTAATTCAGTTGTTTAATAAAAAAAATCATTTATATCTTCTATATGAATTCACAAACAAATACTCCTATGTGTATTATAATTTAACTACTCTTTTAAAAAATGTCGGAAACAAAAACTCCCATGTGTAGTTTTTCTTTAAATACCTTTACCACTCCAAGGCGCCAAAAGATATCTGAATTTTTTTGATATAATGATGACAAATGGGCTTTGAAAAAAACAAAAAATGTGATATGCTAAAAAATTTTGCAAATTAGCAAAATAAACCAGTTTCTCTCCTGAAAACTAGGTAAAACACACACGGGAGTTTTGGTCGGCGCACAGACGATATGGAAAATACACATAATGTAAACACACCTTTAATTTGCTGAAGCTGAAAACTAAGCAAAACATAATTAAAATAATGAAAAAATATAGAAGGTCATAAAAGTTTAGCCGGAGAACGCCAAACCCGTTGTAGACTTTACTAGAACGACCTAGTACTTTAACCCTGACTTCGAATTTCTCACCCCCCCAAAAAAAAATTACAGTTGTACAGTGTAATTTTAATGTATACTTATTTTTCGTTAAATGTTAAAGTCTGGGCAGATTTCAGCCAATGAAGATATTAGTCGAATTCAATACATAAGACATTCATAAACAATTGAGTTTAGCTAAATTTTTAAAATCGACTTTCTCTTTTGTAAATTTTCTATTTTTTTGGCAAAGTCCTGTAAAGTTACAATGAATAGGCATTCAAACAATTAATATAGTTGGTAAAAAAAAATCCCTAAAACAACCACAAGTTCCAAGTAGGAATGTTGGCGAAAGAAGGTAAAGGAAAAACGAATTCTTTATATTGGGTGTCGAAGTACTTTAGGCACGCGACCTTTTTTTTTAATGGCAAACTGCATATTAAACATAAAGAGATTCAAAAATGTTTGTATTAAGATTGCTGTATGTGAATGTTCATGTGTCTATGCCTGTGTCTGTGCATATGTATGTGTGAATTGTGCAAATTAGTGCACATGCATAAATATGAAAAGTTAAAGTTGGAAACTCGTATCATTTTATGGTTATTTCTTTTTTATAACTTACCCTACAGAGGGATAACGATAATATTTGAGTTTAATTCTTTTTGCCTGAAAATATAAATATTTCCTTGATCTTTATGTACAACTTCAAAATTATAATGTTTGGTCTTTATATGGCACTTGTACAGTGGGCGCAATTTTGTCAAAAAGTGTTAAATTAAAAAAATTAATACTTTTGTTTTGATTGTATCGCAGTGAAAGATTAAAAATATAAGTTCAGCTGTAATCAACTGTAATCAATTATAGCTAACATATGAGGATGGTTCTACGTCTATCCAAATTCAAAAGAAAATACCAAAAATTTGTAAAAAAAAAAATAATTTAATATATCAAGACACTTTTACAAATCAATAATCTTTCATCACCGAGGCTTTAAGTTTGGGAAGCAAAAGCAATCCCCTAATACACTGGAAGTTAAAAAATATATATATTTATAAACCATGAAGTTTTGGAAACACAAATGATATGATTTCATGAATAAAACAAATTCAACCCCAATGCTGCGCACCAGTTTTCTAACCACTGTTACTTGTTTTTTCATCGCACAAACTAAAGTTCACTTTTCTATATCTCTGAAAAGCCTGAGTCGAACCGGTTTCTGGCTAGAGTTGTGTAGTTCATAAATGAACTACCTCAATTGAGTAATTCATTCCACTGAACTATGTGAACTAGTTCATATTATTTCGCTCTGTTTGGTCTCTTTAAGGTCTCTTAGTCCTTTAGTTCAGTCTGTCTCTTCATTAATTTTAAACGTATATTGTTAAGTTTTCATTTAATGTTGGCAAACATGCATATTTTTTGCTGTATTATTATTAAATACTGTTGCCATGCTAAATAAGCTGGAAAAATATTCTGCCATATGTTTGCAAACATTTTGCATCACTCTCACACTTTATTATTTTCAATTAATATTTTGTCATCTTTTTCTTACATTATATTACTATTTAACTATATATATTGCCGAACTAAAGACCTTTTGAACTAAAAGAGTGAACTAGTTTATTAAATCGCACTGAACTAAAAAGAGCGCCCACTCGATTGAACTAGAAAGCACAACTCTATTTCTGGCATTAAGCCATCATCAGCAATTATATTCAAGATTGTAAGTGTTGCTATATTAAAATCGATTATTATATTTGTTCCATATGAAAGGGCAGTCATGAGATTTGAACCTATACCAATTTTCCATACACTAGCGTTTGCATTTTTTAGCCATGCATTCACTTAAAGTCAAGCCATACTTAGTAATCGTTTACACTAACACTGATATTCATAGAGAAATTATCAGTGGTAATTTTCAATAAAAAAAAAAAGTACGAAAATTATGGTCGGCCTAGAGCGACTCTGCAATGCCCTATACCATGTGTTTAGAAAATTGGTATTAGATCCAACTAATTGGGTATAGAAAATAAGCATTAACCTAATTGGAGCGGAATTTTTATTTTTTTATTTCGAAAAATGAGCCAATCCTGACCATATTTGATACTTATTTTTTGCAAAAACCCAACATGCCACCTTCACGTCCTTTTATTCATTGTTCTTTTTTTATAGTGTTTCAATTTAACCCTTATTTACAAGATTGAGAACTTATATCAAGTAGTATTAGTCCGGTCAAATTAGACCATAAATGGTACATAAATTTACAGCAAGCTGAAAGTGCGTGAAATTGTTTAAAAAATACTTAAAAATAACACCTGAAAGTTCCTCCTCATTCCGCTGCCTGGAAAAAAAATTTATTCGAGGTCAAAGGTCAAAAATCTTGAAAAAAAAAGTAGTTTTTCGCAATTTACAGCAAAACGGTAAGTTTTATCATAAAATCATCTCAGACACAAATTGTAGATCATAAAATTCTCTATAAAAACTGTATCCATACTTTTTTTCTTGGAACCACCGTTTCTGGGATATAACGAGTCAAATAATTGTAAAAGTTGTAATCGTCATAATATGCATAAGTACTCCACGTAGATACATCTCTGAAGGATTTGCGGAAAATTTCCCGAAAACAATTTCCCGAAAAGAATTTCCCGAAAACAATTTCCCGAAAAGAATATTTCTCGAAATTACAATTTCCCGAACACAATTTCCCGAAATGACAATTTCCCGAAATTACAATTTCCCGAAATTATAATTTTCTTAAATTACAATTTCCCGAAATACAATTTCCCGAACACAATTTCCCGAAACTACAATTTCCCGAAATTACTATTTCTTCAAAGAGCTTGTTGATGGCATTTCCGAAACAATACCATCAGAAATCCGGCCGAAGCGCGAGCAATCAGTTCATGACCACTTGATGTAGTGGTCCGGGCAAGATCTTTCAGCTCATTAACGATTTTTTCTTTAGCAACGAAAGCCGCTACAATGTTTTCCTCGATAAAGGATACAACGCCAATAAACGCTATCAACGGACTGACCGTCGTCATGATACAAGAAACCATTCAAAAGCAACCTCGGTTTAACTTTTTCGCTATCCAGGAATTCGAGTGGCATAGTAACTGAGTATTACAACCCAAATAATTAAAAAACTTCGCTATGCAAGATGGTAACGATTCCGTAGCAGCTACTGCATGGGCATGATGTGATGGAGTGAGCGTTATCCGTCGGGAAGTCTGAATACCGAAGTGTTCAAAGTCACAATGAAAAGATAAGCGTATGACACTCCAATAAATAGGTCCGGATGACGAGGGAGGGTGGAAGAGGAAGGGCGCGGTGCGGGGTGGGGGAATTGTTTTTTCAAGAAGTCGTATACTCGGGAAATTGTTTTTTCAAGAAATCGTATGCAGCAATTTTTTTTTATGGGGGAAATCGAGAATATATGGGAAGTTGTAAACTAAAAATAGGGAAATTGTAATTTCGGGAATTTTTTTTCGGGAAATCGTAATTTCGGGATATTGCAATTTCGGGAATTGTTTTCGGGAAATTGTTTTCGGGAAATTGTAATTTCGGGGAATTGTTTTTTCGGGGAATTGTTTTTTCGGGCAATTGTATTTGGGAAATTGTTTTCGGGAAATTGTTTTTTCGGGGAATTGTTTTTTCGGGCAATTGTTTTCAAGCAAT
The DNA here is from genome assembly GCA_963682025.1 of Cordilura impudica. Taxonomy (NCBI): domain Eukaryota; kingdom Metazoa; phylum Arthropoda; class Insecta; order Diptera; family Scathophagidae; genus Cordilura; species Cordilura impudica. Next base: position 71,710,723 of record OY821519.1, on the reverse strand, counting down.
TGTATTTGGGAAATTGTTTTCGGGAAATTGTTTTCGGGAAATTTTCCGCAAACGCTCTGAAGCTGTGAGCGGTTCGTATACCTAAGTATAACGATGTGAATATTAGGTAGAATGAAATCTAGTCCCTTAATTTATACGCCAGTGTAACCTTGAGAAAACATCTGTCTCCCTGTTCAATTGTGTGCGATGTTACGGTCGTACACCTGCTTTGTGTCAGAATGCCCAATAAATGAAATACCGTTAGTCTTTAGCGCCACGCCGTAGTGAAAACACGTGTTTAATATAACCTATTTCGTGCTGTTTTTAGTTTTATAATAAAAATGTCAGAATATTGTTTTATTTGTAAGAAACTTTTAACTTAAGGTAAAATTTTAACTGTTGAACGTTGTATGAAGACAATAATCAATGCAAATATCGAAAGAGCAGATGAGTTTTCAGAATATCTAAAAAATCAGAAATCTGTGACAGTACATGAAGATTGTCGTAAAAATTATACTCGAAAGTGTTCTATTGCTGAAGCTAAAATACAACGCGAACAGCATGAAGCCAGTACATCAACAGTACATTCTCCTCGTACAAGATCACGTGTAAGTGATTCAGCTTTTTGTTTTAAAAATCTATGCTTATTTTGCGGGAAGGAATTGAATGAAGAGCATGAGAGAAGAAAATCCGTGGATTCTTGCCGTCGAATTAGCCAAGTAAATACTCTTGATTTTAAAGACTCAATTTTGGATGTAGCTCGGACTCGTTCCGACGCCATAGCAAAAGCCTTTATTGCTCGAATCGAATATAAATATGATTTAGTTGCTGTTGAAGCTAAGTATCATCGAGATTGCCAGGTTTCTTTCTTGAAATCTTCCACTGGGGGTAAAGTTGGTCGTCCTCAAGACGAAGCTATGAATCTGGCAATGGATGAAATATTTACTTACATTGAAAACAGCGATGACTGTCAGTTCACTTTAAACGAACTAAGTAATGTTTGCAAAACTACAACTTTAGATAATAGGACGATAAAGATGCGACTAAAAATTAAGTATGGGGATAAACTTATTATCAAAGCAACATCGGGAGCATCAACATTAATATGCTTAAAAGACAATCATCATGATATTTTGAATCAAGCTTGGTACGAAAAAAAATGATTATAAAAGAAGAACGATTCAGAATTCTAGAAGCAGCAGTGGCTATCATTCGCGAAGATATTCAAGCCGCAGTGTTTGATAATTCTAACTACCCTCCACCAGGTCGCATGTTTGAAGATTTAAACAATGAAATTCCAGAATTGTTGACATATTTCACGGAACGAGTGATTTTAAAGAAAAAACGATCAAATTTATGACTGCTGTTCGACCAAGGTCTTTTAAGTCTAAATTACAATCAGGCCTCGCAGTATTTTTTCATCGACGATTCGGCTCTAAACGCCTCATACAAATTGTTTCGTCCTTTGGTTTGTGTGCATCTTATAATGATACAATACTGTACGAAGCAGCAGCAGTTTTTCATCGTCCTCCTCATGTTTTACCGCCACATTGACAAGGCCAATCATGTTCTAATGCTGAATGACCAATAGTGGAGGATTCGTTTGATACCAACGAGGAAACATGCGATACATCACTATTGACGCAATTTACTTACACCCAGGATGAAGAAAACGAACAAGACGAAGATCAAGAAGAAGAAGAAGATCAAGTGGAAGAACAACAAGAAGAAGTATTTGAAGGTTATAAATAAGATGAATAAATTTCTACATTTTTTTTAATTTCAATCGCTTTTATCATTTCCAACCCTTGCTAATATATTTTATTATGCAAGTTTTCAATTAAACAGAATCACAACAGACATGTGGAATAGGCCTACCGGGGAAACCACGTTAAAAAACGCGCTAAGTACACTACCTCATAGGTGGAGTGGAAACGTGTGCAATAGGGTGGCATTGAAAAAAAAAATTTTGATTATCGCTTAGCCCTGGGCGGAATATTGTGACACTTGGTCTAAAACTAATATGGTGAAAATTTGAGCTAAATCGGATAACTTAAAGACGTGCCCCCTAGAGGTCAAAATTCAGATTATACGAAATACTGTATTTTTACTGTAATTGTTTGATGAAATCTTTATTTTTCCCAGGATTCTGGTAAACATTGGTAAAATAATTGTAGTGAAAATTTTAAATTATAATCAGAAATATTTTTTGAAAAAATTAACCCTTTTGTCTCATGAGGGTCAAAATTACCTATTTTTAGAACACAATTTAAAACCAGTATTGTTAAAAATTTTGTGGTATACTTATCAAAAAACACGTAAAAAGTAATCCTTTTGTTCTATAAGGTCACAAATTACCCAGTAAAAAACTTATAGATTTGCATTTTAAAAAATTGTTTTAATAATTAGTTTAAATGAATTATTGATTTTTTTAAATTAAATTTTGTCAACTACATTTAAAAAGAATACATATTAATTTTTAATAATTACTAGTATTATCACATTATTTAATTATAATCATTGCTTAAGTCTTTTAAATTTGCTTCTTTTGAATATTGTTGCCTATAATTTTGTACAACCTGAAAAGTAAAAAATAAAACCAAGTTAATAATTTTTAATGAAGTACTAATACAATTTATTCTAACTTTGAATAAGTATTGCCTCTGCTCTTCATCTTTTGTTATTTTTTCGTGGTAATCTTCAACTAGTTTAATTCCTCTTTCGGCGCAGTCATTAATAATCTATAAGTTTCGAATAATTTCCTTTCCTTTTCTATATTCCTCCAAATCATTCCAAATACTTGGATCTATTTCTAAGAAATCTGTTGAAATCTTAAACCTGTTCAAAAGCCTCTTGGTATTTTTGGAGAACAAGTCTTTCAAAATTGATGAATTGTCTGTGTCAATGAATTTTTTGATATTTTCCTGGTTGATAAGTAGCTTTTTCGAAATTTCTTCGCCTTCTTCATTATTTTCTTCCTCAACATGACTCAAGCAGATCTTTTCAGATAAGTTGGCTTTATTTTCTTCGTCAATTCTATCATCGAATAAAGCGAACCCCACACATTCATCATTTAAATAATAAAGGTGAGTGATAAATTTAGATATAGCTTTTTCTGGTATTTTTATATTAATAGTTTTATAGCTTTCTAATTTTCTTATAAACTCTAAATCATTTACAGGAGCTTGTTCTGCTTTGTCTGCATTGAACCAGAAGCTCGAGTAACACTTAATAATGAAGCCAACAACTTCAATTAAACCATTTACTTCAGATTCGGTTATGTCAGGGAACTGGTCCCGAAACATTAAAATTTTTAAGGAATAAATGGCTTTCGCCATCCACCAGCAAAGTGCATAGCTCCTAGTTTAGAAAATGTCAATCCTCGTGGAGGAATTCCACCCAAGAAAATTATAATTAACTCAAGAAACTCTTGGTGTGGAAAGCGCTCCTTAATTTTTTGGTTTGCGAAGCTTAAAATCTCATCACTTTCATCACCTAAAATAGTTTTAAATCGTGGATATCTTAATCCCGTCAAAAATATATTTTGTTTTATGTTGGGCCAATGCTTTTTAAATTTTTTAAATATAATAATTTCAGGGCCAATAGACAATCCCATCTCTTCCGTAAATACACCTGCTAACACTATTTCCAAAATGTGATGTCTGCAGCCAAGGAATAAAATGTCTCGTCCGATTCTTTTTTCTAAAATATTGCAAGCTCCTCTAAATTTGCCTGTGTTTGACGCGGTTGTATCAAACACAAAGGCCTCTGTTATGTCTAAAATATTGTGTTCCCCAAGAGTATCATAGACTGCAGATGCAATTTCCAAGCCAGTTCCCGATGGTATATCAGGAATATTTAACACTTGTTCTATCTTTGGTGCAGTTGCTATTATTGAGAGACGGTCTTCGGTTTTCCCTGTTACGCTAGACAAAAGTTTTGTATCCCAGTGAATTGTCAATGGTTGAGAGTTTTTTTTTAAACGTTAATGCAATGTTTGCGCTTTTCGTAACGCATCTCTTTACGATGAGCTTAGCCCAACTGCATACAGAACAGCTATTAGTATATGAACTGTATCTCTGGAACTTAACTTTAATTTATCCAAAACAGCTGCTAGTCTTGGTGTCAAAATTTCCTTGCAAGCTCTTTTTCTTTTCGGGTTTGTGACATTATCCTCTATTTGTGCATTCAAAACAATATCGTCATCCTCGCTTTGAGTGGATTCTTCGTCGTCTGACTCATCCAAACATAAAGAATGGTAGGCAATACAATCTGTTAAAATTAATTTTTAATAGTTTTTGTAAAAAATTTAAAACACTTTGTTATCTGGAGCTATGTACCAATTTTTAAGCAATAACATTTTGGTTAAAATGGGTAAAATTTTATGTATAGATTTACCTTTTGAGGTTGATGGAGCTTCCAAAAACTTTTGCATTCTAATTTCAGCCTCACGTTGACGTTTTTTCCCGTTTTTCTTCCCTTTTTTTTTAAGTTTACATCAATACCTGCCATGCACCCTTTACGGCCTTTTAATCTCTGTTGTACTAAAAACTGCTTGTCTTCCTCGATTTTTATGAGATTGAGTGCATCCACATGAGCCATATCAAATAAATCGTCCAGTGAAATTTTCCAAGATTCTCTCCTTTGTTTTAATATATCAGAATCTCTAAATTTACGTTTCGATAACTGCCTCCACTCATTATACAAGGCCACTAATTTATTTTCTGCGTTTGTGCTTGTCATGATAGGAATGCGGGCCTTTTCCCAAAAAATTGAGCACTCCTTTATAACTAGACGAGCACTTTTTGCAACATTTAACTTCGTAGTTGTTAAATTATAAAAAAAAAACTCTAAGACAATCTAATTTTAATGGAAGCTTACTACCAGATAGTTGTTTTTTTTTTGGTGACCAATTAAGTAGATTTCACTTCTTAGTAGTGGCATATTTAAATTTATAGAATTTAAAAAAAAAATCACTTAAAACAAGAATCGCTTTCAACTGATTTAAAACAACTGATTTATTTGTATTTATTTCTACTACAAACTAATTTTTTTGTAATGATTTTAAACTTAATAGGGGAAAACCCCAAATAGTTATATGTATTAGTTGTATTATTAGTTGTTCATTTCTAAATCCGTTAAATTTAAACTAACAATTGTTTTATGTTCTTACTAATAGGTTTTTGTCCATACTTATCAGTAGATGGTAACACTATTACTGTTTTTGACGATAATAACAAAATTAAAATCTGATCCGCATGGGTAATGGTAATTTATTTTTTTGTATGTCGTTCACACATAAATTTATAGACTCTGAGTGCGTTAAGCGAAGTAAATTAGCTCTTGTATGTGATAACTTCGGTAAAGTGCATCCTAAGACCCAATTTTGTAATATAAGATTAAAATATAAAATTAAGAAATGGGTTGACCTCCAACACTAAAAGGGTTAATTTTTTCCAAACAAATTTTCAGTTTCTAATTTAAAATAGTTGCTTATTAATCATAATTTGGACGATAATGGTTTTTCATTTTGTTTTAAAAAAATGGGTCATATTGACCCCCATGACAAAAAAGGGTTAGTTAAAAAAAATATTTCAGATTATAATTTAACATATTCACTACAACAATTTTACCAATTTTTGCCAGAATCCTGGAAAAAAAACGATTTCTTCAAACAATTACAGTTAAAACTACAGTATTTCGTAAATTCTGAACTTTGACTCCTAGAGGGCACGGCTTAGAGTTATCCGAATTAGCTCAAATTTGCACCATATTAGTTTTTGACCAAGTGTCACAATAATCCGTTCAGGGCTAAGCGATAATCCAATGTTCAAATTTCTCCATACAACGTAATGCCAACCTAGTGTGCATATTATGACGATTACAACTTTTACAATTATTTGACTCGTTATATCTCAGAAAAGGTGGTTCTAAGAAAAAAAAGTATTGGTACATTTTTTATAGAGAATTTTATGATCTACAATTTGTGTCTGAAATAATTTTATGATAAAACTTGCCGTTTTGAGGAGAATCGCGAAAAACTAATTTTTTTCAAGATTTTTGACTTTTGACCCCGAATAAATTTTTTTCCAGGCACCGGAATGATGAGGAACTTTCAGATGGTATTTTTAAATACGTTTTAAACAATTACACACACTTTCAGCTTGCTGTGAATTTATATAATAATATTTTATGAAAAGATGTTTGAAATATGAAACACCAAAAGTTGAAAAAGTATGAAAAATTAAATTTTCTTCAAATCCACTGAAGTAAAAACGCTGCCCTCGCCAAATTAACAACAGGATACCTACAATATTTGGCATTTTTAATCACATGTATTTTTCTAATAAGACGCTAAGGTCCAATCGTTGATTTCGGTAAATCTCTTGAACAAAATTTTTGAAAAAGTAAAATTGGAGATTTTGAAATAGTGCTAAAAATACGTACCGCTTTGACCTTCATTAAGAACGGCAGAACAATAGACGAGATGCCAAATACTTTACATAAGATCATTTTGGGATCAGGAGAATGTAAAAATGTTGTTATTGTTGCAAATTATTTCATTGCCTTTAAAAATGTGAGCTCGACTTTCTTAATCAAGTGGTCAGCGGTGCATTTATTGCCTAGGGAACTTGATATAATTTGGCTGTTTTTCAACCAACAATAGATTTTGTTGTTTTATTAGAAATATAATTTACTCTAGCTTATGGTTTATTAATGTATTTTATTGAAAGGTAATTATTAATATCAAAATTTTTGTGAAAAATATTTTTTTTTTATTATTTTTACATATAAATGCGTATTTGAAATTTGAACTCAATGCATGTCCAGAAAGCATTGTTCGATTTGGCTCAAATTTTGCGCACTAAAGCTTAAGATCCAGTGTCACAATAATCCAACCCACACGTCTTGAAATTCCAAAAAAGAAAAAGCGCTGTCACCCTAGTACATTATGAAACCATCAGAGTTTTTTGAAAATATGATGCCAATGTTGATTTAAGAATTTTTTTATGTTGTTAAATAACAACTCAATTTAGCTTTTAACTCATAAATATGGCATAGAATTCACCAATTTTTTTGTGACCTCTGTCTCATTATTTCGCATTCTTCCACCAGTACCTCCTTCAGAGGAGTATTTTTCGTTATTGCGCTCTTTTCCATTCCCATAAATGATCTATCGGATTGAGACCTGGCGATTGTGGCTGATGTGGTAAAACATGCGAAACATTGTATGCAAGGGTGGAAGAGAAGTTATTCAAATATGTCCAATTTTGTTAAACGTGAACTATTGTATATAAAAGGCTCTAAAGCGCTAAAAAAGAAAAAAAACGAAAAGCTTTAATTCACCGCTTTTTGGGTAATTAAAAAGCGTTAAGTCTAGCGCGAAAAGCGCTAAGTTGGCATCGCTGATTCCTAATGTGTCAATAGCAAAACTATCGAAATGCAAAATATTTTATAAGCATTTTTATGATTATTAAAAATTTTCATATTTAAGTATATGGATAGTAAGTGTAAGTATCTATAATATCAATAGGCTAGGCGATTTCTTGTGACTGATATTTTGTTCTACCGTTTTATCCCAATTTTGATCAAAGGTATATTATTTGAAAGGTTTTCCTTTTTAGCCGATTTGCAGATATACAGATTTTTAAATTTTTTCCTTTATTTTGAGTAAATTGCATTTAAAGTTGTTACTAACACATACATAAAATAAAATTATATAATGCTATGTGTGTATTTAGTAAATTTTTTAATGTGTTTGTAATAAAATGAGTTCGTTAATTGATTATCATACTTTTAGGGTTTTTATTTAATGAAAAAAATAAAATTGCCTAGAATTTTCGCTCGAATTTCGAGTGCTGGAATCTGCTAGTAAGACATTAATATTGTTTATGAGTCCATTAGTGACCTCTACCAGCATAATTAAACTTAAATTCATTGTATAGAGTATCCTAAATTCGGCCTGGCCTTACTATAATTTACTTATTTGCTTTTTTATTTCCAAAGATTTGAGTAGTAATACCTTCATTTTGGGGTATGATTTTCAGTTGCTTCACCGTTGTGTTTCTGACATCGATTTATTTTTATTATCAAATACGTTACTCTCTGCTCGATCCAGTGTTCTACCTGATATTACAGAAATTATTTAGTTTACCATAAGCAAGCCGTTTCCAATAATCTAACCCTAAAAATTTGATAGCAAATATTTTTTGATAACAATCACATTGTTATAAATACGTTTGTGTACCAAATTATCATGTAGGGTGTACAGAATAATGTTTGAAAATATTCTTTGCTAGTGCGAGTATTAAATATGTGTGCAGTGAAAATATGACCAGGTGCATTTTTTGTTCTGATATCACGAGGGGGTAATTTGATTTTGGTCGCATGGCAAAAAAAAAAAAGGAATGACAATAGCTTAAGTAACACCAGCACCAACAACAAAAACAACAGTGAAAAAATACTCAAGCGTAGCAATTTTTAAGTTTTATGATCGAGCGCTGATTCATAATCAAACACACACATACACGCACACATTCAAAACAAACAATTTGACAATCCATAACAGGATTTATGAAATAAGTAAAATTCAGATACCGTTACTAGACAAGCCAGTCAAACAACATTCAACATTAGGGGCTGAAAAAAACCCCTAAAAACCAGCACGAGCACTTCTCTTCTGTTGTTAAGTTTGAGTTTTTAATCAAAGTACGCGCGAGTAAATAACAATTACCGCTTTGAGGGAATAATGAAAAACACCCCTTCTTCTTGACGAAAGGTTTTGAATATTACAAATTATGGGTTTTTCTACTTTTCTGCATTACATTATTCAAAATTCCAATTGGAATTCCAAATACACATACACACAGCAAATTAATACTCGTATATGTGCATTTGTTTTATGTACAACTCGCAATCTTTACGTTTTCTAAACAAAAACAAAATTAAGGGAAGTTTTATGGTGTCCTTTTTTGTTTCTTGTTCTAACAAGCAAAAGTTACTGTTATGTGATTTCAGTTTGGTTTTACTCAAAACAACAAAGATCCTGTCAAAGATTTTGTGTGCAATGATTAAACGAAATGAACTTGCTGGTGTTGTGGTTGTCATGTCGATGCATGACAATGAATTTTTTACATTCCTTCTTTTCGAACGTACTGTACTGTGGAACTGTGTATGGCCTTAGAATTTCCGTTTCATGCGAATTATCGGGCAAACCCTTTTTTTATGTATTACCCCTCTCCCCTGTAGTGAAGCAAAATTTTTGTTCACTTGATTGAATGTTAGAATGAGCATAATTATTTTGCATTTAAATCTGTTTTTGTTTTCTTTTTGTATTTGGTCTCATCTGTTAAATTTATTTGCATTAGAAGACTTTTATTTCATATAATCAATCTGTGACAATCTAATCTCAACTAAATCCCTAAATTTAAGATGAAGTTTTATTTTCTGATATATGAGTTGGAATAAACTCTATTGTTTTATTGGTAACGGGTTTGCCTTAAAAAGCCAAAAAAAAAATATGACATGTCAAAGTCGCTGCCATGAATCATGGTGCTTTAAAAGTAAATTAGACTTTTTACACTTTTTGCGCAATTTAGTCAAAATTAAGCAAAGCGTAACTGGAGCTAAGGAGAATATCTATAAGTACAAGTGTTGGGAAAAATGGTCAATTAATAGATGTAGGAATTTTCTTTTCACTCTGTACAACGAAAAATGAATCCAAAGTATTATATAAATGTAATTTAACGATGTTTTAAACATCTAAAGAAGTTTTAGTCTATTTAGGCCTACTATACAATAGCTTAAAACAAGAGTTTCGTACAGAATGGCACTCTTAAAATCTGGCCGCACAAAACTAGTTATAACTTTTTATTAAAACAACACATTTTCATGAATTATGTATCAAACAAATGGCAATTTATTCAGCTTTAAAGAAAAGGGTTAACATTTTTATAACCAACGAACTGATTTGCCCGACCTCCTATGAATCTTATGGAGCTTTGTTGTCTTTTTGCACCTTACTTAACTAAGATAATCGTAAAATTTTGGACTTTCAGCTTTTGTTGTTCCTGAGATATGGCATGTCAAAAAATGAAAAAATCATTAAACACACATATAAGTGGTCTGCCATTATAGTTTATATATCAAAAAATTTTTAACATGCAGGGTCAAAATCTGTCTTATTTTAAAGGTATTGAGAATAGCTTTTAAACTGCATTAAGTTATATTTTTTCCGAAAGGTCAAAGGTCATTGTCACTTGTTTTAAAGTTTGGGAAGCTATATCTCAAAAAATGAAATTTGTAAAATTTTGGTAAAAATATATGTTAATCCTGATAGTATTCCCTGCATTTTGTGCCTGAGATATTGACAAAAATGTGAAATTGTTTGAAAAATTTTATATATTTTTTTATTTACTTATTTGGGTGATTTAAATACATATATTATATTAGACAAAAGGAGTTAAAAGTAAGACATATTTATTTTATATATATATATATATACAAATATATATATATATATATACAAATTTATGCGATTAATTAATTGTAAATATTTTCAATTAAGGATTTGATTTACTTTAAAGTTTGATTTTCCTTCAGGAACAAAATAGTGGAATTTTTGTGTTCCTGGTATTGTTTAAAATCTGTAAATCTGGTGAACAACTAAAAATAAATATCTTTCAAATAATATACATTTGGTCAAAATCGGGATAAAACGGTAGAACAAAACATCGGTCACAAGAAATCGCCTAGCCTATTAATATTATAGATGAGTAGTAGTAGAATATATGGGCAGAGTTGCTAAATTTAAAAATCGCCAAAAATGAAAATCGCGAAAAATAAAACCGCCAAAAACAAAAATCTTCAATATCAAAAATCGCCAAAAATTAAAAATCCCAAATCAAAAATCTCTAAAATCGAAAATCGCTAAAATAAAATATTGCCAGCTTCCATTCTAAATTCAAAGCCAATCGTTAAGTGTTGCCGGATATAGTTTGGAAAATCCTTGTTTTTCTCAACAAGCATTGAAATAAAAAAAATATAAATTAAAAAAATTGTTATTGTATGAAAACATACATGTCAATAAGAATCGGTAAGTCATAGCGTAGCATGACAGAGCATACTTGTAAAATAAAATAATGCATATAATTGCCAAGGTTCTCCTCATCCCCAATTGGACCAAATGTAACACTGTAGGATTAGTACGAGAACTTAAATATATTTTTTGAAAAACGCATTTTTATACCCTCCACTCCAGTGTGCAGAGGGTATATATAAGTTTGTCATTCCGTTTGTAATAATTAGAAAAAAATTTTGGATGCCATAAAATATATATATTTGTGATCGTTATAACAACCGGAGTTGATATAGCGATGTCCGTCTGTCCGTCTGTGGAAATCACGATGACAGCATCAATCGGGCAGCTGGGGTGCTCGTTGATATAAAAAATGATTCACTAACATCCTGAGAAGTTTGCTATTTGAAATCGTCCAAATCGGTTAATTAGGACCCGAGATTTGAGTGAAGAAATAAAAAAAGTCTTGAAAAATATAATTTTCTTTGTTGTTCTTGTCACGATCACGCCCTCAATATTATAGCTAGGGTCATCATTTTTAGTGAGAATGATTCACTGAGCTCGTGGGAAGATTTTTATTTCAAAAATCATTAAAATTGGTGGAACAGGTCCAGGGAAATCTCTCAAAAAGTAAAAAAAAAAATTAAAAATATGATATTTCTATATTGTTCTTGTTGTTATTCTAAATGTTGTATTGTTGTCGTAGCTGGACTTGTTGTTTTTGTGGTCGTTGTGGTAATAATAAAATTAAAACTAACCCTTTGTACATTTTTTATCAACTCTGGTAGAAAAATTTAAAAGTTTCCATTGTTTTGGCATCACTAAAAAATCTATAAGATCATTTCTGTCATTGCCGCGAGCCTGTCTGCAAAGTTTCAGATCGATTGGGTCACGGGAAAGGGGTTAAAATCGACCCAAAATATTTTCGACAAGCAGACACTACGAGTTAATATAAAGGGAGTAAAAATTCACCAGCATCTAAAGCAAATAATGCTAGTTGTTAATAAAAAAAAAAACAATGTAAATTTAGCAAAAAAAAATTTTATATATTAATTTATTTAAAGAGAAAAACTCAAAAATAACGTTTGATGTTGTATTTTTTGTGTGTAATACATACATATACATACATACACATATTAAATAATACAAATAATATACATATATTCTATATATGTATTCTATATATGTATAACCATAATAACTGCATGTTAGAAATAAATCGGTATATTATTTTATTTACATAAATTTCTGCAATATTTTGTTGTGGGGAAAATTCATTTCTTTTGCATTAACTGAGTGTCACTTCATTTTGCTCAGCGTGACTATGCCACAGTAGATGGCGCCACAATTTTTGTTCTAATTAGCTTTGCAATAGTTATTTCCATTTTAACATGAATGTCAATATTTTCAAATAGATATCATACAGAACAATGTTAAGAGTATACACGGGCTGGTCTTTTATTTCATACGTTTTTTCATTATTCTTTTACAAATATGAACATAAGTTTGGCATATTAACTTTTTGTTGTCTTTACAAAATAGAGTTACCGAGTTCATCAATGAGTTTTTTGCTTTCAAAACAGTTCTACATAGTTATATAAAATTATTATTCTGCTTTACCTACAAAATATCTGATTGCGGTTACATCTAATTTTTAAAAATTATTTATAATTACTAAAGCATTATTATTCACATAAACACAAAATTGCACTTTTTAAATTTTCCATTCAAATTTTAGAAAGTATCAATTCTAAAAACTGGAATTAAAATTTCCAATTATAAATTATAAAATATTAATTGAATTTCAGAAAATCATATCAAAACGTTGGAAATAATAATTTAAAATTTAGAAGACATCAATTGCATCTTTAATATACATATAAATTTTATTCGTTAAACACAAATTGAAATTCAAAAAAAAAAAAAACACCAAATATGTTTACATTTAAAAAATGTTTACATTAAAAAAAATATTGGCATTGGCATAATAGCTTTTCAGTAACTTCTTTTAACGATAGTCGAATCGTAAAAAAAGGAAAATAGCAAAATTATCAGTAAAATTTTTAAACGATATTCGCTATTGTTAAAGTCAGCTGTTGTTGTTATCTAAACGACAACCATGTTTGTGTTGTTTATTCAATCGATAAAAACTTAAATTTTTAGGTTGAAATGTCGTCATACATAAATTAAAATCATAAAATAGTGAAAATATTTTGCTTCTATTAAAAAACTTTTTTATATAAATAAAAAAATTAAATAGAATATTCAATTCATTATTTCATTTTCAAATAAATAAACAGAAATATTAGTAAATAAATAGAGATTTTAACATAAACATAAAATCATCCTGTCAAACACGAAGTAATTTGTTTTTTTCTATTCTTCTTTGTGTTTTTCGCTTATTTTGACAGAGATGCCACTCATTTACAATTTAAATAAATAGAAAAATAGATTTGTCGACTGTCGTTAAGATGTATGTACTTAGTGAATCACTTAATCCTTAGTGCAAACAACAATAGCTGGCGATATATTTTGCGATTGTCGGATCGTTGAAATTTACAGAATCGGACTACAGAAAACATTAATTTAAATTCAATGAATTTTAGAAAACCTCAAATGATACTTAAGAATTGCGAACATAAAAATTATTACATAAATAAACGCAATTTGAATAGAATGTTATTTATATATAAATTTTCATAATTTTTTTTGGATGAAAATTTGAGGTTTTTCAGAAAATAAAGATAACGAATTATTTTATTTAAAATGTTTGGGACATTTGGTTTTTTGCGTTTGGCATCCCTAATTTAATTATTTATTATTATAAATTTATTATTTATGTTTTCCAAATATGGCAATATTTTAAAAAAAAAAGTTGAGAGAGCTTTTTTTTTTGGTTATTATTTTGTTACTCCATCCGACCTATATGGCCGCTATGAAGAAATATTTGGCCAGTTAAAAGAAACTATACAGCCATCTCCAATTAGCACGATTTAATGCATATAGCCAACCTACACAACCACTACTTTTGCAATGGAGGTTAGGGCTAGCTATTTAAATTAAACGAGAAGTTATGTCATATAACCGGAAACGCATGCATATAGGTATATAACCTAAATGCATGCCGATCAGCAACCACGATGACCAAAAAGCAAACACCGAAATAAATCCGAAATAATAGAAAAGAGGAGAACCAACCCAAAGAATTTGCTGAAATAATTTGGTATTAAGTTTAACAAATTGTTTAATTTTTCCAATATTTTGTTTATATTTATTACCAATACTCAAAGGGTGGAGGGTATCAATGATTCGGCACAGCCGAATTTAACACTCTTACTTGTTTTTTTTTTAAACTTTGAAGTTCTTTTAAAGGGAAACAAGATCACGAAACGGAATTCTATAAACACAATTTAACTCCATTTGGTCCTTAGTCCAACGTTTCTCCAATTTTTGTATCCCTTCAAAAAATAGGATTTTGCGACGTCCATAAAATAGGCATTTTTGATCAATAATTTCATTGTTGGAACTAAATCTCTTTCCACCGAGCCATTTGTTCAGGTTTGGAAATAGGAAATAATTACTGGGGGCTAAGTCCGGAGAATATGGCGGAAGAGGTACCAATTCGTAGGTCAATTCATGGAATTTTATCATTGAGACACGACTACGTTTATGGTCAATTGAGAGCAAACGCGGAACCCATTTTGCAGACAGCTTTCTTAAACCCAACTGATCATTTAAAATCGAAACCACACTGCCATATGAAATGCCTTTGACATCAGCAATCTCACGCACTTTTACTCTTCGATCGGCCAACACCATATCGTGGATATTTCGACATTTTCGGGTGTATTGACCTCAATTGGCCGTCTGGAACGGTCAGTGTCATATATATTTGTGCGACCAAAACGAGTCAGTAAACAGTATTTTACCCATAGTATTTATCAAGCTTTTCTCTGGTTTACTTAACGTTTTTTTTTTTCGTTTAATAAGCACTCGAAATTCACTTTTTTCCATTTTTAACAGCTGTTAAGCGCAAAGTAAATGAACTTGCTCAAAATTTTACAGTAGTTTATTAACAGGTGCTACTTGATGGGAGCAGTGTTCTATTTCATTTAACTAAGAGGTAAGTTCGAAAAGTTACGAACTTATTGATACGCCCTCGTAATTTTGTTTAAAATAAATTATTGGAAATTTTAAAAGATATTGAAGTTTTGAAAGGACATTTTTGATTTAATGATTTTTTTATTTGACATCTAAGTATTTTTTTTTTAGAACTTTTCCTTTAGAACTTTTTAGTCTTTTTAAGAGGAAATAAGAACACAAAATTAAAAACTATAAGAGCAGTTTTAAGCCATTTGGCTTGTATATCATTTGTATATCTCTTTCATATTATTGAATATATTTTTATGAAAATCTAATTATAACAATTAAAACTAAAATCCCCTATGTGACCGTGCAGATTGATACGTGGATATTGGCTGCACTGGTATTTATTTCAATGTCTACAATATAAAAAAAATTCTAAATTCAATTATGTTTGAAACAAAAAGAAACTAATGATTTACGAAATTGTTATGTCCAAATTAAAAACTTTTCACTAGAATACTGCAAATAATATATTCGAAATAAAAACTTATCATACATTTTGGGCAACAACAAGTTTACAATGTGTTGGATGTTATCAGAAATATAGACAGATGAAAGGAATAGCAAACAGAAAAATAACATTAAAAAACATTTTACATTTACAATTTCAAAATACATAAAATTTAATGATAGAAAGCTGCAATTTTTATCAATTTCAACCGATACATACTCGTACATACGTACATGTACCATACATTCATAAATACGAGCATGTTAGTTAGGACATGAACTGATATTTTTTTCGGTAAGTAGGAAATAAAAGGGGGTTGTTATCCTCCTTATCAGCTTTTCAAACAAAGCAACCAAAAAACAAAAAAAAGAAAGGTGGTTGTATTTAAAACACTACACTCTGAATGCAGCATAACTATAGTATTTAAACATTTACAAATACCAATGATCCTGAATTTGATAGAACCATTCAAAACGAACAAAAATCATAAATAACTCATTTTACAGCAGCAGCAGCTGCTGCATCAACAACAAAAAATATTTATGTAAGTATATTCTTTATTTGCTTATGTGTATACAGAGTATTTACGGGATTTTCAATATTCACTCTATTCTATTGTACTCGTATTGGATTTTTCTGTTGAAAGACAAAATGTTTGTAGCACATGCCACAATTTTTTCTATATAATTTTATTAGATTATGTTTCAATACGTTTTATTTGCCATAATAAAGGTAAATTGTTAAATCAAGGGTCGATCAAAGTTATGTGGATTAAATTATAAAACTTTTACTTTTTTTTATTTGAAAAGTTGAAATCAACTGCTTTGGAATTTTTTGCATTTAATATTATACGGGTGTAGCTTTAAAAATTGTGGGCAGGAGGAAATTCCTTTAAAGAAATATGTAACATATTTTTATGTGCATATATCAAGGATTTAAAGATAAATGCAGTTTAAATCCTTTAAACATTTTTTAAATGATTCTTATTTCATTGAGAACCGCTAAACGAGTGAAATTCAAAAAAATGGAACAAAATTATACAAAGTCTAAAAAAGCTCCCATTATCGCTGTTGAGACGTTAATGAAAATATATTGCATGGAGAAGAGTCCATTTTTCTATTATAACACCGCGTTACACACATTCTGTCCTATGAACCAAATATACTTTTTCGGAAAGGGGAGAAAAAATAAAAATACACGTGTATCGGCGATTTTCATATACACATCAGATTTTTTTTTTATGTATTAAGTATAAAGCTCGTAGTGTCCGTCTGTCCGCCTGTGTGAAAGACTTT
Organism: Cordilura impudica; assembly: GCA_963682025.1. Lineage (NCBI taxonomy): Eukaryota > Metazoa > Arthropoda > Insecta > Diptera > Scathophagidae > Cordilura > Cordilura impudica. Next base: position 71,693,775 of record OY821519.1, on the reverse strand, counting down.
GGATAGATTTTCAACCCTTTCCCGTGATCCAATCGAACTGAATTTTTGCAGGCAGACTCTTGGAAATGTCTGTATCACGTCAAATTTTTTAAAAATTAGATTTTTATCAATTCCCAGATTTTCCTGAATTTTTTTTTTTTTTTTAATTTTTTTTTTTTCACTTTTTTCAGCATAACTTGAAGGGACTCCAAATTTTTAAACTACTAAAGCGTTCCAAAAAATGCAGTGCCCGACTCGAAATAACTTTTGTTACATTTGTGGCTTATTTGCACGAAGTAAAAATTTGAAAAATATTACGAAAACAGTGGTTAATTCGTTTCAGAAAATATTCAAGACTGCTTATGTTCCTTACTTGTGGTATACTCCGGAAGTCTTGTGCGACTATTGCTATAGAAATTTATGCAAGTTTACTGATGGAAGGTCAACAATAAAGTACGCTATACCAACAATTTGGCTACCACGTACGGAGCACTGCAATGAATTGTGTTACTTTTACGTAACTTTTACTCAAACTAAAGGGTACCAATACTTTCGCCGCAACAAAATTCGCTACGCTAATGTAGAATCGGTTATTCCAGCGGTTCTGTACTCACCAGAAGAACGTATAGCGGCTTCAGTGGAGATTTTTGATGATGTCCCCGAATTAAGCCATGGAGAACCAACAGTAGTACCAACAATGCTATCAACATTTCTTGCATCGAATGCGAGATGCGAGAGTCCAGAAGTGTCGGAATTTGTACCAACACCCAGTGAGCTTGGGACTGCAGTGCCGCATTTAGTAACGCAAGTCGACTTCAATGACCTTGTACGAGATGGAAATTTATCGAGCGGCGGAACTCTTTGCATCACGCTTTAAGCAGTGGAATATAGTGGCGGCTGATTTTAAAATAACAGCCGCTCGTGATCGACGTAGCACTATTCCATATGACGAATTTTTTAAATTGCACGAAGATCGGGAAAAAAACCTGGCTTATTGTTATGATATTGATTCGATGTTTGCAAAAATTGGTTACCCTCATATTTCCGAGGAGTGGCGACTTTTCATCGATGCATCGGTCAACAGCCTTAAAGTCGTGCTGCTTCATATCGGTAACAAACATCCATCTGTCCCGATCGCATATGCCACAAACCTCAAAGAAACCTACGAAAGCATGGAATTAATATTACAGCTGATAAAGTACCAAGAGCATAATTGGAAAATATGCTGCGATCTGAAAGTGGTCGGATTACTCATGGGTGTTAAGCGTGGATTTCCAACCAACCAGTGCTTTTTGTATACATGGGAAGGCCGCAAAAGAGATTAGCATTACACTGAATTTAAGTGGAAGCCGTGAACATGCTACAAAGTAGGCGTAGAAAGTATAGAGAATCTACCATTGGTGCAGCCATCTCAAATCATTTTGCCACCACTACACATTAAGCTCGGTCTCGTATCAATTTTTTTTAAAAAACTGGATCGTGAGGGCGAGGCGATTGCAAGTTTGCGCAAAATTTTTCCGAAATTGAGCGGCGCAAAGATTAATGCAGGTATTTTTTTAAGAAGTCATTCAGTAACTTTATTTTTTTTAATGATGTGTATGATTTAAGGTGTTTTCAATTGTCCGCAGATAAAAAAAATAGTTGCAGGTTATGAATTTTCATCAAAATTGAATGCTATCGAACACCGTGCATGGAAAGGCACAGTTGTCGTTATTGAGCAGTTTCTTGGCAACAAACGAGCTGCCAATTATAAAAATATTGTCGCAGAAATGATTTCGGCATATGGCGAAATGGGCATATTAATGTCGCTAAAGATCCATTTCCTTCACAATCATTTAGATTTCCCTGATGATTAAGGAGCTTGTAGCGATGAGCATGGCGAAAGGTTCCATCAGGACATTGCGGCTATTGAAAAGCGCTTCAAAGGACAAGACATTACGAATATGCTTGGCGAATACTGTTGGTCTATTTGTCGCGATACTGACACAAATGCTTACAAACGCAAAAATAAAAGCATTGAAATTTTTAATGTAACAATTTTTAATTTTAATATAACAAAATTATTAAAAAAAAATCGGTTTTTTAACGAACTGAATCCGTTACAAAAAAACCGATAACCATTTTTTCAAAAAAAATAATTCATGAAAATCTAAGAATTGACGTGATACAGACATTTCCACGAGTCTGCCTGCAAAAATTCAGCTCGATTTGATCACGGGAAAAGGGTTAAAAATCGATCCAAAGTCTTTCACACAGGCGGACAGACGGACACTACGAGCTTTATACTTTATACATTAGAAAAAAAAATTCTGACGTGTACATGAAAATCGCCGATACACGTGTATTTTTATTTTTTCTCCCCTTACCGAAAAAGTATATTTGGTTCATAGGACAGAACAAAAGCTCGTTTTTGTAACGCGGTGTAATAATCTAACCCATAAAGGCAAAGTTTTTATTAAGACTCTTTCTTTCCATATGCATATGAGTTTTGGATTTCTCCGTGACTATACGTGGCTGTGTGTGACTATCTTAAAATTAAACTTTGGCCAGAACAATTCTATAGACAAAGTTTCAGTTCGATCCGATGAGGGGAAGTGAGGTTTTAATATCTCCGTGACTGTGCGTGACTATGCGTGACTTGCGTGGCTATGTCAAAGTTAATCTTTTTTACAGCAAGTCTATTGACCAAGAAATTTATTGTGTGTCTAGACCGACTACTCGATACTATATACCATACGTTGGATCCAACTTTGCTGAAGCAATAACTGGATATTGTTATTAATTTGTGGCATGTATATATTTAAAAGTACATATCCGATTTTATTTTTAAACTCTTTCTTGTAACTCATACTCTCTTTCTGTCTGTCTGCCATTGGGCAAAATTGTTGTGACTATAGATGAATTTTGGGGTAGTCACGCACAGTCACACACAGACACGGAGTGCTTTAAAACCCATTTCCCCTTATCCGACCGATCTGAAACTTGGTCGATAGACTTGCCATGAGAAAAGATTAACTTCGATATAGTCACACCCAGTCACTGAGTAATTTAAACCCCATTTCACCTCATCCAATCAATCTGAAACTATGTCCATAGACTTGTTGTGACCAAAGATTAATTTTAAAATAGTGTGAAAGTCACGCACAGTCACGGAGAGATTCAAAACTCATATGCATAAGGAAAAAAGATTTTTGATAAAACCTTTGTTTTTATGGGCTAATTATTAATGGACTGCGTCAAAACACGGACTGATCATGACCATATTTAGTAAAGTCTCTTACTTTTCTCCAAAACATATATAAATCAAATTTTAAAAAAATTCGTGCAATATTTTTGGTTTTGATAGAATTCTGTGAAGTTCGAGAATGAGCTATATATTGTGGACTATGGCCAAAAATGTTCGTATACGGTTTAATTTTGGATTACTGATTAGTTGCCATAATAGGCATACATACACTAAACATTATCGATAAATGTATAATAATCTGGATCTTCAGGGCACTTTAGTCGGTCTGATAGAGGTTATTTGTATGGGGCCTAGGTATGCACTTACACCGATTTTCACCAAGTTCAATAGAGATCGTTTTATAATAGATAACAGCTAATATAGCCTAGGGCAATTTTTTCTTTAAGCCGACTTTGTTTAAGGACCCAGTAAGATCAAAAATAGAGGTTTAAAATAGTTCACGAAAAGAGGCCTTGCAAAGTCTTACCAAATACAGAATTTTGCTAAGACGTAAATTCATAAACGTTTTTCCGAGTAATCTTAAACAGTTTTGGATATGAAAAGTTTACGAAACTCTAACCTCGAACTGTCAAAGCTGTTCCCCAAACATCCACAAATAATATAAATTTTAAATTTTTAAATCAATACATATGTACATACATACATGTATGTATTTGAAATTCAAAAATCTCAATTGAAATTAAAAACACGAATTTAAATTCAAATAAAAATTTTTAATGAAATTTTTGACTGTAATTAATTTTTTTTTTTTTAATTTTTTAAAAAGATCCTTCTTTTGATATTAACTAAATAAACGCCAACCCTCTTTTAAGTATTCCCCCAAAGGTCTGAAATAACTGCTCACGCCAAGGCGGTCTAGACCGACTATACGATGCCCTATACCATGCGTTTAAAGAAAGGGTCTTAGGTCCAACTCATTGGATATAGAAAATAAGCTTAAACCAAATTTGAGTGTAATTTTTTATTAATTTTTTCCATACAGATCTAAAAAAGTTCATTTCGGATTCTATATTTATATGGGGACTAGTTCGAAAAATGGATCGATCACTTATTTTTCAAAAACATATACAAATCAAATTTGAGAAAAGTCTGCAATATTATTGTGATTTAAGTGATGTTCGGGAAGCAGCTGTATTGTGGGACTACTGAAAATGACTGTGATAAACACACAGAAAGCAAATTTGGCGGAGATCTATATTTTAATTTGGATCACGTAGTCAATTAGGCAATCTCGTAGCGGGACAAGGTCCGAATATGAACCGATTTTCAATTTCAATAGTATTTGTCTTATGACCGATAACAGCTTGCATCAAAATGTTTTACACAGATGTATAGACGGACGTATGGACGGAGAGACAAGCAGACGGACGGACGTACATCATTAAATCGACTTAGGAAGTGATTCTGAGCCCATTGGTATACTAAAAGATGGGTATAGGACAAATATTTTTGGTAGTTACAAACATCAGCCCAAAGTGATTATACTCTGACCACATATTGGTATAGAGCATAATTAACATATTGCTCTTTATGAAATCATAGTGTGAGAACATTGCATTTAATGGACCAACCATTTGTTAAATTAAATAGACTCGTATAGAGTGCTAAACCTATTCAGTCCAAATTTGTGATAAATTTTATTTTCTAAACAATTGATATGCATATGGTATCGACTTAATAGAAAACAGCTTGGTGTAAAGAATATATAATATTATTAGTTTAGGCTATTTCTTGTGACCGATGATTGGTTAATCAGTTTTCTCCCGATTTCGACCAAGCGTATCTTATTTAAAAGGTATTTCTTTTTACCTGTCCACCAGACTTACAGATTTTTAAATTTTTTAATTATTTTTGAGTTATGCTTATTTGGAGTTGCTACTGACACATACATAAAATTATACAATACTATGTGTATGTTTATTAAATTTGCTAATGTGTTTGCAAAAAAACGAGTTTGTTTTCTTCATTCACAATAATAATTGTGTTGAATTGTGAATTGTCTAAAATTGATTACCATAGCTTTAGGGTGAATAATTTATGAAATGCAAATATAAAATTTCGTAGAATTTACACTCGAATTTCGAGGACCGGAATCTGCTAGTATCAATTAATGCTTTATGGTAATCAAAACAAGAACGTTTATTATATCCTACGACAAACTTAACTAATTGTGTTTTTCGCCTGCTCATTCTAGACCATAAAAACAAGAAATATTAATCAGCAAAGCACTTCAATACCACCATAGTTATAGTGTACTCTTTTTCAAACCCATGGCTACCGTAAAGAGCTCCGTTTATATATAAAAGGTGCTTCTTCTAGTCCTACGGAGTATGTTAGCTAAATATGACTTTGATTTGTATGTAGTTCACCATTAGATATATGCATATTCAAAACGTTTTTCCTTGAGTTTAATACATTTATATCCTCTGCAACACACACAAATTTCATTAATCAGCCTTATTAGACATATGGCTGGGACAGTTATTGTGATATCTTTGAAATCAAATATTGTTCGTTATAATAAAATTACAAAAATATTTTAACCATAACAAAATATCCACGATTGTGACAGCATTCAAAATATCCAAAAACTGCAGATGCTCGATTAATATTGCATAATTTACTATGCTTGTTTAACGAATATTTAAAAGTTTAATACGTTTATAAGGAGGATTCAAAATGCAGCCATCACAATTTCAATTTAACGCTTCGCTGCAGTTGAGGGTTTAAAAGAGTCCTTCACAGTTTTTTTAAAAACTCATTATTCATAATTTCATTAAATAGCAAAAACACAACAGCATATTATATTTTACACTAAAAACTAAAAAATTTTGTACTAAAAAAAATGTACACAGATGTGAGCGAGCATCACTTTAATTACACGAATAAATACGTTACGCATTAAAAACTACACGACACGAAAAATTAACAAATGTTGTATATTTCAAACGTTGAGGGCGTTTATAGAAGCCACAAAAATAATTTTTAGGAACTTTTTCAAATTAATCCTTTTTATGTTGTTTTTCCGAGTATCTTCTTATATAGCGTTGTTGTAGTTTTTCTATGTCTTATTGTTAGAAATGTTGGTTGCATACTGATCGCATAATTATTTTTAAGATCGCTTCTTAAGAAGGCAAATTGCTCAATTACAAATGTCTTGTACTCCTTTAGAAAACTCTACAGGTAAATAAGACTCATTTCGTTGTTGTTTCTTTAAAGTCTTAAAGTTGTCGTTTTCTCACTCTCTCTTTATTAATAAAACATTAATGTCTTTATTATTTGTCTTTCTTAATGCTCAAACAACCCTTAAAGTAAAACATCTTTCCTTACAAATGCAACAGAATATTCAGCTTAATATTAGTTGGAGGTTAAAGTTATTTCTTAAGATTAAAATCCATATATGTACATAATATAAGGGTGGATTACAAATGGTAAAGTTTGGATTTATGATTAAGGGAAGGTCGGAAGTGTTAAGAGTATTAATAAAATAAGAATAGTAAGAACAGTTTTACATATCTCGGTAAGATTGAATTAGAAAAAAGCAGCGGAAAGCTAATTAATTTGTCTGTTTTAAAAACATAACAAGCTTCCTCTAAATTTCAAAAGTAACCAAATTAGGAAATTTTATTTTTTCTTTCGTTCTAGTTGTCAGCTTATTTAATGCAAGCAATCCCAACAAACTAAGAACGCTATAAAGCATTGTTTAAATCAAATATAGAAAGTAACTTTAAATAATCTAACCCATAAAAACAAAGTTTTTATTAAAACTCTTTCTTTCCTTATGCTAATGAGTTTTGAGTATATCCGTGACTGTGCGTGACTTTGCGTGACTATTTTAAAATTAATCTTTGGCCACAAAAAGTCTATGGACAAAGTTTCAGATCGATCGCATGAGGGGAAGTGAGGTTTTAATCTTTCCGTGGCTGTGCGTGACTATGCATGACTGTGCGTGACTATGTCAAAGTTAATCTTTTTTCACAGCAAGTCTATCGACCAAGTTTCAGATCGATTGTATGAGGAGTAATCCGTTTAAAATCTCTCCGTGACTGTGCGATTCTGCTCGTGACTAAGTCAAAGTTAATCTTTTTCTCACAACAAGTTTCTGGACCAAGTTTCAGATCGATCGAATGAGGGCAAATGACATTTAGATCACTCCGTGACTGTGCTTGACTATGCGCGACTGTGCGTGACTACCCCATAATTAATCTGTAGTCACAACAAGACTATTGGCCACGTTTCAGATCAATTGGATAAGGGAGAATGGGGTTGACCCACGACAGACAGACAGACAGAGAGTGTGAGTTAAAAGAAAGAGTTTAAAAACGTTTTCAATGGCAACATTGGAGATGCAAAAAACATTTATATTTATACCCTCCACTCCAGTGTGCAGAGGGTATATATAAGTTTGTCATTCCGTTTGTATTAATTATAAAAAAAATTTTGGACCCCATAAAATATATATATTTGTGATCGTTATAACAACCGGAGTTGATATAGCGATGTCCGTCTGTCCGTCTGTGGAAATCACGATGGCGGCATCAATCGGGCAGTTAGGGTGCTCGCTGACATAAAAAATGATTTATTAACATCCTTAAAAGTTTGCTGTTTAAAATCGTCCAAATCGGTCGATTAGGGCCCGAGATTTGAATGAAGAACTAAAAAAAGTCTTGAAAAAATATAATTTTCTATGTTGTTCTTGTCACGATCACGCCCTCAATAGGAAAGCTAAGGATATCATTTCTAATGAGAATAATTCCCCGAATTCATGGGAAGATTTCTGTTTCGAAAATCATTAAAATCGGTGGAACAGGTCCAGGGAAATCTCTGAAAAATTTTAAAAAAAATTAAAAATATTATGTTTCTATAGTGGACTTGTTGTTTTTGTGGTCATTGTGGTAATAATATAATAAAAACTAACCCTTTGTACATTTTTACCAACTCTGGTAGAAAAATTTAAAAGTTTCCATTGCTTTGGCATCACTAAAAAATTTGTTAGATCATTTCTGTCATTACCACAAGCCTGGCTGCAAAATCGCAAGATCGATTGGGTCACGGGAAAGTGGTTAAAATCGATCCAGAATTTGTTCGACAAGCAGACACTACGAGTTAATATAAAGGGAGTAAAAATTCACCAGCATCTAAAGCAAATAATGCTAAAATACCTAGTTGTTAATAAAAATAAAACAATGTAAATTTAACAAAAAAAAAATTTTATGTATTAATTTATTTAAAGAGAAAAACACAAAAATAACGTTTGATGTTGCATTTTTTTTTTTTGTGTGTAATATTTACATATACATACATAAACATATTAATTAATACAAATAATATACATATATTATATATATGTATATCCACAATAACTGCATGTTGGAAATAAATCGGTATATTATTTTATTTATATAAAATTCTGCAATATTTGTTGTGGGGAATATACATATCTTTTGCATTAACAGAGTGTCACTTCATTTTGCTCAGCGTGAATATGCCACAGTAGATGGCGCCACAATTTTTGTTTGTTCTAATTAGCTTTGCAATAGTTATTTCTATTTTAACATGAATGTTAATATTTTCAACTAGATATCATACAGAACAATGTTAAAAATATACACGGGCTGGTCTTTTATTTCATACGTTTTTTTCTTTATTCTTTTACAAATATGAACATAAGTTTGGCATATTAACTTTTTGTTGTCTTTACAAAATGGAGTTACCGAGTTCATCAATGAGTTTTTTGCTTTCAAAACAGTTCTACATAGTTATACAGAATTATTATTCTGCTTTACCTACAAAATATCTGATTGCGATTACATCTAATTTTTAAAAGTTGTTTATAATTACTAAAGCATTATTATTCACATAAATATAAAATTGCACTTTTTAAATTTTTCATTCAAATTTAAGAAAATATCAATTCTAAAAACTGGAATTAAAATTTCCAATTATAAATTATAAAATATTAACTGAATTTCAGCTTTTCAGTAACTTCTTTTAAGGATTGTCGAATCGTTAAAAAAGAAAAGCAAAATTATCAGTAAAATTTTTAAACGATATTCGCTATTGTTAAAGTCAGCTGTTGTTGTTATCTAAACGAAAACCATTTTTGTGTTGTTTATTCAATCGATAAAAACTTAAATTTTTAGGTTGAAATGTCGTCATACATAAATAAAAATCATAAAATAGTGAAAATATTTTGCTTCTATTAAAAAACTTTTTTATATAAATAAAAAAATTAAATAGAATATTCAATTCATTATTTCATTTTCAAATAAATAAACAGAAATATTAGTAAAAAAAAAAAGATATTAAACATAAACATAAAATCATCCTGTCAAACACGAAGTAATTTGTTTTTTCTATTCTTCTTTGTGTTTTTCGCTTATTTTGACAGAGATGCCACTCGTTTACAATTTAAATAAATAGAAAAATAGATCTGTCGACTGTCGTTAAGATGTATGTACTTAGTGAATCACTTAGTCTCTAGTGCAAACAACAATAGCTGTCGATATATTTTGCGATTGTCGGATCGTTGAATACAGGATACAGAATCACACTACAGAAAACATTAATTTAAATTCAATGAATTTTAGAAAACCTCAAATGATATTTAAGAATTGCGAACATAAAAATTGTTACATAAATAAACGCAATTTGATGAGAATGTTATTTTATACCTATATTATATTTCACAATTTTTTTTTTTATGAATATTTGAAGTTTTTCAGAAAATAAAGATAACCAATTATTTTATTTAAAATGTTTGGGACATTTGGTTTTTTGCGTTTGGCATCCCTAATTTAATTAGTTATTGTTATAAATTTATTCTCTATGTTTTCCAAATATGGCAAAATTTTAATAAAAAAGTTGAGAGAGCTTTTTTTTGGTTATTATTTTGTTACTACATCCGACCTATATGGCCGCAATAAAGAAATATTTCGCCAGTTAAAAGACACTATACAGCCATCTCCAATTAGCACGATTTAATGCATATAGCCACCCTACACAACCATTACCTTTGCAATGGAGGTTAAGGCGAGCTATTTAATTAGCAAAAACTAAATTAAACGAGAAGTTATGTCATATAACCGGAAACGCATGCATATTTTTCCAATATTTTGTTTACATTTATTATCAATACTCAAACCGAGGTGGAGGGTATCAAAGATTCGGCACAGCCGAATTTAACACTCTTACTTGTTTTTCTTTAATATTCTACGTTCTTCTATGAAAAAAAACAACAAAAAAGTCATCCTTTTCAAATCGATCACCTTATTTGATGCAAAGAACCTCTAATAGTAATAATTCCGTTATGTTTTGAAATAACATTTAAATTTTTTTAGTTTCGTTTGGGTTTTTCTATTCTATTACTTTTTGCATAATGTTAGTCGTTTCTTAGAAGTTCAAGTGTTAAGTAGGTTTTTTATTAAGGCTCAACGCACAAAGAGTTGGTCTTTCATCTTTTTAAAATTGGAAAAACTGCGTAAATTATCAGAAATAATAAATTTAGCTGCATCTACAGTTCAACACATAATAGAGCACCTTTTGCAAAAGAAAAGAGCGAAAAGCAAGGGGTAAAACTGCATCAAAAAAATTCTGATCCAAAGCGACGAACGATGGATTATAAGAAAAGTTAATCAAAACCCAAGGTTAATGGCTGATGACGAGTACAATTGCATTGGCAAAAATTGTAGTGCATTAACAATTCGGTCTGTGTTACATTCGCATGACCTTCTTGGTCCAGTACCGCTGAAGAATCTATATATAAGCAAAAATAAAATCTCCCGGCTACCCTTCGCAATACCGTCTATGTGTTTCTAGAATACCGTAATTTTTGCTGACGAGTCTAAATTTTATATACTTGGCTCAGATGGAAGTTATTACGTTTGGCGGAAGTATAAAACAGAGCCGCAATTGAAAAACCTAAGTGCGAGTGTAAAACATGGTAGTGGCAATGTTATGATGTGGGGTTGTTGGAAATTTGGTTTTTATAGAAGGTAACAGGACAATACAATGTATCTGAACATCCTTAGAGCGAACTTGGTTCAAAGTGCTGAAAAACTGGATCTGAGCAGGAAAATAACGACCATAAACACAAGTCAAATGTAGTTTAGACATGGCTGATATGGATCTGTCCTCATTTGATGCAACCATCAGAGTTAAACGTGATTTAAATTTTATGGGCATTATGGGAAAATAAATACAGAAACCATAACCATAACATTTGAAGCCAAGAAACATTGAAAAGAAAATAGCCAGAGGACTGGAACAAAATATCGCCAGAAACAACACATAAACTTGCTTGCTCCATGGCAAGTCTGCTTAATGTTCTTATAGAGAAAAGGGTTACCATACAAAACTTATGTTATTTTTTAGTTCAGAACAGGTTACATCAAATTATCTGATCAACTTGAAAATTAACTTATGTTTTCAGGGTTTTTTTATTGTGAATGAGCGTGATTTCAACAGATAGACATCGCCATATCGAATCAAGTTGTTATAAGGATCAAGAATACAAACGGAATGACAAACTGTTATATACCCTCTGCACAGTGATGAAGAGAGTATAAAAAAAGCTGAAATACATCCTCACTTAAAATAGAACCACAGGTAATATATGTGATTTTTGATTTAAAATTCATATGTACCGCCCTACAAAACCCCCTTAAATATTATGGTGTTATTAAATAACATGAGCATTCAAGCGAACTGAGTGTGTCTTGTATACTATTGCATATGCCTTGCAAATATCTTTCATAAGATGTCAAATTTGTTAATAATTTCTTTGGATCAAATGTGAAAATGTGTATAAAAAAAGACAAAAACAGCCTTTTTGGTACGTTTTTTTTTACCCCCTGATATAAGATAAGGCTGATAAAATTGATACGTGTCTCATATTTTTATGTGCTCTGTAGCATATTCAAGTTACATCGCGATCTGCGGGTGCTCCTCATGAGAACTTCCTTGTCACATCTAAATGGGATATTAACCACATCATGAACTTTGACAAAATCATTAAATCTGACGTTAAAATCTTTCATGCAATTATATAATTCAACTCTATATTATTCAATAATGCAACTGGAATTGGATATTTTTCCAAATGATCCATCAGATTGTTATTAAGTTATAAATATAGAATTTAGTATACCCAGTTAGTAACGTAATTTGGTTGAAAAGAATATGATATGAATTAAAAATTTTTACTTTTACAAACAAATTTTCAACGATTCAAAAGAGACAATAAATTTGAGAACATAATTTTTTAGGCGAAACTAATTTTTTTTTTTTTGTAATTAATATACTGTAGACTGTAAACTGTCTACATTCAGCATTCATTGTTTCACCGGATTTATCGCTTCCTGCTTACCCTGTTATTTTTTTTTTTAATACAGTTTGGGTATACCGAAATCGGATGGTACCTGGTACGTTCATGATAACCGTAACTAACAGTTGGATTGCCATATACCATTAAGAGTTAGTGCTGATGTTTGTAACTACCGAAAATATCTGAACAAGACCCACCTTGTGTTTTTAAGCCTGATAGAACTTTAAATTGTGAAAAATTACACAAAAAGTTAAATTATAATCAAAACAATTTTTTTATTCGAAAGATCAATACATGGCATTAGTATTTAAAAATAATTTCGTGCTTATGGCCAAGGCAGCTTTTTATTGGCGAAGCGCATTCTGGACCATTTTTTCGATCTCTGTTGGCTATATGAATAACAAGAACAATGTTGGCGTCAATTGTTGCTGGGTTATCAGCATAAACCAGTGAGTTCACGCAGCCCCACAGGAAATAATTGAGAGGTATCAAATCGCACGACTTTGACAGGTCCATTTCACGAAATCAACTTAACCAAATTTTGATTTTAATAAGTCGATGGTTGCGGTCGCCGTTAGACACGTAGCGCCATCCTGTTGAAGCCACATCTCACCCGGAGCGGCAGATAACAAAATTATAACAATGCAACTCAAATTTAGTTTATGCTTATTTTCTTTATCCAATTAGTTGAACCTACGACCTTTTCCTTACACTCATGGAACTCATGTAGTGAAAACTCCATTACCTAACAATGAAAAAAAACGGTTTTTTGGATTTGAAATAATGTTGTTCTTCAAAGTATTCTCCGTTAAGTGAAATGCACTTCTCTAACATCTTGATACCCTTGAAAAACAGGATTTGTTTAACTCTTCAAAATAGACTTCCGTCTCTGATACGACTTCTTCATTTATGGAAAATCTCTTTCCCTGGAGCCATCTATTCAAGGTTTGGGGCCAGATCTGGAGAATACGGGGGGTGGGGAAACAATTCGTAATGTAGACTATAATTTTTGTGAAGTCAAAGCAGAAGAATGCGACGGTGATGGTCAAGATTTTTTCTTATTGAAGTGGTAGTTATCGTTTTTCCTTTCTCCAAGTAATCAATAAATATTACAAAAAAAAAAAACATTGACCATTACCTTTCCAGCCGATTGCTGAGTCTTCGGCCGCTTTTATCGGCTTTCCCACACTTGTAACCACTCCGCAGTCTGTCTCTTGGCCTCCGGTGTATAATAATGAATCCATTCAGTTGAATTTACTTCAAACATCTCCAAAGCATGCTTTGGATCATGAACACGTTTCAGTTTTTTTCAACTATTTGAAATCGCGGCAACAATCGAGCAGAAAGCTTTTCCATATTTAAATGATCATATAATATACGCCGGACTCGCTCGGTTGATATATTTATGATGCCAGAAATCGTTCTATCATCCTAAACAATCTGATGTAGTTTTCCTACGTTTTATTCGGCAACTAACTCATTTGGACGACCAGGATCATCTGCGATATTTGCGCTCGTACGATCACACTTAAATTCGGAATACCACCATTTAACCATTGAATATGACGGCGAAAATTCACCCTAATGTTTATTAAGCCATTCTCTTTTAAACGCAGCATCATTTTTATACCGTAACTTTTTTCTAATTAATAAAATGTCATGCAATTTTTAAACAATTTTTGGCCCTACTAAATAAAAAAATTGGTATTTGTGACGCCATTTCTATATGAGTCCACGTACTTTTCACTCGATGAGCACAGGTTAATAAGTATTTACCCATAGGCATTAACTGACTGTAAAATGACGTTAGCAATAACCAGTTATAGGATTTTGGATTTTCAAATACCACGAAACTACTTTTTCCTTTAGCCAATAATTATCCAAACACACATCTTAATTTAAGTTCTCTTCAAATATATTTTGCCGGCTTTTTGCTTTAAGCATTTGTTGTAATTCTTTTGGTTATTTACTTTCTTATAACTAAAACAACTCAATATTTTTTATGTCTTCTGCGAGCAGTATTCAAGGGGTAACAGAACGTGCCACAAAATAAATTTACTTACTAGTAAATAATATTTCTTATAAGAAATTCCTTAACAATTTTCTTTTAGCCAAGTTAAAGTTTGAGGGTAACATGTCTCTAGTGTTTACTGGCATAACATTTTTGTATAAATAAGATGGTTGATTTTGTGTGTGTAAATATTTCTTATAAGATGACAATTGTGATGAAAATTTGTTTGGGTATTTGTGTCAATATATTGGTTAATGTAAGTGCGTTGTGGAATTCAGTGAGGCGTAATAAATATCTCTATGTGTATATACCCAGCAAAAAAGACTTTACCAAAGTCTTTCATTTGGCCAAAGAAATTAAAACTATGTTGTCTCGCTATGAATTTAGGCACTAATTAGCTAAAAGGCGCTAATTTAGAATGAAAGTAAAAGCGCTAAAAGCGCTAATTAAATATATGTATGTTAGTAAAGAATTATTATTATTTTTTATTAATTTCCAAAATAATTATATATTATTTGTAAATAATTATATATTATTTGTAAATTTAGGATCATTTAATATTTATTGAAACGTTTAAAGTGTACAGCAATAATAAAAAAATAAAATACGTTAACAACTTTTCCAATATTTGTTCGTAATCAAATAAAAATATATCATTTTCTTATGCCTGGTTTTCATTATGCCATTTTCAATGGCAATTGTTGTCAATTATTGTCAGTTGTATGAAAACGGGTTTTAATGTCTTGTCATTTACAACCGCTGGCAACATTTGACATCTGAAATGAAATTGCCAACATGCCGGCAATTTGTTTGTGTTTGAACCGGATTTTTTGTTCGTTTATAAGATGTAATGAATTGATAGAAAATTACGATATGTCAGTCGAGGCAATCGTTTGTTGTTAGCTTATATGACATAGTGAAAACCAGGCATTACTCATGTTCAGGCCATAATAATATAATATAAAACTAGCTGATTCCAGCCCTCGAAATTCGAGTGCAAAATCTAGGAAATTTTATTTTTTCATTAAATAAAAACCCTAAAGGTATGCTAATCAATTATAGCCAATTCACAAATCAACACAAAAAACAAACTCATTTTTATTACAAACACATTAAAAATTTAATAAACACACACATAGCATTGTAAAATTATATACATAAAATCATATGTATGTGTTAGTATCAAATTTAAATGCAATTCACTCAAAATAAAGGAAAAAATTTAAAAATCTGTAAATCTGCAAAACGGCTAAAAAGAAATACCTTTCAAATAATATACGTTTGGTCAAAATCGGAATAAAATGGTAAAATAAAATATTGGTCACAAGAAATCGCCTAGCCTATTATATTATAGATTTTATTTTTTTTTTTAATCTTTTACAAATTCTTTTATAAAATTTATAACATCTTCAGATTTTTAAGAAAAATTATATCCACGCTGTGTTAAGAATTTGTTTTTAATGTTGTAAAATTTGATGGCTATTTAGCTCTTAGGTCGTAAATAAAAGATTTTGAGAACGCAATTGACTTCTATTTGAATATTGTTTGTCCTATTCTTCAATATTATGGCCAATTTCATTAAGTGCAGGATCGATCCCATCAAATTTACGCATATGTGCAGTTATCTTATTTGTTAAACTTTTTTATAACAGCTATATATTTCATCAAAAAGTTTTTTGTGGGCTTCCAATGCGAGATTGACTATTTGTATTTCTGGAATTATTTTTTAACAGCGGCGTCTCAAACAATTTTCCATTAAAAACATTAAAATGAATTTTCAACTCAATTCAGAACTGCTTCAATGGCTCTAAAGCCATCTAATTGGTGCTACAATCGAATTTTTTTTTTTGTGTTATCGGAATCTTTGTTAATCAAATTATATATCTTGTCATATGTTGTCTTACTGACGATAAGAAAACAAATTATGAGTATTTTTGACCAAAAAGTTTAAATTTGAGGGAAGTTGTTCAAATATGCACACAAAAAACAGATTCGTTGTTGCAACCGAATTTGTTGCCAACCGAATTTATCTAGTCACATGTACTATCACATTATTCTGTTGTGATTATTGTATTGTATAGCCCATTTAACCGTACAATAGAATTATTTATTTTTTGATTGCGAATAGTAATCCCTTGTATCAGTACAATATCCGTGATTAAAAGTTTTACAATTAAGCAGTTTTGGAATGAAAATATTTCGTTGTTTCGCCAACTTAAAATTATGCCATATCGATGCATATTCTCCGCAAACATTCCTAAAAGAATATATATTAAATGAAAATAATACAACAAAAATAAATAATCACACTCCTCTAAGTTATGAACATGTCTACTACACCTTCAGGTTCAGAATTTCACTTACACACTAGAACCATATATATATTTTTTTTTTTTAATAATATAATTTTTTAATAATATAATAAAACTAGCAGATTCCAGCGCTCGAAATTCGAGTGCAATTTCCAGACAAATACCTTTGAAATAGTAGAGAAATACCTTTGAAATAGTATACGTTTGGTCAAAATCGGGATAAAACGGTAGAAAGAAACATCAGTCACAAGAAATCGCCTAGCCTATTAATATTATAGATTTTTTTTATACACATTGTCACATTGATTTATAAACTTCAATTTTCACAAAATATTTAAAAATTTCTTTTTATTTTGTTTAAAAGAAATGAAAAATTACATCGGAAATTCGGTCTGGCTAAACATGCTTTTATGTATATTTTTTTGGTATTTCCTCTCCCACAATTTATTTTTTTTAACATAGTACAAGTAGTGATGTATTCGTTTTGCTGTTGATTATGTTAGTGATGAAGGTATAACACTGGTTGCTAACTATCCGAATAACAGCAAAACGAGTACTTGTCACTTGTACTATTGTTTTTTTGGAATATTGACTTATATTTTTATTAATTTTGTAATGTCAGGCAAATTCAGAATAGACTTCTGTAACATACATGGACTGCGGACGAATTTTTTCTCTGTATATGCCCACACTCGCCTTCATCGGCCGGATGTTTTCGCCTTATGTAAGACCCAGGTAAGTGTGGATGCTGATCCACAGGATTTTCACATACCTGGTTATCACCTTCTATCCCTTTTTACTTTTCATAGGGGCAATGTACATTCGCGACAATGTTGTGTACCAGTTCCAGCAACATCTGAACTGTAATGATGCATAATTTAATCACTTTGGGCTAAGTTCAAAATCAGGTCACACATTTTGCATTTCGGGTTTCTATACAGAAGCCCAAACATAGAAAGGGAGCATACCTATAATGGCTTCGATGCCCTTTCTGAATCTATAACTAAAATATTAAAAAGTTGCCCGAATAGCGAAATCGTAGTTGCCGGCGATTTCAATATTCATATCTCTTC
Source organism: Cordilura impudica (assembly GCA_963682025.1). Lineage (NCBI taxonomy): Eukaryota > Metazoa > Arthropoda > Insecta > Diptera > Scathophagidae > Cordilura > Cordilura impudica. The sequence continues at coordinate 71,675,828 of OY821519.1, read as the reverse complement.
TTGGCTTCACCATTCGAGTCAAACAACTCCCGAAGACCGTTACGTTGAGCTTTTCCCCGCGCATAACCACTTAGCGCAACTAGTGAATGAACCAACGCACATTCAATGCATTGAAGGGCAAAGCCAAAATATTCTCGACCTTTTTCTAACTTCACATCCTGACAAGTATGAAGTGAAAATTCTTGCATCTCTCGGTAATTCGGATCACTGCACCATTTCCGCATCTTTTTCGTACTCTGTACTTCATAGTGTTTCAACACCAGCTACGAAACGCTCAGTTTTTATTTACGAAAAGGCTCGTTGGGCCGAGCTCAACGATTTCTTCAAGCATTTCAACTGGAAAATTTCTTTCCTGGACAATAATATTGACGCTGCAGCGATAATGGTGGAAAAATAATTGTGCTTGGTATGAGATTATTCATTCCATCAAAGTACATTTCGGCAAAACCTAATCAAAAATCTTAGTTTAACCAGACTTGCATAGATGCAGCAGATGCAGATGCAGAGAGGAAGCATTCAGACATTGGCGTGAATATAAAAATTCCGTCACTGAACGGCTATGCAAATAGGCGAGAAACGAATTTGCCAAAGTCCTTAGGCGCGAAAAGTTTCTTCACGAACAGCGTCTTTGTGCTAAAGTTCTTTCTGCTCCTCGGGGCAGCAAGAGCTTTTGGTCAATTGTTAAAAGAGTACAGAATAATGCTAGTTCTGCTCTCCCAACTCTTATAATAAATTACCAAATATTCACTGACTCCGTTTGATAAGGATAACCTTTTAACTGAACTTTTTGCAAAAAATTCATTTTTGCCGGATAGGGATCAACCACTGCCCAAACTCGAAAAAGTATCTTGTACTATGCCTAAAATATTCTTCCGAGCACGTGCAGTTAAAAAGGCTCTTTCGGATCTCAACAAAAATAAGTCTCCGGGACCGGATGGTATACCAGCACTGGTGCTGAAACAGTGCTCTTCGACGCTAGCCAGTCCATTGGCCAACCTTTTCAGCCTTTCGTACCGTGCGGGACTCTTTCCCTCTTGCTGGAAGGTTGCTAATATCCACCCAATCCCTAAAGAGGGTGCGTCTAATAACCCTGAAAATTACCGTCCAATTGCAATCTGCTCTGCACTCTCAAAGGTGATGGAGAGCATGATCAATTTCCATCTTGTGAACTACCTAGATGCCAACTCACTTATTAATGATCGTCAGTATGGCTTCCGTAGAAATCGTTCCACGGGAGACACGTTAGCTCTACTTTCAAAGCGCTGGAGTCGATCCATTCGCAATTTTCGCGAAAGTAAAGTGGTTGCTCTAGATATTTCCGAGGCATTCGATCGTGTGTGGCACGGTGCACTGATATCTAAGCTTATTGCATTTGGGGTCGGTAATGACTTCTCTCGATTTATATCGAGTTTTCTCAGAGGTCGAACAATACGTGTTGTTATTGATGGGGTCTCATCCAATGAGTTTCAGCTCAATTCAGAGGTACCCCAAGGTTCCGTTCTTTCTCCTTCTCTTTTCCTTATCTTTCTGAACGACCTTCTTGGTCAAACTTTTAACTCTATATACTCTTTCGCAGATGACAGCAGCATTTGTCATTCATTTTCCCTTAATTGTAGGCCAAGCCTCTTCGAGGTTGGAGACAAAAGGCGGACAATGAATGACACACTCAATCAAGACCTATTAACAATCTCCGAGTGGGGTAAAGCGAATAGGGTTGATTTTAATGCGCTGAAGACCCATAGGGCCATGGATTCAACAATGTTTCCTGTATATATGGGTGGTATAGGTATTGAGGAGTCGGATACTCTTGATGTTCTAGGCATGGGAATTCAATGTGATGTTCGTTGGAACGAGCATGTTTTTCAAGTGTCGAAAGAAGCATTCAAGTGTCTTGGTTTTCTAAAACGGTGCCAAAATTACTTCACTCCTTCTGATCTCCTTAAAATCTATACCACTTACATCCGACCGAAAATGGAATACAACTCCCATATTTGGGCAGGAGCTTCAAAGTCTATTTTGGAGCTACTGGACCGTGTGCATAGGAGGGCGATGGCGCTCATTAAGGACAGTAGGTTATCCAATTCTATTGACTCATTGGAAGATTGTCGGAAGATGTGTTGTGTATCACTGTTCTATAGATACTACCATGGGAAATGTTCTTCTGAGATTAGCGAACTTATTCCAAGTGCCCGAGTTTCGGATCGCTGTACCCGCTTCTCTAGTAGATCACATCCGTTTGTAGTTTATTGTCCAGTTGACCGCACAACGCATTACAGAGATAATTCGTTTATCAGTCGAACTAGTCGTATGTGGAATAAACTCCCCGCAGAGGTCTTTCCTGAGAGTAATAATCTAATAAAATTTAAGTCAAATATCCACAAACACTACTCCCTTTTTCTTCCTTCCCATAACCTATTTTCCTGAGATCAACACAATGCACTGCATTTGTAGGGGGAATCCCCTGAGTGTTGGTTAATAAAAAAAAAAAATTATAACAGAATTTGACTCATTCTATTCCCTTTCGGTTCCAAGTACCAATATAGGTTAAAAGTTTGTTTTTTTTTGTTACTATAACCGAAATATAATTCTTAATAAAAATTTTATTTTATTTTTACCAATATTTGGTTACAATATCTGTTAACACATTTTCGGTTTTAAAAATATTGTTCTAATAAAACTACTAGTTGTAATTACCAAAAATAATGACAGAATCATGTTATACTTCATTTAATTAAGTTGCCTCAATTGAATTAGTTTAATAATTTATATAAAGAAAGACCTTGATTGGTAAACGCAACCAACTTTATTGTTAAAGATACCTAAATTTTAGAAGGCTTATGTAGGTATGGTAGTTGTTGAAGAAAATCTATTGTAACTATTTTCAAATTTTAAGTAAGATTTCTTATTACCTTAATAAATTTTTCTAGTGGCAACCGATTTCTAACGAATATTTTTTCTGTGTATGGTTCTTTTTTTTCAGCATGAACTAAATATATTACAAAAAAAAAAAAAGAATAATGGCAATTTAACACTTTTTGAAAAGGCGCTAAATGGAAAAATGAGCTTTTTGGGTAGATAACAAGCACTAAATCTATCGCAAAAAGCCCATACAAAAAACACAACAACTAAATGAAACCAAAACCTTTTTTTTCAGTTTAGCAACTCTTAATATGAACGCTTGAAGCTCAAAAGATTTTTGAGATTTTTTGGAGGCCGTTACGGGGACGCTGAAATCGAATTTTCCAAAAAAAAAAAAAAAAAAATAGGTAAATTATAGTCAGTCTAGACCGGCAACCTGCGGCTCGCTAGCCACATGCGGTTTTTTAGATGTGCAGCTGCGGCTCTTTAGTTCCATACGCAAATATTATTTATTTTATAAAAAAAAAAAAAAACATTTAAAAATCATTCCAATTGATTAACGGGGACTAGTCACCGATTCTATCTCTCAGCCACTTATACTCGACTTGCCTTATATGCCACGAAAAACTAGCACACAATAAGAAATCAATTTTAGAGAGACACTTCACTAAAAAACATACTCAGTTTGTTAGTAAATATCCAGCCGGCGAAAAAACCTGTCGACGAGCTTCAAAAACAAAAACAGCAATCAAGTTCCATGTAAAGTAACTGGACGCAATTAACAAGTACGATAGAAATTTAAAAAAATGTAAATCGTTCACAGATTGCGAGTATGTCAAAGATTGCTTCATACATGCATCTGAAGAACTGTTTCGTGATTTCAAAAACAAATCAGAAATCTTGAAAAAGTCAAAGATTTGCCACTATCCTACTAAAACAGATAGAAATGTAACATATTTGCAGGAGGAAGATAAGTTGAATATTTTCTGCCTTATCACTTGCTATAGGTGAGTCTTGCGACATAACAGACACAGCACAAGTTGCCCTTTTTTTCAGATATATACTCCGTTATCTACTAATATTCAATGACTGAACTGTACTTGCTTTGTACTATTTTGTTCGTCTTCCTCATTCTCTGCGAAAAAATTGAAGCTCTGAGAATTTAACGTTACATTTTTCTGTTAATTTCATTTTCGTTTGCTTCAAATTCTAATGCATTTTCTGTTTCACTTGAATAGCGCATTTGCAGCAAGATAAAGTAAACCATTATTTTGAATATTTAAAATATATTTTAATAATATTGTGGCACAGCCTTAACGAACGAGGTACAAATCTGTGGTTTTCTAGAATAACCGCGTATGTCATAAAATCAAAATGTTCAGGGGAGCCAAAAAACGTTATATTTGAAATTATGGGCTCGATATAAAGTTTTTAGCTTAATAAACTTGATTGTTATTTCGACCTTTTTGTTGTAATAGGCCAATGGCCAATGGCCACAAGCTTAATTATTTTTATCTAAAAGTTTTTAGAGCTTTTTATTTAACAGTCCTGTAGATATGGGCAATAAATACTTTATATAAAATTTTGAGCGAAAAATCTTCAGAGGATTAGATCCTAGAGAAGGACGAAAAAACAATATGTAAATAACACTTAAAGTGCGTGCAGATAAAACAACTTATGTCGACAAACGTCGTTTTCTTTGAAAACGAAAACTACCAGTGCAACCACCCTGTAGACATAAGTTGTTGTTGCTTGAAAAATGGATTTTTTTTTTCGTCAACAAAAAGTTAACAGGACTTATGATGAGAATATAACAACGTATCAAGAATAATAGTGACAAAAAATAACAGAAATAAACACAGAAGTTTTTATAAGTGGTTATAAACTGAAAAATAATCCAAACTTATTTTGCATTTTTTTCATTAATAACAACGTATGTCGCTATGTGCCGTTTTCTGAGAAAATAATTTGTCAGTGATCAAACGTAGGTTGACATACGTCGATAGTGCTGCAAATTAATTTAATATACATTTAAGTTACGTCGTTATTTAAAGAAAAAACTCAGAAATGGTCAATATTTTTTTTTTTTTTTTTAAATTTAACACATGTAAAGAGCGTTAAAAATTAATATAATTGGCATCATTAACTCAAAACTGACAAAAATGGACATACGCGGTTATTCCAGAAAACCACAGAAATTAGTATAAAAACTTATCAGGAATGTGAAATGTGAATGTGTCTGAAATAGCAAAAAAAAATTGGAAGAAGTAGAAAAGTCGTATATAATTTTATTCGGAACAGCTCAAATTATGAAAAAAAAAAATATGAAAGGTCGTGTAAATAGTGTACTTTCCAATGCAGATAAGCGATCTATACTGCGCGATCGCTTCCAATTCGCATGACTCTGTTGACAAAATAAGAGCAAAAACTGGAGTTAACGCAAGTAAAACTACTGTGTGGCGGGTGATTTCTAAAGCTAAACATCTGAAGCACCTAAAGTTAAAGAAAAAACCACTACTTACCCCTCTACATAAAGGAGCTCGGCTTAGTTTCTGTAGAAACTACATGTCATGGAAGACAGAGTGGCAGCGCTTTGTATTCTCTGAAGAGAAAAAATTTAATTTCGCGGGACCTGACGGGTATAACTACTACTTCCATGATTTAAGAAAGGAGACCCATCAATTGGAGCATTGGCAGGGTTATGGTCTGGGGAGCCATATCTTATTTTGGTACAGGCGAGCTTCAATTTTTGACTCCCAAGATGAGCTCGCAATCATACAAAGGAGTTTTGGAAAAGGCTTTCCCCCCACTGGAAAGTCTTTTTGGGATTTTGCCATGGACTTTCCAACAGAACAATGCCCCAATTCATAAAGCCCGTGTTGTCAAATCATGGATCGAGTCAAAAAATGTCAATCTCTTAAACTGGCCTCCATACTGGCCAGAACTTATCGAAAATGTTTGGTGGTGGTTGACCAGAAAAGTTTATGAGCTTGGGAGACAGTTTTCTACCAAAGCTGAGCTAATTTAGGATATTCGGGAAGCATGGGCTTCAATTTCCCTTGACAGCTTTATGATTCCTTACTAAATAAAATATATGAAGTTATTCCAAGCAAAGGAGGTTGTACCCATTATTATATTAGATTTATAAATTAATAATTTACATAATGAACCCAAACCAACTTATTTAAAATTAATTAAATAATATTTAATATAGTTTAAAACAAAGTGTGCCATTCAAATGAAACAAAATTATACGCGCAATTTTTAGGTTATTAACCTTTTAAGCTCTGTCACTTGAAAAATACTCAATAAATTTTTGTTTTGTTTATTGCTAATACAAACTAAATACTTTGACTATAAATTCAAGCCAAGAATTATTGTTTACTTTCATTTGTTTAAAAGCTATCGTGAAATGAAATGCAACTTGCCAAGTGTGCTATTCAAGTGAAATGGCGTGTATGTCTTCCCAAAGACCGAAAGAAGAACTTCTAGGATTGCTACCGCTCTCGGGACAAACTAGAGGGGAAGATATAGCGAATGCCGTGCCAAATTCAGTAGCATCTGATGGAGCCAGAAGTATGACAGGAATAAATAAAGGGGCAACAACGGTTCTTAAGAGCAAAATAAACCACAAAATTCTTATGTTTCACTGCATAATACACCAAGAAGCGTTTTGCTGTATTGATGGCAGATTTTTCATAACTTCCGGGTCAAGACAATACCGAACAAAAAGGCTAAAGTAATTCCCTAAGAAGTTTCTTTTGTGGCAAGCCATTTGCTATCGTGGCAAAAGAAGCCAAGCATTTTTGAAATTGGGCACGATAAATACAGAAATTTATATTAAACAGCGTCTACAAAAACACCTTTTGCCTTTCCTAAAGCAGCACAAAGTTCCTACATATTTCTCGCCCGATTTGGCATCATGCCACTATGGAAAAAAACGATCCTGAATGGTATGCAAAAACAAATGTATATTTGTACCACGGCAGGCTAACCCACCCAACTGTCGAGAACTCCAGCCTGTGGAGAGATATTGGATTTCCAGAAAAGGTTGATATATTGTTAAATTCCGATTAATATTCCAATATTTTAATGTGTAATGAATTTGTATATTTTAATAAATTCACGTATTTCTAAGAATTTTTAAATTAAACGGTTTAAGTTTAATTTAACTTTAAACATGTATGAGTTTTTTGACTCGTTCTTTACCCGTTGACCTCCATTTCAGAAAATGATTGTAAATAATAATATAAAACAAGTAAGAGTGTTAAATTCGGCTGAGCCGAACTTTTTGATACCCTCCACCTGAGTCTTTAATTTTTAATTTTTATTTTTAATTTTTAATTTTTTATTTTTAGTTTTTAATTTTTAATTTTTAATTCTTAATTTTTAATTTTTAATTTTTAATTTTTAATTTTTAATTTTTAAGCTTTAGTTATTAATTTTTAATTTTTCGTTATTCATTATTCATTTTTCATCTTTCATTACTCATTTTTCAATCTTAATTTTTCATGTTCCAATTTTCAATTTTCATTTTACACTTTCCATATTCCATATTCCATTTTTCATATTTCAGTTTCCATTTTCCACTTTAAATTTTTCATTTTTTAACTTTTCATCTTTCAATTTTCATTTTTCATTTTTAATTTTTCAATTTCCATTTGCCATTTTTCATTTTTCAATTTTCATTTTCCATTTTTCATTTTCCGTTTTTCATATTTCAATTTTCATTGTCCATTTTCATTTTTCATTTTCCATTTCCCATTTTTCATTTTTCCATATCCATTTTCCATTTTGCGTTTTCCATTTTCCATTTTTCATTTTTAATTTTCAATTTTCATTTTCTATTAGTCATTTTTCATTCTTCAATTTTCATTTTCCATTTTTCATTTTCCGTTTTTCATATTTCAATTTTCATTGTCCATTTTCATTTTTCATTTTCCATTTTTCAATTTTCATTTGCCATTTTTCATTTTTCAATTTTCATTTTTCATTTTTCATTTTCATTTTCCATTTTTCATTTTTAATTTTCAATTTTCATTTTCTATTAGCCATTCATTCATTCTTCAATTTTCATTTTCCATTTTTCATTTTTCAATTTTCATTTTGCATTTTTCATTTTCCGTTTCCATTTCCCTTTTTCAATTTTCATTTTCCATTTTCCATTTATCATATTTCAGTTTTCGTTTCCATATTCCACTTTCCATTTTTCATTTTCCATTTTTCAATTTTAATTCTTCATTTTTAATTTTCATTTTCCATTTTTCAATTTCATTTTCCATTTTCATTTTGCATTTTCCATTTTTCATTTTTCAATTTTCTTTTTTCATTTTCCATTCTTCATTTTCCATTTTCCATTCTCCATTTTTCATATTCTATTTTACATTTTCCATTTTTCATATTTCAGTTTTCGTTTCCATTTTCCACTTTCCATTTTTCAATTTTCATTTTTCATTTTCCATTTTTCAATTTTCATTTTTCATTTTTCAATTTTCATTTTCCATTTTTCATATTCTATTTTACATTTTTCATTTTCCGTATTCCGTTTTCCGTTTTTCAATTTCCATTTTCCATTCTCAATTTCCTATTTTTCATTTTTCATTTTCCATTTTTCATTTTTCAATTTTCTTTTTTCATTTTCCATTTTTCATTTTCCATTTTCTATTCTCTATTTTTCATTTTCTATTTTACATTTTCCATTTTCCGTTTTTCCTTTTCCATTTTTCATTTTTATTTTTCATTCTCCATTTTCCATTTTCATTATCCATTGGAAAATTTCCATTTTTCGTTTTCATTTTTTCTTTCATATTGGCGATTTTTTTTTTTATTATAACGTGATAACAATAAAAAAATATGTGGCAATACTACTAACATGAGCTATGTTCTGTGTTCTTGGTATTGTTAATATATTTATATGCATATTATTCTTGTGGCATTTTTTTATGTTGTTGTACAATTATTATGTTCAACCACTAAACTGTTACAACAAACACAATGAGTTTTATGTTTTTTTAGAGATATCTACATATTTTTGCTCGTATCTAATCACAATGATGCCCGATGTAGCCCATTTTCAATACCAATCTGCTGGGAGTTATGGCAAATGATATTTTTGTAACCTTATCCAGTTAGATGGCTTCTTTTGTGAATGAGCGTGATTTCAACAGACAGACGGACAGACGGACATCGCTATATCTACTCGAGCTGTGATAAGGATCAAGAATATATATACTTTATGGGGTCGGAAATTAGTTTTTCGATGCGTTACAAACGGAATCACAAACCTATATATAGCCTCTGCCACTGACGTGTGGAGGGTATAAAAAGTATAATTTTGTAATTCTGTAACATAAACATTAATTTAGACAAATATTTTAAATTGTTATCTCGTAAAAATTATAATATTATTACTCTTACAGAAGATTAATAATTACTAGCAGATTCCAGCACTCGAGTGCAATTCGAGTGCAAATTCTAGGAAATTTTATTTTTCATTTAATAAAGACCATTAAGGTATGCTTCATAATTCAACGCATTTTAAATGAAGAAAAACTAAACACATTAACACAAAGCCATTAAGAAATTTAATAAACACACACATAGCATTGTATATTTTTATGTATGGGTTAGTAGCAACTTTAAACGTTCATAACTCTAAAAAAAATATTACAGACGATGAAAATCTGTAAATCTGGGTAACAGCTAAAAAGAAATAACTTTCAAATGATAAATTTGTTGTCAAAATCGGGGTAAAACTGTGAAACTTACATCGGTCACAAGAAATCGCCTTGCTTATTAATATTATAGATGTTATGTCTTAATTATTTTCAAATTTGCTTAATGTTGTAAGATAGATTCCAAATAAAAGAATTACAAAAATTAAAAAAAGAGTTGCAAAAATAAATATAAAGTTTTTGGTGAAACGCTCTACTGTAAATAAACAAATATTTATAATATGAACTGTCCATAAATAGAAAAGGCAATTCAATTAATTTAATTGAATTGTGAGGGAAATCCTAAAGGAATGAGTACATATAAGTTTTGTCATAAATTCACATATAAGTTATTGATGTTGTCTCTCATATATCTAACAAATTTTCTATTTATGTTCCAAAAAAATATAGTTTTATAAATTTCTAAATATAATGTTGTCAAATATCCTTCCCCATATATTAAAAAAAAAATTTTTTTTTTTAACTATTCCATAAATTTGCATTTTAATGCCTGTCTCGCTTAACATGTAAATAATTAATTTCTATACTGTTAACTATGTAAAGATATGTATCATTTGTGTATCCTAAGGTAAGACTAACACTCGCAAACCCAGTTTCATACATGTTTCCTTTTATTAAACATTCCTCGTTTATACTAGGAGGGCACACGTGCGTAAAATGTCTTTTGGTTTCTAGGTATTTTACACCCCTTTTTGCTAAGCAAAAAAACAAAAACCGAAAGATAAAATGTAAATTTTTAATTCATATCAGAATATGTTAACAATTTCATTTAAACTTTTATAGTTATGTAAAATATGTAAATCATGCTCAGGAGACAGTCAACACATTTGCCGGAAACCTTAATTCGTGTTTAATTTAACAAACTTTTTATTATTATTTTTTTTTTTTTTTCAACATCAAGAAACGTACGCATGCCTATTGTTTTGTTTAATAAAAAAAAATAAGAAAACAATGCAGAAAGAAATAAAATTTAAAACTCGTTTGACACGTTCCTTAACTCGTGACAACCTCCCCATTATTCGTTGTTATCTTTTCAGTCATGCGCTAAGGTTGTTACAGGGATTATCTTTCCCCTAGATAAGAGCATATACCGCAGTTGTCAGCTGGGGGTTTGTTTTTTTTCGTTTCTGTCAACTTTGTTGTGGTAGTAAATTTATGAACAAGTTTTATTTTTTGTTTCATAAAAAATATCATAACATTGTTTTTGTGAAACTTACATATGAGTATTTTCCGATATAGTTTTCGATTTACTTAAAACAAAATAGATATAGCCATTGTTGGATGATGAGTTCAATATTTTCAAACCCACAATTCAGTACCAATAAAACTAACATGGACTTGCTATAGGTTGGTATGTCAAGATAAATAATTTATGTTGCTAATGCATTTTTTATTACGTTTTTCTATCCTACACCACTCTGTGGTCAGGGTATAAAGAGTTTGTGCTTATGTTTGTAACTACTGAAAACATCTCAACAAGACTCACTTTTTATTATACCGATCATATTAGAATCACTTTCTTTGTCGATTTAGCTATGCACGTCCGTCCGTCTATCTGTCTATCTACAGTATGTAAGTAATAGTTAATTCCAAAAAAAAAAAAATTTATCGCTAAGGTGTGGGGTTATAATAAGTTGGTTCTAAAGTATGTTACTAACATTAGCGCTGTCCTTTCGTCCGTCTGTGTGTTCATGTAAACCTTGTATATTATATGAATAAATTTCAATGAAATCGGGTATATAAGCTTTAGTCAACCATAGGATGAACGTACTTCAAACCTGTGAATCTGAATGCACGTTAAGACGTGACTATTTTAAAATTGATCTTTGGCCTCAACAAGTCTATGGATAAATATTCAGATTGATTGGATGAGGGGAAATGGGATTTTAATCACTTCGTGACTGTGCGTGTCTCTGCGTGACTGTGTGTGACTATTTGTATTTGTATTTATTTATTAAATGCGATTTTCCATTACAACAAGACACAGTATCTTATAAATTACAGGAATGGAATCAGATAAGTTATTCACTATATTTTTAATATCAGTAACTCTTAATTTAAATTTAAAATATTATAAATTACAAATAAAAAACATTAAAAAAAATCAAATAAAATCAATTAAAGTATTGGTATAGTAATTTTCTAATCCCTATTGCGTTGCTTGTATTTTGCATGACATTAGAAAGCTGATTCCAGAGAAGAATAGTTAGAATAAAAAATTGACATTCAGAGACATGGCCCCGGTATTTAAATTGAATTATTCGATTCCCTCTGGAAGATCTTGCGAATTTTAATCGTTCAAAAAGATATTTTGGAGCCTTTGTTATAATAATTTTATGTAGAAATATAATGTTCTTGAATTTAATATAGTTGTCAAATGACATGTGTAAGACATGACACGAGTATTGGGATACATGATCGAATTTTTTTAATCCAAAGATATAGCGAATAATGTTGTTGAAAGTTACAGTAAGTTTTCTGTTATCCCTAGAGTTGCAACCTGTGAAAACTCAAATGCATTTAGTAATGTTGGTAAAAGATATGTTTTAGCAAGTAGCAATCTTATTTTCAGTGGAGTAAAGTGCTGTGTTAACCATACAATTCTTTTCGTACTATAAATTCTGCCACAGGATTGATTAATATGATCTGACCAAGTCAGAGTTCCATTAAACACAACTCCGAGATTTCGTACAGAGTCCACGATGTCAATTTTAGAGCCCCCCCCAAGGAAGACGTTAATCTCATTCTCCAAATGCATCACTTTCTTCTTTATTATTAGATTTGTTTGGATTAAGTCGTAGACCATTTGCCGTTGCCCAATTTAGAATACGTTTGAGATCATAATTTAGTTCTTGAGTTTTGGAAAAATTTGAATCCTTGGTACTACTTCAATATAGCTGAATGTCATCAGCGTCTGAACCTTAGAGAATTTAATTTGTTGTGGAAGATCATTGGCATATATCGAATAAAGTAGTGGTCCAAGGATTGAACCCTGTGGTACCCCTCTTATAACTTGCAGTGAGTTTGAGATGCAGCTACCATTGGCAACAGATTGGGATCTGTTTGTGAGATATGAAAACATGAGTCTAACTGCTAATGTAGAAAAGTTAAAAAACCTCTTCAGTTTGAGGCATAAAATTGAGTGGTGCACCGTGTTAAATGCCTTTGAGTGATCCAATAAAACCAAAAAAGATATTTTTCCATCATCCCTGTTACTTCTTAACTCCTCAACTACATCAGATAAAGCTGTTATACAGCTATGTTGTGGCCTGAAAACAGATTGTCGCTCTGTAAGTAAGTTGTTGTCGTTTAAATACCTAAAGATTTGTCTGTGTAAAAGGTGCTCGAAAACTTTTGAGAGATATGGAAGATTTGCTATCGGGGGGTATTCGTTACCCGTTTTTGGTATTGGTATAATTTTGGCATGTTTCCACTCCATTGGATGCTAGTAGTGATTATGGAGTTAAACAAGTACATTATGAAACGCACAATCCATGGTAAAATCGTTTTTATAAATCTGGGGTGTATATTATCAAGGCCCACTGCATTCGATTTAATAGCATTGAAACTTTCAACTACTTCTATTAGTGTTACACACTGAAAGTTAAATTTGGGAATGTTTAAATTATTACAGGGAAAATCATCATAAAATTCGTTATTTACGGCTGGTAGAGGAATATTTACAAAAGCTTCATTTAGCGCATTAATGTCAACATTCATTGATTAATTGTCTTATTTATTCCAATTTCGCGTATTTGTTTCCAGGTTTTTTTACTTCCAATAGCTGTATTAAATTTATTAAAATAATGGGAAGACTTTTCATGCCTTATTTTGGAAACAACCGCTTTCCTAGCCATCTTATATTCGTCGTGATATTCTGATATCCTGTAACGTTTCCACTTCTGATACAGATTATCACGGTGTTCTATTAGCATCTTGGTTTCCATTGTGAACCAAGGTCTATCTGTATTTTTAATAGTTTTCGTTTTGTTGAGGACATGTTTGTTGTAAATTCCTAGAATTTTACCATTAAGAAATGACAGTTGTTCTCCAACAGTCGGTAAATAGAAAATTTGATCCCATGGAGTAGAGCAAAGATCATATCCCAAAGCCAAGATATCAATATTTTTAAAATCACGATAAGTAAATGTTTGGGGCTGGGTTTCTATTGCAAAAGCATATGATAAGAAGAGTAGATCGTGCTTCGAAAATGCTGGTGCTGCTAACTGATCATAATGAAGGACTTTACTTTCATTACTGGTAAAGAAAATATCAAGCAAAGTGCTATTTGTTGACGTGAAGTGTGTAGGTCTCGTTGTGTTGACAGCTGACAAGTTAAACATCGACATTATAGTGGTAAGATTTGAGTCATCCAAAAGATTGTTATTAAAATCACCTGATATAATGACTTCGGAGTATGATATTTATGAAAGCTCCAGCTTCGTGATAATACTGTCAAACTTTATACGTTTATGTGGACTGTATACACATCCAAGAAGAAGCTTATCACCACGACAATTTACGTCTACAAAAACATATTCTACGTCATTATAGTAAAAGTAATTTTTGGCCACAACAAGTCTATGGTCAAAGTTCCAGATCGATCGGATGAGGGGAAGAGAGGTTTTAATCTCTCCGTGACCATGTGTGACTATGCGTGACTGTGCGTGACTATGTCAAAGTTAATCTTTTTTCAGAGCAAGTGCATGGACCAAGTTTCAGATCGATCGGATAAGAGGAAACGACTTTTAGATCTCTCCGTGACTGCGCGTGATTATGCGTGACTGTGCGTAACTATGTCGAAGTTAATCTTTCTTTACAGCAAGTATATCGACCAAGTTTCAGATTGATAGGATGGGAGGAAATCCGTTTTAAATCACTCCGTGACTGTGCGTGACCATGCATGACTGCGCGTGACTATGTCAAAATTAATCTTTTTTTTACAGCAAGTGCATGGACCAAGTTTCAGATCGATAGAATGAGGGCAAATGACATTTAGATCAATCCGTGACTGTGCTTGACTATGCGTGATTGTGCGTGACTACAACAAAATTAATATGTAGTCACAACAAGACTATGGGCCAAGTTTCGGATCAATTGGATGAGGGGGAATGGGGTTGGCACACGACAGACAGACAGATAGTCTGAGTTAAAAGAAAGAGTTTAAAAATAAACCCTATCAGACCGACTAAAATTACAGCAAGATCCAGATTATCATATATATATCGATAATCACTAGGCTTAAATAAAAAAAAAAACTCAAGTCGTTGTAGCGATGTCCGTCTATCCGTCTGTCTGTCGTCTGTTGAAATCACGCTCATTTACATAATATAAACTAGAATAATATTGTTTGTCACTGTTTCGAATATGTTGGTATTTAAAATGGGGTATATTGGGCACAACTTTACCAAGGTATGATTTAAAATATGGAGACGCCACTAAAAAATTGTAAAATTCTGTGCGTTTCTTGTAATATTTTAGCATTAAGTCATCAATTTGTTAACTTTTTCAAATATTTTGTTTACATTTGTAGTAAATAGTGTAAATAGTGTATCCGGATATTAATATAAACAAAAACCCAGATGAAAAGTATCAAAGATTCGGCATAGTCGAATTTAATACTCTTACTTGTTTTTATCCCTTATACCACTATTTGGTCAAATAATGACTTTATGCAGATGTTTATAACTACCAAAAATATTTGACCTAGATGCAACATTTAGTATCACTGTCTGAGTCGATTTACTGATGTTCGTCCGTCCGTCCGTCTGTGTGTCCATGTAAACTGTGTAATCAAACTACAGGTCGCAAATATGAATGTATTTCGACGAAATTTAGTGTATGAGCTTCCATCGGTCATACGATAAATTCTATTGAAATTGGCGAAAATCGGTTAATGTTCAAACCTAGCCCCCATACAAAAGACCCCTATGAAATCGACTTAAATTGCCATAATATCCAAATTAGCATATAGATCTCGGTCATATTGAGTTTATATATATTTATTACATACATATATCAGTAGTCCAAAACTATATCCTATAGGATAATTCTTAGTTATAGCCCCAGATCTTCCCGATCTTCAAAAGAACAAAAATATTGAACAGATTTTTCTCAAATTTGGTTTGCGTATATTTTTGCGAAAAGTAATTGACATTACCAAATATGGTCAAGATTGGTCAATTTTTCGATCTAGTCCCCATATAAATAAAGCATGCGATATGAACTTTTTCATATCCGGATTAGTTCGACCTAAGCGATAGGGTCTCTAATCGCATGCTACAGGGTATCGTATTGTCGGCCTAGACCAAGTATAATTTTTTTATTTGTTTATGGATTATACTTAAGAATTATCAGCAACGATGTTATGTATACAAAAATGATACGCCATACGCCTTTTTATAAGTAGTAAAAATTACTAAAACGAAAATCCATCTTTGTCGCTCTTTATTCGTTGCTTTTGATCCCTTGGTATTTTTCACGTGTATGACACGTTTTATGGGATTTTTCCTTTTATTGTTGTTTTTATTCTTGTTGGTTTTGTAGCCCATTCATATAGTATATATGTACATACGAGTACATACATATGCTCGTAGTATATGAAACAAAAAACAACTACTGCTGTAATCCTATGCAGAAAATTGAACGCGTGCCATCAGTAGTAAATGATAAATTTTGGCAAATATGTACAACAAATTTTAACTTCACTTGTGTAGCTGTCGTTTGTTTGACTTTCTTTTAGTTCATTCTAGTGTTCCTTTGGGGGTTGGTGCAAATGATAAATTTGTGTCATGCCAACAAATTGTAGTTCCTTGTTAAGTTCTCGTATATAAGTATATGAAAATGATCAAATTACAATAGAAAATAAATTTTCATTAAGAGTCTTCATTATATGAAAGTTTTTATTTAAAGAAAAATGATTTTTTGTGCTTAAAGTCCAAATTAAGGATAGGTTAATTACATAGACTTTTCATTTGGTAGAGAATATATTTCAAAGAATATACAGGTCAACAGCAAAAATGCCGATCAATAACCACTATATAGATTTGATGCATCATGGCTACCTAAGTAAAAAAATGGTCAAACTATTCAATTCTATGGAAATTTTTTTTTTAAATAATTTTTAAGTAAAATTGTCAATATTTGGAGACATTTCTCCACTTATGTTGTCATAACTCAAAAACAGCTACTCCGATTTTGTAGAATTAAATTTAAAAATATTAAGATTTACAATATCTTTAAATCATGTATATTGTTGTCTTTAATCTTATCAATAACCAGTTTAAAAGTTATGAAACAAATTGTTTGGAAAGAAGTAAAAATGGTAAAAAAAAATTTGTTTCTTTTCAAAAAATCTGGAAAAAGTACTAAAACTAAAAAAGAAAAACTGCAAAAAGTATTAAATTTTATTTATTTATAGTGAAGCTACGTATCATATGAATTCAACGAGATATGGATCATGAAAATTGATGCATGCTTTAGGTTTTTATTCACAATTAATTGAAGGTATCGCATTTTTACAAGCACTGTCATTAATTTTTTGGGTTACATAACAATGACTAAATAATATTTTTTTATTGAATGAATTTAAAAACTTTTCGTCGATGTTCTATAGAAAATGGTATAATAAAAATGCAGAACATAGAAAGTAGGTACATTTTACGACACGGATTTTGGCAAAAAACGTTTAATAATAAGTAACAAGTAAGAAAATTATAGTCGGTCTAGACCGACTATACGATACCCTATACCATGCGTTTAGAAACCCTATCTCTTAGGCCCAACTAACTGGACATTGAAAATAAGCAAAAACCAAATTTGAGTGGGATTTTAATTAATTTTTTTGGCTGCAGATATGAAAAAGTTCATATCGGATGCTATATCTATAAAGGGACTAGGTCCAAAAATGGACCGATCCTGATCATGTT
Organism: Cordilura impudica; assembly: GCA_963682025.1. NCBI lineage: Eukaryota > Metazoa > Arthropoda > Insecta > Diptera > Scathophagidae > Cordilura > Cordilura impudica. Next base: position 71,658,307 of record OY821519.1, on the reverse strand, counting down.
TGGTAAAGACTCTTGTATTTTGCAAAAATATATACAAACAAAATTTGAGAAGAATCAGTGCAATATTTTTGTTTTTTAATAGATTTAAGTGAAGATCGGGAAGCAGCTCTATTTGGGGTCAAAGGGATCATTTTTGGACTACTCATTAGTGGATGTAATGAACGCATACAAACCCAATTTGATTAAGATCTATATGACAATTTGGATCTTATGGCAATTTATGTCGATTTCATATGGGAAATTTGTATGGGGGCTAGGTCTGAACATGGACCGATTCTCACCAATTTCAACAGCGTTCATCACATGGCCGATAAAAGCTTATATACCAAATTTCATCAAAATATATTCATATTTGCGACCTGCAGTTTGATTACAAGCTTTACATGGACACACAGACGGACGGACGGACGGACGGACATTGTTAAATCAACTCAGAAAGTGATTCTGATTCGATCGGTATAATTAAAGATGGGTCTAGGTCAAATATTTTTGGTTGTTACAAACAGCAGCACAAAGTCATTATATCCAAACCACATAGTGGTATGGGGTATAATAAACAAAAGGTAATCTGAATTTTATGATTGCGGTAGCAAAGCAATAAACGCTCATAAATTTTCGTGGACGATGAATTGTTGTTATTGCTCATATGTATATGATACCTAATCCGTTCACAGTCAATTAAACGTAAAAAAGTGCAATTTTTATACCCTATAATACTATATAATGACTCTGTGCTGCTGTTTATTATACCGATCGAAACAGAATCACTTACTGAGTCGATTTAGCGATGTCCGTCCATCCGTCCGTCCGTCCGTCTGTGTGTGCATGTAAACCTTGTAATCAAACTACAGGTCGCAAATATGAATATATTTTGATGAAATTTGGTATGTAAGCTTTTATTAGCCACAGGATGAACGCTATTGAAATTGGTTAAATTCGATCCATGTTAAGACCTAGTCCCCATAGAAATGACCCCTATGAAATCGACATAAATTGACATAAGATCCAAATTATCATATAGATCTCAGTCAAATTGGGTTTGTATACGTTTATTATATCCAGTAATCAGTAGTCCAAAAATAATCCCTTTAAGACAATTCTTCATCATAGGCCCCATATAGAGCTGCTTCCCGATCTTCACTTAAATTTCTCAAATTTGGTTTGTATATATTTTTTCAAAATAAAGTGACTTTACCAAATATGGTCGGGATCGGTGCATTTTTCGACCTAGTACCTATATAAATATAGCACCCGATATGAACTTTTTCATATCTGCAGCCAAAAAAATTAATAACAATGTCACTCAAATTTGGTTTCTGCTTATTTTCTATATCTAATTAGTTGGACCGAAGAGGTAGGGTATCTAAAGCATGGTAGAGGGTATCGTATAGTCGGTCTAGACCGACTATAATTTCTTACTTGTTTATTGATGTGTATTTTTCCGTTGGCTATCTGTAACGGAATTTTGCACGCACAAACTGTACCCATATTATTCCAAATAATAGTATCGTGTCACAAAACAGATCCATAGATATGGCACACTTGGAAATCGCACTCAATATTTATTTCATTCAAGAAGTGTTTGCGATAATGGAAACATCCTTTTATCCATACATAAAGATTAAAGTCATTCAACTTAGAAGTTAAAAACAAATATTCTCTTAGGTCAACAAAGCGGCTTTACCAAATATCCTTGTTTTATATGTTTATGGGACAGCAGAGCAAAATCAGAACATTGGACGAGAAAACAATGGCCTTCTAGGGAAACACTGGTTCCAGGTATGCCAAATGTTATAAATATGGCTCTAGTGCCCCGAGATCGCATCATATTACCCCCTCTTCACATTAAACTTGGTCTGATGAAACAATATGTTAAAGCACTTAACAAAGATAATGAGTATGGAAAGCTAAAAGCAGGCATATTTGACGGCCCACAAATTCGCAAATTGGTGAACGATGCTGATTTTGACAGTTCAATATCAGAAATTGAGAAGAATGCATGGGATTCGTTTGTATGGGTTATTAAAAATTTCCTGGGAAATAACAAGTGTGATGATTACGTTGCCTGAAAATCTAGGATACTTGAGCGAGGAACAGGGCGAACGATTTCACTAAGATATCCGAACAATGGAGGAACGAAACCAGGGTCGCTGGGATGCACACATGATGGCTGATTTTTGCTGGAGTATTCAGAGTAACACTTCGTCATTCAACAATAATAGAAAATCGTATAAAAGAAAATTCCAGAGTTTGTAGTTTATATTAATTATAATAAATTTAAATAATAAAATATAAGTTTTAATAAAATATAAATTTTAATAAAATATAAATTTTAATAAAATATAAATTTTAATAAAATATGAAATTTTTTTTAAATTCAATCAACCAAAAGAAAAACATTAACAACTCATTTTTATGTATATCAAACAAAAAACTAAAATTTTGTGAAAATTAGCGAATTCACTTAATTGTGAATAAATTCGAAAAGAATCAATCGATTTCTAAGATCGATATCTCATTTTGTTTCCATTACATGTGGCTTTGCGAGAAGGAAATAAATCTGAATTTGCAGTTTTCGATTTTTTATGATATTATTAAAACAAAAAAATTTTATATTTTCACCAAAAAAATATAATTTTTGCTTCAATTTGTTATTATAACTCCGAAACTACTAAGCCGATTGAAACTCGATATATAAACGGATTAAAGGTTATGTAAATCTAAATTTTTCTAAGTTTATTTAAATAATATCAGACTAACCCTTTTGAATTTATCATTAATTATGTGGAGAAACGTCTAAGAAATCTAAAAAAAATCCTCTCCATAGAATTCAAAATTTGGACTACTGGAACCACAATACATTAAAATTGTATAGTGGTTTTTGATCGGTATAAAATTTTTTCGTTTCTGTTGCCTTGTGATATTTTTATATAGTATGTAAAATTTTAAAAGTGTATCAGCATTCAAAATTTAATGGAGTATTTAAATCATTTGTTCCGTTTCAGTATAGTTCTCAATAGTCAGATAGAAACCAAATAAATTGTGGGGGTATGTTTCAAATGCAGTGAAAGTATTTGTGATTTCTCTTCTGCTAATGCAGGCCGACAAAAAAAATTTCTGCAGGATAGACTTAAGTTCTTTCAAAATTATTACTATGAGTAGCCGTACCTAAAATGGGCGGAGTCAGATAAGTGGGCATTTAACCTTCCATATAAATTTATTATTCAATATCACATATCTCGAGTACTATGATAGGGAGAGCTTTGATACTTGGTATGACGTCGTGGGCGTGATGCCTCTCTTATAAAGAAATGATTGAATACCATTAATTTTGAGTACTATGAAAGGGAGAGCTTTGATACTTTTTGTGACAATATCTATTTTAAGAAAATGGTCGGGATCGGAACTTGTGTGAGATCATACATTATTACTGCAAGTAGTCGTGCCTGAAATGAGCAGGATCCGATAAGTGGGCGTGTTACCTACAGCACAAAGTGCATCTTCTATATGATATACATATTGAATATTATAAAATGGAGTGTAACAAAACTTTGTGTGAGTTCACAGGTGATTTGTGTGAGTACAGTGCTGAAAATGAGTGGTATCGGATCAGTAGGCCTGGCACCTCCTATAAAACATAGTAATTGAATATCATATATTCCAAGTACTATGACAGGGATATCTTTTATAATTTGGGTTACTTCTTTATTATTAATATCAGTAATTATTGTTAATTATTGCATCTTAATAGACCGACTATACGATACCCTATACCATGCGTTTAGAGACCCTATTTTTATTAATTTTTTCGGCTGCAGATATGAAAAAATTCATATCGGATGCTATATCTATATGGGGACTAGGCCCAAAAATGGACCGATCCTGACCATATTTGGTAAAGTCTCTTGTATTTTGCAAAACTATATACAAACAAAATTTGAGAAGAATCAGTGCAATATTTTTCTTTTTTGATAGATTTAAGTGAAGATCGGGAAGCAGCTCTATATGGGGCCTATGACTAAGAGTTATCCAATAGGGATCATTTTTGGACTACTGATTAATGGATGTAATATATACATACAAACCCAATTTGACTAAGATTTGTATGATAATTTGTATCTTATGGCAATATATGTTGATTTCATAGGGGTCATTTGTATGGGGGCTAGGTCTGAACATGGACCGATTCTCACCAATTTCAATAGCGTTCATCCCACGGCCGATAAAAGATTAAATACCAAATTTCATCAAAATATATTCATATTTGCGACCTGCAGTTTGATTACAAGCATTACATGGACACACAGACGGACGGACGTACGGACGGACCGACATCGTTAAATCGAATCAGATAGTGATTCTGATTCGATCGGTATAATTAAAGATGGGTGTAGGTCAAATATTTTTGTTTGTTACAAACAGCAGCACAAAGTCATTATAGGGTGGTATAGGGTATAAATATTGGTGCGTATGTAAGCCTGACCATCACGACTGAAGCTATCCACCAAAACTTGATTTATACGAAAAAAAAAAAATAATTTTTGAGCGCAAGAATGGGTTTTTTCCAAAAATTTTCAGCTAAGAATCTTCGCTGCGATAAATACTAAACTAAACTGTCTGCGAGAAACTGCGCAGAAAAATTTTTCGTTTTTAATTTTTCCTAAAAACGGCCATACTGTTCCAAAACTTTTCATGGAGAAGATATTTTTTACTGGATAATTATGTACTTTTGCAAGAAAATTTATTGAATAAAAAGTGTTAAGCATCATTCGTGGAATACTCAAAAATTTTTTCATTATCTTCGCCACATATTTTGACATTTAAAAAAAAATTTTTTTTGTATGCAAAAATTCTGAAAAACATGAAAAATTAAAAATTTTTCCCCGCAGTTTTACGCAGACAGTTTTTTTTTAGCATTTATCGCAACGAAGATTCGCAAATGATAATTAAAAAAAAAAAAAACCTATTCTTGCTCTCCGTAGGGTCACATTTACGACAAAACACATTTTTTTTTTTTTTGTAAAATCCAATTTTTGTAGACAAATTCCAGAAAAGTATGAGCCGAAATTAAAAATCCCACAAGAGGGATCAATGTGCAAATTCAAGACAAACATTTAAAAAAAAAAACCTGTTCGAACAGTTCAACTATGTGAGGTGCAGAGTAATTTAAACGGAACGGTTGCTATTCGTCCCCCAGTGTATCGTGGGACTTATTAACATATATTCTCATACTAAATACGTATAAATTTTATACTAGAGTTAGAATTTAATCTGGCTTGAGATCAAATGTTTTTATTTTAATTAAAGCATAAGCAATGGAAAAGTTGTTGAAATAATATACATATATGTTCCGCAGGACAGGTTATACAGCTTCTTCAGGTTGAGTCACCAACCCTCATTAGTAACGAAATCAAAGTTGATACACTTTTGCCGAATTGTATCCATAGAACAGTGTTACACAACCTATATTCCGGCGAGTCAATAGAATGGGATACCCCACTGTCATTATATATCATCAACGCCTACCTTTGTACACGGTCCAGTAGAAGTAGAAGATTAGAAAAAGTGAAATTATTTTTACACCGTTTTAGAAAACCAAGACACTTGAATGCTTCTTTCGACACTTGAAGAACATGTTTGTTCCAACGGGTACCGCATTGAATTCTCATACTCATGCATGTCGATATATCAATCGGATTATTAGCAGATCAAACACCATCGCTATTCAAATTGTTAAAAATCATTACATGTTTAGATTTAGCTTCCATACTTATTTCTCCTATTAGATCGATCTAATCGTGATCAAATTTGATTTGTGAGGGTTAATTATATTCATAAATCATCATTCAAAAAGATGAGTGATGAACCGATTTTTGTCATAGTTCCCATATAAATCAACCTCCCGACTTAATCATAATCATACTTACAAATTTTACATATTTTACTCAAATTTGGTTTGTAGGGAACCAAAAAACCTTTTATTTAAAATTATGGGCTCGATATAAAGTTTTTAGAGCTTTTTATTTAACAGTTTTGTAGATATGGGCAATAAATACTTTATATAAAATTTTGAGTCAAAAATCTTCAGAGGAATAGATCCTAGAGAAGGATGAAAAAAACAATATGTAAATAACACTTAAAGTGTGTGCAGGGACAACAACTTATGTCGACAAACCTCGTTTTCTTTGAAAAAGAAAACTACTAATGAAACCATAGACATAAGTAGACATAAGTTGTTGTTGCTTGAAAAATGGATTTTTTTGTTCGTCAAGACTTAGGATGAGAATATAACAACGTATCAAGTATAATAGTGACAAAAAATAACAGAAATAAACACACAAGTTTTTATAAGTGGTTATAAACTGAAAACTAATCCAAAATTATTTTGCATTTTTTTCATTAATAACAACGTATGTCGCTATGTGTCCTTTTCTGAGAAAATAATTTGTCAACGATCAAACGTAGGTTGACATATTTCGATAGTGCTGCAAATTAATTTAATAAACATTTAAGTTACGTGGTTATTTAAAGAAAAAACTCAGAAATGGTCAATATTAAAAAAAAAAAATTAACACATGTAAAGAGCGTTAAAAATTATTATATTTGGCATCGTTAACTCAAAACTGACAAAAATGGACATACGTGGTTATTCCAGAAAACAAAGAGATATGTTCCGGATAAGACTATTTTTAGACCTAGTGCCAATAGAATTTTCACAACCGATATAAACTTTATAATATTTGCTGTAAAAATATCTGACAATTTGACTTGAAATTTTTTAATTTTTGTTATATAATTTCTATCTTTCTAAAGTACGGAGTATAATCTATATCTATATATATAAAATGGAATGTGTGTTTGTTTATTTGTTTGTTTGTTTGTTTTTACCTTATAGGAGACCAAACCTCTGGACCGATCTTCCTGAAATTTTCACAGCATTTAACTGGGACTCTGGTATGATTAATAGGGTACTTTTTTTCGACCACGCCCACTTTTACGCCCACTTGTTTAAAATTATGTAATTGCTCCCATATAGTTTTTAACAGATTTGCTTCAAATTGTATCCAGATTATACTCCAGACGAGGAAGAAATAAACATTTCTTACTTCACGCTAAACTTTTGTTCTCTGTACAAATTTGTTCCTTCCAACGGATTTTATTTCATTTGGTAGTATATTGCTCTTAATACTGTTAACGTCGCCATATAACTATGAACCACGCCCACTTCACCGCTCCCTTTTTTAATTCAGATACTTACTTATACCACTAACAATGTTTGCTATACAAAATACTTTTTTTGTAATATGTATTTATCTAAAGTTTTATACACTTTTTATCTACAGGTAAGGTAGCCATACATTTTTTTATTACCAAATCCCACTTTTTCGCCCTATTTTACCTTAAATTATAATTATAATCTGCTTTCAATCTATATATATAAAAATGAATGTGTGTTTGTTTGTGCTTTATAGGAGGCCAAGCCCCTGAACCGATCTTCCTGAAATTTTCACAGCTTGTTACTGTGACTCTGGAAGGAATAATGTACTATATAAATTTTTGATTGGAGAAAGGGGCGGTGCCACACCCATATAACCCAAAACTTTAAATCGTCATATCTCGGGAATTTTTTGACCTACAGCGGTCATATTTGGTACATATGGTATTGGCATGAATAGAAATACATACCAGAAGAAAAGTGGGTGGGACCCCCTTTTAGAAAATAATATAATAATATAATATCGTAATATCTTCTAAACTACTGGAAGGATCGTCATGAAATTTTCACAAAAGGATATTGTTGCGAAATACTAAGTCCTTAACCATATAAAGTTGTTAGTAGGCAAAGGGGCGTGGTCCCGCCCATATAACCCAAAATTTAAAATCCTCATATCTCGGCCATTTTTTAACCTACGGTGATGATATTTGGTATATATCGTATTGAAATTAATAGAAATAGTACTACAAAAAAACTGGACGGGACCACGCCCTTTTTAGAAAAATTAAAATCCATAATAACTTCTATTAAGCCCTTGACTACATAAAGTTGTTAGTGGCATGGATTGATTTGCTTAATAAGGTGTTTTCCCTTTGTTTCCGATTTGTAGGAAGCCAGACCTGTACACCATTCTTTCTTAAACTTTCACAGTGTGAAACTTGATGTACCAGGCTTTCCACCACATGTGCTACAATTTAAAATTGGAGTGCCCATTATTTTACTGCGCAATATCGATCCACCACGGCTTTGCAATGGCACTCGACTTGCAGTAAAAAAATGCTAAATAATTTAATAGAAGCGACCATTATAACAGGAAAATATAAAGGAACAGATGTACTTTTGCCACGCATTCCAATGATCCCAACTGATTTACCATTCGACTTCAAACGATTACAGTTTCCTGTTCGATTAGCGTTTGCGATGACTGTTAACAAAGCTCACGGTCAATCTCTTCAAGTTTGCGGCTTAAATTTAGCAAATCCATGTTTCTCGCATGGACAGCTTTATGTTGCATACTAACGTGTAGGGAAACCCCACCGACTTATATGTTTATGCTCCAGATGGACAAACTAAAAATATTGTACATCCTAAAACATTGCAATAATTACTTCTAAATTAAATAAATAATATTTTGTTAATATACAAATATTTTTTTTTTATTTTGTTTTATTTTATAACGATGAGGGGTAGCGAAGTACACCGGGTTCAACTAGTTGAATAATAAAATTAAATTTACTAAAATTTTGGTTTTAATAAAATAAATTTCATATTTAAATAAAATGCGTATATAAATATTCTTAATTTTTTTTAAGATGCGTTGAGCATTAACATACTTATATGGCTTAAATATTTAAATGCCTGCCATGCATTTGAATGAAATATAAAGTCTTCATAATTACTTAACCCAATAATTTTCAAAAAGTTGACGTGCTTTATTTAACAAAACCACCATATCTTAAGGACTTGCCACAACAATACAACTACAAAACTCCACAGGTTGTCTTTACATTCCAGCTACACAAACACCTCTTGTGGTTAAATGCGAAAAACCTAAATAACATGAGTCACAGTTGTTTTAAGTACATTTCCCTTTAAAGGTCTTTAACAAGAACCTGTAGACGTATTTTTGAGTAAGCAACTTTAATCTTTTTATACGGGGTTGTAAATATTAGAGTCTTCGCATTTGTATGAAGGGTATATTTCCTTTAAGAAATTATTAAAGGAAATATTCTTTACAATTAAATATATATCGTGATATGGGTTTTTTTTTATAAGATTTTTATAGAAAACAAAGTAAAGAAGTGTTGTATTCGTGTACCTGTTACAACATTTAATACAAAAGTTCAAGTACTTCAATATACAGTTAATAAATTTAAGAGAAAAATAATTTCTCTTTTTCTATACTTTCACTAACAAAAGCTGGAAAAATGTCTGCAGGCAAAGGTCAATTAACTGTTAAATAGAAGTATATACTAGTAAAGCACCTAAGGCGTCTGGTAAAACCTATCGCCCTTTCCAAAAAATAAATATTCTGATGTAGCTTTAGTTCACATTCCAAGAATCGACCCTCCGATTATAACATGAATCTATATTTTGCCACCAATGGGATTTTTTAGGATGTTTTTTTAAATATTTTCAATGAAAGGTGATTTTTAAGAAATTATGCATTTTAAAGAAAACGTACTCGTACTTTTTTAGGAGAAGGTAATTTTTTGGGAAAGGTAATTTTTTAAGAAACTGCAATTTTTTCAGAACATTTACCTCTTTTTAAATAAACTATTCTTAGAAAATGCATTTTTTTAAGAAAAGGCAAATATTTAATTAAATGTACTTTATTAAAAAAGGTTCTTTTAAAGAAAATGCTTATTTAAGAATAAGTAATTTTTAGAGAAAAGGCAGGATTATAAAAAATGTACTTTTCAAAGAAAATTCAGTTTTTAAAGAGGAGGTACTTTTTAAGAAACGCCTACTTTTTCAAGTAAAGGCATTTTTTTAAGAAAAGTTAGTTTAAGAAAAAAGTTACACAAAAAAAGAAATCAAAAAAAATATTTTTAAAGACAATGCAGTGTTATAGAAAAGGAACTTTTCAAAGAAAATGTGTAGTTTAAAGGAATGGAACTTTAAAAAACTGGTACTCTTTAAAGAGAAGTTAATTTTAAAAGAAAAGGTACCCTTTAAAACTAAAGCACTTTTAAAGAAAATTTACTTCTTAAAGAAAATATACTTTTTAAAGAAAATTCACTTTTCTAAGATAATTTTTAAAGAAAATGTACCTTTTAATGAAAGGTATTTCTGAACTGAAAGGTAATTTTTAAAGAAAGGATAATTAAAGGATCAGGTACTTTTTTAAGAAAGGTACTTTTCAAGGAACATAAAAATTTTAAAGGAATAAAACTTAAGAAAATGTAATGAAAAGGTTATTTCAAAAGAAAGAGTTCATTTTAAAACAAAAGTACTTATTAAAGAAAGGGTACTTTTGAAAAAATTTACTCTTAAAAAAGGCACTTTTTAAGAAAATGTAAATTTTTCAGAAAATGTAAATTTTTTTTAAAGGTATCTTTTTATGGAAATGTACAAAGTAATTTTTAAAGAAAATTTATTTTTAAAAGAAAATGTACTTTAAAAAAATACATTTTAGAGCAAAGGTACTTTTTAAAGAAACTTTACTTTTTCAGCAAATTTACTCATTTAAGAAAATGTACGTTTTTACGAAAATGTACTTTTAAAGACGAGGTACTTTTAAAAGAAAATTTACTTTTTACAGAAAGGAAATGGTATTTTTTTAAGAAAAATAACTTTTTAATGGAAGGTACTTTTAAAGAAACGGTACTTTTTTTCAAAAAATTTACTTTTAAATATATGATACCTTTTTAGAAAAAGGTACTTTATTAGAAAAAAGGTACTTTTTTTAGAAAGTTTACTTATTAAATAAAAGGTACTTTTTAAAGAAAATTTACTTTTTAAAGAAGAAGAACTATTTAAAAAACAATTATTTTTTTATGGAAGGAACTTTTTTAAGAAACGAGTCTTTTTTTAAGAAAAGGTATTTTTTTAAAGAAAGATACTTTTTTAAGAAACGGTACTTTTGAAAGAAAGTGACGATTTTTAGAAATGGTACTTTTTAAAGAATATATACTTTTTTTAAGAATTGATAAATTTTTAAAGAAAACGTGCCTTTTAAAGAAAATTAATTTTTTAAAAACTGGAAAATTAATTTTGAAAAGAAAAATATGTTTAAAGAAAATTTACTTTTTTGAGTAACAATACTTTTTTAAGAAAATTTCCTTTTTTTCAGATACGGTACTTTTTAAGAAAATGTATTTAAAAAAAAATACTTTTGTAGAAACGATGCTTTATTAAGAAAGTATCCTTTTTAAGATAACGTAATTTTTTAAGAGGCAATTCATGACAACGTTGATGTTAATATCTAGTGGATATATCTAATGTTCATATCATACCACCAATATCCAACTGTCAGCCTTGACAAAAATGTTGCTATCAACCTTAATATGATTTTTAAAATTTCATTAGATTTTGACGTTCATGTATTTTAAATTGGAGAAAATCAAATTAAATAGAAGCGAAATAATTTATTCATAGAAATTTATCGGGTAATATAAAATTGAAAACTATAAAAGAAAAACTTCAAAATTAGGGTTGAATTAGAGGCACTGTGTAACTAAGTATTCTCAATCTCTGCAATAAAGAGAGTAGAGCGCACCCAATCTGTAAAAACAGGCAATTTATTTTAGCGGTGTCACAAACCGTAGCGTTTGGTTTCATACTCTCTGTTGTAAACAGTGTTGAAATACACTCAAGTCTCATTTTATGCGTATTTATACCGTATTCCGCTATGTGGTCGGGGTATAATGACTTTGTGCTGATGTTTGTAACTACCAAAAATATTTGACCTAGACCCACCTTTTATTACACCGATCGACTTTGAATCAACTTCTGAGTCGATTTAGCAATGTCCGTCCGTCTGTCCGTCTGTGTGTTAATGTAAACTTTGTAATCGAACTACAAGTCGCAAATGTGAACATATTTTGATGAAATTTAGCATGTGAGCTTCTATCCACCATAGCATAATCGCTATTGAAATTGGTGAAATTCGGTCCATGTTCAGACCTAGTCTCCATACAAATGACCCCTATGAAATCGACATGAATTGCCATAAAATCCAAATTATCATATAGATCTCAGTCAAATTGGATTTGTATGTATTTATTATATCCATTTATCAGTAGTCCGAAAATAAAACCTATTGGACAATTCTTAGTTATAGCCCCCATATAAAGCTGTTTCCCGATCTTCACTTAAATCTATCATAAAACAAAAATATTGCACAGATTTTTCTCAAATTTGGTTTGTATATGTTTTTGAAAAAAATAAGTAACCTTACTAAATATGGTCAGTATAGGTGCATTTTTCGACCTAGTCCCCATATAAATATAGCATCCGATATGAACTTTTTCATATTCGGAGGAACAAAAATTAATAACAATGCCACTCAAATTTGGTTTATGCTTATTTTCTATATCCAATTAGTTGTTAGTTGGGCCTAAGAGACAGGGTCTCAAAGCGCATGGTATGGGGTATCGTATAGTCCGTCTAGACCGACTATAATTTTCTTACTTGTTTTTTTTGTACGATTTCGAATTTATGCATATGTATATATATAAGTTTGTCATTCCATGTGTAACGCATCGAAAAAAGCATTTGCGATCCCATAAAGTTTATATATTCTTGATCCTTGTAACATCGATATAGTGATGTCCGTCTGTCCGTCTGTCTGTCTGTCTGTCTGTTGAAACCACATTTACCTATGTATGGATATAATAATATGGTTTGTCCATATTTCGAGCAGGTTGGTATTGGAATTAGCTTTAATATGAATAAATATTTCGTTTTCATGTTTTCGTTACATTTACAAGCTGAATTATTAAATAAAACATAAAAATACGAAAATAATTATTTGGGTGATTTTTTTTTGCGATTTTTGTACACTTAAAATGCTATAATTTGAATTTTTGCGGATTTTTACAATATCAGAACGTCTTCCTCGTTTTTGTATGATAGTAATGTTTCGTTTTATGCGATTTCAGTTTATGCGTCTTTCTGTGGAACGCATCTACCGCGTAAAATGAGACTTGAGTGTACAGGACACGAAAAACTATTTTCTATTCACTTCCCAGCAAAAAATATGTATTGCAAATATAAAGATTAATAAATAAAACTTGTATATTTTTTTTTTTTTAATTTTCAATGATGAATTTAACATTGGCTTGTCATAGGAGCAAAGTTCTGTTTTTTTAACCATTTTTGATAAGTTATGCTTCATTGCATCCAGTGAAATTTTATTTTTTAGGTTTAATTATAAAAAAATCTTGACAATGTCATGAATTGGAACTCGTGGTTGCCGTGTGATAGCTTAGCGCTTTTCCTACTCAACTAATGTTGGTTATGGATGACGATAAGCTTAAGCAAACTAGTTTATTGCTGCGTGTTGCTCACGAAAGAAAATTAAAAAATTGAATATTTAATAAAACTAAACTATTAATAAACTAAACAAACACAAACAATTAAAGTAAAAAAATTGTCAATGACATGCTGCGTGTAGAGCTGGCACAAACCTTTTAAACCCCCTTACAAAACACAACTGCAATTGAACTTGTGAAACAACATTTCAAATTTTAAGAATTATATTAACTTTACAAGTGGTATTCGATTTTTTGTTGGGTTGTTATTGTTTACGATAAAATAAGTAAAAAAGTAAAATGTGTTAGAAATTAATATTTAGCAGAGCTAAGGACCACGTACATAAAAAAAATCATGCGAGTCCGATCACAGGGAAGATGTGTACACATCTAGTAATTAAAAATTTTTTTATGTCATTTATCACTTATAGCAAAAACTGTTTCAGTTAATTCAACAACCCTTTGCTGTAAAACGTTAAAAATATCCCAATATAAACGTATATAAGTGATACATAGATGACGCTTTTAAAAAAGTGGCATAAAAAAACAATTTTATATCATAATTTTTTTCATCAATACAATCATAAGTCACACAGCGTTATCTGCTTCAGCTCACACCGATATGAGTTACGCTGTTTTTGTGATTGTATTGTGAAATAGAAATTTACCCCCCTGCGCGTATAGATGTTTACACATCAAAAAACGTAGTAAATGCTTCTTCATATATCATTATAAAATTGGTTAAAATTTAATTTTCAGTTCAAACTTAATACCATAGATGGCGGATATAATACTTAAAATACTGTTATAATTTTCGTAAAATCAGAAGATAGCTCTTATTGAATTTAAGCCCTCGATATTACATTTAGTAGTAGCCATGGCTGCAACTTTCATGCAAATGAATGTTTGTAGTCAGTGCCCCAAAATCAGTTTAGACCAAATACTGTTCCGAATCAAACGATTTGCAATAATATCTATATAATATAATAGATATATGGTTTGTGAGAGGTTAAACCTTTGAATCGATATTTTTGATGACAACTTATTATCTTATTGTAGGAACATTGGGCTATATATTTTTGTTGTGTAAACATCTATACGCGCAGGGGGGGGTAAATTTCTATTTCACAATACAATCCCAAAAACAGCGCAACATGTGAGATGTAAGACAAAATCGGTGTGATTTATGATTGTATTGGTGAAAAAATTATGATATGTAATAACCTGTTTGAAAATGAAAAACGAAAACTGAAAAATAAAATATAAAAAATTAAAAATAAAAAGTAAAAAATTAAAAGTAATAAATGAAAAAGAAAAAATGAAAAATGAAAAACGACAAATGAAAAATGAAAAAATTTTAAATTAAGAATGAAAAATTAAAAATGTAGAAAAATTTAAAATAAAAAATGAACAATAAAAAGTAAAAAATTAAAAGTAATAAATGAAAAATAAAAAATGAAAAATAAAAAATGAAAAATTTAAATTAAAAATGAAAAATGAAAAATAAAAAATGAAAAACGAAAAAGTAAAAATGAAAAGTGAAAAATTAAAGATAAAAAATTAAAAATAAAATATGAAAAAAGAATAATAATTGAAAAATATAAAATGAAAAATAAAAAATTAAAGCTAAAAAATAAAAATCAAAAATGAAAAACGAAAAATGAAAAATTAAGAATTAACCGGAAATTAAGAATTAACCGGTTGAAATAATAAATAATAAGTGATAAATAGATGGCGCTTTCTGTTTTATTTTAAAAAAAGTGCCATATAAAATCTTTAATTACTAGATATTTACAAATCTCCACTTTGATCGGACTCACATGATTATTTTTTGATATAACAAGTAGGAGTGGCACCTACCATAGAAGAGGAAATTTTAATATGAAATATCTGGAGTAATCTAAAAGCCAGAGTAACGAAACTTTGTGTGCGTCCCTTGGTTATTAGTGGGCGGAATTGAACCAGTCAGTGTGACACCTCCCATACAATGTAAATATATATCGCCATATATTTAGAATAGTATGATGGCAAAAGTCTTGAAACTTTGTGTAAGTTGATTTTATATTATTGTAATTAGTTATTATAATATATTTAGAATACCAGCTATGAAAGTAAACTTTTGTGAGTTGACTGTATATTCATATGAGCAGTCAAATTCACTTTCTGAGTCGATTTGAAGATGTCCGTTCGTCCGTCCATGTGTCCATGTAAACCATGTTATATATTTTGATGACAATATGGTATATACGATTTTGTGGACAGTACGCTGGTAATATAGGTGCAAATCATTGTTTGTTCAGACCTAGCCCCTATACAAATACCCCTTATCGCACGCCTAAAATAGTCGTAAGATACAGATTATCATATGGTATATATATATCGATAAAATTTGTTGTATATGTGTTTATTTTATCCACTAATCACTAGTCCAAAAATTAGCACCCTCAGGAAACGCAATAGAAATAACATTTTTGAAATGTAAACTAAAACCCATTGTGTTATTTTTTCCACATAATTTTTCAGCGATAAAAAGTATTACTTAAGTATTACCTGTGATCATATATATAGTCCATATATAACGCTGATTCCGGATCTTCACTTAATTCTATCAAAAAGCAAATATATTGCTTAAATTTTATATATCGCACCTGTACCTCAACTCAAAATTTACAAATTTTCAGTAGAGGCAAAAATCGGTTTTTTTAATATTTCCTATAAAATTTAAAAACAGTTGTTTCATTGTAAAGAATTGCGAATAATAAGTATACAAAAGTAGTTGTTTTGCGATTTTTTCAGTGATCAGCAAATATAAGAAGTTTTTTGGGTGGAACGCAAAATATGTCTTTTAAGTGGATTCTAAAGAAGCTACTCTTATAACATAAAGAGGGTAGGTAAAGACTAGAAAAATCGATGTAAGATTTTTACAGTGTATAGATATGACCACTGTGTATCGTTTTCTTGCAAAAAGTGAAAATTGAAAAATTTGGAGTTGACTCACTTTAGAGGTACAGGTGCGATATGTTTTGAGAAAAGTAAGTGACTTTGCTAAATATGGTCATGATCGGTCCATTTTCTGACCTAATTTCAATATAAAATAACTTCTGATATAAACTTTTTCGTATCTGCATTTTTGTTATTTTAAGATTAGGTGTAAATAAATTAGTTTCAATACAAATTTAAGTTTCAATAAAAAAAAAAATAACAATGAAAAAAATAACAATAAAAAATGCTAAACGAATTGGAAAATTCTTAATTAAGCAGGGAAAATTCCTTATTAACAACACTAATTCTAAGTTACAGAGGGTATTTAGGGTAACTTAGCGAATAATGTATCAAGAATGTATCCTAATGGATAATGTTGATGACTTACGTAGAAAATCAATATGGTAAATATCTTAGCTAAATATAAAAATGGATTAACGTTGCCTCACATAAACGCTTAGAGCATGAACAACAAAATTGATGAATTTAGACTGGTTTTTGAAAAATCCAACAACGATATACTTTGTGTCATTGAAACCTGGCTCTCATCTAGGACAACGGATAATCTTATATGCCTTAATGGCTATAAAGTTTTTAGACAGGACAGAGTTGGACATGACGGCGGGGTAGCTATTTTCCTCCAATGATATTTCATTAAATGAGAAAAAAGTGAAATATATTTTTATTGATATTTTATCAGACGGTAAGAAAATGTTAGTGGGATGTGTATACCGGCCAAATGAAAGAACGCTTTTTCGAATTTGTTTTCGATATTGGAAACACTTGCTGTTGCATACGATGACGTTGTTATATCTGGAAATTTTAATTCCACTATACTATTAGAAACTGAATTAATCGATAAGATGTCATATTTTGGTCTTACACACACTACTACAATAAACCCAACACACCACACTGACACTAGAAGAAAATTGCTTGTTATATTTTTTGTGGGCAATATATCAAATATTATATTGTATGATCAGAAGTTTGACCCGTGTTTCTCAAAACATGATTTGATATTTTTAACTTACAATTTCAAGGTTTTAACGAGCACAACAAACCATTCACTATCGTGATTTTAAACAAGTAAGAAAATTATAGTCGGTCTAGACCGACTATACGATACCTTATACCATGGGTTAGAGACCCTATCGCTTCGGTCCTACTAACTGGATATAGAAAATTAGTACAAATCAAATTTGAGGGGAATTGTTTTTAATTTTTTTGGCTGCAGATATGAAAAAGTTCATATCGGGTGCTATATCTATATGGGGACTAGATCAAAAAATAACCCGATCCTGACCATATTTCATAAAGTCACTTATATTTTGCAAAAATATATACAAACCAATTTTGAGAAAAATCTGTGCAATATTTTTGTTTTTTTAATAGATTTAAGTGAAGATCAGAAGCAGCTCTATATGGGGCCTATGACTAAGAATTGTTCTATAGGGATTATTTTTGGACTACTGATTAGTGGATATAATAAACATATACAAACCCAATTTGACTGAGATCTATATGATAATTTGGATCTCATGGCAAATTTTTTTCGATTTTATAGGGGTCATTTGTATGGGGACTAGGTCTGAACATGGACCGAATTTCACCAATTTCAATAGCGTTCATCTTATGGCCGATTAAAGCTTATACACCAAATTTCACCAAAACATATTCATATTTGCGACCTCTAGTTTGATTAAAAGGTTTACATGGACACACAGACGGACGGACGGACATCGCTAAATCGACTCAGAAAGTGATTCTGAGTCGATCGGTATAATAAAAGATTGGTCTAAGTCAAATATTTTTGGTAGTTACAACCAGCAGCACAAAGTCATTATACCCAAACCACATAGTGATATAGGTTATAAAAATAAATTATAATTTGCTACAAACAAATTTTTCTCGTGTTAATTGATATAATATGTATTTCATTGTTGCTGGGCAATTTTTATTTTTTTAAGAAAACATTCAACGTCTTTACGATGATACTGTCCCATTTAGATCAAAGATTCTAACTATAAAATCAAAACCATGGTTTTCTAATGAGTTAAAACAATTTATCCACAGCAGTGACTTGGCTTACTCAAGATGGAAGCGTTATAGAACACCTGAATTAAAATCAGAATATAGAGCCACTGGAAGGAATGTTAACGCCAACATAAGAAGTGCAAAAACTGAATATATTTTTGGCGTTTTAGTGCCGTAGTTGACTGTGAACAAACATGCCAACAAATTCCTGAAATTGAAATTGTTAATGTAGATAAGAGAAACAACTGTCAAGTCGATGCTGATGCACTAAATAACTTATTTTCGAATATACCTGTGATACCAATCAATAAAATCTTTTACGACTTCTCATGCTTGAATAAAAGCAATGCTTCAAATAGTGTTAATAATTTTGAATTTTCTTGTGTCAGCCAATCTGATGTCTTTATTTTTTTATTTATTTGTTAGCCGTGTAGCAAGACTTGAAGCCTTAAAACAAGACAGGAGTACATTAAGGACAAATATAATACATTAAAATAAAAAATACTTAAAAATTAAAAATTGAAACTTAAAAATTAAAAATAAAAAAATAAAAAATTAACAATTAAAAAATTAAAAATTAAACAATTAAGAATCAAAAATTAAAAAGCAAAAATTAAAGATTAAAAATTAAAAATAAAAATTAAAAATGAATAATTAAAAATTAATAATTAAGAATTAAAAATTTAAAATAAAACAAAAAATGCATTAATTAAAATTTATATCTATAAGTTTAGTTAAATAAACAAAAACAGTATTGAAATTTTAAATAATATTGAAAACAAAACAAAAATATAAAAAAAGAAAAACAATACATAAGTATATTACTTTTACGAGTATAGCTCTTAAAATTTTTTTTAAAAAACGTGCGTTGCTTATATCTTTAATGTTTACTGGTAGCATGTTCCAAAGACAAATAGCATTAATATAAAATTGCCATTCTGACATTAATCTATGATGCCTGATTTGGATTATATTTTTGCTTCTATTAAATCTACTGTATTTTAATCTATTAAATAGATAGTCAGGGTCTTGAGCGACAATAATTTTATGATTGATTGATTGATTGATAATATGATTTATTCAAATTTTTAAGTTTATAAATAATACAACAATTGCTTACAAAATACAAATATTGATTAAATCATAGAAAGACATAACATTTTATGTTGTGTGTCTGATTGGCATTAAAAAATTAAAATAATAATAATTTATTAAAAAATAATGAAATAATTAATTTTTCATTCTTTTAAATATAATAAACAAGAAAAAATAAAATATTAACAGGAAAATATATGAATTTTATACGAATTCAGCTAGAATAAGATTTCTATATTTTAAGCTGTTTTATAAATATATATATACTAGCTGAACCGGGTGTACTTCGCTACCCGTCATCGTTATAAAATAAAACAAAATAAAAAAAAATATTTATACATTAACAAAACATTATTTATTTAATTTAGAATTAATTATTGCAATGCTTTGGGATGTACAATATTTTTAGTTTGTCCATCTAGAGCATAAACATATAAGTCGGTGGGTTTCCCTTAACGTGAGCATGCAACATAAAGCTGTCCATGCGAGAAACATGGATTTGCTAAATTTAAGCCGCAAACTTGAAGAGATTGACCTTGAGCTTTGTTAACAGTCATCGCAAATGCTAATCGAACAGGAAACTGTAATCGTTTGAAGCCGAATGGTAAATCAGTTGGGATCATTGGAATGCGTGGCAATGGTCGCTTCTATTAAATTATTTAGCATTTTTTTACTGCAAGTCGAGTGCCATTACAAAGCCGTGGTGGATCGATATTGCGCAGTAAAATAATGGGCACTCCAATTTTGAGTTGTAGCACATGTGGTGGAAAGCCTGGCACATCAATAATCGAATATAAACAAGTAAGAAAATTATAGTCGGTCTAGACCGACTATATGATACCCTATACCATGCGTTTAGAAACCCTATCTCTTAGGCCCAACTAACTGGACACACAAAATAAGCAAAAACCAAATTTGAGTGGGATTATTATTAATTTTTTTGGCTGCAGATATGAAAAAGTTCATATCGGATGCTATATCTATATGGGGACTAGGTCCAAAAATGGACCAATCCTGATCATGTTTGGTAAAGTCTCTTGCAAAAATATATACAAACAAAATTTGAGAAGAATCAGTGCATTATTTTTGTTTTTAGTATATTTAAGTGAAGATCGGGAAGCAGTCTATATGGGGCCAAAGGGATCATTTTTGGACTACCCATTAATGGATGTAATGAACGCATACAAACCCAATTTGAGTAAGATCTATATGACAATTTGGATCTTATGGCAATTTATGTCGATTTCATAGGAGTCACTTGTATGGGGGCTAGGTCTGAACATGGACCGATTCCCACCAATTTCAATAGCGTTCATCCCATGGCCGATAAAATCTTATATACCAAATTTCGTCAAAATATATTCATATTTGCGACCTGCAGTTTGATTACAAGGTTTACATGGACACACAGACGGACGGACGGACGGACGGACGGACATTGTTAAATCAACTCAAAAAGTGATTCTTATTCGATCGGTATAATTAAAGATGGGTCTAGGTCAAATATTTTTGGTTGTTACAAACAGCAGCACAAAGTCATTATACCCAAACCACATAGTGGTAAGGAAGAATGGTGTACAGGTCTGGCTTCCTACAAATCGGAAACAGAGGGACGTGGCCCGCCGACTTTCGCATGGAATGTATACCTATTTAAGAAAACACCTTATTAAGCGAATCAATCCATGCCAAATATTGAGTTATATGGGCGGGGCCTCGCCCCTTTGTCCAGTAACAACTTCATATAGTCAAGGGCTTAATAGAAGTTATTATGGATTTTAATTTTTCTAAAAAGGGCGTGGTCCCGCCCAGTTTTCTTGTAGTGCTATTTCTATTAATTTCAATACGATATATACCAAATATCATCCGTAGGTTAAAAAATGGCCGAGATATGACGATTTTAAATTTTGGGTTATATGGGCTGGACCACGCCCCTTTTCCCACTAACAACTTTATATAGTTAAGGACTTATTATTTCGCAAAAATATCCTTTTGTGAAAATTTCATAACGATCCTTCCAGTAGTTTAGAAGATATTACGATTTTTTATTTTTCTAAAAAGGGGCGTCGTCCCGCCCACTTTTCTCCTGGTATGTATTTCTATTCATGCCAATACCATATATACCAAATATGACCGCTGTTGGTCAAAAAATTCCCGAGATATGACGATTTAAAATTTTGGGTTATATGGGCGTGGCACCGCCCCTTTGTCCAATCAAAAATTTATATAGCCTATTATTCCTTCCAGAGTCACAGTAACACGCTGTGAAAATTACAGGAAGATCGGTTCAGGGGTTTGGCCTCCTATAAAGCACAAACAAACACACATTCATTTTTATATATATAGATAGATTTAAAGCAGATTAATTATAATTTAAGGTAAAAAGGGGCGAAAAAGGGGGATTTGGTAATAAAAAAATGTATGGCTACCTTACCTGTAGATAAAAAGTGTATAAAATTTTAGGTAAATTCATATTACAAAATAAGTATTTTGTATAGCAAACATTGTTAGTGGTATAAGTATCTGAATTATAAAAAGGGGGCGGTGAAGTGGGCGTGGTTCATAGTTATATGGCGACTTTAACAGTATTAAAAGCAATATACTACCAAATAAAAAAAAATCCGTTGGAAGGAACAAATTTGTACAGAGAACAAAAAGTTTAAAACTTTCAAACAAAATTTGGCGTGAAAAGGGGCGTGAAAGGGGGCGTGGCGTAAGAAATGTTTATTTCTATCTCGCCTGGAGTATAATGTGGATACAATTGGAAGTAAATCTGTTAAAAACTATATGGGAGCAATTACATAATTTTAAAAAAGTGGGCGCAAAAGTGGGCGAAGTCGAAAAAAGTACCCTATTAATCATGTCAGAGTCCCAGTTAAATGCTGTGAAAATTTTAGGACGATCGGTCCAGAGGTTTGGTCTCCTATAAGGTACAAACAAACAAACAAATAAACAAATAAACAAACACTCATTCCATTTTATATATGTATATAGATTATGTCAAGTACTGTTTCATCTAAATGGAAACATGCAACAATAGTTCCACTACTGAAAACAAATACGTTTTACCGTAACAAATACGAGTTTATGCCCATACCTATTTCATGTTATCTATCAAAAGTGCTAGAAAAACTTTTGCACTTGCAAATGATTTTAATTTAGCAAAGTAAATAATTTGTTAACCGATACTCAGTCTGGATTTCGTTCAAATCATAGTTGGGTATCTGCTTTGCTGGATGTTTCCGAAAACATACTCAGTGAACTACAACTTTTCCAATTGTATTTCAGAAAACATCAAGTGAATTTCAGAAAAAATTAAATGTATTTCAGAAAACATCAATTGATTTTCAGAAAGTATTAATTGTATTTCAGAAAACATCAGTTGATTTTCAGAATTAATCAATTGTATTCCAGAAAACATCAATTGAATTTCCAAAAGTGTTAATTGTATTTCAGAAAGTTTCAATTGAATTTAGCTCCGCAAAGAAGAAAAAACATTATCATTCCAATAAACCGTTGCCTTCTATCTGAATGGCAGTTTTACTTGTATGCTTCACGCGTCTTTGGAATATTATTCCACATACCCAACAACTTAATAACAACGCAAACAGTTTTAAGCAGTTTTTATTTAAATATTTTGAACAAGCTCAAATGTAATTTATGTGTTTTTTTGTAATAATTGTTCTACTACAGGGTGGGCCAAAAGTCACCATGAGATTTAAAAATTTAATAACTTTTTCGTTTATATAAATATTTTTTTTTTTTTCAGATTATATAAATAACACCTGGAGAATAAATTATGGAGAGATTCACAACAAATCAATTATTTTAACGCAAGGAGCGTATCATCGCCATTTTACCATCAGAATTCCGCTCTCTGAAGCAATGATTAGTTGCTAAGTTAATCGTAAGATATTTACCTTAAAAATAAAAATAAATGTGAAATGGATTTCCCGACCCAAAAAACCCCCCGATATACACATTTTCAATAATTTGTTTACTTTTGAATGAGTATTATGGAAAATATCATGAAAATATCTTAATCGAATTAGGGTGGGTCAATTATTTTTACTCCATGGGCTCATCGCGATTCTGGTACTATGGGCCATAACAAGTATATTATTATTATTATGGCCCATAGTACCAGAAACTTTCTAATATATATATATATATATATATATATATATATTTATATATATATATATAAACGAAAAAGTTATTAAATTTTCAAACCCCATGGTGACTTTTTGCCCACCCTGTACATGTTTGCCTTAATATAATTTTTGGATATTGCATTCCTATACTTTAAATATAAGATTAAATCTTGTTGTACAGGAAATTGGAAATAAATAAATAAATAAAGTACATACATACCTACCTATTCGAGCCTCGTGATGATCTAACAATGTTTGCTAGTCTTTCTGTTCAAATCTCTAATCAACTTATGGGAATATTATTTAACAAAATCATTTAACATAATTTAATTATTACATACCCTCTTTCAGTTAAGAAAAACAAATATAGACGAATATTTTAATATATTGAATATATTTGTTTTCATTATTTTAAATTCTACCAAATTTACATTATTTCTCAAAAACCTGTTGCAAAAACAAAACAAATTTAACAACAGTTATTAAATTATTTGGTTGTATGTCAATAATTTGAAATGAACAATATATCAAATATTAATTTAACACAAAAAAAAACCTTTTGGTTAGCAAAATATTCTGCGCTAAGGTGCTGCAATGTAAAAAAAAAACAAAAAAGACAACTAAAATATCAATGGGTTGGGTATGACTAAAGAGATGTGTTTGAGTAAAAATTTAACACAGACATTAATGACGATGCTTAAATAAATTTTAAAAAACAACAACAAATATCTTATGTTGCTAAATTTTTTATTTAAAAAGATGCAACTAAACAATATTAATAGAGATGCAAGAAAATTGATATTGAACATAGTTTTTTTTTTCTTTAAAAAAATGCAAATTACACAGAGCGACAATATAATTTTTTTGTAGCACAAATAGGCTAATTTTTTCCAACTTTATGAATCCGTACATTTTTTTGACTTACATTTCATAAACACAACAAATTCTGGTGGTCATAGCAAAATATTCAATTGAATTCGACAATATTTATTTTTAAGCCGATCAAAGCTCACGATTCTAATGCCAAACGCATAAGTTTATATTTGTGAAATAATAACACAGTTATAGATACGGAATACGGACATCGTTATGTCTAGACAGAAACTGAATATGATAAAAATCAAGCATTTTAGACGATTTGCATTTAAATACAAAAACTACTCGTAATACTTTAACCGTAGAGTTATGTAGGCTGTACAAAACAAGTTAAATTGATCAAAACAATACCAAAACCAGAACTAATTCAACTAAAGCTTGTAATATTCCCAAATTATACTAAACTACGTCGAGTTGTGTAATCAGTTAAGAAACAGAGTAACCATATATATAACATGTATATTTTGTAATTTATAAGAAATAACTTTTATCACGCAAATACCTTAAAACAAGAGTTCAGAAAAAACACACACTGTATAAAAATCATGTGAGTCCGATCACAGGGAAGATGTGTAAACATCTAGTAATTAAAAATTTTTTTATGTCATTTTTTAAAATCAAACAGAAAGCGTCATCTATTTATCAGTTATAGCAAAACCTTTTTCAGCTAATTCAACAACCCTTTGCAGTAAAACGTTAAAGATATCCCAATATAAACGTATATAAGTGATACATAGATGACGCTTTTAAAAAAGTGGCATAAAAAAACAATGTTATATCATAAGTTTTTCACCAATACAATCATAAGTCACACAGCGTTATCTGCTTCAGCTCACACCGATATGAGTTACGCTGTTTTTGTGATTGTATTGTGAAATAGAAATTTACCCCCCTGCGCTTATAGATGTTTACACATCAAAACTCGTACATATTTGTAAACAAACATAGCTCAGACCAACAAATATATATTTTTATTTTCATATCAATTATGTGTGTTTCAAAATTTTATACGGTGCCCAACACAATCATGACTGTGTTTCGTTTTAATATATCTTTATCTACACGAACATTTTTCTATCACGTATTTTTTGTTTCGAACACACATAAACCAAACACATTCAAGTGTAGCTTTATTTTAAGTTCATGTTCTTGTACGTGTACTGCGAAAAAACAGAACGTGAACAAAAAACAGGTTCGAGTTCAGTTATATTTTAAGTTCGTGTTCTGGAACATATACTGCGAAAAAACAGAACATGAACAATAAACAGGTTCGAGTTCAGTTATATTTTAAGTTCGTGTTCTGGCTCGTGTACTGCAAAAAATGAAATCATCAATTCGCGATCTGAGCATTTTTTATGACTTACTTTGAAATTGTTTACAATTGTTTTTATTGGCTGGTTTTCATTTTAATAAAAGATGGAAATAAAAGACTTAAGACACAAACACAATTTAGCATCATAAAAATTACACTTCTTGGTTGTTAGGTTTTTTTACATTACCCACCCCCTATTTTCGCAACCAATTAGTGTCGTAACAAACTCACACTTATGTAACTTTCTTCAGAAAAGAATTTTATGAAGCCTATTACAAAAAAATTTACAATCCTTTTCTAAAATTACATACTGTTTTTATTGTTTCGTGTTTTTGCCATGTTTTGCATACATTAGCACAAATCCCCCTGTGTTATTTTGCCAAACAATGAGTGTCAATAGAAATAATATTTACAATCCTTTTTTCAAGTAAAGGATTCATGCGTCTTTTTTCCAAATTTCATTGATCCTTTTTTATGATTTTCGTTGCAACTGTTTACAATTGCTTTTTCTCGTAATTTTCACTTCATTTCCTAGACAAAAACCCAACTTTGCGGCATAAAAGCCACACTTGTTGGTTGTTAGGATCTTTTGCAAATTTTTTTTTTTTTTTTTTTTTTGTAACAAATAACTTTAGACACAAACACAATTTTGCATCATAAAAAACAATGGTGGTTGTTAGGATGTTTTGCATCCATTAACACAATCACCCACCCTAAATTTGCGAACCAATTAGTGTCAATGCACAAACACGAACTTAAAACATAACTGAAGTCGAACCTGTTTATTGTTCATGTTCTGTTTTTTCTCAGTACACGAACTTAAAATATAACTGAACTCGAACCTGTTTATTGTTCATGTTCTGTTTTTTCGCAGTACACGTACCAGAACACGAACTTCAAATAAAGCTACACTCGAATCTGTGTGGTTTATGTGTGTTCAAAACCAAAAATACGTGTTAGAAAAATGTTCGTGTAGATAACGAAATATCAAAACGAAACACAGTCATGATGTGTTCGGCACCGTACAAAATTTAGCAACACACATAATTGATATGAAAATAAAAATATGTGTTGGCCGCTTTAGAACAGAACATTGTGTGTTTCATGTGTATATCAGTTTTTGGAATAGCGAATTGCGTTGAATTGAACTGGTTTGTCACAAATGAGATGGATGGTCTGAATATCATTCCATTTGAAACTTATTAAAAAACTTCGAAACCTATTAAGTTCTTAAAGCGTAAAACATACGAATTCGTTGTAAGTCTGGCTATATAAATTATGATCGCACTCACATCATTTCTATTGAATATCGCACCTGTACCTCTAAAGTGAGTCAACTTAAAATTTTTGAATTTTCATTTTTTGCAAGAAACCGATACACAGTGGTCATATCTACCCACTGTAAAAATCTTACATCGATTTTTCTAGTCTTTCGCAAAAAAAAAATACAGTTGTAACCCTCTTTGTGTTATAAGAGTAGATTCTTTAGATTCCACTAAAAAGACATATTTTGAGTTCCACCCAAAAAACTTCTTATCTTTGATGATCACTGAAAAAATCGCAAAAACAACTACTGTTGTACACTTATTATTCGCAATTCTTTACAACGAAACAACTCTTTTTAAATTTTGTAGTAAATATTAAAAAAAAAGAAACCGTTTTTTGCCTCTGCTGAAAATTTGTAAATTTTTAGTTGATTCACTTAAGAGGTACAGGTGCGATATGTATTGTTGCTATTGCCAGTAGTTTGGTATTAAAAATGAGTGAAATAAGACAATTGGATCAAAATATGGAAAACGTCAAAATAAAGCCTTCAGCTTCAAACAAAAAAATTTACTTTAATACGATCTTATACAAATATGAATATGATATTATTTCGAATAGATTAGAATTATCAAAAAAAAATATTTTTGGCGCAAAGGAAGTAGCAAATCAATTTATTATTTTCATTTTTTTTTAAGGTCTAAAAGGGGGTTAACCCTTTTATTATTCCAGCCCTCGAAATTCTAGTGCAAATTCTAGAAAAAAAATTTTTCATTAAATAAAGACCCTAAAATTATGCTAATCAATTATAGCGAATTCACAAACCAACACAAAAAACAAACTCATTTTTATTACAAACAATTAACAAATTTAATAAACGCACACATAGCATTGTATAATTTTATGTATGTGTTAGTAGCAACTTTAAATGTAATTTACTCAAAATAAAGGAAAAAAATTTAAAATCTGTAAATCGGCTAAAAAGAAATACCAAATAATAAACGTTTGGTCCAAATCGGGATAAAACGGTAGAACAAAACATCGGTCACAAGAAATCGCCTAGCCTATTAATATTATAGATATATTTATTCCTTTACCACTGTGCGCATTATGTGCAAAAAAAATAATAACAATGCCGCTCAAATTTGGTTTAAGCTTATTTTCTATATCTAATTAGTTGGACCTAAGAGATATGTCCTGTAAACCCATGGTATATGGTATCGTATAGTCGGCCTAGACCGACTATAATTTTCTTACTTTTCTTTTTTTAATTTCTAAAGGAAAAATTTTTGAATATACAAAAAAAATATTTTTTTGAAATAAATAAATTTTCTGAAAAAACTTTGGACTTAAAAAAATATTTCGAAAGAAAATTTTTGATTTTTGTTAATATCCTATACCCTATACGAAATGATAAGATATGCAACAGATCAATTTCTAAATGAACTGGCTAATGCTTTTAATAAAATTTTTGAAACTGGAAAAGCAGACAAAGTATTCGAAAGCAGCATTATCTTCCCAATTCATTAAAAAGGGGATCCTAATTGTACAAATAACTATCGGGGAATTTCCTTTCTGAATTTCAAGCAGCCTTCGATAAAGTACCTAGAAAGCCTCTCATATATAGATTACATCGGATTGGCATGTCAACAAAAGTTGTTAATCTGGTAATGACTTATCAGAATACTTTGAGACGTATACTGGAGTTAAGCAAGGTTGCTTACTGTCACCACTGCTTTTTACACTTTACCTAAATTATCTTCATGAGCATTTAGGGGGTGGCTTGGTAATAAACGGGGTTAATGTGCGTTTGCTTCTTTATGCAGATGACATTATATTGCTAGCAGACGATATAGACGTTATGCAAAATATAGTTAAAAATTTAGAAAGCTACTGTGATCAATGGAACATGGAAGTTAACATGTTACAGTCAAAAATGATGGTATTCAGGACATCTGGCAGACTTTCCACTAAAGATAAAATTGGGTACAAAAATTAAGAAGTAAGAACAGTGAACCCAGAACTATCTGGGTGTAATCCTGACACCAAAAATTGAGTTTTTTAAAACATGTTGAGAAGAGAAACATTTCATCTAAAAATAGCATTTATGCAATGTGGAGCAGCTTTATGAGTAAGCCCAACATAACACTAAAAGTGAAATGGAAACTCTTCCAAGCAGTATGTCATTCAATACAAGCATACGCTGCTCAAGTCTGAGGCTACTGTTTGTATGATTAAGTAGATAAACTTCAACATTACTTTCTAGACAAAATCGATTACCACATAAATTGTCTTTGATGATGTTAAAAAATAATTTATTTTGGGCAAAGGAAATAAACGAAATGCGCAGGGAATTTGGTATAATTTTTGAGTCTGAAGAGGTTTTAGCTCAAGAATGGGCTCAAAAAGGAACTTTATTGCTACAAGAATTAAAATCAAAAACACTTGAAAATATGAAACAACAAGCTTCAAACAATATATCGCGTTTTTATAAAAATTTAGATCATAACTTGCCAGTAAATTATATCGATAACGTAAAAAGCCAAAGACAACTTGCAATAATTTTTAAAACAAGATCAGATTTGTTACCATTAACGCAAATAAATTTAGTACAACTGAAAACAAAACTTGCATTTTATGAAATACTAGAGAAGACGAAAACTTACAACACTTTATGGCAAAATGCCCAATACTTAAGAATTTCGAAACAGATACTTTCAAAAACCATATCTCAATGAAAATGAACTTATAAACATTTTGAATGGTTAAATACCTAATGGGTGGAATAAGATTTATAACTATGTCGAAAATGCTTTAAAGTATAGAAAAATGATAATTAAAAATTTGTGTAATTATTTACTAAGTTACCATATCTACTGCAATTATATTTATTTTGATCATATCTACTACAACCATAAATATATTTTGAAAAATTTTTATAAATACTTATTTAGTATTTTAATTTTTATATAACAGACAACTACATGTCATTGTTATTTAATTTCTTTATTTGTATAATATCTTAATATTTTTAAAAATAAAGAGGAACATATATACATACATACAATACCCTATACCACTATGTAGTGAAGGTATAATGAGTTTGTGTTCATGTTTTCTTATACTGATCGACTCAGAATCACTTTCCGTCCATCGTCATATCTTTCCGGTTGTGTGTCCATGTAAACCTTGAAATCAAACAAGATACGTGAACATATTATTGTGCCACTTGGTTTAAAACTCACATGCTGGAAGTTTGAGCCAAATCGGATAACTCGATCACGTGCACCTTTGAGGTCAAAGTTAAACTTTTGGGTAATTCTGCTTATTTAACTACAATGGAGATAAAATATTCGTTTTGTTTCAGACTTCACCTAAAGTTTGAACGGATTATTGTGCCACATAGTATAGAACAGGCATGCTGAAAAAATGAACCAAGTCGAATAACTCTAAGCCTTGCACCTTAGAGGTCAAAGTTCAATTCGGGGGAAGTTCTCTATGTTTAACTATAATTGTTCTAAAATAATCGTTTATGACGTATTTTCATTAAAATTTTGACGAACTTGTGTTCTTAAAAATAGTCTGAATTATTTTCAGTAAATTTAAACCTGTCGTGCAACGGGGGTCAAAACTACCCTCTCTCTTAAATTAACTTCAAATCCAAAATTTTTATAAATGTAAAACAAAAATGCTTCAGCTCGAAGTCTTATTTTGTTATAGGAACTTATTTATTATCCAATCTAGGAATATATTGAATGTTAACATAAAAACAAAAAACTTTAATATGTCGTTGTTTACATAATAGAGGACGATATGTAAACAACTATTTTAATAGACAGGTTGCAGACACCATGTATGTGCAGCTCTGAAATCAGTTTATAAAAAAAATTCAAAAAGCAATGACCGAGTCTAAAACAAATTGATTATTTAACGGGGTTAACGATACCTCGAATAAGACAAATATTAGGTGATGAATGCACTATAATATTAGACTTAGCGAATAAAAAACAAGACAGAAATTATAGTCAGTTTAGACCGACTATACGATACCTTATACCATGGTTTAGAGACTCTATCTCTTCGGTCCAACGAATTTGATATAGAAAATAAGCATAAACCATATTTTAGTGGCATTGTTATTAATTTTTTTGGCTGCAGATATGAAACAGTTCATATTGGATGCTATATCTATATGGGGACTAGGCCCAAAAATGGACCGAGCCTGACCATGTTTGGTAAAGATTCATGTATTTTGTAAAAATATATACAAACAAAATTTGAAAGGAATCCGTGGAATATTTTTGTTTTTTGATAGATTTAAGTGAAGATCGCGAAGCAGCTCTATATGGGGCCTATGACTAACAGTTGTCCCATAGGGGTCATTTTTGGACTACTGATTAATGGATGTAATATACACATACAAACCGAATTTGCCTAAGATTTATATGATAATTTGGATCTTATGACAATTTATGTTGATTTCATAAGGGTCATTTGTATGGGGACTAGGTCTGAACATGGACCGAATTTCACCAATTTCAATAGCTTTTATCCTATGGCCAATAACAGCTTATATACCAAATTTCATCAAAATATATTCATATTTGCAACCTGTAGTTTGATTAAAAGGTTTACATGGACACACAGACGGACGGACGGACATCGCTAAAGCGACTCAGAAAGTGATTCTGAATCGATCGGTATAATAAAAATCTAAAAAATTAAAAATTTTTTAATGAATTGTATATTTCGATTTACCTAATAAATAAATTTTAAAAAAAAAGGGTACAGGCCAAATACTTTTGATAGTTACAAACAGCATCACAAAGTCATTATATATACCCAAACCACATGGTGGTATAGGGTATAATTAAAAACGACTTTCCTCGAAATGACTACAAAGTGTTCCTGGTGCTCTTCATTTAGAGATGCATGGCTATTTCGGAATCAATTCCCAGAAATCACAGACTTTAGTTGAAGTTGCAGGCTTTATCATAAAATGTTATGCGTTTTTCTGGTTCAATGCAGATAAAGCTGTTCAAGTTCCCTTATACTATGTTCTCACTGCAGCTAAATCCGCATTTGACTCGCTTTATAGTGGATTTAATTAAAGCTGGTCAATTTTTGGGTATATAAATACTGTCAAAATAAAACCCTCGCTTTAGCTAAATCGAGAATAAATCCAACAGAAATCAGGGATGTATTGTGCAATTCGCCGCAAAATGAACAAATTTACAACGCTGCAGCAGAAAATTTGCATCATTTTACGACTGTGAATTTTCATTTACAACAAAACAAAACAAAAATTCATAAACAAAAGCAGCAAGTGAGTATAGCAAAGAATTGTTTTATTAAAAAATTATTTATTTGTTGCATTTTCTTCGTAATATCCATTATGGAAATGATTTTCATAATATAATTTAAATTTTGCATTTTATTTCACTTTTAACTTTTTTTTCGCAAAATTTGTTTTCTCCAAAACAAAAACTATTAAAATGTAAATAAACAATTCGTTCGAACAGCTGTGCAGCAACTGTCAAACTAAAGCTACAAATTGTAGTGAGAACGGTGGAGATTAAAAAATAAAGCTAATGCGGATTTAGCTGCAGTGAGAATGTAGTATTAAACGATTTATTATTTTTGAAAAATTTGGAAAATTAAAAAACTAAATAACTATACAAATTGCAGATAGAGCCATTTCTAAGTTCATTAATCACCTATATTATCTCCATGATGATTCGATGACAGAGTAGACGTAGAAACTAAAACCAAAAGGACCGAAAAAAATTTTTATGTTTATTGAAGAAGAAGACCTCGAAGGAGAAGAAATTTTGGAAAAGTTTTTAATTAAGAAAGAAAATTTTAAAACTTTTTTTGCTAATGATAATTCATCAGTTTTAATAGAACTTGTTTCTAAAAATTCGTAAACACTTTTGAAGAGATTTGACATTTCAATGGATTTTTTACAAAGTGAATATAGAAAAGGAAAAGATATTATTCAAAAACTAAAGATTGTTAATGATAGCGCCGAAAAGATCACAAAAGATGAGGAGCAGCGGCAATATCAATTTAAAGTAAGAAGTTTTTAATCTCAACTAATTAAATTTAAATGACTTTTGTGTTTCTTTTCAGGTTGTACAACAATATATGAAGCATGCTAGTTTACAAAATTTAAGAAATGAATATACTTAATCCAACTTTAAGTACTTAAAAACATGCCTACTTCATTCATATTAAAAATGTACTTTTAATAAAAACAAAAAATAAGCGATTTTCCTTAAAAACTGTAAATACACATTTACATTTTTTAAATGGGTCATTGTGTCGCCTAAAGAACAATAGGGATAATCCGTCTATTAAAATAGTTGTTTATATATAGTCCTCTAGTATTTAAACAATGACATTTTAAAGTTTTTTGTTTTTTATGTTAACATTCAATATATTCCCCTTTGGTATAAAAACTTTCATCGAAATTGAAATTGGTGAATATAGGTGCATGTTCAGACCTAGTCTCCATTCAAATGACCCGTATGATATTGACTTAAATTGTCATAACATCCAAATTATCATATAGACCCCATATAAAAATAACATCAAATTAATTACAATAGCACTAAAATTTGATTTATGCTTCTTTCGCATATCCAGTTATTGCTTCAGCAAAGTTGGATCCAAGATCTCTCAAAACGCATACATAGTCGGTCTAGATCGACCATATTGTTCTTGCTGGTTCTTTCAATATATTTTTATACCCTATACCACTATGTGGTTTGGGTATAATGACTTTGTGCTGCTGTTTGTAACAACCAAAAATATTTGACCTACACCCATCTTTAATTATACCGATCGAAACAGAATCACTATCTGATTCGATTTAACGATGTCCGTCCGTCCGTCCGTCCGTCTGTGTGTCCATGTAAACCTTGTAATCAAACTGCAGGTCGCAAATATGAATATATTTTGATGAAATTTGGTATTTGATCTATTATCGGCCATGGGATGAACGCTGTTGAAATGACCAAATGACAAGTGACCCCTATGAAATCAACATATATTGCCTTAAGATCCAAGTTATCATACAAATCTTAGTCAAATTGGGTTTGTATGTATATATTACATCCACTAATCAGTAGTCCAAAAATGATCCCTATTGGACAACTCTTGGTCATAGGCCCCATATAGAGCTGCTTCCCGATCTTCACTTAAATCTATCAAAAAACAATAATATTGCACTGATTCTTCTCAAATTTTGTTTGTATATATTTTTGCAAAATACAAGAGACTTGACCTAACATGGTCAGAATCGGTCCATTTTTGGGCCTAGTCCCCATATAGATATAGCATCCGATATGAACTTTTTCAAATCTGCAGCCGAAAAAATTAATAAAAATCCCACTCAAGTTTGGTTTATGCTTATTTTCTATATCCAGTTAGTTGGGCCTGAGAGATAGGGTCTCTAAACGCATGGTATAGGGTATCGTATAGTCGGTCTAGACCGACTGTAATTTTCTCACTTGTTTTTAATAATTTCTAACTCAATCAAAATTTTATTTTTTTTAAATAATATTTCAAAGGAGAATTCAGGGCTAACAAAAAGGTCCAAAGAATTTGATAAAACTCCATACACCGGGAGCAGAGTAAAATTTTCCAAAGGTTTTCAAAACGCTGAGCCTGAATATAAAATTTCTCAAAATTTCTCTATCATATCAGTTCTTTTTTTTTTCTCGAAATGCTGTTATATTCCGGACTTGACTACAACGCCAAATTATTTGTTTGTACAAAACTGAATAAGGCATTTGATCGGCTTCATCTTTTTTCAAAACTGTTTTTTATTTTTTGTTTCTGCTCTGACTAAACTTCCCAGTAATAAAATCGATCAGTCTAGACCGGCTATAATATACCCTTCACTAGGAGTGGCGGTAAACGGTCTTCGGTACACCTTTGCTTAGATATTCACAAAATATAAGCAGAAACTAAATTTACATGACATTTTTATGAATTTGTAACCGGCAGATATGAAATAGTTCATATCTGATAATATTATTATAAAAATGGACCAATTATAATTATCATATTTACTAAAGTCACATACTTTTTTCAAAAACAGAAATAATATTTTGAATTTTTGGTAGCTTCAAGTGAAAATTGGGAAGCAGCTTATACAGAGTTAAGTATTCTACTTCTGATTAATGGATGCAATAAACACACATAGACAAAATTTCACCACGAGCAATGTAATAATCTGGATCTTGATAATCATTTGTATGAAAACTACGACTTGACATGCATTGATTGTCACCAATTTCAATATCGGTAGTCATATTTCTAATAAAAGCTTACATACGGAATTTCACCAAAATATATTTATATTTGCGACCTGTTGTTTGATTATAAGATTTACACGGTCACACAGATAGACGCAGGGACGGACATCATTAAATCCGGTCATTAAGGAATTCTTAATCAATCGATATAATAGAAGGTGAAGTATTTATTAAAACCGATAAAAATTTCAGGTTTTGAAACCAAAATATATTTTGAAAAAGTTCTCATATTAAGTAATTTCAACATATGACTTGTTAGAGAATATAGAGGATATCTGAAAAAGAGTAGTACTGTTAAATAACTTAAAGTATTTTGTATAAAAAAAATATGCGCGATTTAGTACCTCCCCAAAAATATGAAAAAAAAACGTGTTGTCCATATTTTTTGGTTAGTGTTTTACAAAACCCTTATTTGATGAAAATTTTTGAATTACCATTTGGATTAAGCTCGCCAAAGACCTTTAGAAAAATGTGCTCTGGTCCCAGAACTTGGGAGTTTATCATACTTTGAGGTTCTGTGTAATGTTTGTTACTAGTCCCAAAATTTTTCTTTTAAAAACAATTTTTTTTTAAACTCTTTCTTTTAACTCATACTCTCCGTCTGTCTGTCTGCCATGGGTGGACCCCATTTCCCCTTATCCAATTGATCTGAAACTTGGTCCATAGTCTTGTCGTGACTATAGATTAATTTTGGGGTAGTCACGCATAGTCACGCGTGGTCACGCACAGTCACGGAGTGATCTAAATGTCATTTACCCTCATCCGATCGATTTCAAACTTGGTCCATACTTGCTGTAAAGAAATATCAACTTCTACATAGTCACGCGCAGTCACGCACAGCCACGGACGGAGTGATTTAAGACCCATTTTCCCTTATCCGATCGATCTTAAAATTGGTTGATAGACTTGCTGTGAAAAAAGATTAACTTACACATACACTTGCTGTGAAAAAAAGATTAACTTTGACTTAGTCACACGCAGTCACGCATGGTCACGCACAGTCACGGAGTGATCTAAATGTCATTTCCCCTCATCCCATCGATCTGAAACTTGGTCCATACACTTGCTGTGAAAAAAAGATTAACTTTGACTTGGTCACGCACAGTCACGCGTGGTCACGCACAGTCATGGAGTGATTTAAATGTCATTTCACCTAATCCGATCGATCTCAAACTTGGTCCATACACTTGCTGTGAAAAAAAGATTAACTTTGACTTGGTCACGCACAGTCACGCATGGTCACGCACAGTCACGGAGTGATCTAAATTTCATTTACCCTCATCCGACCGATCTGAAACTTGGTACATACACTTGCTGTGAAAAAAGATTAACTTTGACTTTGTCACGCACAGTCACGCGTGTTCACGCACAGTCACGGAGTGATCTAAATGTCATTTACCTTCATCCGACCGATCTGAAACTTGGTCGATATACTTGCTGTAAAGAAATATCAACTTCTACATAGTCACGCGCAGTCACGCACAGTCACGGAGTGATTTAAAACCCATTCTCCCTTATCCGATCGATCTAAAAATTGGTTGATAGGCTCGCTATGAAAAAAGATTAACTTTGACACGCACAGTCACGGAGAGATTAAAACCACACTTCCCCTCATCCGATGGATCTGAAACTTTGTCCATAGACTTGTTGTGGCAAAGATTAATTTTAAGATAGTCACCCACAGTCACGCACAGTCACGGAGATATTCAAAATTTATATGCATAAGGAAAGAAAGAGTGTTAATAAAAAATTTGTTTTCATGGGTTATATTATTTTGAGTGAAATTATTCCGAAACACGTAATCTTTTTAAATCTTTTTTAAATTTTATTATAAACATATTTAAAAAAATATATTTATAAACACATATTTAAAAAAAAAATAAGAACTGGTCAATTTTTTTCACGAATTTTTTTCCTCAGTGAATTTTTATACCCTATACCACTATGTGGTTTGGGTATAATGACTTTGTGCTGCTGTTTGTAACTACCAAAAATATTTGACCTAAACCCATCTTTTATTATACCGATCGATTCAGAATCACTATCTGATTCGATTTAACGATGTCCGTCCGTCCGTCCGTCCGTCCGTCTGTGTGTCCATGTAAAGCTTGTAATCAAACTGCAGGTCGCAAATATGAATGTATTTTGATGAAGTTTTGTATATAAGCTTTTATCGGCCATAGGATGAATGCTATTGAAGTTGGTGAGAATCGGTCTATGTTCAGACCTAGCCCCATACAAATGATCATCAAAATTATCATATAAACCAAAGTCAAATTAGGTTTGTATGTGTTTATTACATCCATTAATCAGTAGTCCAAAAATGATCCCTATGGGACAACTCTTAGTCATAGGCCCCATATAGAGCTGATTCCCGATCTTCAATTAAATCTATCAAAAAACAAAAATATTGCACTGATTCTTCTCAAATTTTGTTTGTATATATTTTTTCAAAATATAAGTGACTTTACGAAATATGGTCAGGATCGGTCCATTTTTCGGCTTAGTCCCCATATAGATACAGCATCCCATAAAAACTTTTTCATATCTGCAGCCAAAAAAATTAATTAAATCCCACTCAAATTTGGCTTATGCTTATTTTCTATATCCAGTTAGTTGGGACTGAGAGATAGGGTCTCTAAAGCATTGTATAGGGTATCGTATAGTCGGTCTAGACCGACTATAATTTTCTTACTTCTTTAGTAATAGTTTTCAAAAGTTTTCCTCCAAAAAAAATATCCAAAATTTATCCAAAATTTTCATAGAAATTTTATTAAAAACAAATTTTTACTTAAAATATAAAAATAAGCATTTTTGTAAAATATTCTCTTCTGTGATTTTTTTTAACATTAATTCTCAATATATGGCAACTCTTTTAAAAGAAATGCCGGTACATTGATTACAAACAACTACCTGAATATTTTTAAACATTAAAGTTATTTAGTCATCAAAAGGCATTACCAAAGAAAACATTAAATAACCAAAAAAAAAAATAAAAAATAAATAAGAAATACAAAAACAATAACAAAAACAAAAACAAAACAGCACGAAACGGTGAATAAAAAACGGAAACAAGTTTTTATTATTTTAAAACAGCTTAAGAACAAATACTGAGTAGAAATCTAACAAAAAAAAATATTTCTATCTAAATGTTATTAATTAAGTGCTGCTTCAACCGATTAAACTATTATTAATAATGTTTAAATTTAAATCTGCTAAAAGCAATATGCATACATCATCTTCATCAGCATTATCATCGTCGTGTTCATGGTGTCCTTTATATAAAAATATTTTATGTTTATTGATCGGTTTAATTATTGGAATACGTTTTACCGACATTTGGTACAACTTACAAAATTTTAAAACATCTCCAACAACAGCCACCACCGAGTTGTTTTTAAATGGTGAGGTAAACAATTCCAAAAGTAATCAAAAAATGTTGCCACAATTCCTGTACAATACAACGAGAGTTCTTTGTTGGATTATGACAAGGCCTGACAATCATTTGACCAAAGCCATTCATATACGCCATACCTGGGGTAGTCGTTGCAATACATTATTATTTATGAGTACGGAGGAGGATGAGGTGTTGCAAACAGTTAAACTGTCGGTGGAGGAAGGTCGTCAAAATTTATGGAATAAAACTAAGGAGTCCTTGAAATACATTTACGATCATCATTTAGATGATGCTGATTGGTTTCTAAAGGCTGATGATGATACGTAAGTTAATAATAAATGAAATAATAAAGTTTTATAATTTTATGGTTTATACGAGTAGGTACGTGATAAAGATGTATTAGAATGGCCCCTAAAAAATTAATTTTTTAAAATAACACAGGCCGACATTTTGTAGACCAAATTATACTTTTCTTAACGTCTATGGTGTGATGGTGTGATTTGTGCGAATCCGAATTTTGTTTACACTCGTTAAGGCGTCTAAAAGTAGAACTCTTTCCCTTTAAAAAAAACTTTTTTAATTTTCTTTAGTATCTTATTTCTTCAAAACGTTTGTTTAAATTACTTAAGGAGGGTCTCATGGGGGCATCCACATATGAAAAGTATTTGCAAGGCCAATCTAATGGCATATAATATATGTACAATTGTATTAAGTTGTCATGTTATTTAATAAAACCATACAATTTTTGGGGGTTTTGTATGATGGTACATGAGAATTTAAAATCAAATACTTGTAAAACAGCGATGCCAACATAGCGCTTTTCGCGGTAGATTTAGCACTTTTTAATTATCCAAAAAGCGTTTTTTTTTTAAGCGCCCAGTTAGCGCTTTTTTTTCTTTTTTTAGCGTCTTAGAGCCTTTTATATACAATAGTTCATGTTTAACAAAATTGTACATATTAAAAATCTTCTTGCCAAATGCAAACTTTTTAGTCAAAGACACTCTTAATTGGTTCTCTTATTCGTCGGTAAGACAAATATTATTATAATCTATACATTGATATGTGAAGGTAAACCTTTGTACCCCTTTTTAAGCAAAATGCACGCATGGAATAGTTAAAATTAATATGGAGGAGAAGTGCACAATGATAAAATTTATGTATAATATATGTTAAAAATATATTAAATTAAATAAAATATCTTATTGTTATGTATTGTTGATCTGTATTGGAATAATTAGTCATTTATTGTTCGGTTTAAGATCATGAATATATTTTTCTAATGAAAGAAAGATAATAATTTTTGTAATGTAAGAGAAATATTAGAAAAAATTGAAGACAGCGCTAGATGGAGTAGCTACTTTCGAACAAAGCGACTTGTTCATCGTCAGCATCCTTCTGCCTATTACTTCAACTCATGCTTAATCAACTATTTAACTCAACATTTTGAAAGAAAAGAACATGAGAAATGTTTTTTTTTTCTTTTTTATATACGAGAGTTTGTATGAACAAGCTGAGCTTTTCTAATTTTTAGCTTTCTCTACATTAACATAGCCAGATCAATTACAAGTCTTGTAATGTGAACAGCTCTTTGTTTTTGCCATTGTACTCTAGATGGTAAATATATTATTTAGTAACACAAAATCAAAACTAGAAAAGGAGGAAAAATCAAACTTGATATACAAAATAAATTGTAACGGCGACGGGACCAACATATGTGACAAAACATATGTAGGTACTACGAAAACAAAATTAAAAAATAGACTTTCTTCACACAAATCAGATCTCAAGGCGATAAGCAAACCAATAGAGCAAAAAACTGCATTAGCGGCCCACTGTGCAATAACAGGCCACAAGCCAAATTTTGACACAGTAAGCATATTACAACAGGAGAACAATTACAAAAAGAGATTCACATTAGAAATGCTCCACATAATCAATACACCCACACAACGGAGACTCAATTACAAAACAGATACTGAGAAATGCGCTCAGGTCTACAGACACACGATAGACAAATATAAACGACAAACACAAAAGAACAATTAGTATGAAAAAAGCTGTTGTATAGTTAAGATATATCTTAGCTTTAAATTTTAAACAAAAAATATCTTAATTTAAAGTAAATATACATTGTATATGTACAAAAATTAATGTTCTTAAAATCTAATTATAAAAATTGTTAATTTTCTTGTTTAGCTCCCAGAAGATGGTTAAAGAATTTAACCGAAATATCGGAAGAAAATAAAGAAATTTTATTACGAATCTTGTGTGTTTTATTTTAATAACATACAACAAAAGACCTTAAGCCGAAATATAAACAATTTCAAATGCCATAACAGTTCCATCTAGAATACAATGGCAAAAACAAAGAGCTGTTCACATTACAAGACTTGTAATTGATCTGGCTATGTTAATGTAGAGAAAGCTAAAAATTAGAAAAGCTCAGCTTGTTCATACAAACTCTCGTATATAAAAAAGAAAAAAAAAACATTTCTCATGTTCTTTTCTTTCAAAATGTTGAGTTAAATAGTTGATTAAGCATGAGTTGAAGTAATAGGCAGAAGGATGCTGACGATGAACAAGTCGCTTTGTTCGAAAGTAGCTACTCCATCTAGCGCTGTCTTCAATTTTTTCTAATATTTCTCTTACATTACAAAAATTATTATCTTTCTTTCATTAGAAAAATATATTCATGATCTTAAACCGAACAATAAATGACTAATTATTAAATAAAATATTTATAATAAATAATTTTATAAGAGCCTAAAGGTCTGCTAATCAATTTTAGCCAATTCACAATTCATCGCATTTCATTAAATATATATATCACACGTCCATTTTTGAATTGTGAAATGCTAAAATTGATTAGCATACTTAGCAATTATTTATTAATAAACTCTTTTATATATCCTCTGTGTGTTCAACAAATATTTATTATGAAATTTAATGAATTTTATATAAACATTCAGAAATTTTTTATATATGTGTATAGATTTAAAACATTAAGAGAAAAAAATTTAATGAAAAAATAAAATTTGCTAGAATTTTTACTCGAATTTCGAGTGCTGGGCTACTCTAGTATATATGTATAATATTAACAGGCCAGGAGATTTCTTATAACCGATGTTTTGTTCTACCGTTTTATCCCGATTTTGACCAGACGTATATTATTTAAGAGGTATTTCTTTTTATCTGTTTTACAGATTTATAGATTTTTTAATTGTTTCCTTTATTTTGAGTAAATTGCATTTAAAGTTGCAACTAACACATACATGAAATTATACATATGCTATGTGTGTTTAAATAAATTTGTTACTGTGTTTGTTAATGAGTTTGTTATCTTCATTCACAATAATAATAAGCCATAAAGTATTGGTTTGTGAATTGGCTAAGTTGAAAAATAAAGCTGCCTAGAAATTGCACTCGAATTTCGAGCGCTGGATTCTGCTAGTATAATATTAATAGGCAAAGGTATTTCTGTCTACCAGATTTACAGATTTGCACCGTCTGCAACATTTTTTTTTTTTTTGTGAAGTGCTCATTTAAAGTTGCTACTAAGATATACATAAAACACCTTCTGTATGTGCCTTTATTATAAATATAAAAATCCCTGTGCTGAATTGTGAATTGGCTAAAATTGATTAACATACCTATAGGCGCTTATAAAATTATTTATTGAATAAAAAAATAAAATTTCCTAGAATTTGCACTCGAATTTCGATGGCTGGGCTCTACTGGTAATATATTATAGCACTAACCAGACGGCTTATAGAAAGAACTATTAAAGTAATTCTGTATATGTGGTTTGAGTTGAGAACTTATTTTAATTTTGTTAATGAAAAATCATTTGAGACAACTCTGTTAAAGAATATGTACAACGATTCCAAAAACTGTACTTATATAACGTTCTTCGCTCAATTTTATCAGAAGCTTAAATAGTGAATTTGGAAATTGAGGCTCAAAATGCGGACCACTAAAAACTTTCTGATGACTTCTGTTGGTTATTAGGAAGTTTAACAAATTGCTTATTTGGAGAATGAGATCGATTCCAAACTTAATGAAATTTGCTATTTAAGTTATGGTTCTGAAAAGGACTGCTTTGACAATACATAATATTGAAGTAACGGGTGATTTTTTTGAGGTTAGGATTTTCATGCATTAGTATTTGACAGATCACGTGGGATTTCAGACATGGTGTCAAAGAGAAAGATGCTCAGTATGCTTTGACATTTCATCATGAATAGACTTACTAACGAGCAACGCTTGCAAATCATTGAATTTTATTACCAAAATCAGTGTTCGGTTCGAAATGTGTTTCGCGCTTTACGTCCGATTTATGGTCTACATAATCGACCAAGTGAGCAAACAATTAATGCGATTGTGACCAAGTTTCGCACTCAGTTTACTTTATTGGACATTAAACCAACCACACGAATGCGTACAGTGCGTACAGAAGAGAATATTGCGTCTGTTTCTGAGAGTGTTACTGAAGACCGTGAAATGTCGATTCGTCGCCGTTCGCAGCAATTGGGTTTGTGTTATTCGACCACATGGAAGATTTTACGCAAAGATCTTGGTGTAAAACCGTATAAAATACAGCTCGTGCAAGAACTGAAGCCGAACGATCTGCCACAACGTCTAATTTTCAGTGAATGGGCCCTAGAAAAGTTGGCAGAAAATCCGCTTTTTTTTTATCGACAAATTTTGTTCAGCGATGAGGCTCATTTCTGGTTGAATGGCTTCGTAAATAAGCAAAATTGCCGTATTTGGAGTGAAGAGCAACCAGAAGCCGTTCAAGAACTGCCCATGCATCCCGAAAAATGCACTGTTTGGTGTGGTTTGTACGCTGGTGGAATCATTGGACCGTATTTTTTCAAAGATGCTGTTGGACGCAACGTTACGGTGAATGGCGATCGCTATCGTTCGATGCTAACAAACTTTTTGTTGCCAAAAATGGAAGAACTGAACTTGGTTGACATGTGGTTTCAACAAGATGGCGCTACATGCCACACAGCTCGCGATTCTATGGCCATTTTGAGGGAAAACTTCGGAGAACAATTCATCTCAAGAAATGGACCGGTAAGTTGGCCACCAAGATCATGCGATTTGACGCCTTTAGACTATTTTTTGTGGGGCTACGTCAAGTCTAAAGTCTACAGAAATAAGCCAGCAACTATTCCAGCTTTGGAAGACAACATTTCCGAAGAAATTCGGGCTATTCCGGCCGAAATGCTCGAAAAAGTTGCCCAAAATTGGACTTTCCGAATGGACCACCTAAGACGCAGCCGCGGTCAACATTTAAATGAAATTATCTTCAAAAAGTAAATGTCATGGACCAATCTAACGTTTCAAATAAAGAACCGATGAGATTTTGCAAATTTTATGCGTTTTTTTTTAAAAAAAAGTTATCAAGCTCTTAAAAAATCACCCGTTATTAGAAAAATAATTATTAAACAAAAGTAATTGAATTCAAACGCTGAAGTTGATATTTTTTAAATAAAATAAGGAACAGAATGTCTTTAAACACTGTAAATTCTCTAATACATATTAAATATGGACTAAAGATTAAATTTACATATATCCTAAAGATGGAGAGGAAATGAAGAGGTATAAGAAAAGTTTTTAACGCATTCAGTAAATACTAAATAATCTCAAATGTACAAATAGCATATAAGTTTTTTCAAAACTAAAAAAATAATAATTTTTTTTTTTACAAACATATAACTTGTACTTTCATTCAACTATAGCGCCTTAAAACGCTTTTGGGGATACTATTTTGCGCCTTTGCTTGGAAAAATTTTATATTTTTTAATTTATTATCAGTGTTTGATTGATGCCTAATTGTTTATAAAGGGTCCGCCATCTAACGTTTTTTTTTTTCAACTAGTGCTTATTTCGTGAATGTTAACACTTAGCTCATGTCTGATTTGACAGATAATTAGTT
This sequence comes from Cordilura impudica, assembly GCA_963682025.1. Classification (NCBI taxonomy): domain Eukaryota; kingdom Metazoa; phylum Arthropoda; class Insecta; order Diptera; family Scathophagidae; genus Cordilura; species Cordilura impudica. Next base: position 71,613,453 of record OY821519.1, on the reverse strand, counting down.
TTATCCTTCCGCTGAACGAATATGGTTGTGTATACGCTTGAACAACGCTGGGAAATATTGCGACATTACTCTGAAAGTCATGGTAATGTTGCAGAATGTGTGCGAAAAATGCGTACGGATTTTGGAAGAAGAGAAGTACCGTCAGCTCCGTATGTTCGTTATCTTGTGAAAAAAGTGAAAGAAACTGGCATCCTCATCTATAAACCAAAGCGTGAAAAGCCAAAAACAGTGCGTACACCCGAGAATATTGCTGCTGTGGCAGAAAGTGTGCGTGAAGCGCCATCAACATCAATTGACCGTCGTTCTCAAGAATTGAACATTTCGGAGGCATCATTGAGACGAATTTTGCATAAAGACCTTGTTATGACGCCATACAAAGTCCAATTGGTTCAGGAGTTGAAGCCAACTGACCATCCAATGCGTTTTCGCTTCGCTAAGTGGGCCTGCGATCGACTTACAGAAGATGCCGATTTTGCCAAAAAAAAATGATCTTTTCAGATGAAGCTCATTTTGATCTTGGCGGGTATGTAAACAAGCAAAATTGTCGCATTTGGGGTACAGAAAACCCGCACGCATACATTGAAAAGCCGATACACCCAAAACGAGTCACTGTTTGGTGCGGATTTTGGTCCAGAGGCATAATTGGGCCATTTTTCTTCGAAAATGAGCAAGGAGTGGCCGTTACAGTCAATGGCGATCGTTATCGGGCCATGTTGAACGAATTTTTGTTCACAAAAATTGAAGAGGAGGATATTGGCAACATTTGGTTTCAATAGGACGGCGCTACGTGCCACACAGTCGAAGCTACACTCGATGTTTTGCGCCCTGTTTTTGAAGATTGCATTATCAGCCGCAGAGCTGATGTCGTTTGGCCACCTCGGAGCTGCGATTTGACACCGTTGAACCATTATTTGAGGGGTGCCCTCAAAGATAAGTGTTACGCCAACAAGCCAGAGACAATTGACGCTTTGAAGGACAATATTCGTGAAGCCATTGGTGAAATACAGCTGCACACAATCGATAATGTGCTTAAAAATTCGACCGATCGTGTAGGCTACTACATGGCCAGCCGAGGCTGCCGTTTGAATGAAATTATTTTCCATTATTAACCGGAAGGATTGTACTTTCAAATAAAAAAAGAAATTTGAGATAATATTCAGTAGTTTTTTTTTATAGCATTTTCAAAAAAAAAAAGTTATTTGGCGGACCCTTTACTAGCAGATTCCTGCCCTCGAAATTCGAGCGCAAATTCTAGGAAATTGTATTTTTTATTAAAGACCTTAAAAGTATGCTTATCAATTATAGCCAATTCACAAATCAACACAAAAAACAAACTCATTTTTATTACAAACACATTAACAAGTTTAATAAACACACACATAGCATTGTATAATTTTATGTATGTGTTAGTAGCAACTTTAAATGCAATTTACTCAAAATAAAGGAAAAAATTTAAAAATCTGTAAATCTGCAAATCGGCTAAAAAGAAATACCTTTCAAATAATATACGTTTGGTCAAAATCGGGATAAAACGGTAGAACAAAACATCAGTCACAAGAAATCGCCTAGCATATTAATATTATAGATTCAAAACTAATTCTTTAATAATAGGGATTGACAACATTAACACCACCTTATACAATACTCATAATTCCATATCAGGTGTTTTTACACCCTCTGCCACTATGTGATCAGGGTATAATGAGTTTGTGCTGATGTTTGTAACTACCAAAAATATTTGACCTAGATCCATCTTTTATTATACCGATCGACTCAGAATCTTAAGTGATGGCCGTCCGTCCGTCTGTTCGTCTGTCTGAGTGTCCATGTAAACCTTGTAATCAAACTACAGGTCGCACATATGAAGATATTTCGACAAAATTTAGTATATAAGTTGAAAAACGGTTCCAGTTCAGACTTAGTCCCCATACTAATGACCCCTATGAGATCGACTTAAATTACCATAATATCAAAATTATCATGTAGATCTCTCTCAAATTGGGTTTGTGTATGTTTATTGCATCCATTTATAAGTAGTCCAAAAATAAACCCAATATGGCAATTCTTTGTCATAGCCCCCATATAAAGCTGTTTTCCGATCTTCATTTAAACCCATCAAAAAAATAACATATTGCACAAATTTTAACCATAAGTGACTTTAACAAATATGTAGCTAAAAAGTTTATAAAATTTCCACTCAGTTTTGGTTTATGCTTATTTTTTTATACCCAATTATTTTTAAACATTTCTTCGTATTTAATATGTATCATATTTTAATTCAAAAAAACAAATCTACATAATTTCAGTGCCTTTCAAACCACATATAATTCATATTAAATACGATAAATAATACAAAAAATAAATAATTAAAAAATCAATCAAGAGGGTGCCCTTCCCTTCACTAATTTTTCAATACTATTAAAAAAATTATATAAATTATTTAATTTTTGTTTTATGTGATGGAGAAATTATGTGACAGAAGAATGAGTTCAGATTCGTAGTCATCTCGCTACGCTCGCTGGCATCAGAGTCTGGAGTTTTATCATATTTTGCAAGACTGTGTAATTTTAAATTTGTTTTCTTTTATTTTCACTGAAATGGTGAGGACAGGCTGAAAAGTTATTTCAAAACATTAAAATAACACACTATTGTGTTTTTAAGCATAATTATTTTTCGGCTTAGTCTCTTTTTAGCTCGCTATACTACGGTATTCAAATAAAGAGATGACCTTCTTTCATAGAATATAAAATCTTTCTATATTCTATCATGTCAATTTCGTCGCGTTCAAAAAAATCGCCCTGCGATACAATATACTTATGCCAACATTCCTTCCAATCCTCGAGACAGATTTCTGGAATGATCTTTAAAACGCTCTGGCTTTATCTCCTCAATCAATTCAAAACGGTATCCCTGCAGCAGTACTAAATCAGGCAAGTGCGATGGTTGTGTAATGATATGAAGCGGCTTTTGTGCGACATGGTCTCTGCAGTGTGGGACGGTGCATTATTGTTCTTCAAAAACCAAGAGTTGTCTGCCCATAATTTTGACATATTTTTTTTTAAAAGCTTCATGCAAACGTAAAAGGAATTCATAGTGCAGCACACCACGATAATTGAAGTGAACTCTGAACACGACCTTGATTTTAGACCGATGTTCTCGTGATCTTTTCGACCTTGTTTTATCTTCTCCACCATATTCGCTTGATTAGTCACAGATTTCGCGGTCGTAGTCTCATGACCCGTAAAGATGCATTTCAATACATTGTAGCAGTCAGAAACCAATCTTTGGAAAATTTTGTGTTTTTGGAACCAATCAAGACTTGATGCTTTTGGGATTTAACATATCTTTACAAATGACGTTGCATGATCCTCTAACAGTATTAGCAAGATCTCTAATTTTGAATTGGGGATTTTTCAGCACAAAATCTTTAATTTCGTTGACATGTTATTCATTAGTTGATATTATTTCTCGTCCAGTGCACTCTTTGCCTTCAACTCTTTATCTGGCTTCTTGCAACTGTTATACAACTTGTAAACAAATTTTTTCGACACAGTCTGGTTGCCGCAGACATTCTTTCACATTCTTAAAATTTCTGTAGCAGAAATTTCATTCCGCAAACAAAATATATTAGAACTTCTTTGTTTAACATTATTAAAATCGGCAAATTCACTATAAGTTGTTTATAAAAACGAGTGACACTATTGAACCAATGAAATTTGGCATAGAAATCAAAACCGGGAGTACCAAACTTAAACATAGTTATTTATTTGCTCAAATCAGTAAACCCACAAAAATTAAATTGAAAAGTCACCTTTTTATTTGGGCAGAGTCTTACAAATAATATGATTTCTCAAACCCTTGAAAATATGCGTTTGTGTTAGCGATGATCTCACCATTTGAGCCATATATCTTTCTTTAGGCTTTGAAATAGAAAAAAGTCAAAGCAAGCTAAGTCTTAAGACTTTGATTGATAAAGGAGCAATAATATTGCGGTTTTCTAGAATAACCGCGTATGTCATAAAATCAAAATGTTCAGGGGAGCCAAAAAACGTTATATTTGAAATTATGGGCTCGATATAAAGATTTTGGAGCTTTTTATTTAACAGTCCTGTAGATATGGGCAATATATACTTTATATAAAATTTTGAGTCAAAAATCTTCAGAGGAATAGATCCTAGAGAAGGACGAAAAAAACTATATGTAAATTATACTAAAGTGTGTGCAGATAAAACAACTTATGTTGACAAACGTCGTTTTCTTTGAAAAAGGAACCTACCAATGCAACCACCCATGTCGACTGAAGTTGTTGTTGCTTGAAAAATGGATTTTTTGATCGTCAATAAAAAGTTAACGTAACTTAGGATGAGAATATAACAACGTATCAAGAATAATAACTAGTGACAAAAATAACAGAAATAAACACACAAGTTTTTATAAGTGGTTATAAACTGAAAACTAATCCAAAATTATTTTGCATTTTTTTTATTAATAACAACGTATGTCGCTATGTGTCGTTTTCTGAGAAAAGAATTTGTCAGCGATCAAACGTAGGTTGACATACGTCGTTAGTGCTGTAAATTAATTTAATAAACATTTAAGTTACGTCGTTATTTAAAGAAAAAACTCAAAAATGGTCAATATTTTTTTTTTTTTTTAATTTAGCAAATGTAAAGAGCGTTAAAAATTAATATATTTGGCATCGTTAACTCAAAACTGACAAAAATGGACATACGCGGTTATTCCAGAAAACCACAGATATGTCTTCATGGATCTTCTTTGACAAAATGCGCTCGTTCTTTTTTTTTAAAATCGTTGTTGATACGGTCCAATAGGTTGCAATAATATTGACCATTGATTCTATTTTCCTTCTGAAGGTTATAGTGAGAATTATGCCACGTTCATTTAAAAATATTTTTTATCATGACCTTGTAGGCGGCAAGCCCTTTTTGGCTTTCTGAAGCACGTAACTGTTGTAACGTTGGTTGTTGTGATGGATTCATCTTTCGTCCACGCATACATCCAGAATTCTATTGAACACTGCCACTCACCCTTAAAAGAAATAACAGCATGGCATCTGTGGTCATTTGTGAGCAACCGTCAATAGTTTCTTTAGGGCATAAAATTCTTGCAGGATATTCTTGTGTAGCATCTCAACTATTAAACGCAATTGCACTCGGCGGTCATTCAGAAAATTATCATGAAATTTTTTAATCTTCTCTTCTGTACGAAGTGATGAACACTTGTCAATTTACAACCTTGTTTAAACTCATTCACCTATTTGTAAACAGTCTTAAACACAATTTTGATTTCTTTCAGTATTTTACAATAGTCTATTGCCAAATGATATTTGTCAGAAAGAAACTTGTTTTAAAGCTACAAGTGCCCTCTCTCAAAGTTTCAGCCTACTCTCGTTGCAAATTTAATTTTTTACAAATTTTTTTTTCTATAACTTTCAGTTATGTTATCATGGAAAACTTGCGTTTACTACTATATCAATATCCAGCCGAGTCACCCATATATTTTGGAGCCAAATTTAAACATTTTGTAGAACAGGTATTAAAAAATTATTATCATATATTCCTAAGGCTTTCCCGTATTTATAATGACGTTTACTTAAAAGGGTTACATGTCTGGCGGTGCTGGTTACGTGCTTAGTAAAGAATCCTTAAAAAAGTTTGCCTTAGAAGGTTATGAAAATTTGCTTAGTTGTCCTGAAATATTTTCAGCAGAAGATGTACAATTGGGTTATTGTTTACAAAATATTGGTGTTATTGCTGGTGACTCGCGAGATGAAGAGTACGCGGAACGTTTTATACCTCTATCACCGGAATCTATCATACCAGACGATAAAACATGGTGGTATAAAAATTATTCATATTATCCTCAAAATGAAGTATGATTGAAAATAATTGTTATAAATTTAAGTTTTTGACTAATCCTCTTTTAATTTCAGAATGTCACGTGCTGTTCTTCAAGTGCCATATCATTTCATTATATTAAGCCAGATCAATTTTATATAATGGAATACTTGTTGTATATTTTAAGACCATTTGGCGTTTTTGCCAAATACAATTATAGTCTACCACAAAAACTTAATTTAGCCGATGTTGCGACAAATGAACAAAACTATTTAAGACCTCTCTCAGCCCCACCGCTTGATGGAAGCTAATTTTTTATCGAACAACGGCAGTTAAGATTATTGTTAAGTTTGAGAGATTATTATTAAGATTTTATTTCAGAAAATAAAGTGAATAAAAGCAATTAAAAGGGTTAAACTTTGATACCCTCCACAGTGGTGTAGACGGTATAAAAATTTTTAATTAGTTTAGTTTTAAATTTTGTTATTTATATAAAAAAAAAAATATAACTGAAATAAAAATAAAAATTTTGCAAAAATTTTACTTAAAGCATGTCCTACCTTTCAATCCCACAAAAATGACGTTTTTAAAAGTGCTGTAGCTCAGTCGTTTTTCAATTTACCAACTTTGGGTTTTTTACGTAAAAGTAGACATAGCTTTCTAACTTTTACTGTATTTGTTTATGTTTCAATTTTTTATCCTCCCCTTCCAGAGCGATGAAAAAGGGTACGTAAACATGAGAAGGCAAACGGGGTGTCGTTTTTTCTTGAGGATCAGATGTCGTATCGAAATTCGGCGGAAGGCATTTTGTTGGTAATCATGTCCGGCAGGACCTAAACTAGGATATCAAAAATTAGCTTTTTTTGGGGGGTTTTTTGCCCCACCCCATCTCCGGTAGTAAAGTTAGCCCAATTATCCTAGTTCAGGACCTGCCTGACGTGATTACGCCGTCCGCCGAATTTCGATATTGCTTCTGGTTCTCTAGAAAAACGACACCCCAGTTTGAAAAAAAGGTTGCGATAAAAACGCAATAAAGTCTTATTACAAGAATTTTCCATATTGTCGTACAAATATTTATATACATGTATAGCTCTGTAACTCCAAAAATAATTCGAATTTTAAAAAATCCTTTTAGGGCATTATTTCTCAAGAATTTTGGAAGACATTTATGAAAAAAAAAAGTTCAAAAAAAATTTTTTTTAAGAGAGGTCATCGTAACTTAAAACAAGTAAGAATGTTAAATTCGGCTATGCCGAATCTTTGTTACCCTCGACATGGGTTATACGTCTACATTAATATCTGGACTTATTTCACTTTTTATAACAAATGTAAAAATATATAAAGACAAACACACTGAATTTTAACACTTTTTAGTGGTGTCTCCATATTTTTGGACATCTTTTGACACAATGATGCCCGATTTACGCCATTTTCAATAGCAACCTGCTCGAAATAATGACAATGAATATTATCATAACTTACCCAGTTGAATGGTTTATTTTGTGAATGAGACTGATTTCAACAGACACAACTCGACAGACGGACAGACGTACATTGCTATATCGACTCGAGTTGTCATAAGTATGAAGTATATATGTACTTAATGGGGTCGCAAATGCATTTCGATGCGTTACAAACCGAATGACAGACTGATATATATCCTCTGCACCGTGGTGTGGTGGATGTAAATTTGAAACAGTATTAAAAATAAATTTTGTTCCTTCTGCGCAAATGAAGAAACCATTTTTTTTCTAGTATAATTTTTTTTTAATTAAAATATACATTTTTGGCGCTAATAGCACTAGCCAACAAGGTTTTGGACTGGTGCAACCAAATATCTTTCTTAAGGTAATTTGGTTGGCTGAATTCGAATCTGTAATTGGTATTTCCATATCACGTCAGGTTTTCGAAATAAAAAAAAAATGTTTTTATTCGTTTTTTATACAAAAAATCATTAGATTATTTAAAAACAAGTAAGAAAATTATAGTCGGTCTAGACCGACTATATGATACCCTATACCATGCGTTTAGAGACCCTATCTCATAGGCCCAACTAACTGGACATAGAAAATAAGCATAAACCAAATTTGACTGGGATTTTTATTAATTTTTTTGGCTGCAGATATGAAAAAGTTCATATCGGATGCTATATCTATATGGGGACTAGGCCCAAAAATGGACCGATCCTGACTTTATTTGGTAAAGTCTCTTGTATTTTGCAAAAATATATACAAACAAAATTTGAGAAGATTCAGTGCAATATTTTTGTTTTTTGATAGATTTAAGTGAAGATCGGGAAGCAGCTCTATATGGGGCCTTTGACTAAGAGTTGTCCCATAGGGATCATTTTTGGACTACTTATTAATGGATGTAATAAACGCATACAAACCAAATTTGAGTAAGATCTATATGGCAATTTGGATCTTATGGCAATTTATGTCGATTTCATAGGAGTCATTTGTATGGGGGCTAGGTCTGAACATAAACCGATTCCCACCAATTTCATCCTATGGTCGGTAAAGGCTTATATACCAAATTTGATCAAAATATATTCATATTTGCGACCTGCAGTTTGATTACAAGGTTTACATGGACACACACACGGACGGACGGACGGATGGACATCGTTAAATCGAATCAGTGATTCTGATTCGATCGGTATAATAAAAGATGGGTCTAGGTCAAATTTTTTTGGTAGTTACATACAGCAGCACAAAGTCATTATACCCAAACCACATAGTGGTATAGGGTAAAACAAGTAAGAAAGTTATAGTCGATCTAGACCGACTATACGATAGCCATGCATTGAGAGACTCTACATCGTAGATCCAACTAAGTAAATATAGAAAATAATTATTTTTTTTCGCCTCGGATATGAAAAAGTTCTTATCGGATGATATATTCATATGGGGACTAGGACGAAAAATGGACCGATCCTACTCATATTTGTAAGATAACTTATTTTTTGCAAAAACACATACAAACCAAATTTGAGAAAAATCTGTGCAACCTTTTTTGTCTTTTGATAGATTTAAGTGAAGATCGGGAATCAGCTTTATATGGGGGCTATGACTAAGAATTGTGCTATAGGTTTTAATTTTGAACTACTGATAAATGGATGTAATAAACATACTCAGAAAAAGATTATGAGTCGATCGGTATAATAATAGATGAGTCTAGGTCAAATATTTTTGATAGTTACAAACCTTGGTACTAGGGTGGCCCTTCGTTATATGGAGGAAAAAAAGTGCTCAAATTGTCGGTCTCACCCCCTAGAAATATGCGAATAGCAAAAAAACTGATAAATACAAAGTTTTGGGCCAATCAAAAAACGTTTAGTCGTGGCGCAAAGCGATTGAAAATTTCAAGTGTGTTTATATGGGGAAAATATGACTTTTTGTCAGATTTTACGAAAATTTCGTTCTATAGTTTAATTTTACCGACAAGCTGTTATATAACTCGGGATCAGTATTAAATTATCCTTTCAAAAGGCTATAAAACTTCAAAATAAAACCTCGCCAAGAAATAGCAAATGCGCCAGACCACTTTTGTGCCAAAAAAAACTAGGTCATTAAAAATGATGGCATTTTTTTCAACTTTGAGAAATTGATTAAAGCCATCATTGTTTTTTGGTCTCTATACTTATAAGTACTCAGATATGAAGTACTGTTTTATTACCACGTTGTTAGCCTATTGCGCATTGAGACCGAAAATTGGAATTTTTTTAATAAAATTTTGAAAACTCCTTTTTCAAGTTTGAAAAAATTTTCTTAAACAAAATTTAAAAAAATTAATATATTAATTTAAGGTTTTATTAAATACATGTTGCAGATTAACCGTCTGAATTTTTAAGTAAATCCCTCTACCAGAATTTTTTTGACAAGGATTTTATTTTTGCGGATTTCGAGAAAACTTGGATTTTTGTGATATATTCTGTAAATGTACTCTTTCTAAATACTTTGCATCAAAAATTCATCACTTTTTTACTTTTAAATGTTATATTTTATCTTAATAGCCTAGGGTTTCGGAAAAAAATAATATGATTCCATTAACCCTTTTGGGAATTGGGGTCACATATGACCCCAAGCTAATAAAAGACAATTTATTAAAAAAATTCAAATATTTTGTAAGTGCTGTCCAATTATTAGATGCGACGCTTAAAATATAATAACCAAATGTGTAGAAGTTTCGTTCCAAAAATTTTGGATAAATCCCGAGAACGTTAACCCATTATTTGCCAAGGCCAGATTTGGATTTTAAGATATTTTTAAATAAATATTACCGAAAACGAGTTTTTCTATTACACTCGATGAAACCACTATGTAGAATTTAAGAAAAAATAACTCGGTTAATTTTTTTTTATTTAACCCTTCCTGAGATCAAAATTATCCATTGTGATATATTTTTGGTGCAATTATCTGCTTATTGCTCGCGAATATAAATTAAAACAACTTAGATCATATGTCTAAAAAATAGGACGTTTTTTGAAATTCACTTTGATTTAATTTTGTAATTTATTCCATTAAGAGTAGTATTAATTTAATATTACCTTTTATATATATTATTATATTTGAAATTTACTTTTATTTAATAAACTATTTAAAACTGGGAAATAAAATATTAGAAGTTTGAAAAGATGTAGGTGACATTAATATAAAGCGACCGATTATAAAAAATAAAAAAATGTCAACCATTATAAGTAATGGCATCTTCACCGATTGACCTGAAATTTTTTATTTTGGCGTTTTTTTATCAATATCCACCAAATTGGTGAGTGAGACCGCAAGAAATTCAACTATTACTGTATTACATAAAGTAATTTCATAACAAAATTGGTTAAAAGTTGTTTTAATATATATTCGCGAGCAATAAGCAGACAATTGCACCAGAGATATATCACAATGGATAATTTTGATCTCAGGAGCACTGAAGGGTTAAATAAAAAAAAAATTAACTGAATTATTTTTCTTAAATTCTACATAGTGGTTTCATCGAGTGTAATAGAAAAACTCGTTTTCGGTAATATTTATTTAAAAATATCTTAAAATCCAAATCTGGCCTTGGCAAATAATGGGTTAACGTTCTCGGATTTATCCATAATTTTTGGAACGAAACTTCTACACATTTGGTTATTATATGTTAAGCGTCGCATCTAATAATTGGACAGCACTTACAAAATATTTGAATTTTTTTAATAAATTGTCTTTTATTAGCTTGGGGTCATATGTGACCCTAATTCCAAAAGGGTTAATGGAGTCATATTATTTTTTCCGAAACCCTAGGCTATTAAGATAAAATATAACATTTAAAAGTAAAACAGTGATGAATTTTTGATACAAAGTATTTAGAAAGAGTACATTTACAGAATATTTCACAAAAATCCAAGTTTTCTCGAAATCCGCAATAATAAAATCCTTGTCAAAAAAATTCTGGATTTACTTAAAAATTCACACAATTAATCTGCAATATGTATTTAATAAAACCTTAAATTAATATATTAATTTTTTTAAATTTTGTTTAAGAAAATTTTTTCAAACTTGAAAAAGGAGTTTTCAAAATTTTATTAAAAAAATTTCCAATTTTCGGTCTGAATGCGCAATAGATTAACAACATGGTAATAAAACAGTACTTCTGAGTACTTATAAGTATAGAGACCAAAAAAGAATGATGGCTTTAATCAATTTCTCAAAGTTGAAAAAAATGCCATCAAATTTCCTGACCTAGTTTTTGTTGGCACAAAAGTGGTCTGGACCATTTGCTATTTCTTGGTGAGGTTTTATTCGATTTTGAAGTTTTATAGCCTTTTGAAAGGATAATTTAATACTGATCCGGAATTATACACCAGCTTGTCGGTAAAATTAAACTATAGAACGAAATTTTCGTAAAATCTGAAAAAAAAAGTCATATTTTCCCCATATAAACACACTTGAAATTTTCAATCGCTTTGCGCCACGACTAAACGTTTTTTGATTGGCCCAAAACTTTGTATTTCTCAGTTTTTTTGCTATTCGCATATTTCTAGGGGGTGAGACCGACAGTTTGAACACTTTTTTTATTAAGGGCCACCCTACTTGGTACATACAATGCAGCTGAAGATTCCGATATTTTGAAATTTCTTTCTATGATTTCATACTTTTTTTATATTCGTGTTGAAACAGCCAAAATTAATTAAAAATATATAAATTGATTTTAAATTATGAAGAAGATCGGGAATTTCAATAGTGGTGCAATACGGGTTAATGTGGTGCAATTTTAGTAAAATTTTAATAATTTTTTTTTTTAACCAAATATACTTTAATCGAAATTTTACATTTTGTTAGATAAGACTCACCTTTATATGTATGGGGCGTTTCATGTCAAGTGATCCAACTTTTGAAACTGATGTCTTCCGATCGGAATTTATTCTTAATCACATTAGATCCATTTATAACATAAGGCAATCGCGGTAATCGTGGCGAATCAGTTAGTTAGTCAACAGCTGAATCTAGTAACACCAAGAAAGAATTGGCTAAAAAAGCAGCAAATAAATGCGGCCTAAGCTGGATAAAGACTGATTTTTTAAAAAGTGACAAAACTTAAATACTTCATCAGCTACAATAAATTAAGCATAACAAGTAAGAAAATTATAGTCAGTCTAGACCGACTATACGATACCCTATACCATGCGTTTAGAGACCCTATCTCTTAGGCCCAACTTATTGGATATAGAAAATAAACATAAACCAAATTTGAGTGGCATTTTTATTAATTTTTTGGCTGTGGATATGAAAAAGTTCATATCGGATGCTATATTTATATGGGAACTAGGTCCAAAAATGGATCAATCCTGACCATGGTTTGAAAAGTCTCTTGTATTTTTATTTTGCAAAAATATATACAAACAAAATTTGAGATGAATCAGTGCAATATTTTTGTTTTTTTATAGATTTAAGTGAAGCTCGGGAAGCAGCTGTATAAGGGGCCTATGACTAAGAGTTGTCCCATAGGGATCGTTTTTGGACTACTCATTAATGGATGTAATAAACAAATGCATACTCAATTTGACTAAGACCTATAAGACAATTTGGATCTTATGGCAATTTATGTCGATTTCATAGGGGTCATTTGTATGGGGGCTAGGTCTGAACATGGACCGATTCTCACCAATTTCAATAGCGTTCATCCCATGGCCGACGAAAGCTTATATTTGCGACCTGCAGTTTGATTACAAGCTTTACATGGACATACAGACGGACGGACGGACGGACGGACATCGTTAAATTGACTCAGAACGTGATTCTGATTCGATCGGTATAATAAAAGATGGGTTTAAGTCAAATATTTTTGGTAGTTACAAACAGCAGCACAAAGTCATTATACCCAAACCACATAGTGGTATAGGGTATAAAAATAGTTATAATAAAAATGGCTCTTATGTGATTAAGATTAAATTTTATTAAATTATTTACCTATTTATTTTTATTATTATTATTATTGTTATATATTAATTTAATTATTATTACAAATAAATAAAAAAAATAATTTTTCAACATTTCTAAAAAAAAAAATGATTTTTTCCTGGGGTTAACATATTGCGGGTATTACAGTATCGAAGATATGAAATTTTAGTTAGCTATGTTACATACCGTCGGAAAGGTTAATTTGTCTGGTTTCTCAGTATAAGTTTTATTTGTAAGGTTTTACACACTAATAGGAAAAAATTCAAATTGAAAAACCGTTGTCTTGAGTTACAAAACATTTTGTTTTGATAGATATCCCACTCGCATCCCACTAAGCGACCAAAAAGCTCTTAAAGGAAAAAAACATAAGCTTCCTTTTGAGCAAAAAAAAGTTCCTTTTTTGAAAAAAAAGTCAAAAAATTTTTGATTTTGCAAAAGTCTAAAAAAAATTTTATTTTTTTTTTAAAGTTCTTTTTTTCCGAAAGACTGAAGAAATAGCTATTTGGCTAAGCTATTTGGGACAAATTTTGCTGAGAACAATAGGTAAAAAGTTAAATGGATGAGAAGAAACACCTGTTTGGTCAAAATGTTAAATTTTGACCCCCTCTAACTCAGAGAATTCTGGACCGATCTTGTTGAAAAATTATGTCCGAGCTACTATCCAATAGGACTAACCTTGGTGTAAATTTCATCCCGATAGGAAGACATCGGTTTCAAAAGTTGGATCACTTGACATGAAACGCCCCATATTTATAATTGATACCGATTGTATTGACTGAATCGTAGATCCTGTTAAGCAGAAAATTATTTATTAATCAAAGCACTTGAAGGACCTGTTCCGTTCCCATTGTAGCTCTTTAAAGTGTCAAAGTTATTCCTATGTTGTGCCATCTGCCATAGAAATTATTGTATTATATTTAACAGGTTTTAATACTTTGAAATACTAATTTACGCTAATTGAAAATTATCTCTTTTTTTTAAATTATCGGGTTTGACGATATTGAAAACCTACTTTATATTAAAACAAAAGACATTTTGGATATATTGAATTTACAAATACATTCAAATTTATAATCGCCTTAATGAAGTCAATATTTAATATCCCACAACACTATTAAAAAGATACGAGTACGTAACTGATTTTGCAATAACTGATTCACTGTTAAGAGACAGTTAATTCGTTCAGTCATAAAATAACATTGCAAACGAAAACATTTAAGCAAACATATCGGCTAAAACGCAAAGGCAAGAAATTTTAATTATTTGCGTATAAAATTTGAGGAGATAATAATAAATTGATAAAAAATATTAATAAAATACTAAAATGTTTAAATCAAATCCGACTTATAGAAGCATAAGTTCATCGAAATCATCATGTTTATGGTGTCCTTTATATAAAAATATTTTTTGTTTATTGATCGGCTTAATTATTGGCATACGTTTTACCGACATTTGGTATAATTTACAAAATTTTAAAATATCTCCAACAACAGCCACCACCGAGTTGTTTTTAAATGATGAGGCAAACAATTCCAAAATTAATCAAAGAATGTTGCCACAATTCCTGTACAATACAACGAGAGTTCTTTGTTGGATTATGACAAGGCCTGACAATCATTTGACCAAAGCCATTCATATACGTCATACCTGGGGTGGTCGTTGCAATACATTATTATTTATGAGTACGGAGGAGGATGAGGTGTTGCAAACAGTTAAACTATCGGTGGGGGAAGGTCGTCAAAATTTATGGAATAAAACTAAGGAGTCCTTGAAATATATTTACGATCATCATTTAGATGATGCTGATTGGTTTCTAAAGGCCGATGATGATACGTAAGTTTATAAGTTTATAATAAATGGTGGTCAAAAATTAGCTTTACTTAAAAGTAAGTAAATAAATAGTATTTGTAAGTTTATTTTGATAATTTTCAAAAACAAAATGTTTGCAAGTTTATTTTGATAATTTTAGGAATGGTACCAATATCAAGTAAATTGTTTTTTTTTTTTTTTTGTTTCTTAGCATTGCACTGATATCTTTTTAAGGTTTTGAGATAAGATAATTTCTCCAAATTTATAAAAATATAAAAAGATAGTTTTTTATCAAAATATATTTTCATTACTATTTACTATTTATGTGTAAACATCTATATGCACAACGCACAGGGCGGTAAATTTCTATTTCACATCCAATCACAAAAACAGCGTAACATGTGAGACTTAAGACAAAATCGGTGTGACTTATGATTGTATTGGTGAAAAAATTATTATATGTGATAACCCGTTTGAAAATGAAAAACGAAAATTGAAAAATAAAAAATTAAAAATAAAATTTAAAATTAAAAATTTAAAATCAAAAATTAAAAATTAAAAATTAAAAATTAAAAATTAAAATTAAAAATTAAAAATTAAAAATTAAAAATTAAAAATTAAAAATTAAAAATTAAAAATTAAAAATTAAAAATTAAACATTAAAAATTAAAAATTAAAAATTAAAAATTAAAAACTAAAAATTAAAAATTAAAAATTAAAAATTAAAAATTAAAAATTAAAAATTAATAATTAAAAATTAAAAATTAAAAATTAAAAATTAAAAAATAAAAATTAAAAATTAAAAATTAAAAATTAAAAATTAAAAATTAAAAATTAAAAATTAAAAATTAAAAATTAAAAATTAAAAATTAAAAATTAAAAATTAAAAATTAAAAATTAAAAATTAAAAATTAAAAATTAAAAATTAAAAATTAAAAATTAAAAATTAAAAATTAAAAATTAAAAATTAAAAATTAAAAATTAAAAATTAAAAATTAAAAATTAAAAATTAAAAATTAAAAATTAAAAATTAAAAATTAAAAATTAAAAATTAAAAATTAAAAATTAAAAATTAAAAATTAAAAATTAAAAATTAAAAATTAAAAATTAAAATTTAAAAATTAAAAATTAAAAATTAAAATTTAAAAATTAAAAATTAAAAATTAAAAATTAAAAATTAAAAATTAAAAATTAAAAATTAAAAATTAAAAATTAAAAATTAAAAATTAAAAATTAAAAATTAAAAATTAAAAATTAAAAATTAAAAATTAAAAAATAAAAATTAAAAATTAAAAATTAAAAATTTAAAATTAAAAATTAAAAATTAAAAATTAAAAATTAAAAATTAAAAATTAAAAATTAAAAATTAAAAATTAAAAATTAAAAATTAAAAATTAAAAATTAAAAATTAAAAATTAAAAATTAAAAATTAAAAATTAAAAATTAAAAATTAAAAATTAAAAATTAAAAATTAAAAATTAAAAATTAAAAATTAAAAATTAAAAATTAAAAATTAAAAATTAAAAATTAAAAATTAAAAATTAAAAATTAAAAATTAAAAATTAAAAATTAAAAATTAAAAATTAAAAATTAAAAATTAAAAATTAAAAATTAAAAATTAAAAATTAAAAATTAAAAATTAAAAATTAAAAATTAAAAATTAAAAATTAAAAATTAAAAATTAAAAATTAAAAATTAAAAATTAAAAATTAAAAATTAAAAATTAAAAATTAAAAATTAAAAATTAAAAATTAAAAATTAAAAATTAAAAATTAAAAATTAAAAATTAAAAATTAAAAATTAAAAATTAAAAATTAAAAATTAAAAATTAAAAATTAAAAATTAAAAATTAAAAATTAAAAATTAAAAATTAAAAATTAAAAATTAAAAATTAAAAATTAAAAATTAAAAATTAAAAATTAAAAATTAAAAATTAAAAATTAAAAATTAAAAATTAAAAATTAAAAATTAAAAATTAAAAATTAAAAATTAAAAATTAAAAATTAAAAATTAAAAATTAAAAATTAAAAATTAAAAATTAAAAATTAAAAATTAAAAATTAAAAATTAAAAATTAAAAATTAAAAATTAAAAATTAAAAATTAAAAATTAAAAATTAAAAATTAAAAATTGAAAATTAAATATTAAAAATTAAATATTAAAAATTAATAATTAAAAATTAAAAATAAAAAATTAAAAATTAAAAATTAAAAATTAAAGATTAAAAATTAAAAATTAAAAATTAAAAATTAAAAATTAAAAATTAAAAATTAAGAATTAAAAATTAAAAATTAAAAATTAAAAATTAAAAATTAAAAATTAAAAATTAAAAATTAAAAATTAAAAATTAAAAATTAAAAATTAAAAATTAAAAATTAAAAATTAAAAATTAAAAATTAAAAATTAAAAATTAAAAATTAAAAATTAAAAATTAAAAATTAAAAATTAAAAATTAAAAATTAAAAATTAAAAATTAGAAATTAAAAATAAAAAATTAAAAATTAAAAATTAAATATTAAAAATTAAAAATTAAAAATTAAAAATTAAAAATTAAAAATTAAAATTAAAAATTAAAAATTAAAAATTAAAAATTAAAAATTAAAAATTAAAAATTAAAAATTAAAAATTAAAAATTAAAAATTAAAAATTAAAAATTAAAAATTAAAAATTAAAAATTAAAAATTAAAAATTAAAAATTAAAAATTAAAAATTAAAAATTAAAAATTAAAAATTAAAAATTAAAAATTAAAAATTAAAAATTAAAAATTAAAAATTAAAAATTAAAAATTAAAAATTAAAAATTAAAAATTAAAAATTAAAAATTAAAAATTAAAAATTAAAAATTAAAAATTAAAAATTAAAAATTAAAACTGTTTTAATTACTACGTGTCTAGATTTCTAGATTTCTTTAATTACTAGATGTTTACACATCTCCCGTGTGATCGGACTCACATTTTTTTTTTATCAGAGAGCGGGAACCTATTTGAGACAAGATAATTTCTGCAAATTTATAAAAATATTTAAAGATACAAGGGGGAGTAGATAACCAGTAAGCATTTAAAACAAAGTAGGTTTCTCAAATCCGTTATTCATTTTTTTTTATACTTCAACAATCGATTAGTTGATTATTTTGAGTATGGCAACATCAATATCAACAGCGATATATAGCTTACGAAATGAGGCAATATTAGAAACTTATACAAGAAAATTTCGTTAAAAATTCGGAAAAACGAAGAGTCTTCAAGGCAATATGTGGAAAATTTGGCAAACGTGTGCATGAAACTGATCGTTATTTGATAATACAGTGTACACATCACGCACTCCTTAGATGAGAATTTTGCATAAAGGTCTCGCTATGACGCCATACAAAGTTCAAAAAGTGCAGGATTTGATGCCGTACGACCATCTGAAATTCTCGATACTCTAATTCGGCTACGGAACGCCTGGAAAAAGATAAACATTTGAAGCGAAAAATTATCTTTTCTGACGAAGCTCATTTTCATCTCGGTGATTATGTCAACAAACAAAATTATTGCATCGATGATGCGTCAACGGTGGGCCGATTTTCTAAGTTATGCATCTGGCTCGTGCCACACAAGCCGTGAAACAGCTGATATGTTGCGTAGTAAGTTTGAAAATCGCGTTGGTAGCTGTTTTGGCGATGTGCATGGATCACCGCGCTGCTGCAATTTTACCCCATTGGACTATTATTTGTGTGGAGCTGTCGATCCCTCTTTTAGGATTTCTGATTTCGGCTCATATTTTTCTGGAATTTGCCACCAAAATTTGGTTTTTACGAAAGAAAAAAAAAGTTTTTTGGTGCAAATGTGACGCAAGAATGGGTTTTTTCTTTTTTAAATTTTTAATTTTTAGTTTTTCCAAAAAGCAGCCATAATATTCCAAAACTTTTCGTGGAGAAGAGATTTTTTTACTGGAAAATTAAGCACTTTTGGAAAAATTTTTATTGAATAAAAAGTGTTCAGAATTTAAGGAATTCTCACAAATTTTTTTGGAAACATTTTTATATGCAAAAATTCTGAAAAAATTAAAAATTAAAAATTTTTCTCCGCAGTTTCACGCGAAAGAAAATTTTCAAATAAAACCCATTCTTGTGCTCCGTAGTCACATTTTTTTTTTTTTTTCGTAAAAACCAGGCAAATTCCAGAAAAATATAAGCCGAAATTAAAAATTCCAAACAGAGGATCGATGGGCAAATTCAAGGCGAACATTTAAAACAAACCCCAGCTCAAACAGTTGAACTATGTGAGGTGTAGGGTTATTTGAGTGGAACAGTGGCGATTCGCCCCACTGTGTGTCGATAGAGGCACTGAAAAAATAAATTAGTGCAGTTATCGATAAAAAAAAACAGCTCCATACTGTCGAACATCTACTGAAAAATTGGGTTGATCGTATGGAAGTTTTTTGAATGATTAAATGCAAGGATTCTACTTTCGAAGAAATAAACCCGAATGAAAAGAAATTATGAGTCCGTTATTTATATGGATTTTACCACCCCGAACACATCAAAGACAGTGAAATCGGCTAGTAAGTTTATGGCCATGATTTTTTGGAATATGGATGGACTTTTCAGCATTGACTACTAGAAAAAAGGAAAAACAATAAATGAAAAAAAATATATTTATCATTGTTGCGCCAATTTGGCGAAGAAATGAAAAAACCGACCATTTAGCAGGAAATTGATTTTTTATCAAGAAGTTTGGATAGCAAAACTCGTATATTTTCGAGATTCGAATTGTTACCGCATTCAACTTATTTTCCACATTTGGCTGAAACCAACTTTTTTCTGCTTTCAAATTTCTAGAGTTCATCCAGCAGAAGCTCATTTATTTCAATTCAACTTCATATTCAAAAGAAATTTTTTTATCTGCACTGATAAAACAATCAATTTTTTCCACAAAAATCTATATATGTTTAAAATACGCTCCTATAAGAGCAGGTTCATGATGTAGTTTATCGGACAGGCAGTAATATAGTCGACCTAGCATCTCAAACGTAATATCTTTTATTATTTTTTTTTTTTTTTTGCAAAGCTTTTCCTGACTAAGTTTTTACATGCAGTTTTCAAATAATATATTTAAAATTATGCCCTTAAAAATAATCTATATATTAATACGTGAAGGATAATCTTTCGACCAAATTTTAAGCAAAATGCGCGCACGGAGGAGTGTGAAATTTGTTTTAGTTATAGATCATATGGAGGAGAAGTGCCGAATGATTAAATTTATGTATAATATGTGTTAAAAATATATTAAATTAAAAAAAATGAAATATTTATAATACATAATTTTATAAAAGCCTAAAGGTTAATCAATGTTATCCAATTCACAATTCATTGCCTGTGCATTTATTATTGATAGTTTCTAAAAAGAGTACATTTTAAAATCGCTATATTGAATTGTGAATTGGCTAAAATTGATTAGCATACCTTAAAGATCTTATAAAATTATTTGTTAAGAAACCCATTTATATATTTTCTGTATGTTCATCAAATATTTATAATGAAATTTAATGAATTTTATAAAAAAATTAACAATTTAATGAATTTTAGATTAAAAAAATTAAAAAATTAAAAATTAAAAATTGAATGAAAAATTAAAATTTAATAGAATTTGCACTCGAATTTCGAGTGCTGGGCTCTGCTAGTATTTTTAAATCCCTTAACTTTTTTCATCCTCAATATACAAAAAAAATACCAGCAGAGACAAACCACTCTTATTTTTCACATATTATTTTAATTTGAATTCTATGCTTCAAAAAGTAAACGATAATATTTCAAATTTAATCGGTAGAGCCTACAAATAAAGTTCGTTTTGCTTGGTTCATTTTGTTTTGAACTCCAGAAAAAAAACAGCGCAAGAATTTAAATATCTGGTTATTCTTCAGAACCGGATGTGGGGAAACTTTGGGGATATGTGAGGAATTTAGCATATGCTTATCATGAGATAAGTGTTTAAAATAACTTTCCCTTGGAGTTTATGATATTTACATACTTGTTGGTTTTATCTCATTGAAATGGTAGAAGTACTGAAATTGTTTTAGTTTCTTTATTATTATTATTTTTAATATACATATGTTCAAAAGTGACAAGAGCCAGTTCAGTTTCAAATGAAAAGTTTTTGAAAGACCTATAACCGTAACGGATTTAATTTTATGTCCATAAACTGCCTATTATCCGAGTTATTGAGGAAATACTGAATATTTATTTATAAAGTTTTCAAAGAGCATCTCAAACTAATACTTTATACAGTGTTCTTCTGAATTTTTCAAAATATTTTTTCGTAGGGTGGTAACTCTGTGTAAAAAATATATACAATATGTTTATCAAACTCAGTATTTTAAACACTCAATTAACGTTGTGTAAAATAAATTACAAATTTAAGACATGCTGCCAAAAATAATGTAATTTTTATACCCTATACCAATATGTGGTCTGGGTATAATGACTTTGCGCTGATGTTTGTAAGTACCAAAATATTTGACCCATCATATCGATCGACTCAGAATCACTTTCTAAGTCGAGTTAGCAAAGTCCGTTCGCCCGTCCGTCTGTGAGTCCATGTTAACCTTGTTATCAAACTACAGGTCGCAAATATGAATATATTTCGATGAAAGTTAGTACATAAGCTTTTATCGGCCATACATAGGATGAAATTGGTAAAAATTGATGCATGTTCAGACCTAGTCCCCATACAAATGACTCAAATTGCCATAACATCCAAATTACCATATATATCTCGTTCAAGTGGGGTTCTTGTGTGTTTATGACATTCGTTAATCCGTAGTCCAAACATAAACCCAATAGGACAACTCTTAGTCATAGCCTCCATATGAAGCCGATTCACGATCTTCACTTAAATCTATCAAAAAACAAAAATATTGCACAATTTTTCTCAAATTTGGCTTGTATATGTTTTTGCAAAATATAAGTGACCTTACCAAATATGGTCAGAATCGGTCCATTTTTCGACCTAGTCCCCAATGCAATAGATATTAATCAACTAAATCATGAATTTACCAATATTTCAATGCCAGTAGTGAATGTTAACTTTTATGATAATTTTTCTAATACCATGAATATAAATAGTGATAACTCTATGTTTTAATTTTATACATTTCACACAAGAAGACGTTCTAGAATCTTTATTAAGTATTAAATCCAACTCTGTGGGATATGATGGAATTTACCCAAAATTTAAGAAGATACTCATTACTTATATTCTTTTACATATAACACATCTTTTCAACACGATTCTAACTACTTTTACTTTTCCATCAGCGTGGAAACACGCAAAGATTATTCCTATACCTAATGCTAATAATACATATCGACCGATAGCTATACTACCTTTTCTATCTAAAGTTTTCGAATGTTTAATTCACACACAGATGAACTACTTTTTACATGAAAATTCTCTTCTCACCAACAAGCAATCTGGTTTCAGACCAAAACACAGTTGTATTTCTGCCTTAATTGAAGTTACAGAGGAGCTTAGAGCGAATATTGATAACAGTATGGTATCATTTCTCATTTTGCTTGATCATCTATGGCATTTGATACAGTAGACTATTCATTTCTTTGCCAAAAACTGAGGAACATGTTTCACTTTTCACCAACTGCTGTATTTATTCATATTTGTGTGACATAAGCCAATCAGTATACCACGGGTCTGATAAATCTTATAGTTGTTCAACTACGAGAGGCGTACCGCAAGGTTCCATACTTGGCCCACTACTGTATGTATTATATTCTAACGACTTACCCTCTCGACTCAGTTTTTGTGGAATACATATGTATTCAGATGATGTCCAACTTTTTATAAGTTGTAAACCATCTGATGTCAATAATTGCATTACAAAAATTAATTATGATCTAGACAGTGTAAAAGAATGGGCATCGGCCAACGGACTCTCTATAAATGCACAGAAGTCGAAAGCTACGATAATTGGAAAAATCGAGTCTTTAACTGTTTTACCACCGATACGAATAGGTAATTCTGTCATCGCGATAGACGAAACTGCCAAAAATCAAGGTGTAATTTTTAACAAGCAGTTAGACTGGTCAAATCACATATATGTTATATGTGGTAGAACTTATGCAATGTTAAGAAACCTTTGGATGTCGCAGTATTATACACCTTTTAATATTCGAATGTTACTAGCCAAGACTTATTTGTTGCCTACACTTCTGTACGGATGTGAACTTTTCGCTAGCTGGGATACATTAAGTATGAAAAGGCTTAATGTAACATACAATAATATTGCCAGATATGTGTTTGGTCGCAGTAGGAGAAGTAGAATCTCACAGCTCTCTAGACAAATATGTAATATATCATTCGATAGCTTGTTAAAACTTCGAACATTACTGTTTTTTCATAAAGTGATTTACACAAAACAGCCTGAATACCTATACAATAGATTAATCTTTTCAAGGTCCGACAGAGGAAACAAAATAAATACATTTCGCTTTAAAAAAGATATAACGAAAAAACACTTTTTCTTCAATGCTATTAACCTTTGGCGCCAACTTCCACCTAATATTCAAACCATAAGCAATGCAAAGCATTTCAAAATTGCAATATATAACATCTTAGCACAATAATCTTATAAAACTTTTATTTGCAAAAATGTATTAACTTTTTTTTTTTCTTTTTGATGTTGATGATTTGATGACATACTATTTGTTTTCAATTTTATTAAATGTAAACTTGTGGTCTTAATATAGTTTTGATTTAACAATATTTTTTTAATAACACCTTTTTTAATTAACTTATTCTTTAAAATAATAAGTATTAATAATTTTTACTTTTTATTTAATAACAAAATCATAATGTGCCATTATCCTCCCAGTACTATTAGATAAGACTAGTTCTAGTCGTGCTGTATTGATTAAATAAATAAATAAATAAAAAAAAATAAATATGAATATAGCATCCGGTAAAAACTTCTTCATATCCGAAGCGAAAGAAAGTAATTAGAATGCCACTCAAATTTGGTTTATGCTTATTTTCTATATTTAATTAGTTTCTCTAAGCTCATGGTATAGGTTAGTTGGTCCAGAGCGACTATAATTTTCTTACTTGGTTGTTTCATTTTTTTTTTTTTTTTGTTGGAAGAAAGTGAAAATTTTTGAAAAAACTAAAAAAAAAAGAGGATTTTTGAAAACAGCCCAACTCAGTGACAATTGTCGCTAGAACCGACATTTTTTGGGAATCATCATCTGTGGAAGAAATGTGAAAAATTTTTAAAACAAAAATGCTACTGCCGCTTATCGCTAGAGCTGGCATTTTTTGGCAATCATATTAATATAAGCTAAAGTTTAATTTAGGATTGGGGTGCATCTACCACTTTTTTCTCGTTAGACAGATAAGTAATTCATATATTTTTCGATCTTCATTTCGTTTAAGCTATTTAATTATGGAAAATTTACGCGTATTTCTATACCCTTATCCAGCAGAGGTACCCCTATATTTCGGAGCGAAATTTAAACAATTTGTAGAGCAGGTATGTAATGATTTTTTTCCTGAAATTATTTAGCAAATCACTTGTATGGCAGGGTTATATGTCGGGTGGAGCTGGTTATGTCCTTAGCAAAGAGGCTGTGAAAAAATTCGCCATAGAGGGTTACCACAACACTGCTAAATGTCCCAAAATATATGAGTCCGAAGATGTACAATTGGGTTTATGTTTACAAAATATTGGTGTCATTGCTGGCGACACCAGAGATGAAGACGGTAACGAACGATTTCTACCATTTGCACCGAAACATTTTATACCACACATAATGCATACGTGGTATCAAAATTATACATACTACCCCCAAGAACCAGTGAGTGTAAACATTTAATACATTGCAAATTATATATAGATTAAAGAATCGCCTTTACGTTCGACTTTCAGAATGCCACTTGTTGTTCTTCTAGTGTCATATCATTTCATTATATTGAACCGGATGAATTCTATATAATGGATTATTTGTTATATGTTTTGAAGCCCTTTGCCGATTTTGCTAAGTCCAATTATAGTCTACCAAAAAAAGTGGAGTTTTCGGATTTCGGTTATAAACCATTACCAAAACCACCATCGCTTAAATAGAACTTATGAAAGGATTAGCTGTCAAACGAACTGTCATACTGCGTTCCTTTTTGACACTTATGATCAGTATACCACGGCAAATCATTATGCTGGCTACACACCAGGCAACGGGTGCTTCAATGTGTTGTAGCAACAATGATACACACGTAGCAAAGGTTGCCTCAACCAAGCAGAAATATCAAAAAGTTTTGATATTTTTCGTTGGTTGATGCAACCGTTGAAGCAACCGTTGCCCGGTGTGTAGCCAGCATTACGAATAGACTCACGCTTGAACAACGCTACCAAATTATCCAAATTTACATTGAAAGTCATTCATCGATTCGCGCAACTTATAGACGACACATGCTCTCTTATGATGCAATAACACCAGCACGTCGAAGGAATGTGCGTACTGGAGAGAGTATTGGCGCTATAAACGAAAGTATAGAAGATTCAAATTTATCGATTCGTCGTCGGTTTCAGGAATTGGGGCTCTTTCCCTCAACTACGTGGAAAATTTTGGGCAAAGATCTTGGCCTACACCCATATAAATTAAAGCCACGTGACCATCATATGTGAAGTTCTTTCACCGATTTTGCTCTAGAGCAGTTGGAAACTGACCCAATGTTATATCGCCGAATTGTGTTAAGCAATGAGACTCATTTTTGCTTAGCGGGTTTGTTAATAAATGAATTTGACTCATATGGAGTGAGATAATCCACAACAGATCCTACAGACTCCATTACATTCAGAAAAATGCACTGTTTGGTGCGGTTTACATGATGGTGGCATCATCGAACCTAATTTATTTGAAAGTGAAACCGGAGTCCACGTTACGGTCAACGGAGATCGTTAAAGTGATATCACACGATATATTTTTTACATATGTACTGTCACTTTTTTTATTCATATGTAATTCCGTATGTCTGTCAAAATTATCGTTTTACATACGATTCATAATTTTTGCTATCACATGTACATTAGGGGTATAACCAAAATAAGGCCCTATCACCACGCTGTAGCCGATGTTGTGCTGAAACCGAAAAATGTTTCCTCAGGTCATTTCGGAACAAAAAACGTTCCGCGTTGAAGCCGATTTCTGAAAGCCCTTTAAGATTTTTTTTTTATTTCTTAAAAAAATTTTTTTCTAAATTTTTTATTTTATAATTATTTAACTATTTACATTTCTTAATGTAATTATATGATTATAATCAAAATCACACTCTAAAAACTATATTTTTTTAAGTGAAATTAACTTAAGATTAAGAGTTCGTGTTGATTTGCATTGGGGGAAAATATCTTGTACGACTTTGATGGCGCGTTCCGCACAAATGTTGCTGCGTTGTGTTTTTGGGATTCTTGATTCATCTTTCATCCAATGGCTTAGAAAGCATTTCTGAGCATTAGTAAAGCCCGATAATGATTTGTTTAAGGCTTCGAAGTCATTTTTATTGTAACAATGGTCTGAAAACCAAATGTTGTACCAAGGGCCACATATAAATTCGCATATTGCATATAATTTGCTACGATATTTTGGAATTAGTATGTAAGCTAGAATTGCAAGAATTGCTCTAGAATTCCATCTAGCATTACTAATCGGTGGTATAGTTTTAAAGTTTATAAATGGAAATATATTGTGCTCCATATAATATTTAAAAGCCTGTCCTAGTTCATATAAATATTGCATATCATCACGCCACTTTAAATTTCCAACATATAGCCGTCTCTCGTTTTGCTGATATTCGTGTTTTAATGTATTATAATTGCTTATCAACTCTGAAACGAATTCATATGCAATATCTGGTGAGGTGGTTTTTCCGTCCAATGATGCATCCATTACATATCGTAGTATTAAATCCAGCACATGGTGCTGACATCCAATGTACTGCGGCGCGGCGGTGGCAGAGAAATTGATTTAAAATGGTTCTGCAGTAGTGTTACAACACCTTTAGTTTTTCCTGTATTAACTCTGGTTGTGTCGCAAATTATCATTATACCCTATACCACTATGTGGTTTGGGTATAATGACTTTGTGCTGCTGTTTGTAACAACCAAAAATATTTGACCTAGACCCATCTTTAATTATACCGATCGAATCAGAATCACTTTCTGAGTTGATTTAACAATGTCCGTCCGTCCGTCCGTCCGTCTGTGTGTCCATGTAAACCTTGTAATCAAACTGCAGGTCGCAAATATGAATATATTTTGATGAAATTTGGTATATAAGCTTTTATCGGCCATGGGATGAACGCTATTGAAATTGGTGAGAATCGGTCCACGTTCAGACCTAGCCCCCATACAAATTACCCCTATGAAATCGACATAAATTGCCATAAGATCCAAATTGTCATATAGATCTTATTCAAATTGGGTTTTGTATGCGTTCATTACGTCCATTAATGAGTAGTCCAAAAATGATCCCTTTGGCCCCATATAGAGCTGCTTCCCGATCTTCACTTAAATCTATTAAAAAACAAAAATATTGCACTGATTCTTCTCAGATTTTGTTTGTATATATTTTTGCAAAATACAAGAGACTTTACCAACCATGATCAGGATCGGTCCATTTTTGGACCTAGTCCCCATATAGATATAGCATCCGATATGAACTTTTTCATATCTGCAGCCAAAAAAATTAATAAAAATCCCACTCAAATTTTGTTTTTGCTTATTTTCTATGTCCAGTTATTTGGGCCTAAGAGATAGGGTTTCTAAACGCATGGTATAGGGTATCGTATAGTCGGTCTAGACCGACTATAATTTTCTTACTTGTTTTTATTGACTTCATCAAATTAAATTTTTCTAGGGTTTCTTTGATGCCATTGAAAATAGTTATCGCTTTCCCATTTTCCAGAACTAATGCAGCTACTTTTACTTCTTGAGATTCATTTTTTACAAAAACTACCTGTACTTTTTGTCGTCCAATGTTTTTACCATCGAAATGGAGACACCAATTCTCATATTGTAAAGACTGTTTCATCATTTCTTCCTTTTTCTCTGCAGATTTATAAACAGCTTTATTAATTGCTTGCTGTGAAGGAGTTGCAATATCGACCCCTAATTCTGCCTGTTCCTTGCATATTTTTGCTGCTTTCCTAGTACTTAGTTTGATAGTATTTACTAACGTTAGTGCTGGATTTATTTATCGCTTTGTTATTCTAAGTCTTAAAGGTGGCATATAATCGTTAGCATCTTCAAATGAATCATCGATCATTGAGACAAAGTCGGAGTCTCCATCATTGAGCATTGGGACAGAGTCGGAGTCTGAATCTTGGGCACTTATTTCAGATTTTGGTGCAATGTTTTCGAACGAAATATTAAAATTGTTATCAAACTTTTCAGCAGTTTTTGAAGTTTTGATACCTTTCTGGTATGCACGAATCAAACATTCCACTTTCCTTCTTATATATTTGGTAGCCAATTTCGGAATATTTAGTTTAGTCCATAAATCGAATAATTCTTGTGATATAATTTTATACCTCTCTGTTTTTAATTTTTCTTTTCCATATAACGCATTATTTCTTCCAATGACTGTTTTTTTTAGGTATTTGGTTCAGTTCACATAACGAAATATCGATACTTGGAATATTTTTACATTTATTTTCAGAATTTTTTAAATTTTGGGGCCACTTATCCGCGTTTTTCCGAGCAACAATTTCGCTATATTTAAAAGACATTTTAAAAAGTTGAACGAAAACAAACGTTTAAATTCGATTATTATAAAATTAATGCACAACAAACTTACAAATTGGAGTATTATACAATTTTTGGATATCAAAAGTGAGAGCGCCTGCTTTATTTATAAAATTTTTTTCTTTTACAAGTAGTATTTTGACCAAATTTTTTCGTCACTCGATTTTTGCTATTGTTAAAAAAGTTTTCGCACCATGTTTAATAAAGTTTGAAATCAATAGGTCTCAAAAATAAATAAAAGTTAGTTTAAAAAAAATTTATATATTTTTATACTTTTACCAATAAATTACAATATTTCGCAAATTTGCATAAGACAGCGTAGGTAAGTCGCAATACTTTATCACGATTAATTGAATTTATAGAGAATATTATTCAATATTTAATGGAAAAACCTATAATTTATATATCATTTAATGAATTTGTAAAGAAAATATTTTTATTTTTTTAGAACTTACTGATCCCAAACTTAATTGCATTTGACGCGGAACCTTTTTTAACGATATCAAAAATCTAAAGATGCAGTTCTTATTGCTTTTTTATGCACTACATGGTATGGATAGGGCCATTTTGATATTTTCAAAAATTGTAAAAAAGTTGTATCCCTAATGTACATATGTATTTCCGTATCACATAACCTCTAAATGTAAACAACAGCTGATTTAATTTGTGATTTTACAAAAATTTAACCAAAAACTGCAACAATTGACGCCTACATGGACAACATTGTTCGTGTTATTCGAGACATACGGCCATTAATCAACGTCCAAAATTGGACGTGCAAATTTTTTGTATTATTGTATATTTGTATTATTTTTTACAATTTCAAACTCTATCGGTCTTAAAAAACACCCTTTACATGGCGACCATATTCTTAGTTATGGGCACATACTCGTATATCTGTGCCCTTCAAAACCTTTTTACCAAACAAAAAAAAAAAACACATGTATAATTTAAGTATTAATTTGTTTATTGATTTGTGTAGTTTATATTTGTTGGTTTCATTTATTATTGTTTTAATTATTTATTTTATTTGATGATTTTTATTATTTTTTTTTTTATTATTTTATAAAACTAAATAATTTGTTATAAGTAACAATTTTTGTTTTATTATAAGCCTAATAAACAATTTTTTTTTTGCTTTTTTATTATATAAATTTTAAGCTTAATTATTATTATTATTTTTGCTAAATATTTGTTTTGTTTTTGTTTTTAATATTAAATGTAATTAACTGTATTTTTGATTATAAGAATTATACGTTTTATTTTGTAATAAAAAATATATTTATATGTTGTTATTGTATTAACGTATATTTTTAATAAGTGCACTTGCCAATTCTTGTTTTACGATTATTTTATTTTTTTTTTTTACAAAATTTATTTTAAAAAAAACTTATTCATTAACGAATGTAACTATTTTTAAGTTAATTTATTGTTGCTATTATATTTTTTATTATTGACTGATATTTAGAAGAAAAAAAAAACAATAATTAACAAATGCAAATTTTAAAATGGATATAAAATTATGTATTACAAATTATTTTACAGAATTACAACAAGTTCAAATATTTTTAACATTTTATTATTATTATTATTATTATTATTATTATTTAGAAATTGTTAAAAAGAAAATATTAATTTTGTGTTAAAAATAAAATAATTAATGAAACGATTTTTTTTTTAAAGCACACAGCCTTATTTTTTTATTATTTTAGTTTTTATAAACAATAAACAAATCATATAAAATAACAAAAAAAAAATATTTAAGATATAATAAAAATTAAGAAGAGTATACTTAAAAAACTCACATATTTTGACATATTTCTAAGAAATACAACAAAATTCTTAACTGTAAAAAAAATATATATGTTAAAACGAAACGTTATGAAATTAAATTTGTCTACTTTTGTTCAATAACTTTGCAATTTAATTTTGTTTTCTATATAAAAAAAAAGAATTCTTTGAAACCACTATTATCGTTAAACCGGCCACAAAAAGGATATATACAACATACTTAGATATTCCTTTTTTTTTAGAAATTTATTTATACATTCAAAGTCGTTCTAACCATATGGCTACCAAGTCACCTATAAATGGGCGTTAATAAAAATTCCTTAACCGTCGTTATGGTTTGACATATTAACTAATAAGGAACAAGGTTTTAAAAGTTATGAGGTTAATTGTGGGGAGATTTAAAAACTAAGTATATAAATTTTGCCTTAAAAAATTATTTTAATTTTTTTATTTTTATATCTAATAAAAAATACTAAAATTTTTATATAATTTTTTGTGATATAAGAAAAAAATTATTTCAGCAAAATTGTTTTATATATAAAAAAAAAAATTATTTAATTTTTAAATTTTTTTTTATCTTATAAGAAAAAAAATTACTTTCACCAAAAGTTTTATATCTAATATATATTTTATAATTTTTTTTTTAAAAATTTCTTTAATTTATCATATAAGAAATAAAAAAGATTTCTCCCAAAAATAAAATAAATATTGAAAAAAAAATTATTAAAATTTTATATTAGAATTTTTTTTCTAATTTTTTTTTTTTTATTTATTAACCATATAATAAAAAAAATTTATTTCACAAAAATTAAATAAAAAATTTTTAAGAAGAACAATTATTTCATTCAAATTTTTTCATATAAGAAAAACAAAAAAAATTTACAAAATTTTTTCAAAATAAATGGATATTTTATTATTTTTTTTTAGTTTTATATCTAATAACATACTAAATTTTTTACATAATTTTTTGTGATATAAGAAAAAAAATTATTTCAGCAAAATTGTTTTATATAAAAAAAAAAAAAATTTATTTAATTTTTATTTTTTTTTATCTTATATGAAAAAAAAAATTATTTTCACCAAAAGTTTTATATCTAATATATATTTTGTAAATTTTTTTTAAATAAATGTTTTTAATTTATCATATAAGAAACAAAAATGATTTCACCAAAAATAAAATAAATATTGAAAAAAATAATTTAAATTTTTTTTTCTAATTTTTTTAAGTTTTCTTTTATTTAAGGAAAATAAGTTATTTTACCAAAATTATTTATTTTTTTTTATGGTTTTTACTTATTTTCTTTTAATTTTATCTTATATGAAAAAAAAAATGTTTTCCACCAAAAGTTTTATATCTAATATATATTTTTTTAATTTTTCGCAAAATTTTTCTTGAATTTATCATATAAGAAATAAAAATTATTTCATCAAAAAAAGGAAAATAAGTTATTTTACCAAAATTATTTTTTTTTTTTTTTTGATAGTTTTTACTAATTTTTTTTTTAATTTTATCTTATATGAACAAAAAAATTATTTCCACCAAAAGTTTTATATCTAATATATATATTTTTAATTTTTCGCAAAATTTTTCTTGAATTCATCATATAAGACATAAAAGTTAGGTTAGGTTTTAATAATTTTTTTTTTTTAAATTTTATCTTATATGAAAAAAAATTATTTCCACCAAAAGTTTTATATCTAATAAATATTTTTTTTTTTAATTTTTCGCAATATTTTCTTGAATTTATCATATAAGACATAAAAATTATTTTACCAAAAAAAAATTAATAATTTTTTTTTTTAAATTTTGTTGATTTTTTTTTTTTCATTTGAAGAAAATAAATTATTTTACCAAAATTATTTTTTTTTATATAATTTTTTTTTTAATTTTTTAATATACAAGAAAAAATATATTTCAGAACATTGTTTTATATCTCATAAATAAAAATTTAATTAATTTTTCTTTAATTTTTATTGATTTATTTTTAAAATGTATCTTATATGAAAAAAAAAATATTTTCATCAAAATTTTTTATCTAAAATTTTTTTTTAATTTATTTACTAATTTTTTTCTTTAATTACTTATCATATAAGAAAAAAAAATTATTTCTCCAAAATTATATTAAAAAAAAATTTCTGAAAAAAAATTTTATTTAAATTTTTTGTTTTTTTTTAGTTTTTGCATCCAAGAAAAAAAAATGTACCAAAATTGTATGGGTACAACAATAATAAATATCTGCTTTTAAAATTTTTTTATATTTTATTTCAGCAAATAAACAAAAAATTGATTTAATTTTTTTTTTTTTAATTTTTATAACATTTTTTCTTTATATTTTATCTTAAATGAAAAAAAAAAAATTATTTTCACCAAAAGTTTTATATCTAATAAATTTATTTTTTACTATTTTTTCTTTTTTAATTATTTAGAAAAATAAATTGTTTTACCAAAATAAAATAAAACAAATTTATAGAGAAAACAATTTCATTTTTTTAATAAATTTTTTTTTATTCTTTATCAAATAAAAAAAATTATTTCAGCAAAATTAAATAAAAAAAAGTATTTAATTCTTTTTTTTCATTTTTTTTTTTTTTTCATTTAAGAAAAATAAATAATTTTATCAAAATTGTTTATCTAATAAATTAATAATTTTATTGAAACTATTTTTTTAAATATAATATGTAATAATAATATTTTTTTTTTTAATAATTCTTAAATTTTTTGATTTTAATTATTTTTATTACCTTTTTTTTCTTAATTTTTTTTTCTTATATGAACATAAAGTATTTCCACCAAAAGTTTTATATCTAAGAAGTTAATTTTTAACTAAAATTTTTTAAAAATAATTTATGATGTCAAAAAAAATATTTTACCAAAATAAAATAAAACTGTTTAAAGCAAATTTATTTAATTTTTTGAAATAAATTTGATTTAATAAAATTTTTGTATTTAAAAATATTCCAAATTCATAATTAATCTATGAAGGAAATTCATGTCTCAGAAATGAAATTTGGATAATTCTGGGATAAAAGATATACAATTTTGTAAATAAAAAACTGATATTTTCACAACAGCGCTCAGATTGAAAATTTTTTAATTCAATTGGATTATTAAAAAAAAAATAAACTATAGTAGTTGTTTTCAAATACAATTTAACAAATATGCCGCCAAATTGTTTTTGTTTTACTATAAATAGCTCTGTTCGTTTACGTGATAACTTGTAATAATTTGTACAAATTATCACAAAATTTACTGGATCCTGTTCGTTTACTTCAAAAACCCAGTAAAAGAGAACAAATGAGAGCGCAAAGTGACGGTTCATTTTTTGAAAACTTGCTAGTTTTTACTGGATATATTTTTGCCAGTAAGAATTTTCCAGCAAGAAAAAACATATGATTGAGTTTTGTAGTAAATAATTCTATTTTGGGGCAAAAATTTTAAATAATAATTCTGAGGAAATTAACGATAGAATTTCCAAAACACCGCATTCGTTATAAAAATTTTTCGATCGAAATCATTTTTTTATTTCCCAAAATAAAATGCTAAGAATAATTTTTCTTTTTCACAGTTGAAGAATTATGGCCCCTGATTAAGAAGAAAAGCGAATGGTGCTCGAGAGTTTGTCCGTCTTCTTCAAATAATAAACCAGAATATAGAATTTCGATTGATTTTACTCGATATCGAATGCGGTGATTTGGCCCCAGGTTTCATTAATTTTAATCATTTAAAGCCGGTTCCTGCCAAAAAAAAAATATGTGTATCTGCAATTTTCTTTCATCATAAATGTTTATTTTCAAAAGCAATAGGTAATGATATTAATTTCAATGAATATTTTTACATGTTAAATAAAATAAAATCTTCTCTTTTTTTAATTTAGAGTTTCAATTCTTCTTCACTTTCAAATGTGTTTACAATCAGCTGTTTCTATGAACTTGCAAATTCGTACGAAATGCTGTTCGTTCCTATTTTGGATATTTATGTTTTTGAGAACTAATTTTTCTTACTCTCTGAAATTTCGGTTTTTGCTGGTTTTTACTGGGAAAGT
The DNA here is from genome assembly GCA_963682025.1 of Cordilura impudica. Taxonomy (NCBI): domain Eukaryota; kingdom Metazoa; phylum Arthropoda; class Insecta; order Diptera; family Scathophagidae; genus Cordilura; species Cordilura impudica. The sequence continues at coordinate 71,578,729 of OY821519.1, read as the reverse complement.
AAAAGAACAGAGCTAATATTAAGTGGAAAAAATTTTAAGTTTCTTCTTCAAAGATACCCAGCAAAAAAAGTGCATCCAAAGAAGTCAAATAAGATCCGGATCTACTGATCTGGAAGTAGTGGAAATTTGGATCATTTCCATAGAATTTAACATAGGCTTGTCATAGAAAGATATTCCGCCCAATTGCGAATATTCTCAAGGAATTTCTTTCTCATGAAAATACTTTCCTCGAAAAAATTTCTACAATTATAAATTCCGCGTGAACAAATAAATGAATAAGTGGCATCATCGAATTTTGAAGCCAGTTGCTTTGCTTATTGACAATTAATTTTCTATTTTTTTGTGTGTGCAAACGCAAATTAAAAACAAGTAAAAGTGTTAAATTCGGGTGGGCCGAATCGTTGATACCCTCCACCTTTTTCATTTTCAATTTTCATTTTTAATTTATCATTTTCTATATTTCACTTTTCAATTTTCATCTTTCGTTTTTCATTTTTAGTTTTTAATTTTTAATTTCTCATTTTTCACTTTTCATTTTTCATTTTCCATTTTCGATTTTTCATTTTTCATTTTCAATTTTCCATTTTTAATTTTTAATTTTTAATTTTTCATTTTCCATTTTCCATTTTCGATTTTTCATTTTCCATATTCCACTTTCGATTTTTCATTTTTAATTTATTAATTTTTCATTTTCCATTTGCCATTTTTAATTTAAAATTTTTCATTTTCCATTTTTCATTTTTAATTTTTCATTTTCCATTTTGCATTTTTCATTTTTCATTTTCCATTTTTCACTTTCCATTTTCCATTTTTCATTTTCCATTTATCATTTTTCATTTTCCATTTTTCAATTTTCATTTTTCATTTTTAGTTTTCCATTTTCCATTTTTAATTTTTCGTTTTCCGTTTTCCATTTTTAATTTTTCATTTTCTATTTTTCAATTTTAATTTTTAATTTTTCATTTTCCATTTTCCATTTTTCATTTTTCAATTTTTATATTCCATTTTCCATTTTTCATTTTTAATTTTCATTTTCCATTTTGCAATTTCCATTTTCCATTTTTCATTTTTCATTTTCCATTTTTCAATTTTCATTTTTCATTTTTCATGTTCCATTTTCCATTTCTCATTATCCATTTTTAATTTTTAATTTTTAATTTTCCATTTTCCATTTTTCATTTTCCATATTCCACTTTCGATTTTTCATTTTTAATTTATTAATTTTTCATTTTCCATTTGCCATTTTTAATTTAAAATTTTTCATTTTCGATTTTTCATTTTTCATTTTTCATTTTCAATTTTCCATTTTTAATTTTTAATTTTTCATTTTCCATTTTCCATTTTTCATTTTCCATATTCCACTTTCGATTTTTCATTTTTAATTTATTAATTTTTCATTTTCCATTTGCCATTTTTAATTTAAAATTTTTCATTTTCCATTTTCCATTTTTATTTTTTCATTTTCCATTTTTCATTTTTAATTTTTCATTTTCCATTTTGCATTTTTCATTTTTCATTTTCCATTTTTCACTTTCCATTTTCCATTTTTCATTTTCCATTTATCATTTTTCATTTTACATTTTCCATTTTTCAATTTTCATTTTTCATTTTTAGTTTTCCATTTTCCATTTTTAATTTTTCGTTTTCCGTTTTCCATTTTTCATTTTTCATTTTCTATTTTTCAATTTTAATTTTTAATTTTTCATTTTCCATTTTCCATTTTTCATTTTTCAATTTTTATATTCCATTTTCCATTTTTCATTTTTAATTTTCATTTTCCATTTTGCATTTTCCATTTTCCATTTTTCATTTTTCATTTTTCATTTTCCATTTTTCAATTTTCATTTTTCATTTTTCATGTTCCATTTTCCATTTCTCATTATCCATTTTTAATTTTTAATTTTTCATTTTCCATTTTTAATTTTCCATTTTCATTTTCATTTTCCACTTTTCATTTTTCATTTTCCATTTTACATTTTTCATTTCCGATTTTCAATATTTTATTTTCATTTTCCATTTTTCATTTTCCATTTTTCATCTTTAGTTTTTCAATTTTCGATTTTCATTTTCCATTTTTCAATTTTCGATTTCCATTTTCCATTTTCATTTTTTATTTTCCATTTTTCATTTTCCATTTTTCATTTTCCATTTTTCATTTTCCACTTTTCATTTTTATTAATTTTTAATATTTAATTTTAATGATAAAAAAAATATGTGGTAAAACTTACTTACGCCAATGTGACACGTGCAGTATTAATATACACACAACTGCAATGACTTCAACAAAAAGAAGAATTACAACTTATCTTAAGAAAAACAACAAACACACTGAAAAATTTTATTTTTTCAAGAGTTTTTTCAAAGTTTCATTCACAGCTCGTGAACCCTTTGACCGATTTTGACGATTTTAAATAGCAACTCCTTTGGGACGTTAATAAACGATTTTATATAAAAAATAACGGTCTAGCTTAGATATTGACGGCGTGATCGTGATTTCCACAGACAGACGGACAGACGGACAGACGGTCTTCGGTAAATCAACTTCCCTTGTTATAAGGAATAAGAAAATATATTTTTTTGGGGCCTCAGGAATTTATTTGGATGCGTTACAAACGGAATGACAAACCTATATATACCCTCTGCCACTGAGGTGTGGAGGGTATAATTAAATAAAAAATAAAAAAAGCTATGATGCGAGCACTTGTGGAGAAAATTGGTGTAGAATAATAACAACGAAGTAGCCAAAGGATTGCTAGAAGACAATTGCGGGGTAAATCTACGGGAACTTCAATCAATTCGCTTCCATTAAAGTAGTTGGGCTTAATTGTGGTCTTCGACCATACAATATTTATTTTTTTTATTTGAATTTTGTTTTATCAAAATACTATTTAATTTTTTATGTAAACTCCCATCTGTTTTGCAAGTGCAATTTTTTTTAGAGAAAAAGCAAAGGAATTTTTATTCATTCTAGGAGAAATTTTTGTTTAGAATTGGGCTGATTCTAATTTGTTTTTATATTCAGGGCAAAGAAGTTAAGCCAATTTTCAATAAAATTTTTTTTTTTCTTTTCCTAATATTAATTTTAATTTACTCAATATCAGTTCTAGCTATTTTATTATTAATTATCCAATTTAATTTTTTTTTTATTTACAGCTATCAATTTCTAGTTCCGAAAATTATTTTGGAAGATTTGAAATTGTAGTTTTTCATCACAAATTTGTATTCGCTACTTTTCGAAGTGGTTTAATATCACATTCAGAGAAGTTCTACCTTTAATTTAGTATGACTTAATTTTTTTTGCTGGCTCTTTTTTCAATTTCTTGAACTTCATAACAGAGAAATGATAATAGAAAGGAACGAAGAAAATGAGCTTTTTAGACTTTAACCTTTTTGAAAAAAATTTATTTAAAAGTTCTTTAAATAGGCCGTGCGAAAAATCATTGAAAAAACTCACTGAAGTAGTCTAGAAAAATTGTATCTATATATTAATACGTATATATATATTAATCAGTTCCCTTTTTAAGCAATATGCGGGCACGGAGGAGTATGAAAATTGGCATAGTTATAGTTCATATAGAGGAGAAGCTGAGAATGATAAAATTTATATTTAATCTGTCTTAAAAATATATTAAATTAAATAAAATAAAATATTTATAATAATTCGTTAACCCTGTTAATGCGAATGATTTAAATTATATATCAGACGCTTTGTGCGGAATTGTAATTGCTAAAATTGATTAACATACCTTTAGGCTCATTTAAATATTCATAATTTGTTTATATATATAGATTAAAAAAAACATTGGAAGACAAAAATTGAATGAAAAAATAATATTTCCTAGAATTTGCACTTGAATTTCGAGTGCTGGGCTATACTAATTTATCTTTAAAACTTGTTGATCTATAATTCCATATATTGATACATTCATAACATTGACATGTAGTAGAAATTTATTTACAATAAGACGAGGGTCACGATCACATGAACCATTAAAATTAAGCGAGCGTTTAGAAAAGATTATCAGCATTAACATTTCATATATGCACAAACTAATGATCATATGGAAATGGCCTTTAACATTTGTCAAAAGAAACTTATCAATTTTTTTAATACGTTCCAAGCTACTCCTTCACCCAACTTTAGGTAAACTACTTTTAATAATAAGCGTTATTACGATGACTCATCTTTGTGAGTTTTAAATATTTTGTTTTCACTTTTCAAGCTGACATATCTCAGAAATTATAGAAGGCTAAAAGTCCACATTTTTATACCCTATACCACTATGTGGTTTGGGTATGACTTTGTGCTGCTGTTTGTAACAACCAAAAATATTTGACCTATCACTATCTGATTCGATTTAGCTATGTCCGCCCGTCCGTCCGTCCGTCTGTGTGTCCACGTAAAGCTTGTAATCAAACTGCAGGTCGCAAATATGAATATATTTTGATGAAATTTGGTATTTAATCTTTTATCGGCGATGCGATGAACGCTATTGAAATTGGTGAGAATCGGTCCATGTTCAGACCTAGCCCCCATACAAATGACCCCTATGAAATCGACATAAATTGCCATAAGATCCAAATTGTCATGTAGATCTTACTCGAATTGGGTTTGTATGCGTTTATTACACCCGTTAATGAGTAGTCCAAAAATGATCCCTATTGGACAACTCTTAGTCATAGGCCCCATATAGAGCTGCTTCCCGATCTTCACTTATATCTATCAAAAAACAAAAATATTGCACTGATTCTTCTCAAATTTTGTTTGTATATATTTTTGCAAAATACAAGAGACTTTAACAAACATGGTCAGGATCGGTCCATTTTTGGGCCTAGTCCCCATATAGATATAGCATCCGATATGAACTTTTTCATATCTGCAGCCGAAAAAATTAATAAAAATCCCACTCAAATTTCGTTTATGCTTATTTTCTATATCCAGTTAGTTGGGCCTGAGAGATAGGGTCTCTAAACGCATGGTATAGGGTATCGTATAGTCGGTCTTGACCGACTATAATTTTCTTGTTGAATATAAATTAATAATGTAGAACATTCGTAATAATTTTAAATCAATTCTAAGGAGGTAAGGGTAACACTTTTGTTTATTTTAATGTGTAAAATTTGGAATTGCAAATAACAAATTTGAAATAAAAATAAGAACAATACGTTGAGACAGGATTGAAGCATTGAAATAACTTGGAAATTTATTTATTTAATTTTTCTATATTCAATAAAAGACGTTAAGACCCACAGAGTCAAGGCAAAAAATAATAAAAAACAGTTCACTGAGAGAAAAGTATTTCTAAAGGTTTTTGAATTAATAATTTTTGAAGATTTTTAAATAAAGAAAAATTGTTAAGAAAATAAATTTATCAATAAGAAAAGTCGAAAAAATGGCTCTGTCCTCTATTTTTATTCTTCAAAATAAACAATTATAATTTAAATTTATAGTGAAAACCCGATATTAAAAAAAAAGTAATTTAAATACCAAAAAATTGTGTTTACAGGTTTAAAATACTGTTTTTTAATTAAAAAAATATAAATTTAAAAAAGAAATAGGAAAATGCAAAAATGCGTCAAAATTTTGTTTCAATGTACCTATAACTGATTGAAAAACAGTTCTTGAGTGAGACAATTTTATTGGTGTTTAAAAAAATCGGGTCTTTACAATTTAAGGAATAAAAATGTTAAGTTATAAAAATTATTAAAATACAACTTATAAAAAACAAATAAGAGTGTCAAATTCGGGCTTTACGTTTACATTAATATCTGGACCTATTGCACTATTTATAACAAATCTAAACAAAATATTTGAATAAGTAAAAAATTTGATAAATTTGTTTGAATTTAAAAATTTTTTGAGGTGCCTCCATATTTGAGGTCATATCTTGGCACAACCATGGCCGATTTACCCCATTTTCAATAGCAACCTGCTCGAAGTAATGACAAACAATATTGTCATAAGTTTACCCAGGTAAATGGTTTATATTGTGAATGAACGTGATTTCAACAGACAGACGGACAGACGAACATCGCTATATCCACTCGAGTTGTTATAAGGATCAAATGCAATTGCATTTTTCGAGGCGTTTCAAACTGATATATATACTCTTTGCACAGTGGTGTGGAGGGATATAAATTATTAATATAAATTATTAATAAATTATTAATAAATAATTTAATTAATTATTTTTCCTGTATAAAAAAGAAAAAAACAAAAAAAGTAAAAACTTTGTCAATGTAAAACTGATTGAAAAAAGTCGTAAAGTGAAACAATTTAAGGTGGAAACACAACTGGGACGAATGACGAATTTCGCACAGCTCGACGAATTTGTCGGCAACAATTCGTTGCGTAAATTCGTCGAATGAAATACAATTACGACAAATTCACATAACAGCTGTAACGTCATTTGAAATTGTTTTTAATTTATAATATGTACATTAGGGTAATGACTAATTTTTTACAAAATTTTTACTTATCACCACGTGATAGGCAATACTAAACTAATAATAAAAATCGTGTTTGTAGGTCATTTTGCCGGAACAACCTTCCGCACCAAATGCAATTTCAAGAAACTCACTGAATTTTTATTTTATTTTTATATTTTTTATTAATTTAATATATACATAGTAAAAAAATTACTTAAACAATGTGGATTTTGATACGAGGTATGATTATTTATTTATTGGAATATTGTATGATATAAATTTAAGATTTAAAGTGCGACTATTTTTACAGAAAGGAAAATCTCCTGAACAACTTTTATAACACGTTCTGTGCAAATTTTACTACGCTGCTGATTTATTATTTACGACTTCTGCATAACCCCATGCCTTATAAAACACTCATGACCTTTTTTAAATTGAATAATTCAATATTGTCTTCGCGGAAACAATGGTCTGAAAACCATACATCGTACCATGCACCACATATAAATTGACATATTTTATATAGTTCTGCTCGGTATTTTGGAATTAGGATAAGTGCTAATATTGCCAGAATTGTTCTAGAATTCCACCGAGCATTGCTTATTGGTGGTATAGTTTTGAAAGTTATCAAGGGAAAGGGTTAAGAAGTCAATATATACATCGAAATGAAGATAGTGGATCTAGATTTTTTTATTCAGTTGTTGTAGATATCAACATTGCAGAGATCGTTTTATGAGATAATGACATGATAATGATAATGTTTTCGATTTGAAATTTAAAAATATCAAATAAAACGCACTCATGTGAGCTTCAAAATGATATATGTAAATATTACTCAATTCCGATACTAAAAAGTTATATACAAGTCAATGTCCAAACTTTGGAGGTCCATAACTCGGAAAATATCTCGACCGTCGAAAAAAAAATATTTTGCAAGAATCGCAACAAAATGTGTTATAAGTGGTGAAAATTTTAAACCATTCGGGCATCGCACCTAAAATACACAAAGGTCTTTAAAACGTAGAAGAAATATTTTAAATCAAATAAAAAAATATAGACAAAATTTCAATGCGTTTGGAGCGGAAACTTTTTTGAGAGCAGCGAAGAAGTAAGATTACGTTTCTTAATATTTTTATAATAGCTTTTTTGGCTAGGGCATGTAAAATTTGATATTTGCAAAAAAAATAAAAAAATAAAAAAGTCATAACCCTAATAATCTACATAAATAAATATTGGAAAAATATGAATAAAAGAATTTTTAACCTGGTACGAGTTATTCCAATTGAAAACATCATGTTCACGATGGTAAAAGCCTTAATTTTTGTACGGCAGCGTTTAATTTTTTAATTTTTTAGACCAAATTTCAATGCGTTTGGTGCGGAAACTTTTTTGAGAGCAGCGAAGAAGTAAGATTACGTTTCTTAATATTTTTATAATAGCCTTTTTGGCTAGGGCATGTAAAATTTGATATTTGCAAAAAAAAATAAAAAAGTCATAACCCTAATAATGTACATAAACAAATATTGGAAAAATATGAATAAAAGAATTTTTAACCTGGTACGAGTTATTCCAATTGAAAACATCATGTTCACGATGGTAAAAGCCTTAATTTTTGTACGGCAGCGTTTAATTTTTTAATGCTGAAAAAATTACATAAATTTTTATTAATAAATTAATTTTATGTCATTTTTGTTTACATGTTGAGCTGATAGTGTGACCATAGTTAAAAAAAAGAAGCACTAAACGAAAAAGAATATATATTAACAAAAAACTATGTAAAAGAAAATTATATAATTAAAAAAAGATTTTATTTATCTTATAAGTTATAAATAAAATGTAAAACAATTCTTAAAGACAAAAATGACTTTATTTACGAAAATATTTTAAAAAGTACAAGAAAATACGGTCACTCTACACCAATTTATTCGTCGTTCGTCGGCGTTGGAAATAGAAATAAACCTATCGAACAGTTCGTTACGCACTACGTATTTCGTTCAACGCACTGATTGTGTGCATTTTCATATATACAAATGTTTTTTATTTCTGACGACGAATATTCGGAACGAAAAATTCGTCGTTCGTCCCAGTTGTGTTTTCAACTTTAATTGGAATTTCTATAAAAAAAAAAAAAAAATTGGAGTCTTTATAACCTAAGGAATAAAATTTTAAAGTTATAAAAAATATTAAAATATCAAAAAATGAGTTTTACATAGAAAAAATTTAAGGATAAAATTTAAAATAAAAATTATTAAAAAAAAAAAATAATTTAGATTTAAAAATATTTTAATTGAATAAAAAGTTAAACACAAATTGTTTAACAAAAAAAAGAAAAACAATTTCAAATTTTTTAATCTTTAATTTTAATGTAAGGGAAAAAATAACATATAATTTAAAATGAAAAGAGTAAAAAGAATTGGGGGAATGTAATAGAAATATTTTTAAATACTAAACATAAGTTTTCCTCATAACTTTTTAAACCTTGGACCGATTATAATATTTTTTATAATAATAAAAAGACTGACCAGCATAAGTAGTAGTTCTTGGAATTCTGTAAGGCGTAATCATATTTAAATGAAAAAATTTCTATTGTAAAAAAAATGTTTGTTTTGTTTAAACTTTTTTAGACTTTTAGGATTTTTTTTAAAATTGTTTACATATCAAGGGCTTTGGTACCAGAAGGGCGCCTCAACCATGGGATATTGTGGCCTTCTGGCATAAAGTCCTGGATATATGCTATTATTTTTAAAAAAATTAATCTGTAGAATTTAATATATTTTTTTTTTTTACTTAAGTTTTAATTCTTATATTGAAATATATCTATATTATTTTTTATATGAATATTTATTTGTTAATTATAATCTACTTTGCTATTTGTTCAAACCTAAGTTTGGTGTTTGTTTAATTATTGTATCATATACATACATACTTATTATTAGGAACCTATATATTTAGTTTTAAAAATATAGAAAATATGTGAAATTTAAAGACAAAGAAAATTTTAAGAATAAAATGTTTTAACATTTAATTTGGTATGTAGTGAAAAATTGTTAACTATTTTTTTTTTTTTATAAAAATTTACTGGGTTATATAAAAATATATATTATTTTATTTTCTAGTCCAGTTTTATTACTAATAGTAAATGATTAAACTGATATTTTTGTTTAAGAAATAAGTAGAATTTTACAAATTCTTTAATGTAGGAAATTTGTGGGTCTTGGTCTTGGGGGTGGATGATTCTTGCATAGAATTATAACACCGCGTTACACACATTGTGTCCTATGAACCAAATATACTTTTTCGGAAAGAGAAGAAAAAATAAAAATATACGTGTATCGGCGATTTTCATGTACACGTCAGAATTTTTTTTTTTATGTATAAAGTATAAAGCTCGTAGTGTCCGTCTGTCTGCCTGTGTGAAAGACTTTGGATAGATTTTTAAGCCTTTTTCCGTGATCCAATCGAGCTGAATTTTTGAAGGCAGACTCTTGGAAATGTCTGTATCACGTCAAATTTAAAAAAAAAATAGATTTTTTATCAATTCTCAGATTTTCCTTAATTTTTTTTTTTTTAATCTTTTTTTTCATTTTTTTCAGCATAACTTGAAGGGACTCCAAATTTTTAAACTACTAAAGCGTTCCGAAAAATGCAGTGCCCGACTCGAAATAACTTTTGTTACGTTTGTGGCTTATTCGCACCAAGTAAAAATTTGAAAAATATTACGAAAACAGTGGTTAATTCGTTTCAGAAAATATTCAAGACTGCTTATGTTCCTTACTTGTGGTATACTCCGGAAGTCGTGTGCGAATATTGCTATAGAAATTTATTCAAGTTTACTGATGGAAGGTCAACAATAAAGTACGGTATACCAACAATTTGGCTACCACGTACGGAGCACTGCAATGAATTGTGCTACTTTTACGTAACTTTTACTCAAACTAAAGGGTACCAATACTTTCGCCGCAACAAAATTCGCTACGCTAATGTAAAATCGGTTATTCCTGCGGTTCTGTACTCACCAGAAGAACGTATAGTGGCTTCAGTGGAGATTTTTGATGATGTTCCCGAATTAAGCCATGGAGAACCAACAGTAGTACCAACAATGCTATCAACATTTCTTGCATCGAATGCGAGATGCGAGAGTGCAGAAGTATCGGAATTTGTAACAACACCCAGTGAACTTGGGACTGCAGTGCCGCATTTAGTAACGCAAGCCGACTTCAATGACCTTGTACGAGACGGAAATTTGTCGAGGAGAACAGCGGAACACTTTGCATCACGCTTTAAGCAGTGGAATATAGTCGCGGCTGATTTTAAAATAACAGCCGCTCGTGATCGACGTAGCACTATTCCATATGACGAATTTTTTAAATTGCACGAAGATCGGAAAAAACCTGGCTTATTGTTATGATATTGATTCGATGTTTGCAAAAATTGGTTACCCTCATATTTCAGAGGAGTGGCGACTTTTCATCGATGCATCGGTCAACAGCCTTAAAGTCGTGCTGCTTCATATCGGTAACAAACATCCATCTGTCCCGATCGCATATGCCACAAACCTCAAAGAAACATACGAAGGCATGGAATTAATATTACAGCTGATAAAGTACCAAGAGCATAATTGGAAAATATGCCGCGATCTGAAAGTGGTCGGATTACTCATGGGTGTTAAGCGTGGATTTCCAACCCACCAGTGCTTTTTGTGTACATGGGAAGGTCGCAAAAGAGATCAGCATTGCACTGAATTTAAGTGGAAGCCGCGAACATGCTACAAAGTAGGCGTAGAAAGTATAGAGAATCTACCATTGGTGCAGCCATCTCAAATCATTTTGCGACCACTACACATTAAGCTCGGTCTCGTATCAAATTTTGTTAAAAAACTGGATCGTGAGGGCGAGGCGATTGCAAGTTTGCGCAAAATTTTTCCGAAATTGAGCGGCGCAAAGATTCATGCAGAAATTTTTTTAAGAAGTCATTCAGTAACTTTATGTTTTTTAATGATGTGTATGATTTAAGGTGTTTTCAATGGTCCGCAGATAAAAAAAATAGTTGCAAGTTATGAATTTTCATCAAAATTGAATGCTATCGAACAACGTGCATGGATAGGCACAGTTGCCGTTATTGAGCAGTTTCTTGGCAACAAAAGAGCTGCCAATTATAAAAATATTGTCGCAGAAATGATTTCGGCATATGGCGAAATGGGCATATTAATGTCGCTAAAAATCCATTTCCTTCACAATTATTTAGATTTTTTCCCCGATGATTTAGGAGCTTGTAGCGATGAGCATGGCGAAAGATTCCATCAGGACATTGCGGCTATTGAAAAGCGCTTTAAAGGACAAGACATTACGAATATGCTTGGCGAATACTGTTGGTCTATTTGTTGCGATACTGACACAAATGCTTACAAACGAACGCAAAAATAAAAGGCCTAAGTTTCTTTAAAAGCATTGAAATTTTTAATGTAACAATTTGTAATTTTAATATAACAAAATTAATAAAAAAAAATCGGTTTTTTAACGAACTGAAACCGTTACAAAAAAACGATAACCATTTTTTCAAAAAAAAAAATTCAGGAAAATTTGAGAATTAATAAAAATCTATTTTTTTTTTTTTTTTTTTTTAATTTGACGTAATACAGACATTTCCACGAGTCTGCCTGCAAAAATTCAGCTCGATTGGATCACGGAAAAAGGGTTAAAAATCTATCCAAAGTCTTTCACACAGGCGGACAGACGGACACTACAGCTTTATACTTTATACATAAAAAAAAATTCTGACGTGTACATAAAAATAGCCGATACACGTGTATTTTTATTTTTCCTCCCCTTTCCGAAAAAGCTCGTTTTTGTAACGCGGTGTTATATTAGGTTAGTAGAGTAAAAGTATTCAAAGAGTTGAGCATTTTGTGGGTTAATCTCATGTTATGGCCTTTTAAAATAGAAAATTTTCGGTCAGTACTGTATGATATAATTGGAAAAATCAGTATGTTTTATGAAATTTGATTAGAAATTTTTTTCGTAGAACAAATTAACCCTATATCTGTCATTTTTAAGGGTCATTTTAGGCCTCTTAAAAAAGGGTAAAAAAGTAAGAAAATTAGGTGCAAATAATTGGATATAGAAAATAAGCATAAACCAAATTATAGTTGGCATTATTAATTTTTTTCCCGGCAAATATGAAAATTTTCAAAGCGGATGCTATATTTATATGGGGACTAGGTCCAAAAATGTATCGATCCTGACCATATTTGGTAAAGTCACTTATTTTTTTTTTTTTTTTTGCAAAAAAAATATATAAAAACCAAATTTAAGAAAAATCTGTGCATTATTTTTGTTTTTGAAAGGTTTAAGTGAATATCAGGAAGCAGCCTTATATGGGGGCTATGACTAAGAATTGTCTTATAGGGTTTAGTCTTGGACTACTAATTAATGGATGTAATAAACATACACAACCCCAATTTGAACGAGATCTATATAATTTGAGCCTTATGGCAATTTAAGTTGATCTCATAGGGGTCATTTGAATGGGGATCATAGGTCTGAACATGCACCGATTTTCACCAATTTCAATAGCTTTCATCCTATGGGCGATAGAAGCTTATATAGCAAATTTCATTAAAATGTATTCATACTTGCTACCTGTAGTTTGATTACAAGGTTTACATGGACACAAATATGGACGGACGGACTCCGAAAATCGACTCAGGAACGGATTTTGAGTCAATCGTTATAATAAAACATGGTAGACCCATGTTCAAATATATTTGGTAGTAACAAACTTCAGCACAAAGTCATTATACCCTGACTAGATAGTGGTATAGGGTATAAAAATGTTTCGTGATTACGTTCAGCTGTTAATTTCTGAATATATATTCCTACAAGAGATGTAAAATCTTTAACCACTTCACCTATTATTATTCTTTTTTGTCGACTCTTACGACCCAACATTTCTAAACAAAAGTGTCGTCAAAAATATTTTTATAAATTTTATATATCCCATTGGTCGTCAACGGTCAAAATTATCAACTAATTTACTCCGATCAAAGCAAATCACTGACTTTTGTTTTTTTTTTTTTTTTTTTACATAAATAACTGTAGATTTGGTTTTGTAAAGGGTGATTTTTTAGCTATTATCTTTTTGGCAACACTGGTTTAAAGAGCTGACGCACGTTTCGTGTTTTGTTTCATTATCAAACATCTTCAGTTTGGTCTATAATTTAACCATGAATCGTCTTACAAACGAACAACGCTTGCAAGTTATTGAATTTTATTATCAAAATGCGTGCTCTGTTAAGAAAGTTCATCGCGCGCTTCTTCCATTTTATGGTCAGTTTAATCGACCCACTGAAGCGGCTATTCGGGCTATTGTGACTAAATTTCGCACCAAATTTACATTGCTGGACATTAAACCACCAACACGCTTACGTAGAATGTGAACTGAAGAAAATATCGCAGCTGTATCGGCCAGTGTTAATGATGACCATCAATTATCGATTCGTCGCCGTTCGCAGCAATTGGGCCTCTGTTACTCAACAACGTAGAAAATTTTGCGGAAGGATTTTGCCTAAAATGCAAGAGCTTGACTTGCATGACATGTGGATTCAACAAGACGGTGCCACATGCCACACAGCACGCGCAACAATGGACTTATTGAGAGGCGAGTTCGGTGAACATTTTATTTCACGTTCGGGAGCGGTCAATTGGCCTCCTAGATCGTGCGATTTAACGGCTTTAGACTATTTTTTGTGGGGCTATGTTAAAGCTCATGTCTATACAGATAATCCCGCTTCAATTGACGCATTGGAAGACAACATTGAAGCATTTATTCGTGAGATACCGACCGAAATGTTGGAAAGAGTATGCCAAAATTGGACTAAGCGGATGGACCATTTGAGGCGAAGTCATGGTCAACATTTGCATGAAATAATCTTCAAACATTAAATTATATGGACCGTACTATCGATTCAAATAAAGATTTCATGCATTTTTCTGAATTTTATGTTTTTTTTTTTTTTGGAAAACTTTCCTATAGCTCTTAAAAAATCACCCTTTATTTGTTGTAAAGTTTTAAATATAGATCACAGAGAATGGATTACTACTTTTTTAGTTTGTACTAAAAATGGAAAGGAAAATCGGGCCATTTGTAAAAAACCTTTTTGTTTCACAAAAACTGTAATTGCTTCGAAGATTACCATAATTGATTTTATATTTTTGAGATATTTAGAATTAACCTTTTTCTAAATCTTTTTATTTATAGTTTAATTAATTGTTGATTTAATATTATGAATTTTTTAAATTTAATAAAAATTTAGAACTATAAAATATTTTTTTTACCATTGACGACCAATTGGACATATGTATATGTCCCGTACTGAATTTTTGGTGATTAATAAACCGATTCCAAACATTTTGGTGTTTCTGAAAACCATAAATACTGGTCCCTGTTATATCAAAATTTTAATGTTTTCGGTTCAATAACGTCCGAATTGATGACATCCAATATGATTTAAAACAAAAAACAATTTTCAGACTTTGGGGTCACCGTCTTAGGTACTGAGAATACATGTGCCAACTTTTTTGGTATGGTCTGAAAGCTCAACATCTTGTTTGAAATTTCAAAGTGATTGTACGAAGGAAACTAAAAGCGATAAAATAATATGCCAGAATCAAACATTGAAATTGCTGAAATGGTGGTGCGTCGTAGCATACGCTACCAACAAATGCCTGAGGAGGAAAGACGTGCCGTAGATAATCAATTTGCTGATTTTATGAATGCAGAGGATCATGACGAGGAACTTGATATTCCGGCATTTGATGCTGAAGATGATGGCGACTTGCCCTTTCTACCAAATTTATCTGCTGTGGACTCCGATGCTGGAAGTGAGGTAGATATAGAAATCAATGAGGAGGTTTACGATGACGATGACGACGATTATGAAGAAGAAACAGCAACAAGCGAAAGTTATTTTATTGCGAAAGACGGCACCCAATGGAGTAAAAATGCACCACCAACTTCCCGTATTCGTGCTCATAACGTGGTGAACTACACAAGGAGGAAACCAGGACCAGTAGGAACCACATATGATCCCTTTACCATATTCCGCTCGCTCTTCACTGAAGACATGGCACACATAATAATACGCGAATCTAATCGCAAAGGTAGGGAAATAACAGATGCATATAATTTGGCAAATCCAACAAACAAAAAGGAATTTAAAACCATCACAGGAGTTTGATGCCTTCTTGGCTATACTCTTGTATTCTGGACTCAATAAATCAAATAATGAGCCTTCTGCACAGTTATGGGCCCCAACGCGTTGTCCAATATACAAAGCAGCAATGTCGTATAAAACAATGCCTTAGATTCGACAATGGAAATACGCGACAGCAGGGACTAATCAACAGCAAAACTGCTTCAATTGATAATATTTGGCAAATGTTGCAAACTTAGCAGCAGCTTACACTCTGCATGATTCACTGACAGTTGATGAGCAGTTATTCCCATACAGAGGCCGTACTGATCCCTGTTATATCAAACTTTTAATGTTTTCGGTTCAATAACGTCCTAATTGATGACATCCAAATATGATTTAAAACAAAAAACAATTTTCAGACTTTGGGGTCACCGTCTTAGGTACTGAGAATATATGTGCCAACTTTTTTGGTATGGTCTGAAAGCTAAAACTATCCTCTGTCGACTCAAGTCAGCTTTAGAAAAATCGAGGAAAATGTGGAAAATATAAGAAAAAATAAAAATGGGACATATATGTCCATTGGTCGTTAACTTACACTGCCGCTCACATGAATAGAAACAGTACTTTGTTTTATTTCAATACTTATAAAAAATTATCCGGGTTAAGAAAAAATAAAAAACCGGTTTTAACTCAAAAGGTGTTTATTCTTTTCATAAATAAATAGTAATATTCAATACACAGATATTTGTTTGTAATGCGTTTCTTGGATTCTATACAATATTGGAATTTTTTTTTGGGTCACTTGAATAAAAACATTTAATTAATATAAAGGAAAATAAAGAAGTTCTTAGAAAAAAATAATAGTAATGAAAGTTTTAAAATAAATATAATATTTTAGTAATGTGTACATCCTCCTTTATTTAAAATTACCTCGTAGAGGCGGTTAGACAATGAGTCATAAAGACTCTTAATGTAATTCAGAGAAACTTCGCTCCAGGCATTTTTAATGGCATTTATAAGTGACGTTTTGTCGTTAAATTGTCTTCCAGACTCATAAACTTTCCGTGTTAACCATCCCCAAACATTCTCAATAATATTGAGGTCTGGGGAATACGGAGGCCATTTCAGCAATTCAACGTTTTTAGCTTGAATCCAAGTTGTAACCGTTCGAGCGGTATGGATGGAGCATTGTCATGTTGAAAAGTCCATGGTAGTGGTCCAGACATGTTCCCTAATTCTGGAAATGCCCTTTCCAATACTCCTTTGTATGCTACCGCGTTCATTTTGAAAGTCAAAAATTGAAGATCACAGGTTCCATAATATGATATTGCTCCCCATACCATAACACCACCTTCACGGCTGTGGTGACGATTCAAAAAGTCTTCTTCTTTACGCAGATCATGGAAGTAAAAGTTATACGCATCTGGCCCATCGAGGTTAAATTTTTTTTCATCTGAAAATACGACACGTTGGCTGGCATTCATACTTCCATGTCATACAAAAACGTGAAAAAAGCAACCTGGCTTCCTTGCGGGCGGCATTGAGTGGTGGTTTTTTTTAACTTTTAATCTTTTCAGATGCTTAGCACTGCGAATTACACGCTTCACAGTTGAAACACTAGCTGTTATGGCCAAATCAGATTTGATTTTCGCTGCTGACTGGAGTGAATTTGAGGCTGCTCTGACTATTGCCCTTCTGTCAGCTTCTGAAGTAGGTTTTTTGGTGCGCCCTTTCATGTTTTTCCGTACGTAGACTGATTTTGCAAAAAATTGTACACTACAGAACAGCTTCTTCCAATTTTTACTGCAAATTCTCTATAAGACAGTTTCATGTCACGGTAGGCGGAAGCTTTTGACTTCTCCGCAGTTGATAACGCAGTTTTTCGACCCGTTTTATAAAAAACTATTCAAAATATTAATTAATTATTGCAATGAATCTTAAAAAATATTTTCACAAAAGAAATCACTTTCGCAACTTGCGATTAACTGCAGCTTGTGCAACTGTTCCTATTCAAATGACCCCAAAAAAAAATGCATATTTTTTACAATAATGAGAGCAAGACACTAAAAAAAAGTAACGGTATTCTTTGGAATTTCATGTTTTGTTTTAAACAAAGCTCTACAACCTGTACTTAAAAAATAGAAAGAGAAATAAATAATATTAGTTAAGAGAAAATAGTTAAAATACAAAATTCTAGAAAAATATAATGTTCCTATTCATGTGAGCGGCAGTGTATGTGTGTCACATGTTTTTCGATTTCTGTTATGAAGATTAAGGATATTCAATTATTATTTTTTTTTTTTTTTTTTTTTTTTGTTAAGAAAAATGTTTTAAACATTTACAACTGAGATATAAAATTATGTTTTTTTACCAGGCTTTGGAACTTGGCTAAGAACTAAGAACTTTTAGTCTCAAAAGACCACTACTTAAATCGACAGCTGAATACATTCACGGAACATTTCAGCCCTTTCCCGATCTCGTTTGTCTGCTTTAGTGGTTTTCTAAAGTACTAAAATGACCCATGAAAAGGGCAGAGATACAGGGTTAAAATGTTAAACGAAAAAAATTCCCATGAACTTCCATAAAAGATATCCAAACATAAAAATTAGCTCACATGGATATTTACACTGTTCTTCGACTTGTTTACTTACATACACTGTTGACACAAAAATGAAAAATCAAATAAAGGCCCATAAAATGAAACTGTACCCATGACGGGCCGAACTCTTTATCCATTTTATACTACTAACCTAATACAAGAATCATTTACTCCCAAAAACAGTGTTGAACAGTGTTATAAATAAAATGTGAAATGAAATAATAGTACCGCCTAATTACAAAAAACAACAATTCACTTTTTTACATAATCATTATTTTTGTTATACAATTTCTATAGTAAATGAATTTTATATGAAATTTAAAAAAACTAACTATTTTTTATATTATTTTTGACTTGTTTTTCTATATATTTTCTATGTAGTATATAAAAATAAATGTTTTGTAGTTTACATTCCAGTTCTTTTCTTTTTTCCGTCTGTCTATTAATAGTTGTTTTTATGATGTAAAATGTATATTTTAATTTGTTCGTGTTAAATAAAAAATATATATACATACATATATATTGGCACAAAATTATTGATTCTATTTCATTTAAGTTTTTACAATTTTTTTTTCTTTTTTTATTGAAAATAAAGTATGAATGTTATTAAAATTTTAATATTTCATTATTAATTTCTGATTAGATTTAATTTTTTTATTTAATTTTGATTTGGCTTGAATTTTATATTATTGTTTTTATATATTAACTCTTAAAAACTAAATGATATTAATATTCTTAAAAATAATAATTTTTATAAAAGTCTTTGAAAAAAAAATTTATAAAAAAAAGGTTTAAAAATAAAAAATAAGTTTTTTTTAAAAAAAGAATTTGGCTTTGAGTTGATAAAATTTTAGTAAGGCCATTATGGATACAATTCAATTAAAAAAGTGTTCATAAACCTTAGACCTGAATGATTTATAATCATTGCCGCATTCGATATTGTGTAAAATCAATTAAAATTCGATATTTTGGTTTATAATTAAGCGAAAAGAGAAAGAGGAAAATTTTTTTTATTATTTTATTTTGGAATAAAATAAAATATATCAATCGAAACATTTCTGTAGGAAGAATATTTAAGTGTTTTAATTTGAGCCACATTTACTAAGTTTGCAAGGATCATAAAATATATACGAGAAGGATTTGATATTTTATGTATTATTATAAAGGCTGGTGTACGACAAAACTGGTGGCCACATATTTGCTTTTAAAATTTTAAAAATTCCCAGCTCTGGAAAGAGTAACAACACCATTAAAACAGGGATTTAACGGGTTAAAATGTTCCGCAAAATTATTCGCCGTCAAGTTTTACTATATGTCCCTGAATACACTAAAACGGAAAATTCAACCAGAAAGTCAGAAATAAGACACAGGAAAAGAGAGCTTTGTTAATTTCGCATTTATTAACAATTTTATTTTAATTTATTTTGGGGTACTTTTATAGGCCGAACGTTGTAATTTTATTTTTTGTGTTGTACAGTGTTATAGAAAATCCAAATTGGACTTACAAAACAATTGCTAGAAAATCCAAAGTTTTGAGAAATACAGTTTCGCGTATCATTAAAAA
Source organism: Cordilura impudica (assembly GCA_963682025.1). Classification (NCBI taxonomy): domain Eukaryota; kingdom Metazoa; phylum Arthropoda; class Insecta; order Diptera; family Scathophagidae; genus Cordilura; species Cordilura impudica. The sequence goes on along the minus strand of OY821519.1, from coordinate 71,558,944 downwards.
CTAGGCTGAGCGTTTAACTATTGATAGGAAAAAAGGCAGTGGTAAAAAAAGGGTTTTAATAACAATGCTGTCAAGAAGGTAGTCGCTCTTTTTAAGAAAAATCCCAATATATCGGATAGAAAAGTAGACGAAAAAGTACAATGCTCTGTCAGGAAAGTTAAAAGGTTCGATAGATGGTCTAAAGTCATACAAAGTCGAGAAAGTTCCTGACAGAAATTCCAAGACGAATAGTGATGTAAAAAACAGAAAAGTCTTTAACAAATTTGATTGCTGTCTTATGGACGATGATGACACTCATGTTCTTGGTGACTTTTCGCAGCTTCCAGGGGGTGTAATTGTCGCATACGTGATCGAGTGAATTTGATCGAAATTTTTCATTTTGAAATCACGGCATTCGCTATCGTGTAAGTAGTATCGAAATTTGAGATGATGGCATACGATAACGAGCGATCGATCGAGTGTCTTTTTTCTAAATGTCATTCGATACGTCAAAGCCAATCGTAAACAAAAGTGTTAAACTTCTTGAGAACAACGGGCGAAAAAATAAAAACGGGATATATAAAATAATAACTAAAAGGTCTTAAAATTTAAGTAATATTAATCACTTGATAAATTAAAATTTCAAAAATCTAATTAAAAATTTTCAGGGCAAATATATTTAAAATAAATGGCAAACAAAAGGAACTCATGGCTGAATTTATGATTGAGCACCTATATTTGGCAAAAAAATATTTTACCTAATTGTGGCCAGGGAAAAGCTGTTTCAAAGCGATTATGGGATCAGCTTAAAATACAACTAAATAAGTTTGGCACTCCAGTTAAAGATGAAAAATTTGGAGAAAGGTACAATTATTTTGAGGTGTTTTTTAAGCGTTCCAATTATACGTACATACATAGATACATTTTTCTAGGTTTATGGCGACCAAAAACACAATGTCAAAAAAAAGCTGTCATTCAATAAGGCATCAAAAAAGAGAAGAACAAATTCTTCAGGCTGCCGGTATAGGAGTTTCTGGTGATGGTCTTTCATCGAACAAATCTTTTGGTTCTTCTAAAACTACGAAACAAATTTGTGCTGATGATATCGAAAAAGCATTTAATGATAAGTTAGATGAGAAAGACGACGAAAATATAAATGAACCTGAGGCAGTAGAGAAGGAACCCATTATAAAAGCAAAAAAAGTTGCTGAACGTGAATTTAAATTAGACCTTCTAAGGTGTCACATCGAAAAATATGAAGATTCCCAACGAAGCATAAACTGTAAGCTTGATCGGTTATTGAATATAAAAGAAAGATCGTTAAAATTAAAGGAAGAAGAACATGTTGCTAATATTTCAATAAAAAAGATTGATTAAGAAATAAAATCAGTTGAACTAGAAATGCTAGAGGAAAATGGTTATCTGTCGAAGTAATACAAGCTCAATTTTTTTTTTATAAAAATTGATATTTTAACTTATAAATTCATATTCAATACGTGAAGTATATTTTATTTTAGAAACATTTTATTTTATTAATATTATTTAATTTAAAAGCGTTCAAATTCCTTTAAAACCACTGTCTTTAAAACCACAATTTCTAAAATTTCAATTCATTTTCATTAAACATGTGTTTTTCTTTATTTACATTAAAAATAAATCTTTTACAATTTTTATTAGATTTCGTTTCGATTCTAATCGTATGCCGTGATTAGGCTATTCGATACGTTTCGAAATTTCATTCGATACGAAAGCTTACTCGATCACGAATGCGACGATTAATAAGAAGATTTTTTTCGAGAAAATTATTTTCCGTGAGAAAGAAATTCTTTGAGAATATTCTCAATTGGGCTGTATATGCATTTAAAGTTTTTATAGCGGCGGTTTTTAGCTCTAAAAGCAAATAAAAGTGGAATTGTACCCAGTGGAATTAACCGAGCGAAAATGTATCTAGTGCATGTTTGTCTAGTGGAATCAGTGTGGCATCTCAGAACGGCTTAAAAGTTGTACCAAATTTAAGATTTTCTAATATTTTGCGGAATTGAATCTTTTATTTCAGAAACCAGTGTAGCAACAAATTATTGATTTTGAGTAAATCAAAGAAAACTTCCTAGAAACTGTCACTTGACTTCTTTTTGCACTAAATAAAGATTTCTCGACTTTGCTTCACCAACACATGGGGGCAAAATTTTAATTGTTTTTGCATTAAACAATGTATTTACCTTTAAAAAAACAGTAATCGCCCAATAAATCAATTTTTGATTGTTTTTTGTTGCTTGACTGGTTTCTGAAATAAACGATTCAATTGATTTGAAATTTAAATGATAGATGCACAGCGTGATCCTTAACCGGTAATAATAATAACGTCGGATTGTTAAAATAACAAAATCTCTCAAGACGATCTTGAAGAAGAAATGTCCTACCGCACACGAAGGGACGTCAATTTTTGTGATACCTTTTATAACGCGATTATTTAATGCGGTCGGCACAGTGTTGGCAAAACGTTTAAAAGGTATAACAAGTGCTTTGTAGGTTATATAATGCTTTTCCAGATTCAAAATGATGGCAGCGATATACGTTCGGACCAGATATTTAAAAAGCGATGGGTAGTTGGCGAATATGACATCGTTATACGCTGAACTAATATTGATTTCAAAGTATTAGTCAAGCAATGGTAAAAAGAAATAAAACGAGCGCTTTAACAATGCTCAATTTCAATGAAGAATGAAATAAAAAAAACATGAAAATATTAATATGTCGCACTATGGGGTATTTGTACCGAAAAGCTGGCATTAAATAAACGGGTCTTCCGATCCGCATAAATATGTGTACTATTTAGTTTTCGGGATGGTTGATTTCAAATCTGAAGTCAAAATTTCGAAAATCAATATGGCGGACACAATATGTCTTAAGGGATTTTCGGTGTCGCTGATCTCAAATCAGAATTAAAAACTTCAAAAATCAAAATGGCGGACACAAAATGGCGGACCATTTTTCTCAAAACTAAGCGCATTTCCACTAAACTTTGTCTTAAAGGGTTTTCGGTGTCGCTGATCTCAAATCAGAATTAAAAATTTCAAAAATCAAAATGGCGGACCATTTTGCTCAAAACTAAGCGCGTTTCCACTAAACTTTGTCTTAAGGGGTTTTGGGGGTCGCTGATCTCAAATCAGAATTAAAAATTTCAAAAATCAAAATGGCGGACCATTTTTCTCAAAACTAAGCGCATTTCCACTAAACTTTGCCTTAAGGGGTTTTCGGGTTCGCTGATCTCAAATCAGAATTAAAAATTTCAAAAATCAAAATGGCGGACACAAAATGGCGGACCATTTTTCTCAAAACTAAGCGCATTTCCACTAAACTTTGTCTTAAGGGGTTTTCGGGGTCGCTGATCTCAAATCTGAATTCAAAATTTCAAAGATCAAAATGGCGGACTCAAAATGGCGGACCTTTCTTCTTAAAACTAAGCGCATACACACTAAACTTTGTCTTAAGGGGTTTTCGGGGTCGCTGATCTCGAATCTGAAGTCAACATTTCAAAAATCAAAATGGCGGACACATTTAAACCAAACTGATTTCCTATCTTAGGTCCAAATTTGTGTCACTGTGAATTTTTGGTGTTTCGTATTGTAAAAATAATAAACTGAGCATACAAAGAGTTTCATAAAAGTTTACCATGACATTTTGGTTGAAACTTTTTATAAGAAGCATTTGGTTTTCCGATTTCATTTCGTGTCATTCATTTAAATTTAATCTGATGATTACGGTTGTTTCGATGAGGAAGACGATGAAGTAGACGATCAGAAAGACGATGAAGTGCAGTTATAAAGTTGCTTAGTAATTTTTAATAAAAAAAATATCCACGCTTCCACGAGCACAAATTTCTGTTTTTTTTTCTCTACATGAAACGTCAGGAACCCCAAAAAAAAAACTAAAAAATTCAAATCTGCGGCCCCAAATTCTCAAATTCAGTTTAAAAAGCAGCTACCCCGAAAACCCGTAAAGACAAGATTTAAAGTGAATGCGTTTAATTTTGGTTTTAAGAAAAATAGTCCGCCGTTTTTGTGTCCGCCGTTTTGATTTTTGAAATTTTGAATTCAGATTTGAGATCAGCGACACTGAAAACCCCTTAAGACTAAGTTTAGTGGAAACGTGCTTAGGTTTGAGAAAAATGGTCCGCCATTTTGTGTCTGCCATTTTGATTTTTGAAATATTTAATTCTGATTTGAGATCAGCGACACCGAAAACCCCTTAAGACAAAGTTTAGTGGAAATGCGCTTAGTTTTGAGAAAAATGGTCCGTCATTTTGTGTCCGCCATTTTCATTTTTGAAATTTTGAATTCAGATTCGAATCCAGCGACCTCCAAAATCATTATATTACCCAATTTCCGACAAATACCGTAACACGCTCAATTTTTATTAGCTTTTTGCATTGCAAAACACCGTTTTTTTTTTTTTTTTTTTTTTTGAAGTCCTCGAAAACCATGAAGTGCAAGTTTGTGCACCTGCGAAATTTTGTTACATATCTTAATGGGGCGAAACGGGGCTCATAAACAAAAGTTCCAACATACAGGCATATTATTTTTTAACTTCTCAATTTTTAGGTGTTCCTAAGAAAACCGGAATTAAACTTTAGTAAGGATACAAAACGAAGCGTTTTGTTGACTTAAACGTAACTTATGTATCAGTTAACTAACACACTAAATATAACTCTTATCTTTAAGCGTTTACTGCACTTTCAAAGAACGTAAACATTGCCCTTTTTCGATTCATCAAAAAATTTCATATCAATTAATTGGAAAACCTCAACTTCAACGGTTTCCCGGCTACGTAAAATTTACTATATTGTTATTTTATCGTTAGAACATATTTAATGGTCAATTAACTATGCGATTAAAATTATTGCAGAGGTTAAAACGCAATTAAAAATTTTGATTTTGTGTCGTTAAAATATTGTAGAAAAATGTTCTAAACTTCTATTAAAAAAAAACGTGTTTGTAAACTATTCAAAGCCAATGCTTGCCAATATTTTTATATATTTTCGATAAACACTTTTTGCAAATACTGCATAAACCATTCGATCCATTGCTTTTAATAACTTCAGTTGAAAATGTTATAAAACAATTAATGGCAAAGCACTTTTAACAATTTTTGAGAAAGCATTCCAAACTAGTTTAGTTTTCTTTACAATTTTTATTCTCTGACTGGAACTTTAAACATGAAACATACAAAAAGAACAGTGAAGTTATTAGGCACAACTTTTTTTTAACCTTTAAAGCCAGTTTTTTATAATGATTATATTATACAATAAAAAATATATAAATTAAAAAAAAAAAATTAAGCAAACAAAATTTTTATTTGGAAATTATTTAGGAAATAATAAATTCTTAAAAAAAAATTTATTTAAAACAAATTTTTGTTTTAAATTTTGTAAAGTCACCAAAAACTTAAAAACGATAATTATAAAAAAATATTGGTTTTAAATTAAGTAAAAAAAATATTTAGTCACCATTTTAATTTGATAATTTGATTTTTGTAAAACATATAAGCATTTAAACTTTATCTAAAAAAAAAACTTTTAAACAAAATTTTTAGTAAAAAATATAAAAATTAAAAAAATTTTTTTTTAATTATATTAAAAATTCTGTTTTACTTTTTTAGTCAATAATTTGTATAAAAAAAAAAAAAAAAAAAAATCAGCCCAATTCTAGATAAGAAATTCGCGGGAATTTCTTCATTTTCCCCTGATTATGAAACTCACTGGGACTTTTTTCTTATTTTTTTTTTTTTTTTAATTTGCATTTAACACCCAAAACTAAATGAATATTTGTAATTCTCTGTCCCTTATTTTTTCCCCCGTCTGTTTAGAAGAGGAGGATTTCCTTCTCGAGAGAAAAATCCGCGGGCATACTCAAAAATGTTTTGACAGTCAAAAAATTTATATATTTTTTCCAATATATGTTTTCATTTTTTTTTACAGTCAATAAATTTTTGAGAGGAAAAAACTTAAAACTTACTTTTACAAATTATTTATTAAATAAAACAAAACAAAATTTTTAATATAATTGGTTATTGATTTTTGTAAAACACATAAGCATTTAAGTTTTATCTAAAAAAAAAAAAAAAAAAAATTTAGTAAAAAAAAATAAAAATTATATTTAAAAAAATTATATATGCATACATATATATATACATATACATATATCGTCGGTATCCTGCAAAAACATCTCAAGTCCACTTTTTTGCGAAATGGACTTAATGATGCAAAAGTGTCGCAAAAGTCACAGTCTATGCCCTGTAAAAAAATCCAATGTCTATTTAAAGTAGTTTTGTAGTTATTGTATCAAAACAATTTATTCTAAGTCCAAAACACCCAAATGTGTGGAGCAAAAAAGACCCAAGTGGACTTGGGTTTTTCTTACTTCACAAATCGCGTTTCTTTTTTTTTTTTTTTTTTTTTTGTTGCAAAAAAGCTTCAGTCCTCAAATTCATAAAAAATACACACAACAAAAAAAAAAAAAAACTATTTCATAGCCTACCTAAAAATTTATTATAATGGAATTTTACAACACATTTGCTATGATTCGCTTTGAATTTACATTTAGGGAAATTATCATTATTGAAAAATTTGAATGATAAAAGGTTAAGCTTTAAAAAAAAAATGAATTCCAATAAAAATTGTGATATAAATTTGTGCAATCCCAATACTTCAATAGCTTCAAAAGCAAATTCAACGGAATCAAATGGTACTTCTTGACTTATACAAATTATTTTATGATGTACATCTTAAATTTTAGTTTGTATTTTATGTTTAGATATTCAAGAATCAATTGCTGGATGCAGTAAACAAAACATTGAAACAGAATGGGGTGGATCAAGCCTTCACCAAGACGATGACCTGGAATATTTTCCTGAAAACAACAAAAATCAAGCGATAATAATGATGAAGAAGTGGCCATGGTTTTGGAAGCACCACAACGATCTACCGCAGAAACACCCACACCAATCACTGAAAAGAAAAATGTAAGGTGGAGAAAAGCGTATCCAGAACTATGGAAAGGAAATATAAAGCATGCCGATATTATACGAGGTAAGAATCCCAAGCACTCAAATTGTGAAAAATGTAGTTTCAAATGCAAAGACAAATTTACTGAAGAACAGCGATTGAAAATGTGCAAGGACTTTTGGAAGTTGCCATATCAATGCCAAAAGATTTTGTTTTAAAGTCGGTCATCGATACAAAAATACAAAGGTCCCGAGTAAGATCTTTAATCAAAAAATTTAACCGTAACGTACGGGTCTGTCGCGACTTTTTTTGTGGAACGCTAAGTATTTCATATAGCACAGTTAAAACGGTAATTAAACATAAAGGACCAACTGGAGTTTTTTCTAAAGACGCCGAAAAGCTGCAAATAAAACATCGGATGAAAATATAACACGCATTAAGGACCTCATCGAAAGCTTCCCAACTGTAGTCTTGCTACTGCCGCAAAACTTCAAAGAGGATGTATTTAGATGCCAATCTGAGTGTATCAAAAATGTATTCCTTATTTTTAGACAAATTCAAGAGTGACACGTCAACAAAGCTACCTTCATTGACCACCTACAGGGAAGTTTTCGGTGAGTACTACAATTTATCGTTCTTCCATCCAAAAAAAGACCAGTGTCAAGCTCGCGAAAAAGGTTAAGAAACCCAAAATGAAGATTATCTGGCCCATTTAAAGAGAAAAGATGAATGTTCAGCTGCAAAATCCAAAGAAAGGGCCATCAATGAACCTAATTTCATGGCATGCACATTCGACTTACAATCTGCATTACATATTCCATCAAGCGCAATGTACTACAGCCGAAAATTATGTGCATACAATTTAACCATATACAACGCTGCTGCACCAAACGATGGTTTCTGCAATTTTTGGACAGAAACTGATGGCAAAAAAGGAAGTAATGAAATTGGTTCGTGTGCTTGTATAAGTATTTGCATCAACTTTCGCCGGAAATAAAAGAAGTATCTTTTTTTTCTGATACTTGCAGTGGCCAAAATAGAAACAAAAATATTTCCTATTATTTCTCCATTTGATTCAAAGTTTAAATTTGGATGTAATTGAACACAAATTTCTTGAAAGTGGACACAGTTACATGGAAGTTGATAGCATGTACAGTGCTATGGAAAAGCAAAAGAAGAATGTTCCAGTATATACGATTCTAGACTGGCTAACTATATTCAGACTCGCACGGTCCAAGAGACTTAAAAGCAAAGGAAATCCTTACACGCTGTCTCGACTAGCTATAATTTATGACAATGTTCATTTTCAAGTCATTGTGTTTAGACATTTCATTTCCAAAATGTCTTTGAACCGTAAACAACAAAAATGGGTTCTTGTACTCAATGCTTTAGAAGAGTTAAAAAAACTAAAAATACAAATTAAAGAAGAAAAAATGAAAGAAAAAGCACGAGATTTTGGGTGAATCTTTTTTTAGAATGAAATTAATAATTTCGCTTTTATTTAATTTAAGTTGCGCCATTTTAAAATACTTAAACATCAAAATCTAATGAAACTTCAAATAAATGGCTGAGTTTATGACAGACTTTCTGTCATGGCAAAAAGTTGGATTTTTTAGTCATGACATGAACATTAGCGGTCTCCACTAGCCATTGACTTGAACATTGTCATGAATTATGGCTAGTCGAGACACCATGTTATAATATAAACCAAATGCGGTATACTGATTTTCTGGATTTATCAAACTTATCGGAGATTATAAAAAACAAAAATTTGGACGAAAATGGAGATAAAGTGAACGGGTTGAAAGTAAAATCTGCTAGGTACAAAAAGATTAAACCTGGTGCGATGGAGTACAGGTATGACCACAATGAAATCTATAAAGAAATACGTGTTTTTGGTAAAGGTCGGCCCATAGATTTGAAAGAAGTAAACATCAGAAAGGTGTATAAAAGCAGTCTTCCTATAAGTATCGAAAAGAAAAAAGATTTACTTAATAAAAACAAGCAAAACCACCAGAAATAAGGCCCCAGAACCCGATATAAATGATGATTCGGAATCAGATCAAGATTAAGAAATTTAAAATGAAAATCACAAATAAGCAATTTTCATAAAGAAACCCATGTCCATAAAAAAAAATATTTTTTAATGCAAAAAAGGCCTATGTCCAAGATTCATTTTGTTTTTGTATCAAAAAAAGGTGAATAAATTAAAAATTTTTTGGTTTCATCTTATTTATATATGTTTTTACTATCAGATTTGTATATCGATTTTCAAATTGAAGCTACTTAATGATTTTTTCAGCGGCCATATACTTTAAATATTCATTAACTCAGAAACACAATTATATGACTTGAGATCTTTTTGCAGGATACCGACGATATGAATATATATATTTTTTTTTTTTTAATTTATATATAAAAAATTTTTGTTAGTTTTAAAAATGTTTCGACTTAAAAAAAAATTAATTTTAAATTTAAAAAAAAAAATTTTTTTTTTTTTCAAAAAATGTTTTCCAATTTTTACAGACCAATTTTTTTGAAGGGAAAAAATTTATAATTTTTAATATAATTTAAAAAAAAAAAAAAAAAAATGATTAAATTTCATATTAATTAGTCAATGTGTAAAAAAAAGTTACATAATTTTTTTTCCTTTAAAAATATTTTGACTGTCAAAAGAAAATAAAAAAATGTTTTCCTATTTTTTTTAGTCAAAAATTTTTTTAATGGAAACAAATTATAATTTTGTTCACAAATTATTGACTAAAGAAAAAACGAAATTTTTAATATATTTTCAATAAAAAAAATACAATTTGTGAAATGAAATTTCAAATTAATTAATGATATTAGAAAAGTTTTATAACATTGAAAAAAAAAATATTTTTTTAATTAAATAAAAGATGTTACCCATGGTCGACATAATAATGGCCTTTCCTAAATATTCCTAAATGTACAGATTTTAATAGATCTTTTTATGATAAACAAACCATTTTGAGAATATTTAACAGAATTCAGATAATCATACAATCTTTAGAGTATATGAAGAAATTAAAAAAACTTAAATTTTTTACGTGATACTTTAGTAAATAGTGCCTGTAAAATCATTTCCGAGCGCTACAAACAAAAAAATATTATAATTTTTATTAATACTAATCTTAAATCTATTAAATAGAAGGATGACATGCATTACAATAGCAAAAAAATGTTTCCAGATTTACTAAAAATTAAGGTCTGCTTAATAAAATAATTTTGAAATATCCTGTTTTAAAAAAGTCTATATTGCTTATTTGGTTAAACATAACATGACGCCAAATGGAAAAACTGGCATCTTTTTTTTTAATAAGAATTCACTCTTAAATTGTTTGTTTGTGTCATTAAACGTAGAATACTCGACATATAAATTAGGAAAATAATGTTTTCAATTGATCATATCTTGAATGAAGTCCAGTATTAAACTAAAAACCATAAAATATAAAATTGATATTTATCATTAAGTGGAATTTTTGACAAATAAATACCAGACCATAGTGTTTTAGTCATAAGTTTTCCTTGTATAATGTATTTAATTATTTTTAAAAGGATTGCACGATTTTTTTCTATTTTTATTCTGATCTGATCTGTTTGATTTATTTATCCCATAAAAAGTAAGAGTTTAATAAGAATTGCATTCTGTTTGATTTATTTATCCCATAAAAAGTAAGAGTTTAATAAGAATTGCATTTAAAAAAAATATTTTTAAAAAATTAGATATTTAACTTGTTGCAATTAAATATTGTTAATTATTTTTTAAATTATAGAAGGATAATAACGTCATTTTTATTTTCATACTGATCATTTATGGATAATTCGGTTACGATGACATTCAGAAAAAAAAAACAACTCTTATTAAGGATCTCCTTTGGAAGCCGTATAACCCATTACCGATTTTGAACTCGATATATTATTGGGGAATGTCAGAACTATTGCTTTATGTTTTAAATAATTTGATCTCTTGTTAATAGTTAATTATATCGGCCATATTAATTAAATTTACAAACAAACTAAAACTGAACTTTTCTTCAAGACTACAATAAAAAAGAAATATTTTTACACACTGACATTTTTGTTTTACATAACTTTCTTTAACTTATTAGATAATTTACAAATTCATATGCAAACATTACTAAAATTCAATAAAAAGTGATCAAGTTAAAGAGACATAGATTTCTGTAAAAAAAAAATTCAAGAACCGAGTTTAAAATTATTGACATTCACACATTACAGGCAGATTTACTTTAATTTAATTACATTGATTTTTTTTTTGTTTTTTTTTTTTTTTTTTTTTTTTTGTACACTTTTTATATAGAAAACGGAATATAATTCAATATTAGATTTTAGAAAAAGAAAAATTAAACGGACTTATAAATATAACAAATTTGTTTATATATAAAACATAACATATGAGGAAAGGGGAAATTAATATCTCTTTTTTATATATAAGACTTTGTCATTACATATATATATATATATATATATATATATTTTTTTTTAAGATTAAAAAAACGATAAAATTTTAAAAATTAACACACATACAATAAAAATTCATTGAATCCTTTTTACACTAATAAAAAAGAGTAACTAATTTTGTTGTTTTGCTTTTAGTATAAGCTAACAACTAAAGAATGCGCGATTAATAACTTAATTCTAATTTAAATAGTTAATTTTTGTTGATATTTATTAATGAATTTGAAAATTATGATATATGAAACAAACAGATTTATAAAAAAAAACGGCTTAATAAAAATCATGTTTAATCAATAATGTCAAATTGTTTTCAATCCAAATAATTACTACTTGTTTGATTAGCAATGATTAATGGTTTGATTAAGAAAAAGATTGTTTGTTTAATATAATGATTAATCGTTTGATTGACATGCCTAATCTTTTGATTAATCTTTTAGTTACATAATGACTAATCGTTTGATTCACAAGCTGTTTAATCCTTTGAATAACATAATGATTAATCTTTTAATTAACATAAGAATTAAATATTTGATTAACATAATGATTAGTCATTTGATTAATATATTGATTAATCGTTTGATTTACATAATGATTAATTCTTTGATTACTATTTCAATTAACATAACGACTAATTGCTTGCTTATAATATAAGCATAATATACATTTGATTAATCATTTGATTATCCTAATGATTAATCGTTTGATAGACATAATGATTAATCAATTAACATAACGATTAATCATTTGATTCACATAATGATTAATCCTATGATAAATCGTTGGATTAACATAATTATTAATTATTTTATTAATATTATGATTAATATAACGATTGATCGTTTGGTTAATAATCATTCGATAAACATAATGATTAATCGTTTGATTCTCATAATAATTAATCCTCTGATTAATCGTTTGATTAACATAATGATTAATTCTTATATTAATCTTTTAATTAACATAACGATTAATGTTTTGGTTAATATAGTGATTAATCATTTTATCAACATTTGGATTACTAATTTGATTGCATACCGATTAATCGTTTAACATAATGATTTAATTATTTTATTAAACTTTAAATTAACATAACGATTAATCGTTTAATTAACACAATGATTAATCTTTTAATTAATATGACGAATAATTGATTGATTCGCGTAATAATTAATCATTTGCTTTGCTTAATCGTTTGATTAACATACTGCTGAATTATTTTATTAAACTTTAAATTAACATAATAATTAATCGCTTGATTAACACTATGATTAATGTTTTCACTAGCATAACGATTAATCGTTTGATTCACATAATGATAAATCTTTTACTTAACACAATGGTTAATCGTGTCCTTCATAACTATTTCACACATAACCTCAGGACAGTTAGGTGGGGATTTTATTACGTGGGTACTAAAACAACATCATAATTATTAAGCATTTGATTAATATTTTGAGTAACAAGACGATTAATCGTTTGAATAACATAAAGAATAATTTGATTAACATAATAAATTATTGTGTGATTAATTTTTTACTTCACATAATGATTTGTAAAAATGTTGATCAAAAACGAATACTTTTTGGATTCACAATTATAATGTTAATTTAAAAAAGGCGTACTAATCAAAACTTAACTTATGTCCGTATTCCAAACCTTAATTGTTTACTTTCGTCCAGAAAATTTGTATGGAAAACATTGATTAAAATAAATGTTTTTTTTTTTTTTTTTTTTTTTTTTTTTTTTTTTTTTTTGTTACAAAATGGTTAGCAATGTTTAAGTTTAAGACTACGGGCTACGACTTAGCAAACTTTAAATTTAAGATCTATAAAAATAGTAATCAGAACAACTAGTGTGAGACTTAATTAGGTTTTTGATAAAAAATTAAATATTGACATTTAAGAGCAAGAAAAAAAATATGGTCAGAAAATAAAAAAAATGGACACAAAAATAAAAAATTATAATTTTGTCTTTTAATTTCAAAAAATGTTTCTTTAAGTCATATGAAAAAATGAAGTCATATGAATATGAATTCGTTAAGGCCCAAACCTTAGAATAAAAATGACGATTAAACAATATTACTGTAAATAGTTGCTTTAGAAAACGTTATAAAAATCATGATTATTAGATTAATCCAAAAATCATAGTCCAGAAATTAACAAAATTTCATACATATAAATTTTATAACATTTCGGCATTCATGGCCTATTGAAAATGTTTTTTAGGCTCGCTGGTGAAGAATTTCAAAATAGGCCAACCTAACTCGCCTCAAAAACACTGACGGGACATATTTTAATCCATCGGTTATAAGAAATTTTATCAAAAATTTCAAAAAAAAAAAAAAAACTTTTAAATCAATAAATGTTAATTGGATTCTAAATCAAAAGTATTAAAAACCAAATATGAGTTTAACTATTAAATATTAGAAATGCATGAAAATCATCAATTTAATTAATTTATTAATTTATATTTCCTAAAATTATTTGAAAAAAAAATCTAAGAATACTTTTTAATGGTTTCACCATTAAAATCTACTTTAAAGCTGTTACAATTTTTTTTTTATAATTTTCATGACCCAAAAATATAACGGAAGTTTTTTAAGATTCCTATGATTTCCTTAGATTAACATTAATTTTTGGCCTCTTTTTGAATGTTCCAGTTAATGTTGATTCGATTAATTAAATAGTAATTATTTGGATTAAAATATTAATGAAAATTTAATGTTATTGGTATTTTGATAAAAAAAAAAAAGATCAAACATGATTTTGATTAATAGTTTAATGTAGTTTTCATTTAAATAGATTAAATATAATTTTGATTAATTATAATGTTATTCAACAAATTCAACACAATCTCGTTAAATTTAATTAATTTCTAAATTGATTAATCGCACACTCCGTAACTAAATATGTTTTATTCTTATAAAAAAAGATCACCTAATATAAATTTTTTTTTTTAATTTTTTCAACTGTTTTTGCTTTAAGCACTGTTTTTTAATAAAAAAAAAAATATATAAAAAAGCTTTTAAACATGCTTTACATCTAATCATACTTTTTCTTCGTTGTTAATCTTACAGGCTTTCGAATTCATCGAATATTTTTTATGAGCACTACCTGTAAGATAATTTTTTTTTTTTTTTTTTTGATAATGTTGTTTGCTTATGATAGACAATCAAAGCTCTCATATTTTAATCACGTACATACTTATGAAGTGATACTATATATGGCTTTCTTCTTTCTAATTTATACACCTCATGTGTGTTGTTTGTACACTGTTAACCTTCGTTGTGCTTTCATTTCATGTCGTTTGAATTTGATTCGATTATTGATTTATTTTCCCGATGATGGTGTATTACCAGTTGAGTTGTTATTGCCTGTTGATGAATTGCCCTGATTAATATGGCTACTGGTACTGGCTTGTTGTTGGGTTATCGTATCACAGCGTCTATAGCAGAGTAAATAAGGTACTCGTGGAGTTCGTGGCAAGAGCACATGATTCTCGCTAACTGGTTTAACAGTGCTATCATCATATCGCAGCCAACTGCCGTAACCAGTGTGATAGACATCTGTGATATAATGTCCCTTGGTGGCTTCCTTGCCATCATGATACACAACCGCAAAAAGACGATAAGCTCGTTGTTTCTGTGAATATTTTTTGGAAGCTAAAATTTCTGGCAAAAAAAAAACAAAAAAATCTCTTTAAAAGAAATCTTAAAAAAACCTCAAACCAACTTACTGGCATCAATTTTAAGTTCGACCGGGAACTCAACTTTCTTAATAATCTTTGTACAACCATCAGAGCGGTAGTCAAACCATTTCAGATGTAATATTAAGATGGGTGGCAATTTTTCCAAATTCATTTGTTGCCAGGCCACAACTTCTTGTTTGGTCTTGCTGCCAGTAACACCTTCTAATTGATCACGACCCACGAGGATTTCCAAAGCTTCTTTCACCGATGCCGCTTTCTATTAAACCCAAAAAAAAAACAATTATGAACTCTTCAAAAAAAAATATATGAAAATAATTAATAATACTTCAATATTCAATTGTAAAGTAAAGAAAGGCTGTATAACATCTGTAGAATGTTCACCCTCACGTTGTAAACGCGATCTTAATTCACCCCGGAATATATCACTTAATGGTGTACAGCCAAAATCAGTTTGTCGCGTAACACTGCCCTTATTGCGATTATTACAAATCATCTTAAATTAAATAAAAGATTAACACAAACAAAAATCATTCTTCAATTATTTTAATGACCAAAAATCTACCTGCCAAACATCACCTTCTTCTTCTGGCTGTTCAATTTGGCCATTTTGTACTGGACTGGGCTTGGCTATCAATTTTATAACCTTAAAAATAGAAATTAGTTATAAAAAAAAATAAGATTTCTTTGAAGACTTTTTTCAAAAGATGTTACCTCCAACATTTCATCATTTAATTTATTGAGTATGTAACTCAAAAACTCTTCGGCATCTTCTTGACGTCCTTCGACATGTTCTTCACGACTATCATTCCATAATTTATAAATTTCAGTTGGTTCAAAGGCGGGATCACATTGTAGATCACCACCCAAATCATCTTTGTTAGCTCCTTTGACTGGTTTAGTGCTACGTAAACGTAGACCACTGGGTAGATTTGAGAAGTTTGACATGAATGTTATCCTGCAAAGAAATATATGATGCAAAAGAATCAGATATTAGAATTTTAATTTAATTTAATTTTAGTATTATAAATATAAAAGATTCGTAGTAAATTGTTTGTTCTCTTCGCCGTACATGTTTAATAATACAAACATGTACATTTGCTAGAAAACTTTAAGCATATTTCCTTGTCCAATGGTATGCCACCAAAACGGTTTTATTCCAAAGTATCCAGAAATATGAAAATATATTTAATATACCACAAATGTAACGCAAAATAAAGTATGACAAACTTTAATTTGCTGACTTAGTTGTGGATATTTTGAATGTTTCAATCAACAGTATGTCAGAAGTTGTCTAATGAAATAAAACCTACAGAATTTAAAAAGGAGTTTGGTCCGAAAAAAAATCTGTATGGAAAAAACGACTCATAATCTGTAAATTTTTCATTAAGAAAAATTTGTCTACGGACTGAGATCGATAAAACTGAACACGAACAAAATAACTTTTGAACAAAGCAAACAATTTTAATGAAAACTACGGTTTTAAATTAACAGAAATTTTATAACAATTCTTTTTCAAACAGTAACAACGACTAAAAATTTTGTTGCTGTGAATGAATTATTTTACTTTTTCTTCAATTTCTTTCATTAGAAATTTTATGATGTTATACCACAAAAAAAAATTTGGGGCATTATTGGCAAATCTTTTGATGTCCTTCGTGACTATTTTACGCAAAGCCTCAGGACAGTTAGGTGGGGATTTGTTTTCCTAATACTAAACTAACATAATTTCTTTGATATCTACCACTACATAGCCGACGTACTTTAGTGGCATAATGCAGTCAGCCCAAAAAATGGAGATTTTTCGTATTGTCTTTCCAGGCACTCTTTGATGTAAATATTCATGTTTATGGTAGCAGTTATAACAAGCGCACAAGAGCATTTTTTATGTATATTTTGTCTACAGTTCTTCTAGCAACACCAACATAAAAATATTGACTTGGAAGTTGGAAAAACTAGGCAAGCACCTCCGCTTTCATATTTTTTTTTTTTTTACATATAAAATATAGACCCGATCATTTCCCTCTTTACATTTCTAAAAATTTCGAGGTCCGGCACTTTCTGCACTGGTTTGTTTCAACAAGCGGTTTATATTTTAGTTTCGTGTGCTTTTTTATATTTTAATTACACTGTGGAACATTTTCGGGTTCATTGAAATGAAATAAGAAATAATCAATGGTTCATGGTATAGCTGAAAAACTAAGCAAACAAACATCAAGATAAGGAAAAAATATACAAGATCATAAAAAAAAGTTTGGCCCGAGACCTCCAAACCCTGCCTTGGAATTTCTCAGCCTCCAGAGTGGCTGTAAGCGTTTCTACTTTAACCTCCCTAGCAATGTCCAGGCAGAAACTGCCGATGGTACAAAAAACGAAGTACCGTTTGCCAGTGGTACAAAAAATAAAGCACTGGTAAAAGGACTTTTTCCCAACGTTGTGAGAACAGACTTATGTAACTTCTACAATCTTAATATTTACTTCAATGTTGTTATAACCTCCATACCACTGTGCGGAGGGTATATATAGGTTTTTCATTCCGATTGTAATGCATCGAAATTAATTCCAGAGAAACCAAAACAATATATTTTCTTCATCCTTATAACAATGGAAGTTGCACGTGTCGCATTAGCCTAAGCTAAAGAAAATCGCCAATATGAATGAAAAAATATAATTCCTTAAAATTAAAAATTAAAAATTTAAAAATCTAAAATTAAAATATAAAATTTAAAAAATAAAAATTAAAAGTTCAAAATTAAAAATTAAAAAATAAAAATTATAAATTATAAATTAAAAATTAAAAATTAAAAATTAAAAATTAAAAATTAAAAATTAAAAATTAAAAATTAAAAATTAAAAATTAAAAATTAAAAATTAAAAATTAAAAATTAAAAATTAAAAATTAAAAATTAAAAATTAAAAATTAAAAATTAAAAATTAAAAATTAAAAATTAAAAATTAAAAATTAAAAATTAAAAATTAAAAATTAAAAATTAAAAATTAAAAATTAAAAATTAAAAATTAAAAATTAAAAATTAAAAATTAAAAATTAAAAATTAAAAATTAAAAATAAAAAATTTAAAATTTAAAAATAAAAATTAAAAATTAAAAATTAAAAATCAAAAATCAAAAATTAAAAATTAAAAATTAAAAATTAAAAATTAAAAATTAATAATTAAAAATTAAAAATTGAAAATTAAAAATTAAAATTAAAAATTAAAAATTAAAAATTAAAAATTAAAAATTAAAAATTAAAAATTAAAAATTAAAAATTAAAAAATAAAAATTAAAAATTAATAATTAAAAATTAAAAATTAAAAATTAAAAATTAAAAATAAAAATTAAAAATTAAAAATTAAAAATTAAAAATTAAAAATTAAAAATTAAAAATAAAAAATAAAAAATTAAAAATTAAAAATTAAAAATTAAAAATTAAAAATTAAAAATTAAAAATTAAAAATTAAAAATTAAAAATTAAAAATTAAAAATTAAAAATGAAAAATTAAAAATTAAAAATTAAAAATTAAAAATTAAAAATTAAAAATTAAAAATTAAAAATTAAAAATTAAAAATTAAAAATTAAAAATTAAAAATTAAAAATTAAAAATTAAAAATTAAAAATTAAAAATTAAAAATTAAAAATTAAAAATTAAAAATTAAAAATTAAAAATTAAAAATTAAAAATTAAAAATTAAAAATTAAAAATTAAAAATTAAAAATTAAAAATTAAAAATTAAAAATTAAAAATTAAAAATTACATTTTAAATTTTAAAAATTAAAAATTAAAAAATAAAAATTAAAAATTAAAATTTAAAAATTAAAAATTAAAAATTAAAAATTAAAAATTAAAAATTAAAAATTAAAAATTAAAAATTAAAAATTAAAAATTAAAAATTAAAAATTAAAAATTAAAAATTAAAAATTAAAAATTAAAAATTAAAAATTAAAAATTAAAAATTAAAAATTAAAAATTAAAAATTAAAAATTAAAAATTAAAAATTAAAAATTAAAAATTAAAAATTAAAAATTAAAAATTAAAAATTAAAAATTAAAAATTAAAAATTAAAAATTAAAAATTAAAAATTAAAAATTAAAAATTAAAAATTAAAAATTAAAAATTAAAAATTAAAAATTAAAAATTAAAAATTAAAAAATTAAAAATTAAAAAAAAAAATAATATTAAAAAAATAAAAATAAAATAAAAATTATATTAAAAGTTAAAAATTATAAATTATAATTAAAAATTTTAAATTTAAAAAGGTATGAATTATAATTTAAAAATTTAAAAAAATCAATAAATAAATAAAAGATTAATTATTAAATTTAAAAAGGACCTATTTAAAATGCATCGTGTGGCTAACGAACTGTATGTTTGTAGGTATCGAGTTCCAAAGACGAATTGAATTGATATAACACTGCCATTCAAATTCAAATTCAAATTGGTATATCCGTTGTACTAGAATATGTATTATTTATTTATTAATAGTGGTTTTTATGTTATTTTTAATAAGATTATTAAATTTATTTTAAAACAAAATGATTTAAATGTGTAATCAATTTAAACCATAAAAGAGAAGTAGCGCCCTTTTAAATTGTCACTCGGTTATCGCAACAACACCAGTTTTCGAAAAAATAAGTTTAGAATAGAAAATTTTTGTTGAATAATTCTGAAAAAATTTATTACGATTTTTTGCTACCTAACAGTTACTCTCTACTTACATGGCATTAATTGTGGGTGTCTTAACTTCACATAAATTGGCAGCCTGTTTTGGTATGGACCTTATCAAGTTATACAGCGGTGAACAACCCAACAAAGCCTGTAAAATTGAATTTATGTAGCAGTAATTAGAACGATTTGTTAAACCTCTCGGCCGTAGACTGATTGTGGCAAAATCACTTTTGTATCTTGTTAAGAAATCGGCAAATTTCAAAGAGAATTCATCCAGATTAACCACAGAATTACGCTGTGATTGTACTTGATGATCTGATGGATGTTTTTTGTTGGCTGAAGCTGTCTGTGGTGGTGATGGTGGTAGATTTTGAGCGGAGGCAGCTGAATAAGACATATTGCCAGGAGTAACCAAGGGGGCAGTTGGTGTTACGGGCGTTATACCTTCATATGGAGCTACCTTAGCAATGGGTTTCTTCGAATAGTTTGTTGACGTCGATATAGACGACGATAAAATATTTTGTTGTGTTGCTGTAGCTATTCCTGTTGGTGCTGCAGCTGCTGCACTTGCAATAGTAGCACCAGTTAAGGCAGATGATGCGTGTGCATTTCCAGCAAATAAACTAGCCCAGGATGGGGTTGAGGGCGCCGATGGTGTTGTTGTTGATGCTGGTGGTGCCAAATTTATGGCTGGCGTTGTTGAAGCTTCTACAGTATTTATCGTTGTAATGCCAGCATTACTTTGTTTTTTATTAACAAATCCAGTTGGATATTGTTTGGCTGATGTTGTTTTCGCTTCGGTTGCTGTTGGTAAATTATCACTGGTTGAGGACTGTTGCGTTTGAAATTGATGTGGAGTTGCTGTCGTTGAGGCAGTCGATGTTGTTGAAGCCTGTGGATGATAAGCTTGATTTTTTATGCTGGCATCACTTGATTGACTGGTTCTACGTTCTGTTGTGGTAGTCGTTGGTACACTGGAAATAGGAGACGAAGGCATTTTCATTGCTCCATAGTTGCGTGTTTGTGGTTGTTGCTGTTGATAGTGATAGTTTTGTTGTTGTTGTTGATAATTATGATGTTGTTGATTGGTATAGGTACGTGTTGCATGACCGTGCGATGATGAGGATCCACCTGAATTTGTTGATGAGCCAGACTGTTTGTTGTAGTTGCCGCCACTACCACCATCACGACCGCCACCACTACCGCCTCCACTTCCACTGCCAGCATGGCTGGAGGTTGGGATTGCCGTTACAGCAACTGTATTGGTAGATTTTTTGTATTGCGACGAATTGGTCCAAGACATAGTTTTAGTTGTTTGTTGAAGAGGTGGTTGTTGTTGTTGTTGCTGCTGGTTTGAGGAATTGGTATCATTGTTGTTGCTGCTGCTGCTATTCGAACCATGACTATGATAAGAATCATATTTACGTCTGGTCTGTTGCTGTTGATGTTGTTGCTGCTGCTGCTGCTGCTGCTGCTGTTGTTGTTGTTGTTGCTGTTGCTGCTGATTACTGTAAGTTTGTGCTGATTTACGTGATTCATAAGAAGATGTATGTTGTTGGTGTTGACGTTGATTTTGCTGCTGTTGCTGATGCTGTTGATTAGGATTCGCTGCAGCTGTATAATGTTGCACTGGTGGCTGCTGTTGAGTTGTGGATTGATATTGTTGAGATTGCAGTGGCTGCTGCTGTTGTGGCACTTTTGGTTGTGTTTGTTGTTGTTGTTGTTGTAGTGTTGGTGGCTGTTGCTGTTGCTGCTGTATTTGTAACTGTTGATGTTGCAACTGTTGTTGAGGAACACTGTGACTTATAGTTTGCTGAGGAACTACATATTGCTGTTGTTTCTCTTCATAAATTGGCTGCTGTAGTTGCTGCGGTTGGTTGTTGGCCATAACGCCTATTGTTGCTGTTTCAATCATATCGATATTTGTCGATATGACAACATTTGGCACATTTTCGTGTAATTCCAGAACATCAGTCATTAAAATTTTATTAGTATAGTTGCTGCTGTCCATACAGCTGCTGTAATTATCTGTTTGTACCATAGTTTCCACACACACGTTTAGAGGCTGAAGCTGTGGTTGGTGTTGCACTTGTTGATAGTCTAGGGCTAAGTCATCTGTACTTTGTTGCAGATTCTCCTGCTCATTCAGACTGGTAACTGAATCGCCCAGATGCATTATGCTAGTAACTTGTTCATAATTTTGTATACCACTTTCGATAATTGTTTCTGTAACCAAAAAAAAAAAAAAATTTATTTAAAAAAATTAATAAATTTTTTTTTTTCTAAAAATTAAAATAATCCTAAAAAAATATTTTTAATATAAAAAAAAAACCCATTCGACCCCAAAAACGTTTTTTTTTTTTTTTTTCTTTTTAAAGGGGAAAAAAAATATCTAAAAATCCTGTAAAAATTATATTTCACCTAAGATCCAGTAGAAATAGCCGCAGAATTATTCAGTCAACAAAATACGGTTGGCAAAGCATTGGCAAAGCACAACATAATGCTGGGAAAGCAATTTTTTTTTTTATTTTATAATATGAACTTTCTGCCTAAGATCCAGTAGAAATACCCGCAGAATTATTCAGTCAACAAAATACGGTTGGCAAAGCATTGGCAAAGCCCAACATAATGTTGGGAAAGCAGTTTTTTTTTTATTTTATAATATGAACTTTCTGCCTGGGTAGTTGCCTTTTCAGGGTATCACAATGGTTCGTATGGCCTCCGAGTGCACTTGCTTTCAACTGGGCTACCCATCTGAACTAACCTTCCTTTTCATATTGTGAGAACAATATTTTTTAGCAATATTTTTTAAACCTGTTCTTTTGAAAACACCTGTTTTCCAAGAATTTTTAATATCCTTTGATGACTTTTCAATTCAGATGAAAAACCATCAGATACCGGGATTTATTTACTACAAATAACTCAGATTTAGGGAACTGCCTTTGTGGGAAAACCTCTCTCATTCAGTTGACTGTTTTCATAGGAAACAGCTCTTGGAATCTTTGAAATATTTCCATTGTACTTGTTTTCTTTAAAAAAAAAAGAGCTGTTTCTGGTATTTTCTATACAAAACACATGAATTTCTGCAGATTTTTATTTACAAATATTTTCTTAGCTTCTGATAATTTTTTTCGATTCTGTGAACTAAGATCTAGACTAATGTTTTCATATCGAAATTTTATAAAAAAAAAGTCCTTTCTATAATTTTTTTTTTTTTTTTGGGAAATTTAGACTGATATGATGAAATTCAATACTTACGAGTATACAGCCCAATTCTGAATATTCCCGCGGATTTTTCTCCCGAGAAAAAATCTTCCTGTTCTAAACAGAAGTGGAGAGAATTACGCATTTTCGAATTTCGTTTAGTTTTGGGTGTTAAATGCAAATAAATAAAAAGGGAAAGTACTCCCAGCAAGTTTTTTCATAATGAGGGGAAAGGTAAGTAGGTAGCGGTAGGTGAGTAGGTAGCGTGCTCGCCTACCATGCGGGGGTCGTGGGTTCGACTCCCACCAGAGGCTTTGGTCTGTCGCTGCAAAAAAAAAAAAAAAAAAAAAAAAAAAAAAAAAATTGAACACACTACTCCCTCTTTCCTCCTTCCTATATCTATATCTTTCCTGAGATCAACACAATGCACTGCATCTGTAGAGGGCATCCCCTGAGTGTTGATTAAAAAAAAAAAAAATTCCCGCCGAATTCTTATTTAGAATTGGGCTGAAAGTTTACAACAAAATTTTAAATTGAATCCAACTCAATAAGCACATTCAATGATTTCACCAATTTCAATAATAATCGTGTGATCATGAGAATAATTTTATACAAGATAGCCCGAATGTATCAGCTTATCGGAAGATGCTATAATTTTTGCAAATGGCGGTAACTGTCACCTATTTGGATAATTGTGGAGCAACCGGATACAGAATCCATCAGGTATTGCCTGCAGACTGTCTTAACTAGGTTGACGATCTTCTGAAATTTATCATGAGCAACGCTGCCCATTTATATCTGATATACAAACAAAATATGCGCTTCTTTGGCACCGAGATTCTACGTATCATTTACGACTAGCCATTACATCCACTCAAAGTCCTTGCGTGGTGCGATATTTGCGCTGCAGATTTCAGCGGGCCTTATTTTATTGAGATCGCCGTAGGTAAGACGGATACTGTGACTGGTAAGCGTTTTTATTCATAAATTGGAAATGGGCATTTTGAGGGATTTGTTTCGGGTCGCCTAATGCCTCGTTTTGCGATTTGCAGAAGTCGACAAGATCGCCCCCAGAATTTTTTCTTTTTTTTTTTTTTGTTTAAGTCAAGGGTCTATGGAAACCAACCACAGACTCTGGAAACTCTAAAAAGAAAATATTCGAAAATATAAGAGCTTAAATGCAAATCAGCAATGGTGCCGCCCACTTGACCAATATCTATGTCAGTTTTATGGATCATTTTAGTGCCACAAAAATCTATTAAAGTGAGCATTTTAAGGTTTAAAATGTTCCTTAAATATGTTCAGCTGTTAATTTGACCGGGGTTGCCAATTACTTATCCACTTTCAAATGTACAAAAAAAAAAACACACTTTAAACAATTCCAGTAACCTAAATGTTACGAATTTGTTGACGGGAGGGATGAGACTAGGTCTAACAAGTAAGAGTGTTAAATTCGGCTGTGCCGAATCTTTGATACCCTCCACCTCGGTTTAAATATTGATAATAAATGTAAACAAAATATTGGAAAAAGTAAACAATTTGTTAAACTTAATATTATTTCAGCAAATTCTTTGGGTTGGTTTTCGTCTTTTCTATTATTTCGGTGTTTGCTTTTTGGTCATTGTGGTTGTTGATCGGCATGCATTTAGGTTATATACCTTTATGCATGCGTTTCCGGTTATATGACATAACTTCTCGTTTAATTTTGTTTTTGCCAATTAAATAGCTCGCCCTAACCTCCATTGCAAAGGTAATGCTAATTGGAGATGGCTGTATATTTTCTTGTAACTGGCCAAATATTTCTTCATTGCGGCCATGTAGGTCGGATGGAGCAACAAAAAAAAAACTCTCTCAACTTTTTTATTAAAACATTGCCATATTTTGAAAACATAGAGAATAAATTTATAATAATAAATATTCAAATAAGGGATGCCAAACGCAAAAAACCAAATGTCCCAAACATTTTAAATAAAATAATTTGTTATCTTTATTTTCTGAAAAACTTCAAATTTTCATCCCAAAAAAAAATTGTGAAAATTTATATATAAATAACATTCTCATCAAATTGCGTTTATTTATGTAACAGTTTTTATGTTCGCAATTCTTAAATATTATTTGAGGTTTTCTAAAAGTCATTGAATTTAAATAAATGTTTTCTGTAGTGCGACTCTGTAAATTTCAACGATCCGACAATCGCAAAATATATCGACAGCTATTGTTGTTTGCACTAAGGATTAAGTGATTCTCTAAGTACACACATCTTAACGACAGTCGACAGATCTATTTTTCTATTTATTTAAATTGTAAACGAATGGCATCTCTGTCAAAATAAGCAAAAAACACAAAGAATAGAAAAAAAAAACAAATTACTTCGTGTTTGACAGGATGATTTTATGTTTATGTTTAATATCTTTATTTTTTTACTAATATTTCTGTGTATTTATTGGAAAATGAAATAATGAATTGAATATGCTATTTAATTTTCTTATTTATATAAAAAAGTTTTTTAATAAAAGCAAAATATTTTCACTATTTTATGATTTTTATTTATGTATGACTACAATTCAACCTAAAAATTTAAGTTTTTATCGATTGAATAAACAACACAAAAATGGTTGTCGTTTAGATAACAACAACAGCTGACTTTAACAATAGCGAATATCGTTTAAAAATCTTACTGATAATTTTGCTATTTTCTTTTTTAACGATTCGACTATCGTTAAAAGAAGTTACTGAATCGCGGTACTGAAAAGCTATTAATTTCTCCTGAATGGCAATATTTTTTTTAAATGTAAACATTTTTTAAATGTAAACATATTTGGTTTTTTTTTTTTTTTTTTTTTTTTTTTTTTTTTTTTTTTTTGAATTTCAATTTGTGTTTAACGAATAAAATTTATATATTAAAGATGCAACTGATGTCTTCTAAATTTAAAATTATAATTTCAGACGTTTTGATATGATTTTCTGAAATTCAATTAATTGTAATTTATAATTGGAAATTTTTAATTGCAGTTTTTAGAATTGATATTTTCTTAAATTTGAATGGAAAATTTAAAAAGTGCAATTTTGTATTTATGTGAATAATTATGCTTTAGTAATTATAAACAAGTTTTAAAAATTAGATGTAATCGCAATCAGATATTTTGTAGGTAAAGCAGAATAATAATTCTATATAACTATGTAGAACTGTTTTGAAAGCAAAAAACTCATTGATGAACTCGGTAACTCTATTTTGTAAAGACAACAAAAAGTTAATATGCCAAACTTATGTTCATATTTGTAAAAGAATAATAAACGTATGAAATAAAAGATCAGCCAGTGTATACTCTTAAGATTGTTCTATATGATATGTAATTGAAAATATTGTCATTCATGTTAAAATAGAAATAACTATTGCAAAACTAATTAGAACAAAAATTGTGGCACCATCTACTGTGGCATAGTCACGCTGAGCAAAATGAAGTGACACTCTGTTAATGCAAAAGAAATGTATTTTCCCCACAACAAAATATTGCAGAATTTCATGAAAATAAAATAATATACCGATTTATTTCTAACATGCAGTTATTATGGATATACATATATAGAATATATGTATATTATTTGTATTATTTAATATGTGTATGTATGTATATGTAAATATTACACTCAAAAAATACAACATCAAACGTTATTTTTGTGTTTTTCTCTTTAAATAAATTAATACATAAAATTTTTTTTGCTAAATTTACACAGTGTTTTTTTTATTAAAAACTAGGTATTTTAGCATTATTTGCTTTAGATGTTGGTGAGTTTTTACTCCCTTTATATTAACTCGTAGTCGGCTTGTCGAAAAAATTTTGGATCGATTTTAACCCCTTTCCCGTGACCCAATCGATCTGAAACTTTGCAGGCAGACTCGTGGCAATGACGGAAATGATCTTACAAATTTTTTTAGGGATGCCAAAACAATGGAAACTTTTAAATTTTTCACCAGAGTTGGAAAAAAATGTACAACGGGTTAGTTTTTATTATATTATTACCACAACGACCACAAAAACAACAAGTCCAGCTATGACAACAATACAACATTTAGAATAACAACAAGAACAATATAGAAACATCATATTTTTCATTTTTTTTTTTTTTTTTTTTACTTTTTCAGAGATTTCCCTGGACCTGTTCCATCGATTTTAATGATTTTTGAAATAGAAATCTTCCCATGAATTTGATGAATCATTCTCACTAAAAATGATCACCCTAGCTGTCCTATTGAGAGCGTGATCGTGACAAGAACAACATAGAAAATAATATTTTTACAAGACTTTTTTTAGTTCTTCATTCAAATCTCGGGCCCTAACCGACCGATTTGGACGATTTTAAATAGCAAACTTCTCAAGATGTTAGTGAATCATTTTTTATGTCAACGAGCACCCTAGCTGCGCGATTGATGCCGTCATCGTGATTTCCACAGACGGACAGACGGACAGACGGACATCGCTATATCAACTCCGGTTGTTATAAGGATCACAAATATATATATTTTATGGGGTCCAAAATTTTTTTTCTAATTATTACAAACGGAATGACAAACTTATATATACCCTCTGCACACTGGAGTGGAGGGTATAAAAATGGATAATTACCGAATTTAGAAAGGACATTTGTGTTTTTCATAATCCAAAACAAATTTCAGTAAAATCTTTGAAATTTGTTGTTCCTTTTGATAGATTTAAGTAAATAACGTGAGGCAGATTTATATGGGGACTATGACTAAAAGCTGGCCTAAACAGTTTAGTTTTGGACTGATGATTTACAAGATTGATGGAAAATAATCCAACAAAAATATAGGTAATAATGAGTTTAGGGCAATTTTAGATGTAGTCAAAGGGAACATCTGTATGATCCAATTTCAATAGGGTTTGTCCTAGAGCCAAATGAAGACCACGTACCAAAATTTAGAAAGTGGTTCTGTGTTGATCGGTATAATAAAAGTCGGAGTGAGACAACACACCTGGGTGGACTTGACGACTGCTGAAAAAAAAAAAATATTTCACAAAAAGTGAGTATAGTGTTTGATAGCACTGTTTCACAGCTTTCAAAAATCGATTTTAGAGATTTTTCGCGAAAACTTAATAGATTTTTGACATAATATTTTGGCGATTTTTTGCTTTCGATACAAAAAAAAGTTTTGCTAGAAAATACTCTATTAACTTAAAGATGTTTTTATTCGACCTTTCCAATTGTAAATAAGAATTAAATATTTGAGGTCGAGGTCTAATTTTGGCAAAAGTTATTTACTAAAATCCAATATTTCGATATTCTTTGAATATCATCTTCAGGGATTGTTTTAAATCATAAACAACAAACTTAAATCTATTGTTCCACCTTCGTCATATAATATTGCACACAAGTGCAATATATTTTTTTTCGAAATCACTTTAGACTGGGCTATGTCTTGCAACGTTCAAAAGGAAATAACGTTGTGCATTAACAAATAATAAACTGACGGTTACACCAAAACAACATGCGGTTTTTTTATGATATACTTTAAATTTGTTCTAAAAACAATTCCAGTTTGGGACCGTGGAGCGTACAGACATTTTGTTATGTGGAAACGCTGAAAAGAGTACAATTAGCTACATATTAAATATAATTAAATTTATGTCTTTTTTAGTACTCCCTTTATATTAACTCATAGTGTCTGCTGGTCTGCGTGTCGACAAAACTTTGGATCGAATTTTAACCCTTTCCCGTGATATAATCAAGCTGAAACTTTGCAGACAGACTCATAGCGACAAAAAGATCTAATAAATTTTTTGATTTTTGACATAATTGCAGTCAATCGATTATTTAATTTCATGATTAATTTACAAATAAAGGGAGTATAATAAAAACTAGGCTTTTTTATTTATTTATTATTAACTAGTATAGCCCAGCACTCGAAATTCTAGTGCAAATTCTAGGAAATATTATTTGTTCATTCAATTTTTTCCTTCCAAAGGTTTTTTTAATCTATAAATATAAAAAAAAATTATGAATATTTAAATGAGCCTAAAGGTATGTTAATCAATTTTAACAATTCACAATTCAACACAGAGCGTCTGCTATATAATTTAAATCATTCACATTAACAGGGTGTAACGAATTATTATAAATATGTTATTTTATTTAATCTTATATATTTTTAAGACAGACTTAATACAAATTTTATCACTCTCAGCTTCTCCTCCATATGAACTATAACTCTGCCAATTTCCACAGTCCTCCGTACCCGCATATGACTTAAAAAGGGAACTAAAAATTTACCTTCACGTATTAATATATAAAGATTTAAACATAAAATGATTTAGAAAAAAATAAAAAAAATTATATTACACTTAAAAAGAAAATATATATGTGACCTTCTCCGAGAAAAGGGACCTAGTGTGTCAAAAAAGGGGTTGTGTCAAAAACGGTGGATTCTGGTACCTAAAAGGGTGTAGAAACTTTAAATGCGTTTTTTCTCAAAACTTAATTTTCCCTTTTCTCGGAGAAGGTCACATATAGGTATATATCAGGGGTGGGCACGTAAATGGCTTGTTGGGCCAAATTTGGAAATTCACCTACTAACGGTGGGCCGCACTATTATATTTCTGTACAAATATCCACTTTTAAACAAAATAGCAAAAAAAAAAAATTCCGATGTTACGGAGAACATTTTTTGTATAATATGTTAACCGTTTAACTCCTCAAGTTATGGGTCATTTTTGTCCTTCTTTTAAAAGGAGCAAAAACACCACTAAAACAGTGATTTAAGCGGTTAAAATGTGCTGCACAAATATTCGCCGTGAAATTTTACTATAAGTCCCTGAATACACCAGAACGGAAAATTCAACCAGAAAGTCAGAAATAAGACACATCAAAAGAGAGCTTAGGGTTAATTTTGCATTTATTAAGATTAATAATTTGAATTATTTTTGTGGCCCTATTGAAAAGATATATTAAAGCTATTTCGGAACTATACTTTGATATTTTAGTATTAATGTTTTGAATTTATTTTTTTGAAAAAACATTTTGAAATTTTTATACCCTATACTACTATGCGGTTTGGGTATAATGACTTTGTGCTGCTGTCTGTAACTACCAAAAATATTTTCCCTGGACCCATCTTTTGTTATACCGAGCGACTCAGAATCACTTTCAGAGTCGATTTAGCGATGTCCGTCCGTCCGTCCGCCTTTCCAAAAATGATCCCTGTAGGACAATTCTTAGTCATAGTTATGAGGCCTATGACTAAGAATTGTCCTACAGAGCTGCTTCCCGATATTCACTTAAATCTATCAAAAAACAAAAATATTGCACAGATTTTTTTCAAATTTGATTTGTATATATTTTTTCAAAATATAAGTGACTTTACCAAATATGGTCAGGATCGGTCCATTTTTCGACCTAGTCCCCATATAAATATAGCACCCGATAAGGACTTTTTCATATCTGCAGCCAAAAAAATTAATAACAATGCCAACTAAATTTGGTTTATACTTATTTTCTATATCTAATTATATCTAATTAGTTGCCTGGTATATATATTTTGGTAAGTTTTATGTTCATTTTAATTGCTTTTTTGTTTTCATTTGTTTTTTAATAATATAATAATCTATCTATAATATAAATAGACTTGGCGATTTCTTGTGACCGATGTTTTGTTCTACCGTTTTATCCCGATTTTGACCAAACGTATATTATTTGAAAAGTATTTCTTTTTAGCCGTTTTGCAGATTTAAAAAATTTTCCCTTTATTTTGAGTAAATTGCATTTAAAGTTGCTACTAACACACACATAAAATTATACGTATGCTATGTGTGTTTTATTGTCTTCGTTCACAATAATAATAAACCATAAAAGTGTTGGTTTGTGAATTGGCTAAATTCAAAAATAAAGCTGCCTAGAAATTGCACTCGATTTTCCAGCGCTGGAATCTGCTAGTAATAATATTAATAGGCAAAGTGATTTCTTATGACACATTCCACACCTTCAATTATCAGCCGATTTTAACAAAAAAAAATATAACATTTGAAAGGTATTTCTTTGCAGATGTTCACCATATTTACAGATGTGCATCATCTGGTACATTTTTTTAAAGTAAAATTCATTTAAAGTTGCTACAAACACATACCTAAAACACATATTTAAGCTTCAAATAAAGAACTATACAATGTTGTGTATGTGTTTATTAAATTTGTGTTGAATTGTGAATTGGCTTAAATTGACTAGCATACCTTTAGGCTCTTATAAAATGAAAAAATTAAATATCCTAAAATTTGCACTCGAATTTGGAGGGCTGGGATCTGCTAGTATATAAAAAAATTGACATTACTCGAAAGCCGCTTGTTTCTGTTCTTTCAATAGTGTTTATTTTCTAAGCCCAACTTTTTGTTATCGAAAAATAAAAATCGCCAAAAAAAAATTTTTTTTTAAACTCAAAAAATAGCACAAAAACATAAAACCGCTCAAATCGCCATATATCGAAAATTCCCTAGCGTTTTTTTTTTTTTTTTTTTTTTTTTTTTAAGTGATATAGAGCTATCAAACCCTATACTCACTATTTGTGGAGTTTTTATTTCAGCAGTTCGTCAATTCCAGCGAGGTGTGACAAGGTCAATTATTTGTATTATTTCATTACACCCTAACCACAATGTGATATATGGTATTAAAAAAAACAGATCTCGAAATACATATGATAAGCCACAATTTTAAAGCCTTTGCTTGAACTTTAAGTTTTTCATCAACTACAATCTGGTGGAAGCAGGATTTATGAAAAAGTCAAAAAAAAATATATATATGCTACAAACATAATCAGCCCAATTACGAATATTCTCAAGGAATTTCTTTCTCACGGAAAATACTTTTCTCGAGAAAAAAAATCCTCCAATTATAAACTCCGCGTGAACAAAAAAATTTAAAAGTGGCATCATCGAATTTCGAAGCCAGTTCTTTTGCTTATTGACAATTAATTTTCTATTTTTTTGTGTGCAAACGAAAATAAATTTATTTTAAAGGAAAATTAAATAAAAAATGAATAGCATAGCTATGATGCGAGCACTCGTGGAGGAAATTGATGTTGTAGAACAACAACGACGAAAAGGCTAAAGGATTGCTAGAAGTCAATTGCGGGCTGAATCTATGGAAAACACAATGAATGCCTGAATTGGCTCTCATTAAACTTAACAAAAATTGAACTTTGGCTTTATTTGTGATCTTCAGCCTACAAGATTAATAAAATATTAATTTTTATTTTATTCAAAGTAAACAAACGATGAATAAACATTCGACAGTACACTATTGTGGTGAAAGGTTTTTTAAACAGAATATTTAATTTTTTAAAATCCCCTGAAGATGGTAAACGATGTTTACCGAAATATTGGGAAAAATAAAATAAGATAGTTAAATTAAAGGAAAAGAGAAACTAAACTCAATCATTTGGAAAAGAAAAACCCTTTCGTTTTTATTTTATTTTATTGAAAATTGATGACCTCAAGCCGAATCAGAAAAAGAAATTAATTTTTTTATTGAAATTTTTTTTTTTTATTAAAATACATCTTACATTTTTATATAAACTCCCGTCTGTTTTGCAAGGGAATTTTTTTGAGGGCAAAAACCAAATTCAAGTGCATTGAGAATAACTACTTTTTTCCCCTCTAATTTTTTTCCGAAGGAATTTTTATTCATAATAGGGGAAAAGGAAGAAGTGAGAAATTTCATGCGGAATTTTTGTTTAGAATTGGGCTGAATGAATTATGTCACATAATATAAATAAAAACAAACAATATGTATAAAGTAAACAACATCACTAATATATTTATCCCCATTACGCATAATTGTCCCAAATACCATTTCAATTAAAAGGCTACACAAACAAACTTGTACATTTGAAACACCATCAATCAATAAAAAAAAAAATCGTTAGAAATAGCAACACTTTCTGAATATTCATAATTGTAACAGACTACGAGTATAACAGCCAATTAGCATAATCTACATCGTCTGTGTAGCAAAGGGAACTTTTTCTAATATTTTCGAGATGGTGTAAGAAATAACAAGTGTACATTAGATGGATACATTTTCTACATAATGTACGAGTTTGTAGTATAAATATAACATAACAAATCCCCCCATCATTTAGCATATTTAAATAGCTTTAAATATTGCGTCAATTGATATTGATTATCATCAATTACGAAGTTTTTATTTTTATTTTCATGGTTGTTGTTGCAAAAAAAAAATATTTGATTATGATTATTATTTGGTTAATTTAACCATTTCGGACGTTTACTTACCCTTTTATGAAGAATTCTTTGATCAAATTATTTTTTTTTTTTTTTGCCCATTCTTTGCCAGTTCCTATATTCAGCCTTGCTTAGTATTCTCTTTCCATTTTAAAGTATTTCGCAAAAAGGGTAGTGGTCCATTTGACAAAAAATAACTTTCTTCGTTCTTTGCTCAAAAACAATCATTCAAAAAAGTTAAAATATACAGTCAACACAATTTTAAGAGGATACTGAATATTGCTCTTTCAAAATTTGAATTTAATTTCCAGCAGTTTCACCCATAGCCTATTTTGGATTTTGCGAATTTCCAACAAAACAACCTTTAATATGTGAAATTTAACAAAATAATTGATTTTTTACATATTCATAATATGTACAGTAGGGGTATAACCAAAAAAAATACCTATCACGACGGGGTGGCCACTGATGTGTATATCAAGAAAACAGTTTTTTGAGATCAATTTGGATAAACCGTTTTTTGTAAAAGCTTCCAAAATATAATATTTGAATTTTTATTTTTTAAATACCATACATACAGTCATGTACTATATATTAACTTCAGATACTACAAATTATCTTTGTTGAAGGAAATAAACTTTAAGTTCAAAGTGCGTGTTGTTTTGCAATGTTGAAAAATATCTTGCACAAGTTTGATTCCACGTTCCGCGCAAATGTTACTTCGTTGTTGTTTGTGAATTTTAGAGTCTTCTCTCACCCAATGTTTAAGAAAGCATTCCCGAGCATGTGTAAATTGTTCCAGTGATTGCTTTGAAGATTCAAAATCAATTTCATTAAAGCAGTGGTCAGAAAACCAAACGTTATACCAGGCTCCACATTTAAGTTCGCATACTCTGTATAACTTTTCACGATATTTCGGAATGAGTATAAATGCTAGAATTGCAAGTATTGCTCTGGAATTCCATCTTGCATTACTTAGCGGCGGTATTGTTTTAAAATTTATGAATGGGAATTTTTTCTCCTCAATGAAGTATCTAAAAGCTTTACCTAATTCGTACAAATATTGCATGTCGTCTCGCTACTTTATATTTTCAATTTTTATTCGTTCCTCATTTTGTTGGTATATTTGCTTTAACTGGCCGTAGTTGTATACCAATTAGTCAACGAAATCGTAAGCAATATTTGGAGAAGTACTACTTCCATCTAACGAAGCATCCATAACATGTCTTAGAACAAGATCTAAAACATGGTGCTGACATCCAATGTACTGAGGTGGAGGCAAAGACATTGGTTCAAAATGGTTCTGCAGTAGTTTAACAACACCGTTTGTTTTACCAGTATTGAAACTGGTTGTATCACAAATTATCATTTTTATATACTTCAGTACCTCAAATTTTTCTCTGATGCCATTAAAAATATTACACGCTTTTCCATTCTCCAGTACTAAAACGCCTAACTTTATTTCCCAAAATTGGTTTTTAAGTATAATAAACTGTATTTCCTTTTTCCAATTTTCTTCCCATCGAAATGAACGCACCAGTTTTCGTTTTTTAAAGTTTCTTTTAGAAAATCTATCATATGAGTCTTCGCCATCATTGTCGAACATCGATACTGAACTGAGTCGGAGAGATTTCGTTGTGAGCTTGTTTCGGATATTGGTTCAAAAGTTTGCTTGGAAATATCAAAATCATTTTCAAACTCATTGGCATTTGGATGCTTTTGAGTTTTTTGATACACAAAAATCAACTTTTTTACTTTTCTATATATAGAAGACATAGCCATTTTGGGAATATTTAACTTAATCCACAAATCGGATAGTTCTTGAGATACAATTTCACATCTATTTATTTTTGATTTTTCTAATTGGAGCAACGCATTAAATCTTCCAATAACTATTTTCTGTTTGGGCACTTGGTTTAATTCACATAGTGGGTATTTGATATTTTGAACTTCTCGAATCTTTTGAAATATACCAAAATTTTGGGTCCAGATTTCCGAATTTTTCCGGTTAAAATGAAACATTTTATAAACTTAAATGTCACTACGCACTGACACTAAAATCAACGAATATATGGGATAGAGAACCTCTCTGTCTTAGCGAAACTGTAAACAAATGAAAATAAAAGTAAACAATTGGGATTGTGAGGTTGGTTCCATTTTGTTCAAAAAAACAGTTTCCGTGTTATTTTAACCTACTTTTAACTGTTTGGATGTAGTATAATTGGTGGTATAAGTCTTATTTGTGAAATAGCATAAAAATATAAATGAATAGTTTGTGTTTTTACAATAAGGATATTGTATTTTTAATAAACAAAAAAAAAATCCAAATACTAAACTTCAAAGTGATTTGGGGGGAATTTTTTAAAGCCCGCGAAAAAGTGATCCACTTTTCATCATAGATTTTCTTGGTCTATATGGCATGGATAGGTATTTTTTGATAATTTAAAAATTTTTTCAAAAGTTATACCCCTAATGTAAAGTGGTTAAAAGCTAAACACGTACAAAACGATTATAGTTTTGTAGTGTCAGATGACTGCTTATTTATAAATGATACAAACTTAGTGGGAAATATTTCCAATATAACAAGATACCCTATACCATGCGTTTAGAGACCCTAACTCTTAGGTCCAGCTAATTAGGTATAGAAAATAAGCATAAACCAAATTTGAGTGGCATTGTTATTTTTCGGATACGAAAAAGTTTATATTAGATGCTATATCTATATGGGGACCAGGGCGAAAAATATACCGATCTGACCATATTTGGTAAGGTCACTTATTTTTTGCAAAAACATAAATAAACTTAATTTGAGAAAAATCTGTGCAACCTTTTTTGTTTTTTGACAGATTTAAGTGAAGATCGGGAATCAGCTTCATATAGGGGCTATAACTAAGAATTGTCCTATACGGTTTAGTTTTGGACTACTGATAAATGGATGTAATAAACATACACAAACCCAATTTGACCGAGATCTATATGACAATTTGGATATTATGGAAATTTAAGTCGATCTCATTTGTATGGGGCCTAGGTCTGAACTTGAACCGATTTTCATCAATTTCAATAGCGTTCATCATATGGCCGATAGAAGCTTATATATCAAATTTCTTCAAAATATATTCATTTTTGCTGCCTGTAGTTTTATTTCAAGGTTTACATGGACACGCAGACGGACAGACGAATGGACAGACATCGCTAAATCGACACAGAAAGAGATTCTGAATCGATAGGTATAATAAAAGGCGGGTCTATGTCAAATATTTTGGGTAGTTACAAAAATCAACATAAATTCATTATACAGATAGTATAAGGTATGTATAATATGTATAAGGTATAAAAAGGCGGGTCTTCGTTTTACGATCATTGTTTTTTAAAAATTATAACGATCGAACATATTTGTAAAAAATAATTAATACGGACGACCCGGCATTAACAAATTATCTTTTTCAAGACATGCACGTATATTGTAGTATGAATTCTGTACTCATATACAAACATATTTGTTTGAAAGTTGTTTTATATATTAGTTTGTTATATTGGTAAAGCATAAATAGTATAAATTTTAATTCTCATTAAGTTGGTTTCAGCAAAGGTATGTGAATTTAAGTTTTTCTCAAACAAACTATCTAATGCTTTTGGTTACTGATGAGGATTGGTAAATCGACCCGAAACAGCGGTATAACCTGTCTTGCAGAATATAGATCAACTTTTGAAAGCTATTTTTTAAAGCGAAAACATTTGATCTTCAGCCTGGGATAAGTATTCGCAGTCGTGGTCGAAATAATTCTGTATCGAAATTAATTTTTATAGTGTAAATATTTCTAATTTCCTAACTCGTTACGAAACAAAACGATTTATTGTTTCAGTGCTGTAAAATACGAAAATAAATATGTTTTTCAACACTGCATAAATGTAACAGCTCAAACAAGAAATGTAAACAAAAAACATAAAGGGTCCGCCATCTAACGTTTTTTTTTTCAACTAGTGCTTATTTCGTGAATGGTAACACTTAGCTCATGTCTGATTTGACAGATAATTAGGTTTATCCTTCCGCTTAACGAATATGGTTGTGTATACGCTTGAACAACGCTGGGAAATATTGCAACATTACTTTGAAAATCATGGTAATGTTGCAGAATGTGTGCGAAAATTGCGTACGGATTTTGGAAGAAGAGAAGTACCGTCAGCTCCGTATGTTCGTTATCTTGTGAAAAAAGTGAAAGAAACTAGCATCCTCATCGATAAACCAAAGCGTGAAAAGCCAAAAACAGTGCGTACACCCGAGAATATTGCTGCTGTGGCAGAAAGTGTGCGTGAAGCGCCATCAACATCAATTCACCGTCGTTCTCAAGAATTGAACATTTCGGAGGCATCATTGAGACGAATTTTGCATAAAGACCTTGGTATGACGCCATACAAAGTCCAATTGGTTCAGGAGTTTAAGCCAACTGACCATCCAATGCGTTTTCGCTTCGCTAAGTGGGCATGCGATCGACTTACAGAAGATGCCGATTTTGCGAAAAAAAAAAATCATCTTTTCAGATGAAGCTCTTTTTGATCTTGGCGGGTATGTAAACAAGCAAAATTGTTGCATTTGGGGCACAGAAAACCCGCACGCATACATTGAAAAGCCGATACAACAAAACGAGTCACTGTTTGGTGCGGATTTTGGTCCGGAGGCATAATTGGGCCATTTTTCTTCGAAAATGAGCAAGGAGTGGCCGTTACAGTCAATGGCGATCGTTATCGGGCCATGTTGAACGAATTTTTGTTCACAAAAATTGAATAGGAGGATATTGGCAACATTTGGTTTCAACAGGACGGCGCTACGTGCCACACAGCCGAAGCTACACTCGATGTTTTTCGCCCTGTTTTTGAAGATCGCATTATCAGCCGCAGAGCTGATGTTGTTTGGCCACCTCGGAGCTGCGATTTGACACCGTTGGACTATTATTTGGGGGATGCCCTCAAAGATAAGTGTTACGCCAACAAGCCAGAGATGCTTTAAAGGACAATATTCGTGAAGCCATTGGTGAAATACAGCTGCACACAATCGATAATGTGCTTAAAAAGTGGACCGATCGTGTAGGCTACTGCATGGCCAGCCGAGGCAGCCATTTTTAATATTCAGTAGTTTTTTTTATAGCATTTTCAAAAAAAAAAAAAGTTATTTGGCGGACCCTTTATGTTTATTATAAAACATTATAAAGAAGTAAATCTATAATATTAATAGGTTAGGCGATTTCTTGTGACCGATGTTTTGTTTTACCGTTTTATCCCGATTTTGACTAAACGTATATCATTTGAAAGGAATTTCTTTTTAGCTTTTCACCAGAGTTACAGATTTTTAAATATTTTCCTTTATTTTGAGTAAATTGCATTTAAAGTTGCTACTAACACATACATAAAATTATACATATGCTATGTGCGTTGTTATTAAATTTGTTAATGTGTTTGTTAATGAGTTTGTTATCTTCGTCACAATAATAATAAACCATAAAAGTGTTGGTTTGTGAATTGGCTAAGTTGAAAAATAAAGCTGCCTAGAAATTGCACTCGAATTTCGAGCGCTGGAATTTGCTAGTATTAATAAATTGATTGAACTTTGCTTTTATTTTTTTATTCATCATCTTCCGATTCCGTACATATTTTAGATGAATGGTCAAATTTTATAAAACGTTTGGAAGTTGTTATAAAAAATTTTATATTTTTTAGAAATTTATCTAAAATTTTTGTTGTTAAAATTTGACCATTCCTCTCAAAATTTCGTTTGTCTAAAATTAAATTAACAAATTATCCATGAATTATTCTAATAAGTCTTGCATATAGCTTGTGGCAAATACATACAAACAAATGATTCACAATTGTTGGACATCGAATTGGGACCCGTCTTAAGCGCTGTGGTAATGTAAAATTCATTTATTTCATATTGGCCGATTATACCCATTTAATGGCCTATGATATTTTGGAACAAACGTGGCACTATCGTTAGTTGAAAAGTAAGAAATATTGCACGATTATTGAATAATTGCGTATAAAACCCAGGGACACAACATTCTGTCGTAAAAGAGAGATTCTTATATCGGATGGTGATGACAACTTGTATACAGCTCCAAATACATTCAACCTCATCTTGAAGCCAAACAACGAAACAACAAGCATAAATATGTTGTTATTAGGCTCTTTGCTGGGTCCCACCACCGATCTAATGGTTGATTGGTATGGTGCTTTATTTTATGTGGTCAAAAAATTCGGTTCAGTAGTTTGTTGTGTTTATAAGCAAAATATGACGGCCGAAGATAATGAAATTATATTCATGACTGCGAGAATTAACCAGCAAATTTTCTTTGGCACCGATGGATCGGTTTGGTTAATATCCGACA
This sequence comes from Cordilura impudica, assembly GCA_963682025.1. Classification (NCBI taxonomy): domain Eukaryota; kingdom Metazoa; phylum Arthropoda; class Insecta; order Diptera; family Scathophagidae; genus Cordilura; species Cordilura impudica. Next base: position 71,519,257 of record OY821519.1, on the reverse strand, counting down.
AATGGTAAAAGCCGCTTGATCAAGGTTTTTGGGGTATTAATTTCATTGGAAAAAAATATTGGAAAAAAGTGGCCAATTTTCTGGAAAAAAAAAACTTTCAAAACTCTTATGTCGTTTTCTTTTCTGACAAAAAATGTCGCACTTTATTTGCACTTTTTTCGAAAAGTGCATTTTTTTATATATTCTGAAATAAAAGGAACATTACGTTATACATCAATCGAAAGGTCTCAAAGTCATGCCCTCGTAAATTACAAAAAAATTGCAGCCTTTGACTTCTTTCAGGTCACAGTATGAGAATATTTCCCCATTGATCCCCTATCTTTAATATTTTTACCCTATGACTGGAAAGAGTATAATAATCAAAATTTTTTTCCATTTAATGAACACAGCTCTTTAAGACCTTTCGATTGATGTATAAGATAAGGTTGCTCTTAATTTAGAATATATAAAAAATACACTTTTCAAAAAAAAGTGCAAATAAAGTGCAACATTTTTTGTCAGAAAAGAAAACGGCATTAGTTTTTAAAATTTTTCGTTAGGACACAATCATACAACAAAATTTGGAAATTTTTCCATAAAAGAATTGAGAAAATGTTGGGTTTTCTACGCGTATACACTTCATTCACTCTGGTTACAAATTTATATAAATTTAAAAAAAATTTATCATTTATTTTAGACCTAAAATTACTAAAATTAATATTTTTCAAATATACTATCAGCCCTGTTCTTGAAACGTTGTTATTTGAATAAGAGTGAATTTAAAATCACATGAAATTGAAATTTTGGGTTTCTTGAAACCACTTTTTTTATTTATTTAATGGAAACATATGTTTGAGTTAAGAACCATATGTGTGAGTTAAGAACATATGTTATCTAGAAACCGAGGTGCCATATGGTTCTTTATTCAGTTTCACAAAAAAACTTTTAAGTATTTTGTGCATGTTTTTTTTCTTAAGTTTATAGAAAAAGTATAAAGAAAAATATTTTCTCTTAAAATAACAATTTATTTGTTAATTTTATTGTTTTTGTTCTTCAATTTCATTCAATTAAAAATGACTTTTCTATTTTTAAAAAAGTTGGGCATCACCAAAAAAATTTTAGATTTTCAAATAAATTGGATTTGACTGGCATCACTACTGTTTCGAACATATGCAAAAAAATAAAAAATATGTGATTTGATGAAAAAAATTTTTTTTTAATTCATTTATTTGCAATAATTAGTGCATAAAGAATCTATGTTATAATTGAAAAAATTATAATGGAAAATAGATTGTGTAAATAAAAAGTTTTTATTATAGTTATAGAACAGCATCTTCGCAAAAAGTTTGTTTTATTAACATCGACCACTTATTACGAGTTTTTTTTTTTAATCAGCGCAAAATGTAGACGTTTTTTAAAATCATTTTTTTTTTTTCATAAAATTAATGTCTAATTTTTTAAAATAATGACAAGTTTCAATAAAAAACATGTTAGAGTTTAAATATCAATTAGTTTTTTTTATCTCTTAAGACCTGCTTAGTAGAAAAAAGGGCATTTGTTTTGATTTCATAAAGCCTTTTCTATGTGAATTAAAACGAGAAAAAATATTCTTATTGAAATTAGAGAACAGCAAAAAACTTGTAGATTTAAGAATTTTTTCATTTACGAGTTTTCTTTTTGTGATAGTGGTTTCAAGAACAGGGGTGTATATGTATTTTGCACTAACATTTTCTTTTTTTTCCCCTTTATTGGAGAAAAATGTCTTCTCGCATACTATTTTGCTAACGAGTACAATTTCGCAAGGTTGCATTCGAATGATCACTTGTTATCGAATCCCAAAATCAGAAATTTCGTTATCGTGTAAGAAAATCCTAAAAGTAAAAAAAGGTCACTTAAGACTCAGAAAATTAGACCCCTGACCAATTTCTAACTCAATCACTAAAATGGAAAAGATCGAAAATAATTGTAATAAAAATAGAAAATAAAATAGAGAAAAACTCATTTGGCTCTAATTGAAATATAATATACATATATAGTCCAGCAATTGAACGTGGCGCCAGATCATAGTTTTTAGGTTGATAATACTTAGCATTCAATCCAATTGTATAAATTGATTGGCTAAAACCTAAGTCCAGTAGAGTTGTCAATTATTCGGGTTTTTACTTTGGACAATTAAAAAATCGAAAATAATTTTATTGATCGATCAAGCGATCAAGTTTTAAAAATTCTACGATTACTAAATTGTAAATAACCAGTTTTTGATGAATAAATGAAAAAAAGTGATCAAATAACAAATAAAAATAGAAATTTCAAAATATTCCAGAATTTTTATTTTTATAAATTGTTATTTTTACAAAATAAAACTAATTTTGTTTTCTTGCTTCTAAAAACATTTAAAAATTATTTTCGATTTGTACTATTAATCGACACAAATTGATCGGAAATAACCAGTTTTAAGTTGTTTGATCGGAAGTTTTTATTTTTTTCTTTGATGGAATAATAGAATAATTCTTAAGCGATTGACAAGACTTGTATATACTTCTAAATTTAACATATAAACTTAAACTTTTATTAGTAGCTCAGAAACTCTTTCACATCTTTTAAATACGTCTGGGACCATAAAGTAATTGTTTTTTTTTTTTTTTTTTTTTTTTTTTTTAAAGCTAGATTAAATAATTATTCGATTTGTCAAGTTTCATTTTCAAATGTTTACCATTGCATTAATATTGCAGCACTCATAAGATTGTAAGCATCTGTTTATAGTTTACTAGGTCAAACTGATTTTACTTGTTGTTTCAATTCCTATTTCTTTTGTTTCCATACGTTATTTTCCACAAAAAAAAAAAAAAAAAAAAAAAAAAAAAAAATTTTCAAGCGATATATTTCAATCTATTGTTTTCATGTTTTTTTCGTGATTCTAACAAAAAATGCATTTATTTATAGCATAAATGCTGATTATTTAAACAAATACGAGTTTATGTGTGATTTTTTACAAATATGTTAATGAATTAAATAAATTTACTTTGATACGTTAAGCATTTTTGCTGAAAGAAGAGGGGGAGTCAGTAAGTTTTTACAAAAACATTTAAAAAAAAACACATTTTTTATATGCGCTTATTTTTCTCTGTTTGTCTGTTTGTTTGTTCGAGGCGGAATTCACCACAAACTTTCCGACTAGTCAGAGCTTTGAAATTTTCCGCATTTATCTAAAGTAGATGACAACATATTATTTAATAAATTTCTACACCATCTGTTCATTATTTCTTGTAGTTAACCTGAAATTCTATAACAGCATATCTTCAAAACTTTTTTTTGATTTATATATATGGCTCGATACACTTTACATCCAGCGGTTCTGCAACTTTTCTAAGCCCAAAGATTTCGAAAGATTATTAAAATAGGGTTTTTTTTTTTTTTTAAATTAACCGCAGAACCATTACTTCAATTTAGGAAACAGCAAAAAGTCGGTGGGAGCAAAATCTGGAGAATAAGATGAGAATTCAGAAAAAAAAAAACACACACTGAATAAAAAACTCGTACATTTATGTCCACAAACATAGCTCAGACCAACAAACACATATTTTTATTTTCATATCAATTATGTGTGTTTCTAAATTTTTTACGGTGCCAAACACAATCATGACTGTTTCGTTTTCATATTTCGTTATCTACTGGAACATTTTTCTATCACGTATATTTTGTTTCGAACACATATAAACCACACAGATTCGAGTGTAGCTTTATTTTAAGTTCGTTTTTTTGCACGTGTACTGATAAAAAAAAAACAGAACATGTTCTTCAACGCGTACTTCTAAAAATTAAAACATTGTCCACTCGCGATCGGAAAAATCTGAAACACCCCTACAATAACGACAACTATTGTTTCAACCAAGTTTATTAAAAAAAAATCTAAAATAATTCATTATCAGTTATAAAAAAATAAAAATAAAAAGATAATAATAAAAATAAAAAATAAAAATAAAAAGATAGTAATAAAATAGAAAACAGAGAAATTTTATATGTTGTTTATGACCTAATTTCGTTTTTTTTTTCGATCGCGAGTGGATAATGTTTCAATTTTTAGATGTACGCGTTGAAGAACATGTTCTGTTTTTTAGCAGTACCCGTGCAAGAAAATGAACTTAAAATAAAGCTACACTCGAATCTTGGTTTATGTGCGTTCGAAACATAAATATGTGATAGAAAAATGTTGAGTAGATAACGAATAATTAAAACGAAACACAGTCATGATTGTGTTTGGCACCGTACAAAATTTAGAAACACACATTATTGATATGAAAATAAATATATGTATTGGCTGCTTTAAAACAGAACATTGTGTGTTTGATGTGTGTATTTTCTGAACTTTGCTTAAGATTGATGCGGCAACAATTCTAGGTGCGAATTGTTGTCGCAACTTATATATTTCTCCATCTTGATGGAAGATCACTTTTTTTTTGTTTAAATGGAGGCGTGGCCATAACCTTCCCAGCCGTTTTCACTGTTTTTGCTTTCTTTGGGGTAGGTTCACCTGGTAAAATCCATTGCTTTGACTGTTGTTTCATTTCTGGTCTATAGTGGTAAATCCATGTTTAATGTATCGTCGAAGAAACTCATCAGGATCGCGATGGAAAAGTTCTAAACTGGCTACTGAATCAGTCACACGACTGCGTTCATTCTCGATTGTGAGCAAACACAGCTCCCATTTAGCCGTTAGCTCTTTTATACGCAAATTGTCGTGAAATTTAAATCACTGATCTTTATGCTATATCCGTGGGCTCAACTAGTTCATGCACTTTAACTTGTCGATCACTTAAAACTACACCATGGATTTTATAGAAGATTTTCGAAGATTTTGACTCAACTGTACGTCAAGAACGGGGTTCATTTGTGGATGCACGCCACATCTATAATATTAATAGACCAGTCGATTTCTAGTGACCGATGTAAATATCTCAGTTTTAATCCTATTTTGAAAAAACATCTCTCATTTAAGAGGTATTTCTTTTAGCAGATTTTTACACATTTTTTCACTTTTGAATATTTTTTTTTTTAAGTAAAATGCATTTAAAGTTGCTACTAACACATACATAAAATTATGCAATGTTGTGTGTGAGTTTATTAAATTTGTTAATGTGTTTGCAAAAAGCACAGTGTTGAATTGAAAAATAATTTTGGACATAAACAAAAATAATTTTGGACATAAACCAATAACGATAAAAAAAAGTGTTGAATTGTGAATTGGCTAACATTGATTAGCATACCTTTAGGGTCTTATATATTAAAAGAATTTATGAATAAACTTTGCATTCAAGATTTTTTTTCAATATTTTTCTTCTCTCAAACCTCTATAACTAGAGTTGTTATTAACGTAGGCTGTTGACATAGGTCTAAGTGGATCAAGCTCCTTCTTTTGAGCTATTAACTGCTTAAATTCGTTGGGTTTGAGGAAAGTTATGCGTGGAGAATCAACTTTACTTTTACTGTACGTTAACTTATCTTGGTATATTTTGGCATTACTGTACGTTAACTTCTCTTGACAAATTCGTTGGGTTTGAGGAAAATTATGCGTGGACAATCAACTTTACTTTTACTGTACGTTAACTTCTCTTGGCAAAGTTTGGTATTATATTATAAAAATTAATATAATATAAAATAATGCAGCGGAGCAGCAGGGGTCCTCTAGTAATTTATTAAATGAATATGCTAGTCTGTAATATTAATAGGCAAGGCGATTTATAATGATCCTTTCTACTCTTTTAGTTACCAACCGATTTTGATCAAAAAATATACCATTTGAAAGGTATTTCTTTGCAGATGTACACTATCTTTACAGATGTGCACCATCTGGTATTTTTTTTCCCCCAGTAATATTCATTTACAGTTGCTACTAACACATGCATTAACCCCTTAACCGCCAAAATGAAACTAGCAGTGATAATTAAAAAGTTTATTTTTTATTCATTGTATACAAAATTAATATAAAAGTATGAAAAAATTAAAAAAAAATAATAAATGGGCGGAGTAGGGTGGGTGTACTCAACTGAGTACAGTGGCGGGTTACAGGTGAAAATTTTCAAAACATTTTTTTCAATGCATAATGTTTTTAAACACTTCTTGCATTGCCAGCGAACTCTTGCATGACATAAAACACATCTTAATTGCTTTTCTAACTTTTCGGGGTAATGACCTATACCATCTTGGGGTAGTCCTAGGACCAATGAAGAGGAAAGTCGAGATTTATTTTGCTCGTTTTGGCGTAAATAGTACCTTGCAATGGAGCGTCGGAACAAAAGTTGATCCATGCTATCGTTATGACTCATTACATATAACCGTCAAGCGTTTGCAATTGCCATATCTTTTATATGGGTAAACAATGCCCACCACCATTTCTTACCGCGAATGGCAACTCTGTAGAGTGAAATGGATTGGTCCAGTTCATCTACTCCTCCCATATGTTTATTATAAGACTGAAACACCTTTGGTACGTTGACATCAATTTTTTTTCGTTGTGTAGAAGACCAACGTTTTATAGCTCCTAATGGCTCAACTGTGTCATAGTTTGTTGCCATTGTACAGACGCTATTGTCTTTCCATTTTACCAAAAGAATTTCATTTTGCTTGTCGAACCTATAGTCATATGACGCTCGCTCTTCTTTTTTCATTTCTTTCGTACTTCTCAATGGACACTTTTTTGTTCTGTTCTCTCTAATGGTTCCAGTCGCACGAAATCCTTTTTCCTTGAGATCTGAGATTATAGCTAGTAAAAAAGTTATTAAAAAATACTTCATGCGATGCTGAGTCAGTCTCCATTTGCTCAAACAAGTTTTTTACTACTCTTGACCCTAAGGGATCAGTATAATTTTCCTCCGATTTTCCACAATAAAAATCGAAAATGTAGCAATATCCGGTAGAACTAGCTGCCATCCAGTTCTTAAAGCCAAATCGTACTGGTTTTCCACGTATAAACTGCTTAGTAGGTTGATGACCAAAATATTTTACCATCGACTCATCAATGGAAATATGCTCGTGCAATACTCCCAACTGAAGAAATTTCTTCATTATAACGTCAGCTAATGGCCGAACTTTAAACATTTTGTCTCTAGTAGTGTCAGCTTCGTCATTGTTCACAAGATGAAGATTTTTTTTGATATCTCGATATCTTTGCCTAGACATTGATTTTGATACCATTTCTATGCCAACATCCTCATCGTAAGCCCAGTATAAATCCTCGCTGGGTAATTTGTGATACCCAGACAAAATCGGTACACCCATAAATTTTTTTAAGTCGACGGGGTCAAGTTGAAAGTGATGTCTATTATTTTGATTGGCAAATAAAACTGTATTGCTGATAATCAAGCTAGTCACTTCTTCATCAAATATTTTCTCGAATACTTGCACTGGGTTGAGATTACTAAGCAACTTCGTTACATCTTCTTGTCTTTCGGGCACATCAGTCGATACCCGAGATGTTGAAGAATATATTGGTAAGCACTTAAGCCTTGCTGAAAGTTGACTGCGGCTTCTCGTTACTTTTCGGCCAACGGTTCATCATCGCTACTGTCATTGTCATCACTTAAAATTATGTTATTGTTGCGTCTAAGCACCTCAATGTTACCTGGCACATCTCTCGGCAAGTTGTCAGCTACCATGATCTCATCACCACCTTCTTCTTCATCTGATAAAACACTCGGCTCCGGCGGAATGATTGCGAAATCATATAAAGAATCACTGTCACTATCTTCCAATATTGCGTTAACAGCTTCTTCTATTCCTTTGAACCCATTACAAACTTTAAAGCGTTTAGAACTCATCATAACTTTTGTGCTCTAACCTTATAGTCTCAACACAACTTATAAATGTTTAATCTAACACTAAACAGCTTTTTTCAAATCAGTCACTACCAGTAGAATTGATATTTAGGGAATCCCCTTGTTACATAGATAAACACGTAAGTATGTATTGCAGAAACACGCAAGTATGCATTTCTGTAAACATAACAGTGATGCCACAATTTTTATATGGATTCCGCCGTTGTACTCAATTGAGTACAGTTGTATTTAAAATATGATAACTTTGTAAAAGGATATGGCAGACCATTTTTTTTTTTTTACATATTTTATAAATAGAAATACTTGCCTTTAGAAAACTAAAAAAAAAAAAAAAGAAAATTGCAATACAGTAAAAGCAAAACAAAAATGGAAAATCTGAGTTTATCTCGCCACACCAATTATGTGTAAGTTTAAGAGTCCATTTGTGTCCATGTATATACCAAACTTTTTTTTTTTTTGTTATTTTAACGAGGTGTGGGATTCTTTTAAGCTTAAAACGCAAAAAAAAAACCAAAAGCTTTAAAAATCTTAAAAATTTCACATCATGTTTAGGTGTACTCAATTAAGTACAGCGGCGCCAAATGGGTTAAACACATCTTTAAGCTTCAAATAAAAAAACTATACAACGTTGTGTGTGTGTTTATTAAATTTGTGATGAATTGTGAATTGGCTAAAATCGATTAGCATACCTTTAGGCTCTTCTAAAATTATTTATGAATGAAAAAATATTTTTTTTTATTTGCACTCGAACTTCGGGGGCTGGGCTGTGCTATTCATAGTTATTGCAGTTAATTTTACATTGCATTTAATTTTACTTTACGTAAATGGTAACCATTTTTTAGTTTTTTTTTTTTTTTTTTTTTTTTTTTTTTTTTGCATTAACACATATTGTTTACACTGCCCATACATAGAAAGTGATAAATCCCAACTGATATCGATTTAACTTGAGATTTTTTTTATTTGCACTTTATTTTCTGTTAATAACAAATAATAATAATATCTTATCACTTAAATGAAAGGCAAGTAGCTCTATTCGTATCGTGGTTTGTTAAACTGGCTAAGCAAATACTTAAACAAATCGCTGGTTATTTATTGAACGAAATCTTAAAAAAAAAATAACGTTTATGAAAATAAAACACTTAAGGAGTTTTCAGTTGAACTCTTGTTTATTTTGTCAAACTGTTATTGATTGCACAGTCAAAGCACTTAGGGACGAAAAATTACGATTTGTTAAAAACATCAGTAACATTCCACCCACCAAACAAAGAAAGCAAAATTTAACAAAACAAAAATTAAATGATAAAATTTAGATTGATATTTTGGCAAACTAAGGTCCTTTAGGATTTAATTAAAATCGCTTAGCATTCAGATCTGGCCCAGTAATACAATTTACATTAGATTGATTTCCCGGCGATCTGATAACTGATAACTGGGGTAAGTTGCTTTCAAATCAAGGTCAGCTTTTGTTTTCGAGATATAGAGTAGATTGCAGATTGCTATTACTTTTTCTCAGTCATCTTTAGTTTACGAGTTGACGCTGATAGAACATTTAAAAATTTTCATTTAGGCCCTTATTAGATCTTACAATTGAGTATCTTTTACCACATTGTACGCAGGTTTCAAAAAAGCTATTAGTTTTATCGGGCTTGTCCTAGTTTATGAGATACAAGTGCGGTCCCAGAAAAACTCGACCTGACGTATAGATGGCGGCAATAGTTTGAAAAAAAATACTTTACTGAAAAGTAGCAACCTTATAAAACATATTTTTTTAGGTTTCAAGGCGCCACATTGTTTAGTATTTTTTTTTTTTTTTTCAAAAGTGAACATTAAAAAAAATGGTCATCGTAATGTAATTCAATACTTTAATTTCAATGGTCTCAGTCCAAATAAGATTAAAGCCGAGCTAGATTCTACTCTGGCGGGGTCTACTGCTGTTTACAACTGTAAAATATTCGGTGGCAGAGTTTAAACGAGGCCGTACGTGCTGCCAATACGACCCCCGTACTGGTCAGCCAATTGAATTGGCCACGCCAAAAACGGTTCAGAAAATCCACAAAATGGTATGGAATGATCGTCGACTGAAGGTACATGAGCTGGCTGAAATGATACTCAAAAATGTTATACATCGTAAATTGACCGAAAAATTGGAAATGAGAAAGCTGTCCGCAAGATGGGTGTCGCGTCAAAACAGCGTCATGAAGATGTTTTACTAAAATGTTCGGCGATATTTAATCGCAACAAAGCCGAGTTTTAGCATCGATTCGTAACCAGGCATGAGGCATGGGTCACCAATTCACACCTGAGGCAGTCAAAACACTGGAACGAAATGGATAATCGTGTCCAAAGTAGGTGAAGACAAGCAAATCTGCAGGCAAGGTAATGGCGTCTGTGTTGGCGTCTGGGATGTAAGTGGGATAATTTTTATTGAATATCTTCAGAAAAGCAAAACAATCAATATTACGTTAATTTATTGCAGCGTTTAAGTGATGTAATTAAGGAATAAAGGCCATATTTGGCGAAAACTGAAGTATTGTTTCATTAAGACAATTTTACAATTTCCAAAAGTCAATGAATTAAAGTTCGAATTGCTTTATCACGAACCTTATTCGCCAGATTTAGCTCCCTCGGATTATATTCTATCTACAAACTTGAAAAGCTGACTCTGAGGTAGAGTCTGCGGTTGATGACTATTTTAAGGAACTAGACAGTTATTACTATAGGGTACTACAGGGTATCGAAGTTATTAAATATCGCTGGAAAAAGTGTATCGAGCTAAAAGGAAATTATGTTGAGAAATAAAGACAAATTTTCTCAAATTTGTTCTGTTTTCTTTATTAGGTCGCGATGTTCTGGGACCGCCCTGCAGATCGCTATGAAACTTGTTATAGAAAAAGAAAAAATAAGTGATCCGCATTTTTTTTAGCTCTCCAATCTCATATTTGGGATAAAAAAAAGGTACCAAAAACGACGGTTTTTCTTGTTTTTTTTAGATTTTGCACATTTTATCCAAAGAAACCATATACATATTGGCCCTAATATGAACGGTATTTCCAAGGTCTATCCAATAGAGTCTAAGACATGCACGAAATCCTAAAATTGTAGGGGTTTTGTATGGTGGTACATAAAAATTGTAATTCATACACTCGTACTTTATTTAATGATGACGTATTTCAGCTTTTATGATTCAGCGAATAGTTGGTGTTTTAGGCGATATTTCCCGAAGAGACCTGTTATGTTTGATGGTAGCAACCTCGTGCATAAAATACAGGCAATATGGGGGTCATTGATTTTATTTTCTTGAACGCGTTTTAATATGTTCATTATTTTCCAATAGGAAGCTATATATAGATTTTTGTACACCACGTAATGGCGTTTTAAGCTCTTTCCAACGATAATATAACACTATACAGACATCACCCAAAGGAAATGCACAATTTGCACACTCTTTAAGAAATGAAACAAAAACAAATGCATTTGGAATCATTTATAACTTGAAGCAAAAAATTTCAGGATTGCGCCGACCATCCTCATGGTCTTATTTCAAAGGTCGATTCCCAGACTTCAATATTTACAATTACAACATTTTTATTTTTATTTTTTAAATGTTAACGATTTCCAAAAATTTAAATAAAGTAAATTATTTTTTATTAAAAAAAAAAACAGGAATTACATAAATTCAATATATAAATTCAATGTCCATTAGGGCATTTCACCAAAGACAACCTATTTTTGATTTTTGCAACTCTTAAAGTGGAATCTAAATTCTTACGGTCTAAAGGATTTATATTTACTAGCAGATTCCAGCGCTCGAAATTCAAGTGCAATTTCTAGGCAAATTTATTTCTCAACTTAGCCAATTCACAAACCAACTTTTTTTTTTGGTTTATTATTATTGTGAATGAAGATAACAAAGTCATTAACAAACACATTAACAAATTTAATAAACACACACATAGCATATGTATAATTTTATGTATGTGTTAGTAGCAACTTTAAATGCAAGTTACTCAAAATAAAGAAAATAATTTAAAAATCTGTAAATCTGGTGAACAGCTAAAAAGAAATACCTTTCAAATAAAATACATTTGGTCAAAATCGAGATAAAACGGTAGAACAAAACATCGGTAACAAGAAATTGCCTAGCCTATTAATATTATAGATTTTCAGCGGTAACGCTAAATTCGACTATCAAAAATAATTAGATTATTTAACATAACTTTTTTTATATTTTCTTTTTTTATTTTTTTTATATTTTTTTTTTTATTTTTTTTTTTTTATTTTTTTATTTTTTTATTTTTTTTTTTTTTTTTAATTTTTCGTTATCTTGTGCTTTCTTTTCGCAAAACCAGATAAATCGCTTTTCAAGAGTACCAGCCAACTCATAAAAATCAGCCGCTGAAAAAATTATTAGTTTATGGTGCACTTTATGACCTTAAAAGTAAATATTTAGTACTTCCGCAAATTGGCGTAAAATCCGTAATAAAGGTCTTCGAAACCCTTTTCATTTGAAGCGTACTTGAATTTTTATGAAATATTGTTATTTCAATGAGATTTTAACATTGAAATGATTTTGAGACATAATAATTATTTTGTTTTTGATTTTTTTTTTTTTTTTTTTTCTTTAATGTTTTTATAAAGGGTCCGCCATCTAACGTTTTTTTTTTTCAACTAGTGCTTATTTCGTGAATGGTAACACTTAGCTCATGTCTGATTCGACAGATAATTAGTTTTATCCTTCCGCTGAACGAATATGGTTGTGTATACGCTTGAACAACGCTGGGAAATATTGCGACATTACTTTGAAAATCATGGTAATGTTGCAGAATGTGTGCGAAAATTGCGTACGGATTTTGGAAGAAGAGAAGCACCGTCAGCTCCGTATGTTCGTTATCTTGTGAAAAAAGTGAAAGAAACTGGCATCCTCATCGATAAACCAAAGCGTGAAAAGCCAAAAACAGTGCGTACACCCGAGAATATTGCTTCTGTGGCAGAAAGTGTGCGTGAAGCGCCATCAACATCAATTCACCGTAGTTCTCAAGAATTGAACATTTCTGAGGCATCATTAAGACGAATTTTGCATAAAGGCCTTGGTATGACTTCATACAAAGTCCAATTGGTTCAGGAGTTGAAGCCAACTGACTGCGTTTTCGCTTCGCTAAGTGGGCCTGCGATCGACTTACAGAAGATGCCGATTTTGCCAAAAAAAATCATCTTTTCAGATGAAGCTCATTTTGATCTTGGCGGGTATGTAAACAAGCAAAATTGTCGCATTTGGGGCACAGAAAACCCGCACGCATACATTGAAAAGCCGATACACCCAAAACGAGTCACTGTTTGGTGCGGATTTTGGTCCAGAGGCATAATTGGGCCATTTTTCTTCGAAAATGAGCAAGGAGTGGCCGTTACAGTCAATGGCGATCGTTATTGGGCCATGTTGAAAGAATTTTTGTTCACAAAAACTGAAGAGGAGGATATTGGCAACATTTGGTTTCAACAGGACGGCGCTACGTGCCACACAGCCGAAGCTACACTCGATGTCTTGCGCCCTGTTTTTGAAGATCGCATTATCAGCCGCAGAGCTGATGTCGTTGGGTCACCTCGGATGTGCGATTTGACACCGTTGGACTATTATTTGTGGGGTGCCCTCAAAGATAAGTGTTACGCCAGCAAGCCAGAGACAATTGACGCTTTAAAGGGCAATATTCGTGAAGCCATTGGTGAAATACAGCTGCACACAATCGATAATGTGCTTAAAAATTGGACCGATCGTGTAGGCTACTGCATGGCCAGCCGAGGCAGCCATTTGAATGAAATTATTTTCCATTATTAACCGGAAGGATTGTACTTACAAATAAAAAAAGAAATTTGAGATAATATTCAGTAGTTTTTTAATAGCATTTTCAAAAAAAAAAGTTATTCGGCGGACCCTTTATATCCATATACTATTACCTTTTTCCCGAGATATTGCAATACTAATTTTTACTTTTAAGGTCATCATAGTGCCGCCTAAGTTATTAATTTACATAGGAGAAAAATTTTTTTGTAGGCTGGTATTCTTCGGAAAAATTAAAACTGATATTTCAGAATATCGATTTAAGAGACCTTTAAAATATCCGAAAAAAAAAATCTAAAAAATCATATTCCGCTTTAAGAATTCGAAAACTAAAACGCGTTTGGTGAAACTTCCTAATGCCCAGATATAACCGAGTTTTTACGATGTGCAATTAAACATTTTTATTTTTATACTCTATACCACTATGTCAGGGTATAGACATCTATTCAGATCTATTTAGATTCACTTTCTGAGTCGATTTACCGGTGCGCCTGTTCGTCTGTCTGTCTGTGTATCCATGTAAACCTTGTACTCAAACTACAGTTCGCAAATATGAATATATTTTGATGAAATTTTGTATATAAGCTTCTATCGGCTATAGAATGAACGCTATTGGTAAAAATCGGTTCATGTTCAGACCTAGTCCCCATACAAATGACCCCTATTAGGTCGCCTTAAATTGCCTAAGATCAAAATTATCATATAGATATCGGTCAAATTGGGCTTGTGTGTGTTTCTTACATCCATTAATCAGTAGTACACAAATAAACCCTTATAGGACAATTCATATCCCCCATATAAAGCTGTTTCTCGATCTTCACTTAAACCTATTAAACAAAAATATTTTCTCAAATTCGGTTTATATATGTTTTTGCAAAAAAGATTTAACTTTACCAAATATGGTCAGGATCGGTCCATTTTTCGACCTAGTCCCCACAAAAAATATAGCATCCGATATAAACATTTTCAGATCTGCAGGCAAAACCTATATATTAATACGTGAAGGTAAATTTTTTAGTTCCCTTTTTAAGCAATATGCGGGCACGGAGGAGTGTGAAAATTGGCATAGTTATAGTTCATATGGAGGAGAAGCTGAGAATGATAAAATTTATGTTTAACGTGTCTTAAAAATATATTAAATTAAATAAAATAAAATATTTATAATAATTCGTTATACCCTGTTAATGCGAATGATAAAATTATATATCAGACGCTCTGTGTTGAATTGTGAATTGCTAAAATTGATTAACATACCTTTAGGCTCATTTAAATATTTATTAATTATATATATGTATATATAGATTAAATAAGTAAGAAAATTATAGTCGGTCTAGACCGACTATACGATACCCTATACCATGCGTTTAGAAACCCTATCTCTTAGGCCCAACTAACTGGACATTGAAAATAAGCAAAAACCAAATTTGAGTGGGATTTTTATTAATTTTTTTGGCTGCAGATATGAAAAAGTTCATATCGGATGCTATATCTATAAAGGGACTAGGTCCAAAAATGGACCGATTCTGATCATGTTTGGTAAAGTCTCTTGTATTTTGCAAAAATATGTACAAACAAAATTTGAGAAGAATCAGTGCAATATTTTTGTTTTTTAATAGATTTAAGTGAAGATCGGGAAGCAGCTCTATATGGGGTCAAAGGGATCATTTTTGGACTACTCATTAGTGGATGTAATGAACGCATACAAACCCAATTTGAGTAAGATCTATATGACAATTTGGATCTTATGGCAATTTATGTCGATTTCATATGGGTAATTTGTATGGGAGCTAGGTCTGAACATGGACCGATTCTCACCAATTTCAATAGCGTTCGTCCCATGGCCAATAAAAGCTTATATACCAAATTTCTCAAAATATATTTATATTTGCGACCTGCAGTTTGATTACAAGCTTTACATGGACACACAGACGGACGGACGGACGGACATTGTTAAATCAACTCAGAAAGTGATTCTGATTCGATCGGTATAATTAAAGATGGGTCTAGGTCAAATATTTTTGGTTGTTACAAACAGCAGCACAAAGTCATTATACCCAAACCACATAGTGGTATAGGGTATAACAAAACATTGGAAGACAAAAATTTAATGAAAAAATAATATTTCCTAGAATTTCCACTCGAATTTCGAGTGCTGGGCTATACTAGTATTAATAACAAAGCCTCTCAAATTTCGATTATGCTTGTTTTCTACATGCAATTATTTGGACCTAAGACGAATTCTCTAAACGCATGGTATAGGTTATCGACTATAATTTTCTTACTTGTCATAGATGGTTTTTTTTTTTTTATAGGATGTTGTTTAAATTATTTATATCAAAATAACATATTCTATGTAATTTGCGTGAAGATGTATTTTATGTTTTGTTGATATTCGCGCTATTTCGATTTTTAGGACGAATTTTCCTCGAGTTGGGAACACTATGTTACCTAAAAGCATGGGCATTATGCATAATTCATGGATATTAAACTTGTTCGTTTTGGAAATTGTTTACATTTCATGCTGTCATACAAACGCTGTGAAAATACACTAAATTCATCAAGATCACTAGGTTTCGCAGCTTTTAATTAGCTTTGAAATGATCTACAATAACTGACAGAATTTCATGTTATGAATATATTAATTTCAAAATTTACAACTGCAACTGCAGTAATGATTTATGAATAACTCCCGCTGCAATTGTTTTTACTGTACACTTAAAGAGCAATATCGGTTCTCGGCTATTTTATTGATTGTAATCTGTTATTGTTTTACTATAGACCATAGTAACAGAACTACTTATATAAATGGATTGTCTATATATCACTAAATACGTGTATAAATATTTTATTATTAACTCGTTACATTATCAATTAGTGACAGATTAATATAAAAAAAGCAAGTCGAAACAATAAATAATAAATACTGCAATGTAAATTATAGAATATCGTAAATAAGATAAACAAAATAATTAAAAATTGAAAAACAAGCAGATATAGAGAAAAACAAAAAAGAGACCCCTTAAAAAAAATCTGATATTAGAAAATGATCTGCTGAAACAAGAAGAAATCCAGTAATCTAGAACTTCAATTAAAATTATGGAATCTGGGCACAACATAACTTAAATGAAAACACAAATTAAACAACTTTATTTTTAAAGCCCCTTTTAAACATCGAGACACCCCTAAAACATGAAAAAAATTTATATAAAACCTATTAAAATCAGTGCTTTTCACTAGAATAAGTGAAAACCTTAGCGGATATGTGTTGAACGGATATAGTTAACTATGGTGTCATGGTGTTTTACAGAAACTCTGTATTTATATTAATTTTCCCATTAAACTGTTTAAATCCCCTAAATGCTTGTTTTTATTACATTCACTTGCCAACAGAGAATATTCATTTAAAATTTGTTTCAACAACAAATACTCATGGTAAATCATTATGTAGTACTTGTAGTTGTTTTATTGCTTTGTAACTCTAGTAGGAGGTATGGCTGACGGGACAGATATTAAGTTTCTTATTTTGTTTGTTTTTTATCATGATATACTTAATGCAAATCATTTGAATTTATTTAGCATTTTTATAGTTATATATAGATATATTTAAATAGCAACATTAAGATTTTGATAAAAAAAAATGTTTTTTAAAATTTAAGAAATTTTTTTTTTTTACATAAAGTGTTTAAAAGAAATTTTTTAACTTATAATTAAACTAAAAGAAGAAAGCTATGTCGATCTAGACCCTTTGTGCGATACACACTAAAAAAAAGTACTAGCGGTAAAAATTATTAGTCTAAGGAGTACTTTGATATCTTTAAAAGTAAAAATTCAGTAATTCCCCAATTCAAAAGTAAATTTTGGCCATTTCTCAATTATCTCCAAAAAATAGGCGATATATGGGTGTAATATTAAATTCGTTAGATAGGTCTTCGAAATACCTTTTATTTGATTTTTATGAAATTTTCAGTGGCTCACAGTTTATTTTACCCACCCCACATTTAAAATTTAAAATGAATATATCTTTTAAACCAAAAAAGATAAAGGGTCAGCCAAATAACTTTTTGTTTTTTGAAAATGCTATAAAAAAAAAAACTACTGAATATTATCTCAAATTTCTTTTTTTATTTGAAAGTACAATCCTTCCGGTTAATAATGGAAAATAATTTCATTCAAATGGCTGCCTCGGCTGACCATGCAGTAGCCTACACGATCGGTCCAATTTTTCAGCACATTATCGATTGTGTGCAGCTGTATTTCGCCAATGGCTTCACGAATATTGTCCCCAAATGCGACAATTTTGCTTGTTTACATACCCGCCAAGATCAAAATGAGCTTCATCTGAAAAGATGCTTTTTTTGGCAAAATCGGCATCTTCTGTAAGTCGATCGCAGGCCCACTTAGCGAAGTGAAAACTCATTGGATGGTCAGTTGGCTTCAATTGGACTTTGTATGGCGTCATACCAAGGTCTTTATGCAAAATTCGTCTCAATGATGCCTCCGAAATGTTCAATTCTTGAGAACGACGGTTAATCGATGTTGATGGCGCTTCACGCACACTTTCTGCCACAGCAGCAATATTCTCGGGTGTACGCACTGTTTTTGGCTTTTCACGCTTTGGTTTATCGATGAGGATGCCAGTTTCTTTCACTTTTTTCACAAGATAACGAACATACGGAGCTGACGGTGCTTCTCTTCTTCCAAAATCCGTACGCAATTTTCGCACACATTCTGCAACATTACCATGATTTTCAAAGTAATGTCGCAATATTTCACAGCGTTGTTCAAGTGTATACACAACCATATTCGTTCAGCGGAAGGATAAAACTAAGTATCTGTCAAATCAGACATGAGCTAAGTGTTACCATTCACGAAATAAGCACTAGTTGGAAAAAAAAAACGTTAGATGGCGGACCCTTTACTAACAAAATATAAATGCAGAACGGAATATTGATTTTAGACCAAACTTATTTGTTTTATGTATTATAGAGTGTACGTAGGGCTTTTTTGGTCACTTTTATTAAATGTAAAATAAAAATTCTTTATTTCATTATTTTCCGACGTTTCGTTGAGTTTTTGTCAACATCTTCAGGGGCATTTTATTTTGAATATGAATTTTTAACTTATAACATTAATAAAAAATTATTGGTGTATTTTGACATCACAAATTGATTGATTTTAAAAACACAGTATATATAAATAAACAAATAAGTAAACTATTGAAAAACTAAAACATTTATATCACAGAATTTAACTTAGTATAATGGTTAAATGAGATGTTAACTTAAACAAAATGTTTTCATTTATTTATTTTAAAAAACAGTTTCAGAAGTTAGTAACAAAAACCAAAAATATTTAATATTTCAATGTCCCGGCTTATTTGACTTACTGCAGTGGGAATTTGAGTTAATGGTACTTGTTATGTCTATGTTTTAGTCATACATTCGTAATTATAATTCTCAATTTGAGTTCGATTCACCTAGAAAGCATGTGCTATGACGATGGAAAAGCGGTGCTTGGTGCTTTATCACCATGAAAATGAGCTTCCTCGATAGAAAATAGCTTGAATGATTGATCAGCAGATGGCATAATCCATCGTTTTTATACGTCAGGCAGGGTAATAATAAGTTTGTGCTGATGATTGTAACTACCAAATATAGTTTTCATAGACCCATCTCTTATTATACCGATCGTATACTGTCCGTATGTCCGTCTGTACGTCCGTCTGTGTGTAATCAAACTACAGGTCGCAAATATGAGAATATTTTATTGAATTTTGGTATATGAGCTTCTATCGGCCATAGGACGAACGGTATTGAAATTGGTGAAAATCGGTGCGTGTTTAGACCTAGTCCCCATACAAATGACCCCTATGAGATGGAGATAAATTATCATAAGATTCAAATTATCACATAGATCTCGGTCAAATTGGGTTTGTGTGTGCTTAATACATCCATTAATCAGTAGTCCAAAAATAAACCCTATAGGACAACTTTTAGTCACAGCCCCCATATAAAGCTGATTACCGATCTTCACTTAAACCTATCAAAAGCGAAAATATTACACAGACTTTCTCAAATTTTGTTTCTATATGTTTCTGCAAGAAATAAGTGACTTACCAAATATGGTCAGGATCGGGCCATTTTTCGATCTAGTCCCCATATAAATATAGCATCCAATATGAACTTTTTCAAATCTGGTTTATTCTTATTTTCTATACCCAATTAGTTACACCTAAGACCAATTCTCTAAACGCATGGTATAGTGTATCGCATAGTCGGTCAAGACCAACTATGTAATGTATAAAGAGGTGTTTGAAGTACTGCTACCGAAGTGATCTATTGTACTGCCCTCTGCTAATAGGTCGTCCCTATAAAATCTCACCCAACCCTGAAGCCCTCAGAAATTCGAGGATGTTGTTTGGTTCCAGTGATTTTATTTCGCTCCCTGGTATTTGGAAAGAACCCAGGTACTTTTTCCTCTTATGCATTAAAGCTCCACAATCCCCCAGTATATGCTCCGCCGATTCTGCCTTCTCATCGCAGAATCTGCACACTGGGTTCGCTTCAAGTCCTAACTTGCTCAGATGCTCCCTGAGCCTACAGTGACCAGTTAGAATCCCGGTTAGTATTCTCAGTCCGTACTTTGATAGTCCGATACATGCTCAAATCTTTTACTGTTGTAGTTGCCTAACAAGAGTTTTGATTGCCTTAAGCCTAGGTGGCTCGAGAAAAGCTCCTGTCTGATATGATTCTCATATTCTCTAAGTACGCCTTCCCATACTCCTTTTCCTATTCCACAAAACGGTTCCGGCCCTATTAGCTTTGTGGAAGCTCCCTTTCTGGCAAGCTCTTCTGCTTGTTCATTTCCTTGCATCCCAACAAAAGCTGACTTTATTGTCTCTGCCTAGCTCATTCAGTCTTTGCAGACAGTCCCATACTAACTTAGAATTTACTGAGCCTGATAATATGGTTATGTCCCGTCTTTTGTACTTTCTATTTAAGTTAATCTGTGCACATCTATCGATGGCATAAATTTCCGCCTGGAAAATACTCGTGTGTATTCCCATTGATTCGTAGTATTTGGTTCTAGGCCCAAAGACTCCCGCCCCTGTTCCATTTCCGGTTTTGACCCGTCCGTGTACCATTTGATCGTATCCTCCTTTAGAGAATATGCTGTACTCAAAGTACTCCATTCCTTTTTATTGCTAAGTTCTGTGACAAAGTATTTCCCTAAATCATATTTCTTCTCAGCCTTGTCCATGGGGCAATCTAGGAGGAAATAATCATTAACTTGGCTTATTCGGTTCCATTGCCCTTCATAAAGCCTGGTTATAGGTTTATCTCCCTTGATTCTGATTGCTGTTGCCAGGGCTTTCCTCTGCACCACTATATGTAGTGGCCTTAGGTCCAATAGTGCTTCAAGTGATGCCTCTTGGGCACGTCCTCATTGCACCCGTTATCCCAATGCACGCTAATCTTTGTATCTTATTTAATTGCATTTGAGACGACATCAGATCTGTTCTTCTGGCCCATGCTATAACTCCATAGGTCACAATTGGGCGGACCATCATAGAGTACATGAGACCTACTATAATTTTCCCGTTTTTTTTTTTTTTTTATCGCATTAAAAACGCTCCGAACAAAACATTTAGTGCCTCAGAAAAATCAAAAGTTATCGGCACCAAAATTGGCCGAGCATAATAGAAAGTCATTTTGTATAGAAACCATCCGACGTTTTCTAAGGAATAATGATTTGCACGGAAACACAAATTCCCAAAGGTTTCTTTTTTACAACGACTTTTGAATCTGAGAGCAAGTCATATTTGCCGATGAGTCAAAATTTAATATATTTGGTTCCGATGTGCGGCGGAAAGCTAATAAAGAGCTGCAGGACAAGCATTTAAGGTCAACTGTTAAACATGCCGGTGGTTATGTCATGGTTTGGGCCTATATGTCAGCAGCGGCTGTTGGAAAGCTACAGTTTATTGAAAGTACAATGGATAAAATTGTTTACCTTAATATTCTATATGACAACCAGATCCAAAGTGCTGAGGATTTGGGTATGAACCACACTTTTCAATTTTACCACAATGACCAAAAAGATACTTCGGCAGTTCTCAAAACTTGGCTTATCGGTAATTACCCGCACATTATGAAATCACCAGATCTTAATTTCATCGAAAATCTATGGGCCATTTTGAAAACCAATATCCGGAAACTACAAAGAAATTGGTAGATTCTATTTCAAATCGCCGTAAATTTGTTAGAATTCAGAAGGGGGCATACTAAATATTAAGATTTGTGCTGATGTTTGTAACCAACAAAAATATTTGACCTAGACCTAACTTCTATTATACCGATCGATACAGAATCAGCTCCTGAGTCGATTTAGCGATGTCCGTCCGTCCGTCTGTTCGTCTGTGTGTACATGTATTCAAACCACAGGTCACAAATATGAATTTGATGTTGAACAAAAAATAGGCATGATCGGAACAGTGGGCGTGGCACCGCCCATACAAAGTATATATATAATATCATATAACTGGACTATTATAAAAGGAAACCCTTGACACTTTGTACGAGTCCATTAGATATTAATGTGAGTAGTCAGATAAGAAATGGGCGGGATAGGATTAGTGGGCGCGGCACCTCCTATACAAAAAAAAATTAAGTACTATGAAAGCGACAGCCTTGAAACTTTGGCAAGTACATTAATTACCAATGTGAGTAGCCGCCGTAGAAAATATGGGCGGAATCGCAAAATCAGAAATCTCCAAAAACCGAAAATAGAAAAAACCAAAAATCTTCAAATCAAAAATCGACTAAATCAAAAATCGCTAAAATAAATTACCAAATTATATTCTAAATGCAAGGCCAATCGTTAAGTGTTTCCGCATTTATTTTCGAAAATCCATGTTTTTCTCATAGGCAGCTCTATGTACCTTACTCCAGAGTAGGAACGCCAAACAAATTTATAATTTTTAACAAACATTGAATTAAAAAAATAAAATATAAAATAAGTAAAATAAAAGGTTTTCATTGTACAATACAAAGTTCGTAGAAAAAAAATTATTATGAACACATAACGGGTGATTTTTTTGAGGTTAGGATTTTCATGCATTAGTATTTGACAGATCACGTGGGATTTCAGACATGGTGTCAAAGAGAAAGATGCTCAGTATGCTTTGACATTTCATCATGAATAGACTTACTAACGAGCAACGCTTGCAAATCATTGAATTTTATTACCAAAATCAGTGTTCGGTTCGAAATGTGTTTCGCGCTTTACGTCCGATTTATGGTCTACATAATCGACCAAGTGAGCAAACAATTAATGCGATTGTGACCAAGTTTCGCACTCAGTTTACTTTATTGGACATTAAACCAACCACACGAATGCGTACAGTGCGTACAGAAGAGAATATTGCGTCTGTTTCTGAGAGTGTTACTGAAGACCGTGAAATGTCGATTCGTCGCCGTTCGCAGCAATTGGGTTTGTGTTATTCGACCACATGGAAGATTTTACGCAAAGATCTTGGTGTAAAACCGTATAAAATACAGCTCGTGCAAGAACTGAAGCCGAACGATCTGCCACAACGTCTAATTTTCAGTGAATGGGCCCTAGAAAAGTTGGCAGAAAATCCGCTTTTTTATCGACAAATTTTGTTCAGCGATGAGGCTCATTTCTGGTTGAATGGCTTCGTAAATAAGCAAAATTGCCGTATTTGGAGTGAAGAGCAACCAGAAGCCGTTCAAGAACTGCCCATGCATCCCGAAAAATGCACTGTTTGGTGTGGTTTGTACGCTGGTGGAATCATTGGACCGTATTTTTTCAAAGATGCTGTTGGACGCAACGTTACGGTGAATGGCGATCGCTATCGTTCGATGCTAACAAACTTTTTGTTGCCAAAAATGGAAGAACTGAACTTGGTTGACATGTGGTTTCAACAAGATGGCGCTACATGCCACACAGCTCGCGATTCTATGGCCATTTTGAGGGAAAACTTCGGAGAACAATTCATCTCAAGAAATGGACCGGTAAGTTGGCCACCAAGATCATGCGATTTGACGCCTTTAGACTATTTTTTGTGGGGCTACGTCAAGTCTAAAGTCTACAGAAATAAGCCAGCAACTATTCCAGCTTTGGAGGACAACATTTCCGAAGAAATTCGGGCTATTCCGGCCGAAATGCTCGAAAAAGTTGCCCAAAATTGGACTTTCCGAATGGACCACCTAAGACGCAGCCGCGGTCAACATTTAAATGAAATTATCTTCAAAAAGTAAATGTCATGGACCAATCTAACGTTTCAAATAAAGAACCGATGAGATTTTGCAAATTTTATGCGTTTTTTTTTTTTTAAAAGTTATCAAGCTCTTAAAAAATCACCCGTTACATGTCAATAAGTATCGGTAAGTCGTAGCGTGGGTTAGTATAAAAACGCCGTTGTATTACTTATATCGTCATTGTATGGAGACTTTTTATTTGTAGAAAACAGAGTTTCCGTATTCTACATGGATTATTCCTTAGGGTTATTTAACAAAATATTAATAGCAAGATATGTTTTTTTTACGTCTTGCGTTTATTTTGAAACAGAAAGTACTTCTATATTGAAAAAATCGATATTTTAATTTAAAGGTAAAACTGTACGTGGACTTTTTGGGGTCAGTGTAATAAGATTTAAGTTTTATATTTTTTTTATATAACAACTTTGTAGGGCATTATACAATTCGTTTATTATTACTAAGCTGATACAGCTTATTTTGAAATGTAATTCTACTGTTGACTCATTCAATTAATTTGTTTATGTCGCACAATATTTTATTTAATTTGAATTAAAATACATTTATCAATATTATGTACAATTCAACTGCAATAAAAAAAAAAAAAATGTGAGTTTGGAGTACAAAATGGCAAAATAAAAATAAACCTCTTATGGAAAATGCAAACATATGGCTCGTAACCGTGAATGCGTATGTACAGTGGCGAACTAAATTATTGATACTTTCAACTTTACAATTGATTTAATGGCCTTATTAAAGCGATTTTTAATAAGCAACTATTTTTACTTGATGATGAGTTTTTAATGGCCTTATTAGAGCGATTTTTAATAAGCAACTATTTTTACTTGATGATGAGTTTTCAACAAAATTCAGTTTGTATAATTTAAATTTTTTTATTATATTATTTAAAAAAGAAAAACAAAAAAATCGATGAACAAAATTATTGCACACTTCCATAAAAACCATAAAATGTTGGTTATTTTCGAAAATTAAGATTTAGTTGCTAATACCTTTTTTTTTATAATTGTCTCCAGTCGTTTTTGCATAGAATTCACCAATTTTTTCATGCCCTCTGTCTCAATATTTTGCCATTCTTCGAACAGTGCCTGCTTCAGCTCATTCTTTTTCGTTATTGCCCGCTTTTTCACTAGCCTATCCAAATCGTCCCATAAATGCTCTGTCGGATTGAGATCTGGCGATTGTGGCGAAACATTGCATGTTAGACACATACGCACAACATGAGCCGAATACTTCGGGTCATTATCCTGTTGGAAAGTCAACGTGGCTGGTAAATTCAACTTTTTTAATAAATATTTTGCAATGAAACAAAGTGAATTTTGTTAAAATATTTGTTTATTAAAAATCACTTTATTAAGACCATTAAATCAATCGTAAAGTTGAAAGTGCTTACTGTGCCAATAATTTAGTTAGTCACTGTATATGCACATATGCATGCATGCATGCATATGTAAATAAAGTACTGCATAAAATTACAGCGCATTTTGAAAACAAATGTAGTAATGAAAAAATTATGATATTAAGTCAATATATGATGTGCAAAATTATAGCGCACTCTATTGAAACATCTATAATATTAATAGGTTAGGCGATATCTTTTTACCGATATAAAAATTTTAGGTACTAACCGATTTTGACCAAACATACCACATTTGAAAGGTATTTCTTTTTAGCTGTCCACCATATTTACAGATTTGCACCGTCTGATATATTTTTTTTTTTTTTTTTTTTTTTTTTGAGAAAAATGCATTTAAAGTTGCTACTAGCACATACATAAAACACAAAAAACTATAGTATATAATGTTGAATTGTGAATTGGCTAAAATTGATTAGCATACCTTTAGGCTCTTATAAAATTATTTATTAACAAACCCAGTTATACATGTATATTCTGTGTGTTCAACAAATATTTATAATTGAATTTAAAAATAAAATTTCTCTAAAATTTACAATCGAATTTCGAGGGTTGGGCTCTGCTAGTATTGATAAATGAACTAACGGTAAATTTTCTCATGAAATTTAACTATAATCACCCCTGTTCTTGAAACCACTATCACAAAAAAAAACTCGTAAATTAAAAAATTTTTAAATCTACGAGTTTTTTGCTGTTCTCTAATTTCAATAAGAATATTTTTTCTCGTTTTAATTCACATAGAAAAGGCTTTGTGAAATCAAAACAAATGCCCTTTTTTTCTACTAAGCAGGTCTTAAGATATAAAAAAACTAATTGATATTTAAACTCTAATATGTTTTTTGTTGAACCTTGTCATTATTTTAAAAAATTAGACATTACTTTTATGGAAAAAAAAGACGATTTTAAAAAACGTCTACATTTTGCGCTGATTTAAAAAAAAAACTCATAATAAGGCGTCGATGTTAATAAAACACACTTTTTGCGATGATGCTGTTCTATAACTATAATAAAAACTTTTTATTTACACAATCTATTTTCCATTATAATTTTTTCAATTATAACATAGATTCTATATGGACTAATTATTGCAATAAAGGAATTAAAAAAAATTTTTTCATCAAATCACATATTTTTATTTTTTTGCATATGTTCGAAACAGTAGTGATGCCAGTCAAATCCAATTTATTTGAATATCGAAATTTTTTTTGATGATGCCTAACTTTTTAAAAATAGAAAAGTCATTTTTAATTGAATGAAATTGAAGAACAAAAACAATTAAATGAACAAATAAGTTATTTTAAAAGAAAATATTTTTCTTTATACTTTTTCTATAAACTTAAGAAAAAACATGCACAAAATACTTAAAAGTTTTTTGTGAAACTGAATAAAGAACCATATGTCACCTCGGTTTCTAGATAACATATGTTCTTAACTCAAACATATGGTTCTTAACTCAAACATATGTTTCCAATAAATAAAAAAAGTGGTTTCAAGAAACCCAAAATTTCAATTTCATGTGATTTTAAATTCACTCTTATTCAAATAACAACGTTTCAAGAACAGGGCTGAATATGTTCTACTTACTTCAGTTTTAGTTAAAACATTTTTAGTTGTAGTTAAAACCGCGCGTTGTAATTACTTCATTCCATTGTGGTCGGCATTTTTTTACATTTGACATAATGGTTCGAAAAAGCGTCACTTCGCACAGCAAAAAAATTCTATAAAGGCACTTCTTTCTGACAAGTTTTTCCATTCAGAAATATCAAAGAGTCTGTCTTGGTGTTTCACAATAATGTGTATTAAACTTTGAAAAAAATGTTTCTGACAAATAAACCAGGTCAAGGACGTCCCAAACGCACAACACTAGCCCAAGGTCGGCAATTGGTTCAAAAGTGAAAAAGAAAACGCTCAGTTGACAACTTGCTTCTGAATGGTCGTCTACCATTGGGAAGTCAATAAGTATCAGCACAACCCGTAGCTGACTTGTTAATGGCCTTAAGAGCTACACCAAGAAACGACAAACTTATCGGAACAAGGTTCAAACAAAAAAATCAAAATCTAACAAACTATAAAATAAAAAAGATTAAATTGGTGTAAGAAGTACGCAAATTGGACTGAAAGGAATTGGAGTAAAGTTATTTTTAGCGACGAATCCCACTTTGAATTGATAAATCGTCAAAATAGATCATTTGTTCGACTAACAATGCAGAGAAGCACCAACCATTTTGCTTGCAACCAAAAATACAAGGTTTTGTTGGTTCTGTTAGCGTATAGGGATGCTTTACAGCACATGGTACCGGTTTATTACTTTTTTATGAAGGACGTTTCAATGCTGGAATCTAAACGATTTAATTTCCGAAGAACTTCCATCATATTTTGATAAAAATTTTTGGCTCTGAATTAACCCAACCATACTTTCAACAAGGTAATGTCCTTCTCATAACGCGAAATTCTCGATGACATGGTTTAGAAACAATAGTATTCCCCCATTAGATTGGACACCAACATCGCCAGACAACAATCCAATTGAAAACTTGTGGTCTTTAAAACTACCAAATAAGAATTAAAAATGATGTAAAGTAACCATAGATGACTGCTCGAAATTGGTCAAATTAATTCCAATTTTGATCAACGTTTCATTAAATGAATTAAACTTTTTAAGTGTGCTATAATTCATTTGATACTTCTTTTATTAAGGGGGACATGACATTGGCCGTTTTTTGAAATCGACTTTTTTTATAATTTTGTATTTTAGTAAATATTCTTAAGATTCCAAGAAAAAAATTTCATGGAAAAATTCCTACGAGTTCAAAAGTTACAGCCAGATTAGTGAGAGCGCATTTTTAATTTTAATTTGAACAATGCAGACTTTGAAATATGGTTATCAGAGCATGAAGCATCGTGCTCCATGAATCATAGCGGCAGCGCAGGAAAAATGGAACCGGATGCAATTTTGACAATGTTTCAAAGATCTGAACTACTATATGGTGTCAAATATCAGTATTACATCGGAGATGGAGACTCAAAAACATTTTCTACAATTTCACAAACTTTGAACGCGTTCATCTCGAAACCATGTTTTGACGAAAATTTTTTTTTTTTTTGTATTTTTTAAACTTGATTCGCTATCGTATGACACGAGCTTTTTTTAATTTTTTTTTCGAGTTTTTATGAATTTTTAAAGTCAATATTTTTTTCGAAAAAACACACTTTTAAATTTGGAATATCACCAAAAATTAAAAAACAATTTAAAAAAAAGCTCGTGTCATACGATAACCAATTTTGTTAAGATTTAAAATAGTCATTTTTTTTTTTTTTTTTCAGATCGGAAAATTTTTGTGACTCCCAGCGTTGCAACCACGAGGCCCCGTTTTTTCTCTGCCGCCAGTTTGGAGCTCTATAAAACCATGTTGGAGTGAAAAATATATTTTTTTGTATTTTTTTTCCTGTAATCTGTTCAATTCTCTACAATAATGAAAAAGTTTTTGAAAAATGTTTGATTTTGACTGAGTTGTGAATTTTTAAAAAAAGGTCTGTTTTCTCTGCTGCGAATGTAATGTCCCTCCTTAAACAAGCTCAATTATTTGTATTTGTAATCCCTTTCTTTTAACTCGTAGTGTCTGTTTATCTGCTTGTCTATTTGTCTGCCGAAAAAACTTTTGATCGTGATCCAATCGAGCTGAAACTTTGCAGGCAGACTCGTGGCGACATTAAAAGTTATTTAACAAATTTTCGTTTAAAAATATTTAATTATACCTATAGTATAATTTTGGATTTTATGAAATTTTAACGGTTTCTTTTTTTTTTTTAATTGGCAACCATACAAATATTCTAGGAAATGAATAACCGATATGATTCAAATGGAGATAAAGAGATATTTTAGATTTTTAACATCGATATTTTTCTAGACATTTTCAGTCAATCAATTATTTAATTAGATGATGGTAAACTTAATTTACAAACAAAGAAAGGGAGACAAGGATAAATACTTGGTTAGATTATTTTATTTTAAACTGAATTAATTCAATAAATTTGAATAAATATATTTTAAAACAAACAAAAAAAAAACACTTTTTTTATTTTTTGAAAATGAATATTAAAAATTAATATTAAAAAATATATTAAAGTGCGCTATAATTTTGAGCAGTACTTTATGAATGAGTACTCGTGTGTGAACAAATCTCTAAATTGAATAAATGCTATTGAAAGTGATTAGAAACAACAATTAATTAAACGTACCGTGATTAATAAATAAACTTGTAAATACTTCAATAGAATAATATGTACAACATTTGGAATTTGTGTGTTTTTTATATAAATAACTAAAAATAACTACTTCCCGTTTCGCTTACTAGTTCCTTATATTCATTCATTGCTCACCTACAATGTCACTAATTGGTATTGAATGGCCAAACTGACAAGAAATGGTATCGATTATTAAGCGGATGTTCTTTCCGAAGCTATGTATAAATTTGTTTGGCTTTTTGTCAAAAAGTTTTTACATGCATAATTTTGATGCATCGTCATGTCACATTCTACGAACAAAATCCAAAAATAAGGTTAATAAACCGCAATATATTTTGAATACAAAGAATTAAAAAATGAAATTAATTTTCATATGACGTAAACATTATTGTTTAAAAAAAAAATAAACAATACAATATAGGCTAATATGTGATAACAACAAACAAAACATTCGATATATTTTTTTTGAAATAGCAACAACCATCCAAACATTTCAACATTTCAAAAGAAAATGTGTCATTTTTGCTATTACCAACCAAGACAGGCTGTCGATGGCACACGTTCGAAACATTATCATTAATACCAACCAAGTATGACTAAAAACAAGTAAGAAAAGAATTGTCGATCTAGACCGACTGCTCGACTGATCCGAAATGTGATAAAGGTTGAGTGACGCTTCGTTTTTAAATAATAAAAATAATTAAAGAAAATATTTTTTTTTTTAATCTACATATATGGGGCGTTTCATGTCAAGTGATCCAACTTTTGAAACCTATTTCTTCCGATCGGGATGAAATTTGCACTAAGGTTAGTCCTTTGGATAGTAGGTTAGGCACACTTTTTCAACAAGATCGGTCCAGAACTCTCAGAGTTAGAGGGGGTCTAAATTTGACATTTTGACCAAGCAGGTGTTTTTTTTTCTCATCCATATAACTTTTTACCTATTGTTCTTATCAAAATTTGTCCCAATTAGTTTAGATATCTATTTCTTCAGTCAGTCGGAAAAAAGATTTTAAAAAATAAAAAAAATTTTTAAAAATAAAAAAAAATTTTTTGACTTTTTTTGCAAATTTAAAAAAATTTTTTTGGACTTTTGCTCAAAAGAAAGCTTAGGTTTTTTCCTTTAAGAGCTTTTTGGTCGCTTGGTGGGATGCGAGTAGGATATCTATATAAAAAAATGTTTTTTAACTCAAGACAACAGATTTTCAATTTTTAGCATATGCACTAATTTTAATTTTTTCCTATTAGTGTGTAAGTGTTTCCAAAACCTTAAAAATAAAACATATACTGAGAAACTAAACAAATTAACCCTTCCGACGGTATGTAACATACCTAACTAAAATTGCATACCCTCAATACTGTAATACCCACAATATTTTAACCTCAGGAAAAAAAATCACTTTTTTTGTTTAGAAATGTTAAAAAATTTTTTATTATTTATTTGTAATTATAATTAAATTAATATATAATAAGAACAAGTAAGAAAATTATAGTCGATCTAGACCTGCAGTTTGATTACAAGGTTTACATGAACACACAGACGGACGGACGGACGCACGGACATCGTTAAATCGACTCAGAAAGTGATTCTGATTCGACTGGTATAATAAAATACGGGTATAGGTCAAATATTTTTGGTAGTTACAAACAGCAGCACAAAGTCATTATACCCAAACCACATAGTGGTATAGGGTATAAAAATAAATAGATAAATAATTTAATAAAACTAGCTGATTCCAGCGCTCGAAATTCGAGTGCAATTTCTAGACAACTTTAGCCAATTCAATTTCAACTTAGCCAATTCACAAACCAACACTATTTTGGTTTATTATTACTGCGAATGAAAAAAACAAACTCATTAACAAATTATTAAACATGCAATTAACATATGTATAATTTTATGTATGTGTTAGTAGCAACTTTAAATGCAATTTACTCAAAATAAAGGAAAAAATTTAAAAATCTGTATATCTGGCGAACAGCTAAATGGAAATACCTTTCAAATAATATACGTTTGGTCAAAATCGGGATAAAACGGTAGAACAAAACATCGGTAACAAGGAATCCCCTAGCCTATTAATATTATAGATTTAATCTTAATCACATTAGGTCCATTTATATCGTAACTATTTTTATAATTACATAATTTATTGTAGCTGATGAAGTATTTAAATTTTGTCACTTTTTAATAATCCAGTCTTTTATACATCTTATTTATCGCCTTTATATGCTGCTTTTTTAGCCAATCCTTTCTTGGTGTTACTAGGTTCAGCTGTTGATTTCGCTGCTGCTTTCATTTTTGGCTTTGGAAAGAAATCGCATTGAGTAGAGGCAGAAAACTTTTCCATCTTGAGTATTCCATCGACAAGCGGTATAAAAGCATGGTATTGAGCGGTGCCATCTATTGTTACCGCAGCATCGAATCTGCTTTTCAGCGTTTTAAATGTTTCCTCATGATCCTATTTGCTACCAAAAACTATTTTAGTTTCTTTACAATAATTCTTTGCTCAATGGAAGAAAGCAGTCGCATCTAAGATGCGATCTTGATGAGAGCACTGGAGGCTATACTTCGCCGCATTTCTTTTAAGGTTCGCTCCAATACCATCACAAGTTCCTTTACCATGAGCAATAGGATGAAAATGGCACTCATCTGGCAAATCGGTTTTATGAGCCATAAGATTTGCGAAGCTACTTTTGTTTTTAAAATGTTGACGAGCTCCGTCCGAAACGTAAATTTAGATTTTAGATATTTTATTATTATCTTCTGGTACTCATAAACTGCAACGGTATCATGTTTTAAATCGTCGGATATGATTGCCATACTTTTGTGTTCCACTTTTTCATCTTTCATGTAGTAAATAACTACTGTGAATATAGTTGCTTGGTCGTTATTGAAGTGGAATGCTTGTATGCCATCCTGAAGAACATATTTATAATTTTCTGCGATATCATATAATATAACGAATTCACCAGACCTTAAATGTATTTTCAAATCCTTGAAAAATGACCATTGCTATTTGACTAAAAAGTCATGGGTTCTCAAGTTTAGCAATCCTGTACACATTTCTTCCACAAAATCATCCACATTTAAAATTATTGTTTTCAATGTGCCTGAATCCAAGATTCAAATTTGACCTCCTCTATATATTCGCGATCAGAGTTGATTTCATTTTCTTTTGTCTTAAATACTTTATCAGCTACAAAAATTAATTAAAAAATAGTTATGTTATAAATGGATCTAATTTGATTAAGAAAAAATTTTATTAATTTATTTTTTTATTTTTGTTATTATTATTTTTATTATTATATATTAATTTATTTAATTTACAAATAAATAAAAAAAATAATTTTCAACATTTCTATAATAAACAGTGATTTTTTTCCTGAGGTTAACATATTGCGAGTATTACAGTATCGAAGGTATCAAATTTTAGTTAGGTATGTTACATACCGTCGGAAAGGTTAATTTGTCTAGTTTCTCAGTATATGTTTTATTTTTAAGGTTTTGGAAACACTTACACACTAATAGGAAAAAACTCAAATTAGTGCATATGATAAAAATTGAAAATCTGTTGTCTTGAGTTACAAAACATTTTTTTTTATAGATATCCCACTCGCATCCCACTAAGCGACCAAAAAGCTCTTAAAGGAAAAACCTAAGCTTTCTTTTGAGCACAAAAAAAAAACAATCCTTTTTTGAAAAAAAGTCAAAAAATTTTTGATTTTGCAAATGTCAAAAAAAAATTTTAATTTTTAAAATTTTTTTTTTACATGGATGAGAAAAAAAACACCTGTTTGGTGAAAATGTCAAATTTTGACCCCCTCTAACTCGGAGAGTTCTGACCCGATCTTGTTAAAAAATTGTGTCTAAACTGCAAATTTCATCCCGATCGGAAGACATCGGTTTCAAAAGTTGGATCACTTGACATGAAACGCCGCATACATATAACGCGAAAGTATGTATGTATGTATATTTACAGAGTCCTACAGTGTGTCTGGAAGCAATGCTACACATTTTTTTGATATTTTCAGTGATCATGGCACCACTCATACAGTTAGTTTTTAATATCATATATATTGAGTACTGTGACAGGGAGAGCTTTGCAAATTTGTGTGAGGTCACTTATTACTTATGCTAATAGCCATACCGAAAATGGGTGGGATCGGATAAGTGGTCGTTTCACCTCCCATAAAAAGTAATTATTCAATATCATATATCTCAAGTACTATGACAGAGACAGCTTTGCAAATTTGTCTGAGGTCATCTATTAAATGGGCGGCATCGGACCAATGGGCGTGGCACCGCCATGCAAAGTAAATATTAAATGTTATATATCTGGAGTACTGTAATAGTGAGCGGCTTGGGTCTTTGCGTGAGACTATAAGTTATTCATGTAATTAGTCGAACAAAAAATGGTCGTGATCGGAGCAAAGTAAATATATAATATATAACTTTGCACGATTCTATCAGATATCAAAATGAATAGTCAGATAAAAAAATGAGCGGGATAGGATTAGTGGGCGTGGCACTTCCTATACAAAAAAAAAATTCAAGTACTATGAAAGCAACAGTCTTGAAACTTTTGACAAGTACATTAATTACCAATGTGAGTAGTCGTGGTAAATTTGGGCGGAATCGTCAAATTCAAAAATCGCTAAAAATAAAAAATCACCAAAACCGAAAATCAACAAAAAAAAAAAACGAAAATCGCAAAGAAAAAAATTGTCAAAAAAAAAATAAAAAATCTTCAAAATCAAAAATCGGCAAAATCAAACTGCGTGAGACTAGAAGTTATTCATGTTATTAGTCGAACAAAAATGAGCGTGATCGGAGCAAAGTAAATATATAATATAATATAACTTTGTACGATTCCATCAGATATTAATGTGAATAGCCAGATAAAAATGAACGGGATAGGATTAGTGGGCGTGGCACTTCCTATACAAAAAAAAATATGAAGTACTATGAAAGCAACAGTCTTGAAACATTTGACAAGTACATTAATTACCAATGTGAGTAGTCGTGGTAAATATGGACGGCATCGCCAAATTCAAAAATCACCAAAAATCAAAAATCACCAAAACAGAAAATCGCCAAAAAAAAAAAAAAACGAAAATCGCGAAAATTTGGTGGCATCGCCAAATACAAAAATCGCCAAAAATCAAAAATCACCAAATCCGAAAATCGCTAAAAAAAAAAACGAAAATCGCGAAGAAAAAAAATTTAAAAAAAATCTTCAAAATCAAAAATCGCCAAAATCAGAAATTTACAAAAATCAAACTTTGCGTGAGACTATAAGTTACTCATGTAATTAGTCGAACAAAAATGGGCGTGATCGGAGCAAAGTAAATATATAATATAATATAACTTTGTACGATTCCATCAGATATTAATGTGAATAGCCAGATAAAAATGAACGGGATAGGATTAGTGGGCGTGGCACTTCCTATACAAAAAAAATTTCAAGTACTATGAAAACAACAGTCTTGAAACTTTTGACAAGTACATTAATTACCAATGTAAGTAGTGGTGGTAAATATGGGCGGAATCGTCAATATCAAAAATCGCCAAAAAAAAATCAAAAATCACCAAAACTGAAAATCGCCAAAAAAAAAAAAAAAAAAAAAAAAAATAAATAAAAAAAAAAAAAAAATCGCGAGGAAAAAAAGTCAGTTAAAATTAAAAATTGTAGTAAAAATGCGATAAATCTAGCGCGAGAAGTGCTAAGTTGGCATCGCTGGTCTTGGACTTCGTCTAACTCATCTTTGTTATCTCTGCCAGCCAGAAATTCATTTCTTTTCCATTTTTCTAAAACATAAAAGTTGTCTAAACCATTGGATTGATTACTGAAAAAACTGAATAACGGATTTGCCTAAATATTTGACAATCGTCTTTTGCTGCTTTTAGACATCTATTTTATTTTAAATTCTACTGCTACTTATATGATTTTGTAAAGACTTATTTATTGACCTACTCTAAATAAAAATTTATCATTCAAATGTAGAATATAAAATAATCATTTGTAGCGGAAAATTTCCTAAGCATCCTTGTTTTTGTTTATCGTCATGGTCTACAAATGAGTACAGTATTATTATTATAGAATTATTTTTTGGTAATTGTATGGTTTGTTGATAAAAAAAAAAAATAAAGATATCAGTGGTTGACTGTTTCAACAGCAAACATCAAAGTTAGTCCAATAATGCGACCGCTGTTTAAACAGCCAGCCGATATGGCAGGCTGTCAGAGTTATTGTCAATAAATAGTAAACGAAAAAAAAAAACAAAAGTGATTATTATATAAGTACATGGTAATAGTTGTTCTTAATTGTTCTGTTTATAAATTGATAAAACCAGTAAATTCATGATTATAATTATTTGATTGTCGTCGCCTTATTTAGGGATCGAAAAATTAAATAACAAAAATAACAAACTTAAACATAAAACAAAAACAAAAACAAAAAGGCCTTAGCAACTTCAACTGTGTTATAGATTTTACATATTTTTTTTTCTTTTTCAATGAAACCCCAGAAGAAATAAATTAATTTGTTTTGAATATTTTCACCAAAATTGATTAAAAACAAACAACAAACATCAGCATACAACTAAGAGGGTGAAAATTCGGTTGTACTGAATCTTTGATACCCTCCCATCGGTGTCGTAGTCATAATTGATATAAAACACAGATTTTTTGAGTTTTTCACCTTCTAAACTAGAAATAAATTTAAAAAAAATCGTTGATTCAGGATTTGAACCTGCTGAAACTTGTGTAAATGCAAATTCAAAAAATCGATTTTATATTAGCATTTTATTAAAATTTATCGATGATGTTTAGAAGAAAATTTTTTAAAAGCGACAGGTCGGCACATACACCTGCTACGAAAAGTACCCGTATACCTAAAACTGTCCCACAAATGCATAGGAAAAAGTTTTCGTACATTTTAGATATTTATACAAAAACAAATAAGAATATTGTAGTCGGTCTAGACGAAATTATACGATACCCTATATCATGAGTATAGCGAAAGGGTCTTAGGTCCAAGTAATTGGATATAGAAAAAAAAAACATAAACCACATTTGGATGGGATTGTTATGAAAAAGTTTATATCGGCTGATATATTTATGTGGGGACAACGTCAAAAAATTTACCGATCGTGACCATATTTGGTAAAGTCACTTATTTTTGCAACAAATCAAATTTGAGAAAAATCTGTGCGCTATTTTGTTGTTTGCTATTTTTAAGTGAAGATCGGGAAGCGGCAGAATTGTCCTGCTGGGTTAATTTTTGGATTACTGATTAATTGGTGTAATAAACACAAGTTTGAGCGAGATCTATATGATATTTTGTATTTCATATAAGTTTAATCGATCTCATAGCGGTCATTTGTATAGGGACTAGGTCCGATTTTCACCAATTTCAATAGCGTTTGTACTATGGCCGCTAAAAGTTTATATACAAAATTAAATAAAAAAAGATGGATTTATATCGGTCTAGATCAACTATACCATACCCAATACCATGAGTGTAGAAGAAGTGTCTTAGGTCCAACTAATTGGATAGAAAAAAAATTATAGACTTAATTTGAGTGGCATTGTTGTTAAGGTCGAAGGATGGACCGATACTGACCATATTTGGTAAAGTCATTTATATTGTTGCAAAAACATATACAAACCAAATTTGAGAAAATTATGTAGAATATTTTTATTTTCTGATAGATTTAAGTGAAGATCGGGAAGCATCTTAATATGGGGGCTATGACTAAAAATTGTCCTAAAGGGTTTATTTTGCAATATTGATTAATGGTGTAATAAACACACACAAATGGCTTAAACTTTGTTCATAGTAATGCGCAAAGCTTACAAATAAAAATAGAAGAGTTCCGTTACATATTTGAGTCTTCCAACGTCGATGCGGTATGCATTTCAGAAACATGGTTCAATGCCAAGATCAATGATGACTGTTACAGATTGCGGGGATATAAGCTCTTCAGAGTGGATAGAAAACAAAAAAAGGGTCATAAGGATAAAAAAAGCAGGTGGTGTTGCCATATATGTGAAAAGTAATGTAAGATGTAAAATTAAAATTAAATCAAAAGATGGTGATAGAATTAGAATTATTCAATAGGAACGAAAAAGTATTGCTAGGAAATGTCTATAGACCAAATAAGAATATTAATTCAGAAGCTTTTTTTCTTGAATTATCTAATATTACCGTGGGGTACACAAATATTATAATAGCTGGTGATTTTAACAGTAACATTTTAGTGGAATCTACTTTTTCAGATGAAATGCTATATCTTGGCCTAGATGTTGTCAATAAAACTAGACTTACACACTATTCCACCAACTCAAATTCGCTCCTTGATATATTTTTCACCAACTGTTTGTCAAAAGTTCTTTTGTTTGAACAAATATCAGCGCCTGTGTTTTCTAAACACGATCTTATATTTATCACTTACGATTTAAACCAGACACAACTGACGAAAGTTTTAGCTATCATGACTTTAAACGTATTAATTATTTAGCTTTATATGATAAAATTTCACAAATTGAGTGGGATTGTACATATTATATGCCATCTGTTGATGAGCAGCTTACGTTTATTCAAACAAACATTGAACAACTCTTCAATGAATTTGTTCCTCTTAGAACGAAAAGGATAACAACAACTGACAACCCATGGTTTACCGTTGAAATTAATTGTTTAATCGAACAACGTAATATTGATTATACAAGATGGAAGAGATTTAAAACCCCCGAACTACAGACTGCATTTCGATCCCTTAGAAATAAGGTTACCAGAAGCATTAGGATTGCCAAATCGTCCTACTATAACAAAAAATTTTCAAGTTGCTTAAATAGCAAGGCAAAATGAAGTGAAATACGAAATGTAGGGATAATTACCAAAACCAGAGATAATACTGTTAATATAAATGTTGAGGAATTAAATTACAAATTTACAGATTTACCAAGGCCTACCGGTAATGTTGAACATTACAGGAGCCATGCCATTTCAAACGTTCAACACCAATTTCAGTTTAGTTGCTTTACTGTAACTGAAATATACGAAAGCTTCCTCAGTATAAAGTCTAATGCTACTAGCTGTGATGGTGTTCATCCAAGATTCATAAAAATTGTGTTCCCTACTATCCTACCATATATTACTAACATGTTCAATTCAATAATAACTAAATCGACGTATCCCACTCAGTGGAAACACGCTAAAAGTGTCCCTTTACCCAAAACGAAAAACGAATTTCGTCCAATAGCTATACTACCCTTTGTATCTAAAATACTTGAACGTTTAATGCACAACCAATTCAGTAGATTTATTCAGGATAACAACTTGCTTACTCCCAGACAATCTGGTTTTCGTCCACAACACAGTTGCGTATCTACTTTGATTGATGTAACAGAATATATAAGATCACAAATTGATGATGACAAAGTTGCCTTCTTAATTCTTTTGGATCCTTCTAAGGCTTTTGATACTGTTAGCACGGAAATTCTAACATTAAAGTTAAACAAAATATTTAATATGTCTACGACATCCACTAAGTTGATGAATTCATATTTAGCAGAAAGGTCACAATCGGTTTTCTGTGGTAAACAAATGTCAAGTAGGATCGAACTTACAAGAGGTGTACCACAAGGTTCTATCTTAGGGCCATTGCTGTACTCAGCTTATGCCAATGATCTTCCCAATCAATTACAATATTGCAATGTTCAAATGTATGCGGACGACGTGACGTCCAACTCTACATTAGCTGTACAATATCGGAAATTGATGATTGCGTTCGTAAAATTAACGTTGACTTACAAAATATTAGGCTCTGGGCTACAACCAACGGATTATGTCTCAATCCAAGTAAGTCAAAATGTATGTTAATTAAAAAAAAAAATCAGGTTATTACAAATATTTCTGATATAATTCTGGGTGAATCAAAAATTAATCTTGTGGATAAGGTAAAAAATCTTGGAGTCACATTTAATAAATATTTACAATGCAATGACAACATTATTATTACAACCGGAAAAATATATGGTATGTTAAGAAACTTTTGGTGCACTCAGTGATTCGTACCACTTCAAGTAAGAATGCTTCTGGCTAAAACATACTTAATACCAACTTTACTCTATGGTTGTGAGTTGTTCTCAAGCTGTGATGCAACCAGTATGCGTAAACTAAACGTATCTTTTAATAACAATGCGCGATATATATTTAGCATATCTCTCTACGCTAAACAAATTTATGGTGTCACTTTTGAAAACCTTTTGAAGTGTAAATCACTAATATACCTGCATAAAATTATTTACTCAGGCCAACCTAAATACCTTTACGAAAGACTAAACTTTTTTAGGTCTGAGAGAGGACGCCGTATTATTCAAATACAACATAAGAATCAACTTTCGGAGTTAGACTTCTATATTAATGCCATACGAATTTGGAATCGACTACCCCCTCACTTGCAAATTATCAGCAACGCAACTAAATTCAAAAATAAAATATATGAATATTATAACTAATTTTTTTTTTTTTTTTATTATTTTATTATTATTATTATTATTATTATTATTATTATTATTATTTATATTTATGTTTCTTTTTTCTTTGTTTTGTTAGTATTTTAGGTCGTATTTTATTATTTTATTTTTTTCTTGTACATTGTAAAATATAACTATAATTTGTATTCAGTACTTCTATATAAGATTAATTCTTTGTACTGAATTATAATTTATGAAATTCAATAAATACAATACAATAATAAACCAAATTTGACCGAGATCTGCATGATAATTGGATCTTATGGCAATATAAGTCGATCTCATAGGGGCAATTTGTATGGGGTCAAGATCTGAACATGCACTGATTTTCACCAATTTCAATAGCGTTCGTCCTATGGCCGATAAGAGTTTATATACCAAATTGCATCCAAATATAGTGATATTTGCGACCTGTAGTTTGATTACAAGTCGACTCAGATGGTGATACTAAGTCGATCGGTCGATTGGTCTAGGTCACACATTTTTGATATTTACAAACATCAGCACAAAGAAATCATACCTTGACCACAGAGTGGTATAGAATATAAAAATTTTACTTACATTAAATATTCCTTAAGATAGTAACTTGTCATTGGCGCTTTAGGACCTCTGTTAGCCGATTTGACATCGACTT
Source organism: Cordilura impudica (assembly GCA_963682025.1). Classification (NCBI taxonomy): domain Eukaryota; kingdom Metazoa; phylum Arthropoda; class Insecta; order Diptera; family Scathophagidae; genus Cordilura; species Cordilura impudica. The sequence goes on along the minus strand of OY821519.1, from coordinate 71,478,479 downwards.
CATCAACTATAAAGTATTCTCTTTAAAGTATTTTATCCCACTCATCCAAAATGAGTCTTTTTAACATTTCCTTTCAGGTTTTTTCTGCAGACGTATTCTAGGCTCTAGCAAATCCCATAAATGCTCTATAAGATTTAGAACGGGTGATTGAGGTGGCGATTGCAATAGATTTTAAGTATTGTAAGAACAACCACAGGGCCAGTTGTTGTGAACTTTGTTTTAAATTTAGTTTTAAAATGTGAATGTATCCCATTTGATCAATAAATACCAAGCCCGTTGCCTGCCATAAGGAGTGAGATCGAAAAAACCTTAACATGTAATAATTGAAATTACATTAAATCTAAAAAAAAAAAAAAAAAATTTTGCGGAAGCCCTTCCATTCGGAATTTTATAGTGGTTTCTGTCAATGTCGTGTGCTCCTCTTCAACTCCCGTTTCACAAGAGCCCATGGCCTAAGCTGCGGGCAGCCTGGCGGATTTACATACCAAGTTATTGTTATTGTAACTTTCAAGAGCATTCTTATCGTAGTGACACGATGCCAAATCGGGCCAAAAATATATGTGGACACATTCTGTTGGCTCAGTGATGGAAGTAGTCTTGTTTGCAAACACTCCTTAATATAAATTTCGATAGTTATAGAACCCGTTGTAACAATTAACTTGGATCTTTTGCCGCAACTGCATGTTGTTTGCCATACAAGGATTTTTTTAAATTAAATTTCGTCCGCTTTGGATCCTAAATTTATCTTCGACATTTCCAGGAGCATGTACATCCCTTTTTCGTCCATCATGCGACAGGAGTATTTTTTTTTATTAACCCTTTCACGACCAATGGGATATATATGTCCCATTTTTTATTTTTTCCTTATATTTTCCACATTTTCCAACCGATTTTTTTAAAAGCTGACTTGAGTCGACAGCGGATAGCTTTAGCTTTCAGACCATACCAAAAAAAAATGGCACATGTATTCTCAGGACCTAAGACGGTGACCCCAAAATCTGAAAATTGTGTTTTTTTTTTAATGATATTTGGATGTCATTAATTCGGACGTTATTGAACCGAAAACATTAAAATTTTGATATAATATGGACCAGTATTTACGGTTTTCAGAAACACCAAAATATTTGGAATCGGTTCATTATCCAGCAAAATTTAGTACGGGTAAAAGAGATAGTTTTAAACTTTTATTAAATTAAAAAAATTCATAATATTAAATCAATAATTAATTAAACTATAAATAAAAAGATTCAGAAAAAGGTTAATTCTAAATATCTCAAAAATATAAAATCAATTATGGCAATCTTCGAAGCAATTACAGTTTTTTGTGAAACAAAAAGGTTTTTTACACAAGGAACGATTTTCCTTTCCATTTTTAGTACAAACTACAAAAATAGTAATCGATTCTCTGTGATCTATATTTAAAAATTTACAACCAATACAAAACCAAAGCTACAGTTATTTATGTCAAAAAAAAAAACAAAAATCACTGACATGCTTTGAGCGGAGTAAATTAGTTGCTAATTTTTACCGTTGACAACCAATTGGATATCTGTGGTTTTCTAGAATAACCGCGTATGTCATAAAATCAAAATGTTCAGGGGAGCCAAAAAACCTTATATTTGAAATTATGGGCTCGATATAAAGTTTTTAGAGCTTTTACTTAACAGTCCTGTAGATATAGGCAATAAATACTTTATATAAAATTTTGAGTCAAAAATCTTCAGAGGAATAGATCCTAGAGAAGGACGAAAAAACAATATGTAAATTACACTTAAAGTGTGTGCAGACAAAACAACTTATGTCGACAAACGTCGTATTCTTTGAAAAAGAAAACTACCAATGACATAAGTTGTTGTTGCTTGAAAAATGTTTTTTTTTGTTCGTCAACAAAAAGTTAACGGGACTTAGGGTGAGAATATAACAACGTATCAAGAATAATAGTGACAAAAAATAACAGAAATAAACACATGTTTTTATAAGCGGTTATAAACTGAAAAATAATCCAAAATTATTTAGCATTTTTTTTTTTTTTTTTTCATTAATAACAACCTATGTCGCTATGTGTCGTTTTCTGAGAAAATAATATGTCAAAGATCAAACGTAGGTTGACATACGTCGATAGTGCTGCAAATTAATTTAATAAACATTTAAGTTACGTCATTATTTAAAGAAAAAACTCAAAAATGGTCAATATTTAAAATAAAAAAATTTAACACAAAAAGTAATATATTTGGCATCGTTAACTCAAAACTGACAAAAATGGACATACGCGGTTATTCCAGAAAACCACAGATATATGGCCCATGGATTTTTTCCTTGAAGGAATTGTAAAAAAATATTTTTGACGACACTTTTATTTAGAAATGTTGGGACGAATCCACCAAAAAAAAAAAAAATAAAAATTTTCCAGCAGTTTAGGTTTGGTCGTGAAAGGATTAAACATTCTTTCAATTTCAGAGCTCCGCTTTTGCCCTCAAAATTTTTTGCAGAGTTCATGTCAGGAACTTTTTGGATTTTGTATGTTTTCAAGCCTGCATTGGCTTTAGTTTTCGCAGAAAATAGTCCGAGCACTGAGCTAACCGGGCTGCATTTCTACCGGATGTGTGGGGAGATCTTTTCAATATGCTTGCTATTTGCTTGGCCTTACAAACATCATGTGGAACTTTCATTCTTCTCGACCCAGGTTTCTTAACAATAGTCAAATTCTACTGATACTTTCACATAACACTGGAAACAGTTTGACCGCAGACCTTTGTTTCTTTGGACAAATTCGAGTTTGTTGAATATTCATAATACTAATTTTAGCACGTACTTTTATTTCGTCACTCATTTTAACAACAAATGAATAGGTTGCCTTTAACAATAACAACTGATATTTTTTTCAAAGATAACTTGATCAAAAAAAACAAGTAAGAAAATTATAGTCGGTCTAGACCGACTATACGATACCCTATACCATGCGTTTAGAAACCCTATCTCTTAGGACCAACTAAGTGGACACTGAAAATAAGCAAAAACCAAATTTGAGTGGGATTTTTATTAATTTTTTTGGCTGCAGATATGAAAAAGTTCATACCGGATGCTATATCTATATGGGGACTAGGTCCAAAAATGGACCGATCCTGATCATGTTTGGTAAAGTCTCTTGTATTTTGCAAAAATATGTACAAACAAAATTTGAGAAGAATCAGTGCAATATTTTTGTTTTTTAATAGATTTAAGTGATGATCGGGAAGCAGCTCTATATGGGGTCAAAGGGATCATTTTTGGTGGACTACTCATTAGTGGATATAATGAACGCATACAAACCCAATTTGAGTAAGATCTATATGACAATTTGGATCTTATGGCAATTTATGTCGATTTCATATGGGTAATTTGTATGGGGGCTAGGTCTGAACATGGACCGATTCTCACCAATTTCAATAGCGTTCATCCCATGGCCGATAAAAGCTTATATACCAAATTTCGTCAAAATATGTTCATATTTGCGACCTGCAGTTTGATTACAAGCTTTACATGGACACACAGACGGACGGACGGACGGACATTGTTAAATCAAATCAGAAAGTGGTTCTGATTCGATCGGTATAATTAAAGATGGGTCTAGGTCAAATATTTTTGGTTGTTACAAACAGCAGCACAAAGTCATTATACCCAAACCACATAGTGGTATAGGGTATAAAAAAAGTAAAGAGGAAAAACGTGTGTTAAGATTTTTTCTGATCATACAGCCCTTACAGCCCCAAACCATAATGCCACCTCCACCGTGTTTAACCGTTGGCAAAAGATTTTCTTTATTTAATTCAGTTCCGCTTTTTTGCGAAACTATTTTTTTTTTCCTTCAATTCCGAAAATGCAAAACTTGCTTTCATCCGAAAATAAAACACATTTCCAAAAAACCTGCAGCCTTTACATTCTTTATACCCCCCACACCAGTGTGCAGAGGTTATATATAGGTTTGTCATTCCGTTTGTAACGCATCGAAAAATACATTTGCGACCCCATAAAGTATTTATATATTCTTCATCATTATAACAACTCGACTCGATATAGCGATGTCCGTCTGTCCGTCCGTCTGTTGAAATCATGCTCATTCACAAAATAAACCATTTACCTGTGTAAAGTTATGGTAATATTTTTTGCCATTATTTCGAGCAGATTGCTGTTGAAAATCCGGTAAATAGGCCATCTTTGTGCCATCTTGTCCAAAAATATGAAGACGCTAATAAAAAATCTTAAAAATTCAGTGTTTGTTGTAAAAATTTTGTATTAAGGTTATCAAATTATAAAATTGTTGCTTTTTAAAATATTTTGTTAACATTTATTATAAATAGTGTAATAAGTCCAAATATAAATGTAAACGTAGAACCCATGTGGGAGAACTCAAAGATTCGGCACAGCCGAATTTAACCCTCTTACTTGTTTCTATTAACGTCGTAAATTAATGGTTTGCTACGTGAGAACGGAAATTCATGACTGTCTTTGCCGAAAGATTCTTTGATTTTAGAACTGATTTGGGATGTATTAGTTGTGGGATTTCGTTTTAATGACGCCAAAAATAGTTCGCTTTCGCGCTCAATTAATTTGAAGGGGCTACCAACCAGTACGAGATTTTGACAAAATCGAATTGATGGATTTTTAATTTTGGGGAGAGGCTTCTGCAATCTCACGAAAAGATTTACTCACATTTCTAGGCTTTTGGATAATTTGTACTTCGTCAGCACCGATTTCTTTGATTTTGGAACTCATCTTTAAATATAGTTTTCAAAAGAAATATAATTAAGTCAAATAAGCTTTATACATACAAGCTTGTTCTCTACTAAAATAAAATCGATAAAACAGAATTGTATGTCGTTGCATAATTCATGGGATTTCCCTAATTTTAAGTGTACTTATACTTTTTCTAAAAGTTGCCATACTGGGTTTTTTTTTCTTCATTGTAAGCAAAACAAATTGAAGTAGAAACGTTTCGTAAGTTTTTTTGAAAAACATGTAAAATTACAAATGTGTCTGTCACTGGTAAGAAGTTCGTAAAATTTAAAAACTAAAATTTTTATTAATACTAGCAGATCCCAGCCCTCGTAATTCGACTGCAAATTCTAGGAAATTTTATTTTTTCATTTAATAAAGACCCTAAAGGTATGCTAATCAATTTTAGCCAATTCACAATTCAACACTTTTTAAATATTTATTTATGTCCAAAATTATTTTTCAATGTTATTGGTTTATATCCAAAATTATTATTCAATTATTATTGTGAATGAAGAAAACAAAATAATTTTTTTTGCAAACACATTAACAAATTTAAAAAAAACACACACACAGCATTGTATAATTTTATGTGTTAGTAGCAACTTTAAATGCATTTTATTCAAAAAAAAAAAAAAAAAAAAAAAAATTAAAAATCTGTAAATCTGGTGGACAGCTAAAAATAAGATACGTTTGGTCAAAATCGGGAGAAAACTGTGGAACAAATCATCGGTCACAACAAATCGCCTTGCCTATTAATATTATAGATTTAAAATTTTCATCCTCAAGTCTACGCATACTTTTTCTAGCAAGTGTATTTACATTTAGCAGGCAATAATAAAGTTTTTAATTTCTCAGTATGTTCCAAACGGACTAATAAACTTATGTATGCCAGTGTCATTTACACAGTGACAGAAGGGTATAATAATAATACGATTAACCATTCATTTTTATGGGTAAGGAAAACAATTATATGGGTAGAATAACTTTTTATTTTTATTAAATTTTCTTGTTTTTTTTTTTTTTTTTTTTTTTTTTTTTTTTTTTAATAATCAATAAAGCATATAATTTGAAATTTAATTCTGTGTAAAAATTATCATCCTCTTTTATGCGCAGAGAAACACAAATTAAAGTTTTCTGTTGTCAATTGGTTTCAAATCACAAAACTTTAATCAATTTTTTTTTTGTTTTTTTTTTTTTTTTTTTGGTAGAATGTTATCGATGTTGATTGTAATTTATTATACTTATTTGTTCAATTAAGTATCCTTGAGCTTATTTTTAAATTCAGACAATAACGCATACAAAACAAAATGAAAGTTCAGAAAGAAAGGTTTTTGTTCTAGTATGAAAGAAAAAAAATCAATAACACCTCCCTACTGATTATTACTTCTCTTGTTATTTTCAACATTTCGCCAAATCCTTCGGATAGTGCAAGTGCTTTTTTTTTTGTATAACAACATGTTTATAATAAATAGAAACATGCCTGTATCTAAGTAACTAATAAAGTTAATATATTTTCTGAGAAGTTATCACATAGTTTATAATCACCCCTGTTCTTGAAACCACTATCACAAAAAAAAAAAGAAACTCGTAAATGAAAAAATTCTTAAATCTACGAGTTTTTTGCTGTTCTCTAATTTCAATAAGAATATTTTTTCTCGTTTTAATTCACATAGAAAAGGCTTTGTGAAATCAAAACAAATGCCTTTTTTTCTACTAAGCAGGTCTTAAGAGATAAAAAAAACCAATTGATATTTAAACTCTAACATGTTTTTTAATGAACCTTGTCATTATTTTAAAAAATTATACATTAATTTTATGAAAAAAAAAACGATTTTAAAAAACGTCTACATTTTGCGCTGATTTAAAAAAAAAACTCGTAATAAGTGGTCGATGTTAATAAAACACGCTTTTTGCGATGATGCTGTTCTATAACTATAATAAAAACTTTTTATTTACACAATCTATTTTCCTTTATAATTTTTTTTCAATTGTAACATAGATTCTTTATGCACTAATTATTGCAAATAAAGGAATTAACATTTTTTTTTTCATCAAATCACATATTTTTAGTTTTTGCATATGTTCGAAACAGTAGTGATGCCAGTCAAATCCAATTTATTTGAATACCGAATTTTTTTTGGTGATGCCTAACTTTTTAAAAATAGAAAAGTCTTTTAATTGAATGAAATTGAAGAACAAAAACAATTAAATGAACAAATAAGTTGTTATTTTAAAAGAAAATATTTTTCTTTATACTTTGCTATAAACTTAAGAAAAAAACCATGCACAAAATACTTAAGTTTTTTGTGAAACTGAATAAAGAACCATATGGCACCTCGGTTTCTAGATAACATATGTTCTTAACTCAAACATATGGTTCTTAACTCAAACAAAGGTTTCATTAAATAAATAAAAAAAAGTGGTTTCAAGAAACCCAAAATTTCAATTTCATGTGATTTTAAATTCACTCTTATTCAAATAACGTTTCAAGAACAGGGCTGAATATGAATTGTTTTAAAATTTTATTAACATTGTAGATGTATGACACAATTAGAGATAAAGCCAGTCAAAACTGTTCAGCAAAAAAAGTGATTGTCAAAATGTATACAATAACAATACTGATAAAGATGTAGTTATATTATTGGCCATTTTGACCAACCATTGCTACATTTGAATTAAAGGTCATAATGTCATAAAAGTTCGACTTCATAGCGGGCAGATCAATATGATCGTGACTTTTTGAATGAAAAACAAACAAGGAAATTATAGTCGGTCTAGAACGACTATACGATAAAATATACCATGCGTTTAGATACCCTATCGCTTGGGCCCAAATAATTGGATTTCTATATCCAATATAAGCATATAAGCATAAACCAAATTTGAGTGTCATTGTTATTAATTTTTTTCATTTGAATATGAAAAACTTCATATCGGATGCTATATTTATAAGGGCACTAGGTCGAAAAATGGACCGATCCCTAAGGTCACTTATTTTTTGAAAAAACATATAAAAACCAAATTTGAGAAAAATCTGTGCTACATTTTTGTTTGTTGATAGATTTAAGTGAAGATCGGGAAGCAGCTTTATATGGTGGCTATGACTATACGGTTTATTTTTGGACTGCTGATTAATGGGTGTAATAAACACACACAAGCCCCATTTGACCGAGATTTATATGATAATTTGGATCATATGGCAATTTAAGTTGATTTCATAGGTGTCATTTGTATGACCACATAGTGGTTAGGGTATAAAAAAATTAAAAAAAAATACTTCTCTCGAAAAATGGACCGATCCTGACCACATTTGGTATTTTTAGCAAAAATACGTACAAACCAAATTTGAGAAAAATCTGTGCTAAATTTTTGTTTTTTGATAGATTTAAGTGAATATCGGGAATCAGCTTCATATGGGGGCTATCACTAAGAACTGTCCTATAGGGTTTATATTTGAACTACTAATTAATAAATGTAATAAACATGCACAAATCCAATTTGACCGAGATCTATGTGATAATTTGGATATTATGGCAATTTAAGTTGATCTCATAGGGGTAATTTGTATGGGGACTAGATCTGAACATGAACCAATTTTCACCAATTTCAATAGTGTTCCTTCTGTGGCCGATAGAAGCTTATATACTGAATTTCATCAAAATATATTCTTATCTACGACCTGTAGTTTGATTGCGAGGTTTACATGGACACACAGACGGACGGATGCACAGACATCCTAAATCGACTTATAAAGTGATTCTGAGTCGATTGATAAAGGGTCTGCCATCTAACGTTTTTTTTTTTTTTCAACTAGTGCTTATTTCGTGAATGGTAACACTTAGCTCATGTCTGATTTGACAGATAATTAGTTTTATCCTTCCGCTGAACGAATATGGTTGTGTATACGCTTGAACAACGCTGGGAAATATTGCGACATTACTTTGAAAATCATGGTAATGTTGCAGAATGTGTGCGAAAATTGCGTACGGATTTTGGAAGAAGAGAAGCACCGTCAGCTCCGTATGTTCGTTATCTTGTGAAAAAAGTGAAAGAAACTGGCATCCTCATCGATAAACCAAAGCGTGAAAAGCCAAAAACAGTGCGTACACCCGAGAATATTGCTGCTGTGGCAGAAAGTGTGCGTGAAGCGCCATCAACATCAATTCACCGTCGTTCTCAAGAATTGAACATTTCGGAGGCATCATTGAGACGAATTTTGCACAAAGACCTTGGTATGAAGCCATACAAAGTCCAATTGGTTCAGGAGTTGAAGCCAACTGACCATCCAATGCGTTTTCGCTTCGCTAAGTGGGCATGCGATCGACTTACAGAAGATGCCGATTTTGCCAAAAAAAAATCATCTTTTCAGATGAAGCTCACTTTGATCTTGGCGGGTATGTAAACAAGCAAAATTGTCGCATTTGGGGCACAGAAAATTCGCACGCATACATTGAAAAGCCGATACACCCAAAACGAGTCACTGTTTGGTGCGGATTTTGGTCCAGAGGCATAATTGGGACATTTTTCTTCGAAAATGAGCAAGGAGTGGCCGTTACAGTCAATGGCGATCGTTATCGGGCCATGTTGGACGAATTTTTGTTCACAGAAATTTAAGAGGAGGATATTGGCAACATTTGGTTTCAACAGGACGGCGCTACGTGCCACACAGCCGAAGCTACACTCGATGTTTTGCGCCCTGTTTTTGAAGATCGCATTATCAGCCGCAAAGCTGATGTCGTTTGGCCACCTCGGAGCTGCGATTTGACACCGTTGGACTATTATTTGTGGGGTGCCCTCAAAGATAAGTGTTACGCCAACAAGCCAGAGACAATTGACGCTTTAAAGGACAATATTCGTGAAGCCATTGGTGAAACACAGCTACACACAATCGATAATGTGCTTAAAAATTGGACCGATCGTGTAGGCTACTGCATGGCCAGCCGAGGCAGCCATTTGAATGAAATTATTTTCCATTATTAACCGGAAGGATTGTACTTTCAAATAAAAAAAGAAATTTGAGATAATATTCAGTAGTTTTTTTTTATAGCATTTTCAAAAAAAAAAAAAAAAAAAGTTATTTGGCGGACCCTTTATAATAAAATATGGGTCAAGGTCAAATATTTTTGGTAGCTACCAACATCAGCACATAGTGGTATAGGGTAAAAAAATTATTAACAAATCATTCCTTGTATCTCCATGGCTTAAAGCAAAGGACTCCATGTTCATATTTGTGAGCTGGAAAAAACGCTTGCGGTGCCAGCACTGTGTTTTGCTTCTAATTTTTAAAACAAAAGAGACCTTATTCTAAAAATGAAAGCCTCAGTCAATCTGTTGCCTTGTTAAAATTTCGATATTGAACTCATTTTAAATTACATACGAGTTAGTATCTTTTATCTTGTTTCTAAAAAAAAATTATAGATAGACTTGATTTCCTTGTATGTCGATGACAAATCGGCAGTAATTGTAAAAACAAACAATTAAAATCAAATTCATTTTCTTTACATTTATTGTGCATAAAAATAATTTGTTTTTGAATTATTTTCGTTTCTCCATTTTTTCTATAAAATTCTATGACAGTACATACTGGCAAGTAGTTATTTTTTTATTTTTGTTCGATCTACTAACCTTGTACATACAAATATTGTTATTTACTCTGGTAATATAGTAAATAGTAAGAAAACACAATACAATTACAACTGCATGAGTAAAATAATAATAATAATAATAATATAAATAATGACACTCAAATAGATGCATTACTACTCAAGTAGAAGAATTAAAACTAAAGCTTCTATTTACAAAAGTAATATTTTGATATTATTTTGCTGAAAGGCCCTAAGGCGCCCTTACAAATAAAGGGTGTTATTTCTTTGAAGTTCATAATTTTAAGTTGATAGCACTGCTTTAGTTGACAACCGATATGCAGTTGATAGTTGCATTTTGTTCAGCTTGGTTTGCCGTTTTATCATAGATAAGACTTACATAAGAGCAACGCTTGCAAATTGTTGAAATTTTCTAACAACAATTTTCTATCGTCAGACTATCGTTGACTTCGTCGATTTTATAACTATGGAACGTTTTCGCGCCACGTTTACTCTTAATTCTAATGTGCATACCGAAGCCGCTGTACAGCAGCACCACATCAATCAATTCGGCGCCATTCTCAGCAAATAGGATGACTCCATCCACTTTATGGACGATTTTACGAAAGGATCTTGGTTCACGAGCTTTTATGATTCAACTTGTGCAAGAATTTAAGTCAAATTGATATTGATTTTAATTTTCTATACAAAATTCTGTTCAGGTATGAAGCTCATTTTGGTTCAATGAGTACGTAAATAAGTAAAATTGTCGCATTTGGAGTTAAGAAAATCCACAAGCGTTTTATAAGCCGGCGGAGTAATTGGTCCATATCTTCAAAAACTATCATGGGCAGAATATTACTATGAACGGCGAACGTACCTCAATTAGCTGACATTAATCTTGCTGACATGTGGTTCCAACAGAACAGAGCCACGTGCCACAAAGCGCACGCTACAATTAATTTATTCAAAGAAACTTTGACTGGCGCACGCTACAATTAATTTATTCAAAGAAACTTTGACGAACGAATAATTTCAATGGTCCTGTTAATTGGCCACCAAGATCGTGTGATTTAACCCCAATGAATTATTTTCTTTTTAGGTTATGTAAAGTCATTCGTAATAGCCGATAAACCAGAGACAATTGAACACCTGGAAATCAACATTTGACGAGTTATTGGCGAAATACGGGCGCAAATGCTGCGAAAACTTTGTGAAAATCAGAGTTTCAAGGCTCAATCATATTTAAACATTAATAAGACAAAATTATCTATCCAATAAATCTAGTTAAATTGATATTAACAATATTTTGCTTCGCTTTATTTTAAGTTCTGTAACTCGAAAAACACCCGTTATATATTTTTTTTAATAAAAGAAAATTTTTTTATGAAAAGATACTTTTTTAAGAAAGGGTATTATTAAAGAAAATTTACTTTTTTAAGAAAAGTTAAATTTTAAAAAAAATTTACTTTTTTAGGAAGAGGTACCTCCTTAAGGAAATGAACTATTTTACGAAAAGGTACTTTTTTAAGAAAAGGTACTTTTTTAAGACAAGGTATTTTTTAAGAAAAATTTACTTTTTTTTAAAAAAGCGCCTTTTTAATAAAAGAACCTTTTTAAGAAAACGTACCTGTTTAAAAAAATGTTTTTTTTAAGAAAAAGTATTTTTTTTTTCAAGATAATGTATTTTTTAAAAAAAATTTACGTTTTTAAGAAAAGATTTTTTTTTTTTTTTAAAGAAAATTAACTTTTCTAAGAAAAATTTACTTTTTTAAGAAAATATACTTTTTAATAAAACGTACTTTTTATTTTTAAAGAAAAACTTACTTTTTTAAGAAATATTTACTTTTTTAAGAAAAAGCACCTTTTTAAGAAAATTACATGTTTTAAGAAAAGGTACCTGCTTAAAAAATTACTTTTTTCAGAAAAGGTACTTTAAAATCAGTACTTTTTTACGTAAATGTACTTTTTGAGAAAAGGTACTTTTTAAGAAAAGGTACTTTTTAAGAAAAGGTACTGTTCTAAGAAAATGTACTTTTTTAAGGAAAAGCAACTTTCTAAGAAAAGTAAATTTTTTAGAAAAAAAAACTTGTTTAAGAAAACGAAATTTTTAACTCCATTATCGTTCCAATTTCAACAAAAAAATCTAGCTTAGCTGATGTTTGTTTAATTGTTTATTACTAGATTTATTTGTTTAGAAGATAAACAAGGCTGTTAATATATTTATTATATTATATATAATATTTAATACCCTCCACCAACGTTCTAAACAGAAATTATTACCAAGTTTGTCAACACTAATACCCCTGACTGACATGTAGTACACGTACCATACTAGCATTGTATACCATATGTGTGTCAGCCTATGCCACAATTAAAGCTGGTTTAAAGCTGCTTTATATCTGTTCATGTGCGTAGTATAAACGTGGTATAATATTAACCACAGCAAAAAAAAAACTTTCTAAACGCTTCCAAAATAAAAACGAAGGCGGCAACAATTTCAGCAAATGTCATTTGATCAGCTGTAAATTAATTAAAAGACGACTGTCATTTATTATTAGTTCATTTTGTTCTTGTGTGTTAAATTTTCCTTTTTTTAAATAATTCTGTGAAAAAAGTAATAAAATTTTGTTCAAATTATACTCAATTCTTTATTATTTAAAGTTTTGAAGAAGCAAAAAAATTTCCTTTTTTGAAAAAAGTCCAAAAAATTTTTGATTTTGAAAAAAGGAAAAAAAAATTTTGTTTTTTTTTAAATTTTTTTCCGAAAGAATGACAAAATATTTCAAATATTATTATTAACATTTCAAATATTAATATTATTCATTAAAACAAGCAAATTTGTTTTTGTATTTCTTTTTCCATTTTCAAAGTATATATAGTATACATACCATGGTTTTTACTCTATATGTCTGTCAGGGAGAGACAAAAAGGACTAGATTTTAAATTATAATGACTAGATTTTGTCAATGATATTTAAAATTAATAAGATAATTAACAAAAATTTTAAGTATTTTCGTGTTTTAGTTAATTGAAAGCAATTATTAAAATTATTATTATAAATGTAAAAACATACAATTACATTTTTGTTTCTTTGTTTCTTAACGATGCATACACATTTTTTGCTTGTTGTTGTTCACTCGTATAAAAGGAAAATAAAAGCAACAAGCAATCAAATATGTGTATGAATCGCTTATACATATGGATATGCACATATGAACATATTTCACTATTTTTAGAATTTTATATGAAATTTTATAGGAGTACCTTTACATGCTGCAGCTTATGACGAACATTTTTTTTTTTTACTTTTCTTCGCTATTGTAAAAATGAGCACTTTTCGTTGTTGCATTTCTATAAATCAATCAGTTGTATGAAGATAATTGAAGGGTTGGGACGATTTTTCTGTTTTGATATATTACATGCAAAAAAATTAATAAATATTGAAAAAGGGAGATATTACATTAAAATGCGATGGCGTTGCTGTTCGTGAAATTTATCGAAGAATTGGTCACAATCATGGAAGTCTTGCATAATCCTGATAGTTACGGTTGTGCAAAACGCTGTGGCAGCAAAACAAAGCTATATGGTCGTGATGAACGGAAAATTTATAAGGAAGCAATCGACAGTACGAAGAGCTGTAGGCCACTTGCTGCACTTAGCTCAATTAATGTATGCCGACAAACAGTGTGGAGAGCTCTTAAACGAAATCGCAACATCATCCGAGCCAAAAGGCATATTGATGCTCTAATTAAATTTGCAAATGAATGTATCGGAACTGTTTATTCTAACTAAATGTTATTCTACAGCTTTTTTATAAAAAAAATTTCTTTTAAGGTTATCTTTTTTGATGAGAAAAAGTTCAATCTGGACGGCCCAAATGGATTTCATGGGTATTGGTATGATGTAGGATGAGAACCGCGATTTTTGTCACGTCGTAATTTTGGTGGTGGCAGCTCAATTTAATGATCTGGGCGCTAGTTCTTCATGTTAAACGCTAGAAATTTGAACAGTTTTATTTAAAATGAAATCATGGACCTATGGTCCTTGTAGGAACTACGGGAACTTATATATATATATATATATATATATATATATATATATATATATATATATATATATATATATATATATATATATATATATATATATATATATGTAGAAGTCTTACAAAGCTGTTACCTTATTTTTGAGGCGTAAACATCTTTACGTGCATTTCACAATACAATCACAAAAACAGCGCAAGACGTAAGACAAAATCGGTGTGACTTATGATTGTATTGGTGAAAAAAATATGATATGTAATAATAATTTTTTTGAAAATGAAAACTAAAAAATGAAAAATAAAAAATGAAAAATGAAAAATGATAAATGACAAATGACAAATGAAAAATGAAAAATTAAAAATTAAAAATGAAAACTAAAAAATGAAAAATGAAAAATGAAAAATGGAAAATGAAAAATAAAAAATAAAGAATAAAAAATTAAAAATGAAAGATGGAAAATGAAAAATAAAAAATGAAAAATAAAAAATAAGAAATGAAAAATGAAAGATAGAAAATGAGAAATGAAAAACGAAAAATAAAAAATGAAAAATGAAAAATAAAAATTAAAAAATGAAAAATGAAAGATGGAAAATGAAAAATGAAAAACTAAAAATAAAAAATGAAAAATAGAAAATGATAAATGATAAATGACAAATGAAAAATGAAAAATGAAAAATGAAAAATGAAAAATGAAAAATTAAAAATGAAAAATGGAACATGATAAATGACAAATGAAAAATGAAAAATAAAAAATGACAAATGAAAAATAAAAAATGAAAAATGAAAAATGAAAAATGACATCTCCCCTGCGAACGGACTCAGATGTTTGAATACGAATACTGAAAAAAATTTAATATACCAACAGGACAATGCACCAATAGGGAGACAAAAGCTTGGTTTACAGCCAACGACATAAAGCTTCTGTCCCGGCTAGCATTCTCTCCGGATTTAAATCCATTGGAAAACGTGTGGGAATATTAGTACGAAGGATTTACGCTGATAATCGTCAGTTCAACACAATTGAAGCCATTATCGAAGAATGGAACAATTTGGATGAAAATTTGCTAAAATCTTTAAGTATGACTATGAGAATTTTCAAACAAATAAACTATTAATTTACAGTAAAATTGAATTTTCCTTTATTGCTCCTACTGAATGTATAGAAATGCTACCTGAGAAAACTACGCTTTATGAAAATAGGTATTAAAAAAAGTACCGTTAGGAAGAACTTATCGTATCACAACTTCCCAACAAAATTGACTTAGAAGAAAGACTAAACTTTCATGGGAAAAATATACGAAATTTCTTTAGAAATAATAAAATTATAAACAACTGTATATAAGGAAGGGGGTTTGACTTCAACTCAAATTCCTTTTGTGTTCTTCAGTAGTAGTTAATTTTAGTTTAACATAGCGAGAACAAAAAGCAAATTATATATTTGTTGGCAATTGTTAGATTTTTGACAATATCGATAAATAGAATTTAAAACATTTACAAAGCAGATGTTTTACATTTTTACTTCTGTAACAAATAAAAATTGAGTCAAACGAAAACCTCTTGAAACTTATCAATACCTGATGAAAAGATGGCCAAAAGCCAATTTACATGATACTAAAACTAAAAACAAAAGTCTGCTTATAAACGAAATGAGTAATTGACCGTACTTGTAGAAAAAGTAATTCAAATTAAAATGTTGAAAAATAAATAATTATTTTGTAACAATTTATAAAACTAAAGTTTTTATAAGCAGATCATTCAACCTTTGTTAAGGCGTAAAACAAAAAATTATAATTTAATCATTCCGCATAAATTTATTTTATGTAAGCCCATTACATTTCATACATTTCGTGTATTTTAAACAAAAGTTAGCAAGTGTAAACTGATTTCAAGTCATTTGTTTTCTTTTCATATCAAACGAGTTTACAGGGCAAAATTTTATGCATAAATTTCATTAACAAATACGAGGGCGGCTCGATAATACCGTGTGATTATGAAAAAAGAAAAAAAAATCCATCAATATAATTTGTATCCCTTCCAAATAATAGGATTTCTCAAGGTTCTTAAAATAGCCATTAGTTTGATCAATTATTTCATCACTGGAGATAAAACACTTTTCGCTGAGTCACTTCTATAGGTTTGGAAATACAAAATTGTCACTGAGTGCTAAATCCGGAAAATATGGCAGTCCAATTCAATACATACGTTTTCACCGGTGCATTGTTATGATGAAATAGCATTTTCTTTTTTGCCAAATAAGGTTTTTTATGTCTAAATCATCGTTTAATCGCTCCAATAAATTGGCATAATATTCACCTTTATTGTTATTCCCTTTAAACGACAATGAATGTATACTAGCAGATTCCAGCGCTGGAAATTCGAGTGCAATTTCTAGGCAGCTTTATTTTTCAACTTAGCCAATTCACAAACCAACACTTTTATGGTTTATTATTATTGTAAGTGAAGATAACAAACTCATTAACAAAACATTAACAAATTTAATAAAACACACATAGCATATTTTATGTATGTGCTACTTTAAATGCAATTTGCTCAAAACAAGGGAAAAAATTTAAAAATCTGTAAATCTACAAAACGGCGAAAAAGAAAAACCTTTCAAATAATATACATTTGGTCAAAATCGGGATAAAACAGTAGAACAAAACATCGGTCACAAGAAATCGCTTAGCCTATTGATATTATAGATTATGCCAAATACATCTCCAAAAATCTGTTCATGACATTGTTCACCTATAAGCCCACCTTGGCCTTCATAGGTACCGATTCAGTCGGAGAAACACATTTCTCAGACCCCTGCTTGGTTTCAGTTTTGTTGTAATGGATCTATGTTTCATTCACCTTTATAAAACGGCGCAAAAACTAATCCATATTACGCTTGGCCAAGGCCTTCTTTGAAGTTGTCACTCGATTGCGATTATGGTCGATGGTCCCTTCGGACAGTTTTCAAAAGAGAAAAAAGCCCCCCATGAACATTCATAATCGAAATGCCTATGATATCAACAATCTCGCCTACTTCCATTCTCCGATCGGACAACACAATATCATGAAATTTTCGACATTTTATGACTTATTGAGTCGCCCTCGTGAACAGAAATTAATATTCAACCCACGTTTAACTGTTTTCATTAACACATGCTACATTAATTTCAGACACAAATTTGAATGTAAACTGTTTTAATAAACACAACACCAACAACAGACAAAATTTAAGAAATTTTTAAAAGTTTAAATATTATAAAATCAAAAACAAAACAAAACCGATTCCAAAAAACGCTAACGCTCGAAAAACGGGAGTTTCGACGTAAACCAGTTTGTAAGGGAGGAAAAAATCGTAAGTCATTCTAAAAATAACATAACGTGATTTTTAAATAAATCGTGAGTTTATTATTTAATATTTCAAAAAAAAAAAAAAAAATTAAAGGCAAAGCATGGGCAAGGCACTTTTCAAGGTGGTACAAGTGATGCCGACACCAAACAATACCATCGATCTTGACATTGTTGCTTGTGATATGTGAAATATTAAATATGTGAAATATTAATTCGGATTTACATTTTGTTAATTTAATTTGATTGCCTGTGTTTGGATCTCTGAGCTCACAAGTAAGGTCTCCCTAGTGGTCCCCTCAGAATGCGCTGCAATTTGTATATGTGATAGAAAGCCAAAACTAAAGAACCGGGCCAAATAAGGATTCAAAGATCGGCGATTCTTTTTCCTACATTTTTTCACATTTTTTCCATAGTAACCTATAACAAATTTGGTATCATTCGAACCGTATTCCGAAAGTTTCTTTTAGGTGGTTTGATATCAAATTCATTCAGGATCACTTTCTGAGTCGATTTAGCGATGCCCGTCCGTCCGTCTGTCCGTGTAAACCTTGCAATTAAACTACAAGTCTCAAAGTGAATATATTTTGATGAAGTTTGATATATAAGCTTCTATCGACCATAGGACTATTGAAATTGACCCCTAAGAGATCGACTTAAATTGCAATTTGATACAAATTATTATATAGATCTCGGTCAAATTGGGTTTGTGTGTATTTATTACATCCATTAATAGATATTTTATAAAATTCAATTGATATTTTCTGAAATACATTTGACTATTTCAGAAATACATTTGATACTTTCTGAAATTCAATTAATACTTTCTGAAATACAATTGATAATTTCTGAAATTGAATTGATACTTTCTGAAATTCAATTGATGTTTTCTGAAATACAATTGATATTCCTGAAAATCAATTGATGTTTTCTGAAATACAAATGATACTTTCTGAAATTCAATTCATGTTTTCTGAAATACAATTGATACTTTCTGAAATTAAATTGATGTTTTCAGAAATACAATTGATTATTTCTGAAAATCAATTGATGTTTTCTGAAATACAATTGATACTTTCTGAAATTCAACGGATGTTTTCTGAAATACAATTGATTATTTCTGAAAATCAATTGATGTTTTCTGAAATACAATTAATACTTTCTGAAATTCAATTGATGTTTTCTGAAATACATTTGATACGTTCTGAAATTCAATTGATACTTTTTGAAATACAATTGATAATTTCTGAAATTGAATTGATACTTTCTGAAATTCAATTGATGTTTTCTGAAATACATTTGACACTTTCTGAAATTCAATTCATGTTTTCTGAAATACAATTGATACTTTCTGAAATTCAATTGATGTTTTCTGAAATACAATTGATACTTTCTGAAATTAAATTGATGTTTTCAGAAATACAATTGATTATTTCTGAAATTCAATTCATGTTTTCTGAAATAAAATTGATACCTTCTGAAATTAAATTGATGTTTTCAGAAATACAATTGATTATTTCTGAAATTCAATTCATGTTTTCTGAAATACAATTGAAACGTTCTGAAATTAAATTGATGTTTTCAGAAATACAATTGATTATTTCTGAAATTCAATTGATGTTTTCTGAAATACAATTGATACTTTCTGAAATTAAATTGATGTTTTCAGAAATACAATTGATTATTTCTGAAATTCAATTCATGTTTTCTGAAATACAATTGATACTTTCTAAAATTCAATTGATGTTTTCTGAAATACAATTGATACTTTCTGAAATTAAATTGATGTTTTCAGAAATACAATTGATTATTTCTGAAAATCAATTGATGATTTCTGAAATACAATTGATACTTTCTGAAATTCAATTGATGTTTTCTGAAATACATTTGATACTTTCTGAAATTCAATTGATACTTTCTGAAATACAATTGATACTTTCTCAAATTGAATTGATACTTTCTGAAATTCAATTGATGTTTTCTGAAATACAATTGATATTTCTGAAAATCGATTGATGTTTTCTGAAATACAATTGATACTTTCTGAAATTCAATTGATGTTTTCTGAAATACAATTAATATTTCTGAAAATCAATTGGTGTTTTCTGAAATACAAGTAATACTTTCTGAAATTCAATTGATGTTTTCTGAAATACATTTGATACGTTCTGAAATTCAATTGATACTTTTTGAAATACAATTGATACTTTCTGAAATTGAATTGATACTTTCTGAAATTCAATTGATGTTTTCTGAAATACAATTGATACTTTCTGAAATTCAATTAATGTTTTCTGAAATACAATTGATACTTTCTGAAATTAAATTGATGTTTTCAGAAATACAATTGATTATTTCTGAAAATCAATTGATGTTTTCTGAAATACAATTGATACTTTCTGAAATTCAATTGATGTTTTCTGAAATACATTTGATACTTTCTGAAATTCAATTGATACTTTTTGAAATTCAATTGATATTTTTCTAAAATACAATTGGAAAAAGTGTAGTCCAAAAAAATTACTGTTCTCTTTTCGTATGAGTCCAAGTATAATTTAAGAGGCCATGTTGGAAGAACGTTTGTAGAAGACCAAAGGGAAAAAGACTAAACCCTAAATATATCAAAACTGTTAAGTTTGGCGGTGGTAGTATTACAGTATGTGGTTGCTTTTCGGGCCAAGGAATGGATCCAGTTTACGTAGCGAAAGATACTCTATCTGGAATTGGATATAGGCAAATTCTAAATTCTAAAACATACCTCCAAAGTTGAAACCGAATGGCGGCAATCTAATGCAGTTAGCCTAATCACCAGATCTCAATACCATAGAAGATCTACGGGAAATTTTAGATCGAAAATTACACAAACAAGACAGATCTTATAGAGGCAGTTAATTCATTTAATTAATTTAATTTAATTGACTTCATGCCTCGGCATTGTGAAGCAGTACTAAAAACTAATGGACCACCATTAAAATATTGGAACCAAAAATAGAGAGAAAGTCTTCAATGTTATATGTTCCTTGGGTTAGGAGAAGGGTTCGTTATGAAAGATCTCTTAGGGATATAGATAAACTTCGTAATAGGCTAGAAATGTCATTCGTAAGGAGAAGAGGCGGCATTTTTCAAGGTTATTAACGTTGAGGCACTAAATGCATATTTTAAAAATGGGAGTTGTGGTGATTATCACGGTAGTTTTGGTTTTGATAATTTGAGTGACCAGTCCGTCCTTTCGATGTGTCAGCGAGCTGGAATTTTATGAAAGCCTGAATAACACTGTGGAACAAATTCAGGTTAGCAAAAGTTAGATCGATTCTGAGAGTGTGGGGTGAAAATAGAGGCTAAATTACAAGACCCGTATCACGGCGTTTGTTTATGTTAGTTCGAATTTTTTTTTAAATCGACCTTCGAACTTTGCAGTCAAATGCCGATTTTCAGCATATTGTTTATATGGTTTTTTTGGCTATAACTCGTCGACTAATTGATATTTTTTCAATCTGTAAAAGCCAAATTATTGCTAGAGACCTGTGCAACAATTAAATTTTTGTGGTGCTTATGAAGCAAAATGTTGAAAAAATTATTTTTTTTTTTTTTGCTTTTTGAAAATATTTTCCACAAAACTAAGTCTTTTTTGCTTTCTGTTTGATCCATAATATGCTTCTCAGTTTCTTCAATAAATTTCATTTGAAAAGAAAATGATCTTAGTCGATAATTTGCATTAAAAATCCCAAAACCATTCAATAAATAGCGATTTAGGTAGCAGTAATTAAAAAGGAAAGTTCCAAGAATTAGGAATTAGTAAAACAACATTTTTGTTTTCAACCACCGCACAGGTAGCGATTTTTTTTTTTATTTCGTACAAGCGAACTAATTTCAAAAATGAAGATTCAGTTAAGACTCGAAACTCAGCCGAAGCTGATGTTTTTTAATTTTCGCTCGGTCGTGAAAAAATTCGCTATTAATTTTTTTGGAACTTATTTCATTTTGTGAGTGATTTAAGTTAAGTGCATCGGTTTCATAAAAATAACAAAAAAAAAAACATTGTATAGTTAATACATATTGTATTAAAAATGTCGGAACCAAAATGTAAAATGGAAAATTTTTGTAATGTTTGTGGACGTTTCATAGCAAGCGATGAAAAATGTGGCAATGCGAGTGATTTTTTTTTTGGAAGCTTATAAACAATATTTCTCGCAAGAGTTTATCACTGACGTAAACTATGCCCCTAAAAAAGTTTGCTTTAATTGCTATTCAACTCTTATGCAATGGAAAAGTGAAAAGAAGAAGACTATGCCTTTAGGTATACCAATGATGTGGTTAGACAACAGCACGCATCAAGAAGAAAATTGCTATGGATGTATCAACTACCATAAAACATTGAATAGAAGGAAAGCAAGGAATAAAACTTATGTAGCAGTGCCAAGTGTCCAATTACCATTACCGCACTCAGAATTCGTTCCAGTACCAACATACCTAAGTATTGATCTTCAAACAGATATCAGTACTACAACCGCCGCTGCTACATCCATGGATTTCTTCTCAGAATACGACCCTGGTGAAGGTACATCCTATGAAACATCAAAGGACCCAATCCTAGTCACACAAAACCAATTGGATTGAATTGTTGCAAATTTGTGTTTGACTCAGAAAAAATCAGAACTACTGGCTTCATTTTTGAAAGGAAATAATTTGCTGGCGAAAGGTACCAAAGTAACAGCATATCGAAAACGCCAAAAAAGTTAGAAAAGTTCTTCAATGTGAATGATGCAAAAAATTTCGCTTATTGCAACGATATTGAAAAGTTAATGGAGACGATAGGGTTAACCTATAAAAAAGATGATTGGCGTTTATTCATCGATAGTTCACTAATTAGCTTAAAAGTTGTGCTTTTGCACAAAACAAATAGAATGCCTTCTGTTCCGATTGCGTATAGCACTGACACTAGTGAAAATTTCGATAATTTGAAATACATTCTGGAAGGACTCAAATATAACGAACACCGATGCACTGTGGCCGGATTTGCCATATTTTTGGCATAAAGTAAAAATTTTCATGAATGTATTTTCTAATTTTTTCTAGATATTCTTACATATACTTAGTATACTTATTTCAAAATTAAAAATAATCTGATGGCAACCCTGTTACTTTACTACGGCTGCAAACTGCAATGTTTAATTAACAGCTTTTTTTATCAAAAATAGAGGAAACTTTTTCTAAACTTCGTGCTACTGGGAAATTGATACAAGTGAACAAAAAAATTTTAAAAAATATGGAAAATGAAGGTCAAGGTATGTAGAATGTAAATTATATGTAATTTAATGTCAGTGTTTGTCATGTGGTAATTATGTGAATTATATGTGTTAAGTGTTATAATAGAGAAAACCTAACCAACTTGACAATGCCTCGTAGATCGAAAACTAACTTTCTGCCAACTTGTGCCAAAATGTATTTATTTACGAGTAAATTAGAGTCTGCCTATTTTAATATGTTATTAACGTTTTTTGCCCAATTTTGCCCATTCTCCAAATATTTTGGATTTCCCAGTGAATTTAGCTTTTAGCCGTTCAACCTTGCTACATGTTTGGCTGGATAACAAGCGAAATGCAAACGCTGTTTCAAACTGGATATTTGAACAACTTGGCACTAATAGTATTAGTATTGCTAAAAAAAAGAGATGTTTTGAAAAAAAATTAGGAGTTTTGAACTTTATATCAAGAAAAAATTACCAAAATGTAATAGAACTATATCTACTTTTAAAACTAAACATGCCAAATGGCTCTCATCGACTATGATGGTCAAACTTGATAACAAAAACGCAGAAACAGAGCAGCGAAATCAACTAATAGGACGTCTACGCCTGGCATATAAAGATGCGGGACCACGGCTTAAGAGAAAGTTGGCATCCGAACTAGCAGAAAGCCACGAACATGACACAAGTCTGCTTGTACATGCTGCCACGGTATCAGCAAAAAAATCCAATGAAAAAGATACAGCATTGATTTTAAAGGAATCTCGGCTTACTTCAAATAGACCAGCCGAAATAAAAAAAAAAAACTATTTTTGAACGAACCGATCTCTCTTACACCAAATGAAGCTCTTTCATTTTTTCTGGAAAATATATAAATATATACAATATATTAATATGAGAGAAATAAATAAATTGCATTCTAGTAATATATACCCAAGCTATGACAAAGTAGTGCAAGCTAAATTAAAATGTAGACCAGCATGAATAATTGTAACAGAAACCGCTGCGCAAGTTTCTTTGCAAAATTTGGTAAATCAAACTGCCAGTCGAATGCTACTTCTGCAAGAGAATGTATTTGCACAATATCCAGAAATAACTGATGTCATGCTAGTCCTAAGTTATGGATTTGACGGATCAACTGGACAGGCCATATACAAACAGCGATTTCAAGGGAAGGAACCTTCATCAATGGATCAATCACTATTTGTAAAACAACAGTTATCCCACTAAAAATAATAGACAGATTGGGAAAGGTTTTGTGGATGAATCGTACACCTCGGTCTGTACGATTTTGTAGACCCCTTAAAATGGAATTTGCTAAGGAAAGCAAACAACATATTATTTCAGAAAAAAACAATCTGGACATACAAATACAAGAATTGGCGCCATATATATATTCTATTTTAAATGAAAGAAATATTACGATTTCTTATAATCTGAATATGACCCTTATAGATGGCAAAGTTTTGAATATTTTAACGGGAACTAACTCGTGTCAATCGTGTCCAATCTGTGGCGCTACTGCAAAGCATTTTGTGAAAACTAGAGACATTAATTCGGAAATATTTAAGCCAAAGTCTGGTACCCTGAATTTCGGTGTCAGTCCACTTCATGCTTGGATACGCATACTGGAGTTCGTATTAAAAATTTCTTACAGGATTGGATTAAATAAATGGCAGATAAGGGACAAAAATTAACAAGAGGTGATGAAGACTCGCAAACAATCAATACAGAAAAAATTAAGGAAAGAAATGGGACTACTTGTGGATATGCCAAAACAAAACGGCAGTGGAAGCACTAATGATGGTAATACTGCAAGGAGTGCATTATCAAATAAAAAGTTATTGCATCCATTTTGGAATTTGATTTAGGTGTTCTTGAACATTTTCGTACAATTTTAATAGCAATTTCCTGTGAATATAAAATTAATGTCCTTAAATTCCACCAGTTCTGCGAGAAAACTATGACAATATATATGTCTAAGTATCCATGGTATCCGATGTCGCCAACAGTTCATAAGATTTTGGTTCATGGTTCCCAAATTATAGCTGTATCTCCTGTTCCTGTCGGATGCCTCGGAGAAAATGCTTCAGAAGGGCGCAATAAGATTTATAAAGAAGATAGGAGATCTCATGCACGAAAAAATAATCGAGTTAATACTATGCCGGATGTGTTCAATAGGTCAATGGATTCTTCAACCCTTTACTTTCCAGTATTTTTATTAACAGAAGACCCTTTACTTTCCAGTATTTTTATTAACAGAAGATTAGCCATATCAAAAAAAAATATATTGCCAAAGGAAGTCATTGCGCTACTTGAGCTCCCGACTTTTGATACTGACCAAGCAAATTATGTTACCGATAATGATTCTGATGAGCAGGACATCGAATTAGATTATGATTCTGATAATGAAAATTTATATGAATTTGCGGTTGAGTTAGATGTCGAAGATGATTAAATAAATTCTTAGTTCTAAGTCTGAAAAATATTTATGTGAGTAAATTATTATTTTTTATACATATTATGGTAATATCTTTTTTCTAGCTTACAGATTTGGAGAAATATAACGCATGCTTATATTCCAGACGTTAAATAAGAAACGTTATTTAGGTAATTAGAACATCTACCTGCAACTTAGCTTTATACAGACGGTAAGAGTGGGCGTGGTCGTATCGATCTGAACATTTTAATATTTCCTAAGAATATCATTATTAGTATATGTACAAATTTACAGCTCTGTAGCATCTTTATTAGACTTTATGCCAAAAAAAAATGCATTTCCGGCCATAGTGCAGTGGCGCATTTGCTGCGACCTCAAAATAGTTATCGAATAGGATTCACGATACGGAGAAGGTATTAAAGGAAGAAACCAGTACAAACAGCATAACTGGAATAGTCGCATTGGACGGAAATGGCCTAAAGACAGTAGGTTACACGAAAGTCTTGTTCCTGAAATGAAAATTTTGTTAACGTTGCTCCACAATAAACTTCGCATTGCTAAAAATTTTTTGAAATGTATCGCAAAAGGACCAGCAGTATTCAACCGCTTAAAAGACATTTTCCCAAGACTAAGTAACGCCAAAATTCAGGAAGGGGTTGTTAATGGTCCCGACATACGGAAACTAATGAGTCGTCAAGATTTTGACCAAGCTCTGACAGACCGAGAATTAAATACATGGCTCGCATTGAAAGCGGTCATTAAAGGACTTTTGGGTAAAGAACGCAAAGACAACTACAGGCAATCTGTTGCAAACATGTTGGCAGCTTTCGATGAAATTGGGGTTAATATTTCGTACAAAATTCATCTCTTGCATCAGCATCTTGATCAACTCGCTTAACATTTGACAACTGAATCTGATAGCAAGGCGAACGTTATCACCAAACTGCGCTTCCATTTGAAATAAGGTAACCATAGAGTGTCATATTTTGAATTCCTAGATTTTTCTAATATATTTGTCAGAGTGCACAATTTAAACATGTTAACGATTGAAAACTATTTTCGTTTCAGGTACAGAGGAAAGAAATCTCCAGATGCAATACTCGCTGAAATTTGGTATTAAAACACCTTTGAAGAAGAGGAAGACGAGGAAAAAGAGGAAGAAGGGGAAGACAAATATGAAATTCCAGAATATCTGTTGGACGAAATTATCGACCTTTCTGATGATGATGACGATGACCAAGATATTAGAGAGAGCAGTGATGTTGATCCACAGCCGCCTGCTAAACGGCAACTGGCCAAATCATTAATTTAATTTATTTATTTTTTTTTTACTTAAAACTTTTCATAACTAACATTTCAAAAATATATTTTTTTTTCATATTTTTATAATTTCTTTTTCAATGTTTCTTCAAAACCAACACTGAACAAAATTGGTACATAAAATATGGGAAGTAAATTAATATTAAGCTGGAAAAAGCAAGTTTTGTATTATGATTGTTTTCTTTTCAAATGAAATTTATTGAAGAAACTGAGAAGCATATTATAGATCAAACAGAAAGCAAAGAAAAAAAAAGCATGAAAAAAAATAATTTTTCCAACCGTTTGTTTCATAAGCACCACAAAAATTTTCTAAATCAACTTTTTTTTAATTTTAATTGTTGCACAGGTCTCTAGCAATAATTTGGCTTTTACAGATTGAAAAAATATCAATTAGTCGACGAGTTATAGCCAAAAAACCATATAAACAATATGCTGAAAATCGGCATTTGACTGCAAAGTTCGAAGGCGGATTAAAAAAAAAAACAATTCGAACTAACATAAACAAACGCCGCGATACGGGTCTTCTATTTAGCTGCTATTTTCACCCCTCACTCTCAGAATTGACCTAACTTTTGCTAACCTGAATTTGTTCCACAGTGTAATGTTAAATTTCGATCGAATGGTCTTTCCTTATGTTTCTAGATTCATTTTCAATTTAGTCAATGCTATTTTTACGACTTCTACACACATTTCGTGTGGCATGGAGGACTGTACGAGTTGTACCTACATATACCGAAAACTAGAGTGGTTCACGAATCTGATGATCTCAGGCCTATTTCAATTGTTCCTGCTCTGTCTAAGGTTATAACCAATTTTTAAAAATCAAATTCTTCAGTTTCGTTTGAATATTTATGAGTTGCAGTTTGCCTTTCGCCATGGACACAGTATGATGTCATTGATTCTCAACCTTACCGACACGATAAGGGAGAATGTTAATAGTAATAAATTGAGTTTCTCTCGATAGTAATTCAATTACTATTACCAGAATGATTGTTAACCCTTTCACGACCAATGGGATATATATATATATGTATGTCCCATTTTTATTTTTTTCTTATATTTTGCACATTTTCTCTGCTGACTTGAGTCGACAGATGATAGTTTTAGCTTTCAGACCATACCAAAAAAGTTGGCACATGTATTCTCAGGACCTAAGACGGTGACCACAAAGTCTGAAAACTATGTTTTTTTTTTTAAAATCATATTTGGATGTCATTAATTTGGACGTTATTGAACCAAAAACATTAAAATTTTGATATAAGATGGACCAGTATTTATGGTTTTCAGAAACACCAAAATATTTGGAATCGGTTTACTATTCAGCAAAATTCAGTACGGGACATATGCGTCCAATTGGTCGTCAATGGTAAAAAAGATGTTTTATAGTTTTATATTTTTATTAAATTAAAACAAAATTTATAATATTAAATCAACAATTAATTAAACTATAAATAAAAAGACTTAGAAAAAGGTTAATTCTAAATATCTCAAAAATACAAAATCAATTATGGCAATCTTTGAAGCAATTGCTTCTTTGCCCGATTTTCCTTTCCATTTTTAGTGCAAACAAAAAAAGTAGTAATCGATTCTCTGTGATCTATATTTAAAAATTTACAACAAATATAAAACCAAAACTACAGTTATTTATGTAAAAAATAAAAACAAAAAAATAGTTGCTCACTAAGTTTGACCATTGACGACCAATGGGATATATATGTCCCATGGATTTTTTCCTTGAAGAAATTGAAAAAAGAAAAATATTTTTGACGACACTTTTGTTTAGAAATGTTGGGTCGTTAAGTACGAATCCACAAAAAAAAAATTTTTCCAGCAGTTTAGGTTCGGTCGTGAAAGGGTTAAGCTAATAATGGGTTTAATTTTTCGAAAAGGAGTGTAGACCTCTACTCTCCTATTTGAGTGTTAGATCTCACTTTGTTGCTGTCAACAATGCTATGTCTTAATTACTTCTTCTCAAATCAGGAGTCCATCAGAATTCTGTTTTGGGACCTCATGTGTTCATTAGGGTGGCCCTTAGCTTGCTATCCAATCCAACAATAAATCCCGTAAGAGTATGCTACTGCACTACTCACAGAGTGAGACAAGACATTTCCATAGCATGCCCCGAAATTAAGGAAATAATTAATGCTGTCAATGCCTTGAAGACTAATAAAGCCCCTGGATTAGATAACATTGCCCCAAAGATGTTAAAAGCTGACGCTCGAACCACAGCGCAATTACTTCTACCTCATATCGAGAACTTTTGGCACACTTGTGATCTCGACTCACATCTAAAGGAAGGTATCATAGTCAATATCCCTAAAAAAGGCGACCTTACCGAATGCAATAACTGGCGAGGCATCACGGTCCTTAGCGCAGTCAACAAGGTAATTGCGCACATCATAAACAAAAGGATAGCTGATGCTGTACTCCCAAATCTCAGACAAGAACAGGCTGGCTTCCGTCCACACAAATCTTGCGTCGACCACATCAATAGTCTTCGTATAATCATCGAGCAGTCAGCGAAATAGCAATCTCCCCTCTACATGATATTTATAGATTTCGAAAAGGCGTTCGACACCCCGAGCCACCATGCAATATGGAATGCGCTTGCCTGCAAAGGTGTGCCACAAAAAATTATTGGGCTAACCCAATCCTTGTATGAGAATGCGAAATGCCGAGTTCTCCACGACAACGCACTGAGCAACAGTTTTAATGTGTTAAATGGTGTTCGACAAGGATGTATACTATCTCCTCTTCTATTTAACATCGTACTTGACATCATTGTACGTAATGCTACAGCAGAAAATAGAGGTATAAGAAGGGAATCAACCAACATCTGGAGAGCCTGGAATATGCTGAAGACACATGCCTCTTATCGCACAGTTATCGACACGCGTCAGCTAAACTCAAATCCCTTGAGAACGAAGCTTCAAAAGCCGGTTTAAAAATAAACATAAAGAAAAGTAAGGTTATGCGCTGCAACACTCTTAACAACACAAAATTTCGAATACAGAATGTTGAGCCGGAAGAAGTTAACACATTCTGTTATCTGGGTAGCGTACTAACAAAAACAGGCGGCTGCAGTGATGATATATCCTTCCGAATATCAAAGGCTAAACAGTCATTTGGTATCTTACGACCTGTATGGAAGTCTACTGCTATCTCGAAAAGAACTAAGATCAGCATATTTAATTCCTGCGTGAAATCAGATCTCCTCTATGCCTGCGAATCATGGAACACGACATCGCACGATATTAACAGGATACAGGTATTCATCAACCGCTGTCTGCGAAGAATCTTAAAAATATTTTGGCCTAACATGATTCCCAATACCGAATTATGGGAGCAAACATACCAACGCCCAATCCACATTGAGATTCTAAATCGTAAATGGCGCTGGATTGGTCATACGCTCCGCAGACCACATGGCGACACGGCAAAGACTGCTATAGATTGGAACCCGCATAGAAACACACGAAGAGTTCGGCGACCGTCGCACACCTGGAGACGGCAACTTGAAGCTGAAATTACTCAAAGCGGCTTAAGCTGGTGTGAGACAAAAAACCTTTCATCAAGAAGGACCGATTGGAGAGAATTCGTTGTGGCCCTTTGCTCCTTTCAGGAACCACAGGACATAATATAAATATATATATATAAAAAGTGTTCAAATTCTCGGTCGCACCCCCTAGAAATATGCGAATAGCAAAAAAAAACTGAGATATACAAAGTTTTGTGCCAATCAAAAAACATTTAGAGGTGACTCAATGCGATTGAAAATTTCAAGTCTGTTTATATGGGGACTTTTTTTTTCAGATTTTACGAAAATTTCGTTCTATAGTTAAATTCTTCCGACAAATTGTTATCTAATTCGGGATCAGTATTAAATTATTTTTCCAAAAAGCTATAAAACTTAAAAATAAAATGCCCCAGACCACTTTTGTGCCAAAAAAAAAAACTAGATAATGAAATTTGATGGCATTTTTTCAACTTTAAGAAATTAATTAAAGCCAACATTTTGTTTTAGTCTCCATACCTGTAAGTACTCAGATATGAAGTATTATTGCTTCATTGGCACCTTGTTAACCTATTAAGCGTTGAGATCGAAAATGGAACATTTTTTTGATAAAATTTTGAAAACTCCTTTTCCAAGTTTTGAAAAATTTTCTTAAACAAAATTTTAAAAAATTGATCTAGCTCTTCAAGATCTTGTTAAATGCATGTTAGAGATTAACTGCGTTAATTTTTAGGTAAATCCATATGCCAGAATTTTTTTGACAAGGATTTTATTTTTGCGGATTTCGAGAAAAATGGGATTTTTATAAAATATTCTGTAAATGTACTATTTCTAAATACTTTGTATCAAAAATTCATCACTTTTCTACTTTTAAATGTTATATTTTATCTTAATAGTCTTGGGTTTCGGAAAAAAAAACAATATGACCCCGTTAACCCTTTTGGAATTTGGGTCACATATGACCCGAAGCTAATAAGAGACAATTTATTCAAAAAATTCAAATATTTTGTAAGTGCTGTTGAATTTTTAGATGCGGTATAACCAAATGTGAACTTTCGTTTCTAAAATTTGGGATAAATCCGAGAACGTTAACCCATTATTTGCCAAGGCCAGCTTTAGATTTTAAGATAGTTTTAAATAAAAATTACGGAAAACGAGTTTTTCTATTAAACTCGATGAAACCACTATTTAGAATTTAAGAAAAATAATTCGGTTAATTTTTATTTATTTAACCCATCAGTGCTCCCGGGATCAAAATAATCCATTGTGATATATCTTTGGTGATAAGATAGACAGATAGTTTTTATACATAAAATGATTTTATAACATAATTGGTTAAAAGTTGTTTTAATTTATATTCGCGAGCAATAAGCAGATATTTGCACCAAAGATATATCGCAATGGATTATTTTGATCCCAGGAGCACTGATGGGTTTAATAAATAAAAATTAGCCGAATTATTTTCCCTATATAAAACACACTTGAAATTTTCAATCGCGTTGAGCCACCTCTAAATGTTTTTTGATTGGCCTAAAACTTTGTATTTCTCAGTTTTTAGCTATTCGCATATTCTAGGGGGTGTGACCGTCAGTTTGAACACTTTTTATACCCTATCCTCTATGTGGTTTGGTATATTGACTTTGTGCTGCTTTTTGTAACTACCAAAAATATTTGACCTAGACCCACCTTTTATTATACCGATCGACTCAGAATCATTTTCTGAGTCGATTTAGCGATGTCCGTCCGTCCGTCCGTCTGTGTGTCCATGTAAACCTTGTAATCAAACTACAGGTCGCAAATATGAATATGTTTTGATGAAATTTGGCATGTAAGCTTTTATTGGCCATAGGATGAACGCTATTGAAATTGGCCATGTTCAGACCTAGTCCCCATACAAATGACCCCTATGAAAACGACATAAATTGACATAAGATCCAAATTACCATATAGATCTCAGTCACCTTGGGTTTGTATGTGTTTATTATATCCATTAATCAGTAGTCCAAAAATAATCGCTATAGAACAATTCTTTGTCATAGGCCCCATATAGAGTTGCTTCCCGATCTTCACTTAATTAAATCTATCAAAAAACAAAAATATTGCATAGATTTTTCTCAAATTTGGTCTGTATATATTTCTTCAAAATATAAGTGACTTTACCAAATATGGTCAGGATCGGTCCATTTTTCGACCTAGTCCCCATATAAATATAACACCCGATATGAACTTTTTCATATATGCAGCCAAAAAAAATTAATAACAGTGCCACTCAAATTTGGTTTATGCATATTTTCTATATCCAATTAGTTGGACCCAAGAGTTAGGGTATCTAAACAATGGTATAGGGTATCGTAGTCGGTCTAGACCGACTATAATTTTCTTACTTGTTTTTTCTCCATATAATGAAGGGCCACCCTAATGTTCATTCTATATATTAATTCACTTCCTGAGTTTCTTACCACACAGATTTCTAAATCTTTTTTATGTTGTAAAATTTGTAGTACTATGCGTAGGATTTATTCATCTAATATATTCCTACTGTTCTCTATAAGACAAAAGTTAGCACATGCTCTTCTGATATCGCAAATGTTATATGGCCTTGAAGTTGTATCGGTTACTATTGGGATGATCTTTGCTAGGCTTAAGCGTATTGTTAATACTATTGTTCGGTTTGTGTTCGGCACCCATAAAAGGGATCACAAATTTGGGTTTGTCAAACGTTTTCTAGGATGCTCGTTTGAAAATTTTCCCTCTAGGCAGGAACTTAAGTTTTACTGGGTAACTAGAAATCGAAGTTATTTATTCCAAAGATTCGACATTCTGTGTTTGAGAGATCATTTTTTATCAAAATAGCTCGATATTGGAATTTTAAGGCTGGGCAGCCAGCATGATTAGATTTGATAGATTTACTTTATGTACTATTTTACTACGTATATCCTTTTTATATGAGAGTTCTAAGTATTACAGTTTATTTGCCTTGGTGGCTTTTTTATTATTAGTGAATTATAAATAAATAAATATATAAATTTTGGTATAGTAAAGGTTTCCAATGTTTTGTCAACAGCATAAAAAGAATTAATAGGCAAGGCGTTTTCTTGTGACAGATGTAACTTTGTCAGTTTTAATCCTATTTTGACCAACATCCCTCATTTGACAGGTATTTCTTTTTAGCTGTCCACCAGATTGTCAGATTTGCACCGTCTGGAACATTTTTTGAAGTAATGTTAATTTAAAGTTGTTACTAACGCATACATAAAATTATGCAATGCTGTGTGTGTGTTTATTAAATTTGTTAATGTGTTTTAAAAAATTGTAAAGGGTCCGCCAAATAACTTTTTTTTTTTTGAAAATGTTATAAAAAAAAAACTACTGAATATTATCTCAAATTTCTTTTTTATTTGAAAGTACAATCCTTCCGGTTAATAATGGAAAATAATTTCATTCAAATGGCTCCCTCGGCTGGCCATGCAGTAGCCTACACGATCGGTCCAATTTTTAAGCACATTATCGATTGTGTACAGCTGTATTTCACCAATGGCTTCACGAATATTGTCCTTTAAAGCGTCAATTGTCTCTGGCTTGTTGGCGTAACACTTATCTTTGAGGGCACCCCACAAATAATAGTCCAACGGTGTCAAATCGAAGCCCCAAGGTGGCCAAACGACATCAGCTCTGCGGCTGATAATGCGATCTTTAAAAACAGGGCGCAAAACATCGAGTGTAGCTTCGGCTGTGTGGCACGTAGCGCCGTCCTGTTGAAACCAAATGTTGCCAATATCCTCCTCTTCAATTTTTGTAAACAAAAATTCGTTCAACATGGCCCGATAACGATCGCCATTGACTGTAACGGCCACTCCTTGCTCATTTTCAAAGAAAAATGGCCCAATTATGCCTTTGGACCAAAATCCGCACCAAACAGTGACTCGTTTTGGGTGTATCGGCTTTTCAATGGATGCGTGCGGGTTTTCTGTGCCCCAAATACGACAATTTTGCTTGTTTACATACCCGCCAAGATCAAAATGAGCTTCATCTGCAAAGATGATTTTTTTGGCAAAATCGGCATCTTCTGTAAGTCGATCGCAGGCCCACTTAGCGAAGCGAAAACGCATTGGATGGTCAGTTGGCTTCAACTCCTGAACTAATTGGACTTTGTATGGCGTCATACCAAGGTCTTTATGCAAAATTCGTCCCAATGATGCCTCCGAAATGTTCAATTCTTGAGAACGATGGTGAATTGATGTTGATGGCGCTTCACGCACACTTTCTGCCACAGCAGCAATATTCTCGGGTGTACGCACTATTTTTGGCTTTTCACGCTTTGGTTTATCGATGAGGATGCCAGTTTCTTTCACTTTTTTCACAAGATAACGAACATACGGAGCTGACGGTGCTTCTCTTCTTCCAAAATCCGTACGCAATTTTCGCACACATTCTGCAACATTACCATGATTTTCAAAGTAATGTCCCAATATTTCCCAGCGTTGTTCAAGCCTATACACAACCATATTTGTTCAGCGGAAGGATAAAACTAATTGTCTGTCAAATCAGACATGAG
The DNA here is from genome assembly GCA_963682025.1 of Cordilura impudica. Lineage (NCBI taxonomy): Eukaryota > Metazoa > Arthropoda > Insecta > Diptera > Scathophagidae > Cordilura > Cordilura impudica. The sequence continues at coordinate 71,443,680 of OY821519.1, read as the reverse complement.
CTAAGTGTTACCATTCACGAAATAAGCACTAGTTGAAAAAAAAACGTTAGATGGCGGACCCTTTATATGAAAAGCCCTGTGTTGCATTGAAAAATAAGTGTAGACAATCGAATTTCATTATAATAATTGCATATCACACGACCTGTGTTGAATTGTGAATTGCCTAAAACTAGCATATCTTTAGGTGGCATATAAGATGGTTCAAATACCTGTAGGCTCTTATTTCTGTATGTTCAATAAACATTTATAAGGATATAAATTTAATAAATTAAATAGATTAAAAAAACATTGAAAGAAATAAATTGAATGAAAAAATAAAATTTCCTAGAATTTGCACTCGCATTTCGAGGGATGGGCTCTGCTAATAAAAATGAATACTTTTATGATTTCTTATGTTTATTCTGAAGTTAAGCTATTTTATGTTAATAAATAATTAAACATAAACATTTTTAAATTAATAAAAGATTTTATAGTTTTATGGTCGATTTTTTTTATATATTGTTAAAAGTTTCCAGTGCATTGTCACTCACTGTGGCAATATATTAATTTTCAACATTAATTTACAATATGAAAATTTACATTATTCGAATTCTATGTCCATTATTCAAAACTTTACTAAACTATCTTACCAACAAATATAAAAAAACAAGAAAAAATTCCAAGACATTTGCTTTACATTTAAAGTACACATATAAAAATAAAAATATAACGAAAATTTCGCGGGGGGTATATTTCTTTAATATTCCAATAATCATACATATGATAATTATTCAATAAAAACCTTATAAAATTTTAAGTATCTACAAATGAGAAAGCAGAAATAGTAAAAAAAAAAAATATTCGAATAGATATTTGTTGTCATATGATAGAAAATGATTTGATATATTTGTTAGCATAACAAAAATTTAACTGATACGTTAATTAATTTCAATTAGTGTTTCAATACTATTAAAAAAAAACAAAATATTATTACAAAAACATTTGTATCTCCATAGTAAATTATTTATTGTGAGTAGTGAACATTTATTTAGACGAGTACGTTTAAGATTGAACACATCCCACCACTCTGACCACACAAGCTACATAATAAATAAATAAATAATAAATGAATAAATAGAATTCCAGCTCGTGTAATATAAATATAGTTACTTATATACACATATAAATAGATATAGATCACATTTTATCGAGTATTGTAAATTTGTGTTTTTTTTTATGAATATTGACAAAAAAAAACATTCATTTGTTAATGTTTTTTTGCATTATGCAAACTTATTTAAACACGACTTAAAACTAAACAATAACAAAAACACTTCCTTTTCGTATTGTTAGTAAAAATCATTATAAAAATAAATACAAATTATTTTATTTATAACTTACAACAACCAGTAAGGTTTGAATCGTGCATTTAAGGTTTGAGTAGTAACCAAGTCCTTAGTCCGTAGTAGATCTGAATAAATTTTATTGATTTGGAAAATTGTTTGCGTACAAAAATAATTTCAGAATTTGTACAATTTTTCCAAATAGAAAAAGTTGGATCTAAGAGAGTTTTTTATTTATTGTGTATGAAAAATTCTACGACTGTGAAACATTTTTTCTTGAAATTCTACTAAAAAAGTTCTTATATTTTTCAATGTGAAACAAAATCTCAGTTTCTTAAACACTTTTTTTAAAACCTCCACTACAGAGGGTATATATAGGTTTGTCATTTTTAACCAAATTCCAAAGACTGTGGGACCCTATATTTTCTTGATCCTTATAAAAGTTGATCTAGCGCTGACCGCCTCTCTGTCTGTCCGTCAGTCTGTGGAAATCACGTTTACACCCTCAATAACTAAGCAGGACTCTTGGTTTTTCCATAAGATCGTTTATAAACATCCCGATTGAGTTGATATATAATATCATTAAAATCGCTCCAATGGGTCACAAGATATCAATGAAAATGTGAAAAAAACTGTTGAAAAATAATAATGTTCAATTTTATTTGTTTTTCTTATTTACGACATATGTTGTATTTGTTCTTGTTGTTGTAGTCGTTGTATTTGTTGCATTTACTTCATAAGGGTGTGTATCGGTTTACTGCACGTGTCACATTAGATTAAGCAAGTATTTCGACATATTTTTGATGTGTAAACATCTATACGCGCAGGGGGGTAAATTTCTATTTCACAATACAATCACAAAAAGCGTAACATGTGTGAGCTCACATGTTACGCTGTGAACCGTAAGACAAATCGGTGTGATTTATGATTGTATTGGTGAAAAAATTAACATTTAAAATTGTTTCAGCTAATTCAACAACCCTTTGCTGTAAAACGACAAAAATTTCACAATATAAACGTATAACATCTATAATATTAATGGGTTAGGCGATTGCTTGTGACCGATGTTTTGTTCTACCGTTTTATCCCGATTTTGACCAAACGTATATTATTTGGAAGGTATTTCTTTTTAACCGTTTTGCAGATTTACAGATTTTTAAACTTTTTCCTTTATTTTGAGTAAATTGCATTTAAAGTTGCTACTAACACATACATAAAATTAAACATATGCTATGTGTGTTTTCTTTAATTTGTTAATGTGTTTGTTAATGAGTTTGTTATCTTCATTCACAATAATAATAAGCCATAAAAGTGTTGGTTTGTGAATTGGCTAAGTTGAAAAATAAAGCTTCCTAGAAATTGCACTCGAATTTCGAGTGCTGGAATCTGCTAGTATACATAATTCAACAACCCCACCAGAGTCTCTGCAGTTGTTTGCTTTCTGTTTGATTTTAAAAAAGTGAAAAAAAAAATCTTTAATTACTAGATGTTTACACATCTCCCCTGTGATCGAACTCACATGATTTTTTTATCGTTATCCCGATAAAAGAAAATCGCAAATATGAAAGACAAAATATAATTCCTAAAAAAGCCTTTTTTTTATAAAGGAACTCTTTCTCAAAAAGTATTTTTTTCTTAAAAAGTATTTTTTCGTAAAAAAAAGTAAATTTTCTTTAAACAAAAAAAGTTCGCTTTTTTCAAGAAGCACGCTGTTTAAATAATTCACTTTTTTACAAAAAGTTCCTTTCTTAAAAAATATATTTTTTACAAAAACTTACTTCAGCTTTTCAAAAAAAAAAAGTATTTTTTAAGTACCCTTTTTTAAAAAAATGTCTTTAAAGTACCTTTTTAAAAAAAAGGAAAATTTTCTTTAAAAAAAATTATCTTAAAGTATCTTAAATTACTTTTAAAGTATCTTGTTTTCAAAAGTACCTTTTTTAAAAAGTACTTTTTTCAAAAAGTACCTTTTTTAAAGTACCGTTTGTTTGAAAATGCACCTTTTCTTAAAAAATCACCGTTTCTTAAAATTACCCCTTTTTACAAAATCCCTTTTTAAAAATTCCATTCTTAAAAAAATTTAATTTCTTAAAAATTTACATTCTCAAAAAAGTACCTTATTAGAAAACTACCTTTTTTAAAAACCTTTTCTAAAAAAAAATACATTTATTAAAAAAAGTAAATTTTTACAAAATACATTTTCTTAATAAAGTAATTTTCTTAAAAAAGTACCTTTTTTTAAAAAAATGTTCTTAAATAAAGTACCTATTCTCAAAGTACCTTTTTCTTTAAAAAAACTCATGTATGATGTTAACAACATCAACAAATTCTTGAAATTTTATAGCAAAAATCATATTTTTCACTTCAAAATGCTGCCAAAAAAAAAAATAAATAAATTAAAAATTCAAAAACTCTTCGTCACTACCTCAGGAAACATGCCTCCGGACATTCGCTGTCACGGACTTATTTATTTAAATTTTTAATTGAAAATTTTTCCAAAGATTCTTCGAATGTTATGCTATAATGTGTATATGAAATAAGTAGTCCAACATTATTCGTATCTTCAAAAAAAAATTAAGAAAATACGACTTTTCTAACTTTTAAAACCTTAAAGTTTCGGTATCGGCAACAGTTCTAAAATTTTTAATTATTGTGAATATTTATAATTATGATGCAATAAATGTAAATAAAAAATATAAAAAATAAATAATAATAATAAATAAGATAAACTATTTTATATTAACTAGCAGATTCCAGCGCTCGAAATTGGAGTGCAATTATTTCTCAACGTAGTCAATTCACAAACCAACACTTTTTTGCTTTGTCATTATTGTGAATGAAGATAACAAACTCATTAACAAATTTAATAAACACACACATAGCATACGTATAATTTTATGTATGTATTAGTAGCAAATTTAAATGCAATTTACTCAAAATAAAGGAAAAAATTAAAAAATCAGTAAATCTGGTGAACAGCTAAATAGAAATACCTTTCAAATAATAGACGTTTGGTCCAAATCGGAATAAAACGGTAGAACAAAACATCGGTAAGAAGAAATCGCCTTGCCTATTAATATAATAGATACATATATATATTTTTTTAATAAAAGTAAACAAGTAAACAAATATACATTTTTTTGAAAGTTTGCATTATATTGTCACTCACTGTAGATAAACTCTCAACTTCTAAAACTTTTTTTTTAATACATAAATTCTCAGCTTTTGAGACAATTTCTCACACAAAATATTTTTTTTTATATCCTATACCACTATGTGGTTTGGGTATAATGACTTTGTGCTGCTGTTTGTAACTACCAAAAATATTTGAATCATTATCTAGTTCGATTTAACTATGTCCGTCCGTCTGTGTGTCCATGTAAAGCTTGTAATCAAACTGTAGGTCGCAAATATGAATATATTTTGATGAAATTTGGTACAAAAGCTTCTATCGGCCATAGGAACACTATTGAAATTGGTAAGAATCGGTCCATGTTCAGACCTAGCCCCCATACAAATGACACCTATGAAATCGACTTAAATTGCCATAAGATCCAAATTATCATATAAATCTTAGTGAAGTTGGGTTTGTATGTGTTTATATTACATCCATTAATCAGTAGTCCAAAACTGATCTCTATGGGACAACTCTTAGTCATAGGCCCCATATAGAGCTGCTTCCCGATCTTCACTTAAATCTATCAAAAAAAAAATATTGCACTGATTCTTCTCAAATTTTGTTTGTATATATTTTTGCAAAATACAAGAGACCTTACCAAACATGGTCAGGATCGGTCCATTTTGGGGCCTAGTCCCCATATAGATATAGCATTTGAT